>OZ014520.1:115994364-116608964 GCA_963966055.1 Lathyrus aphaca
TACGAATTTTTGTAGCTGACTTCGGAGTATCCCACTGCAATACCGCATCAATCTTTGAAGGATCCACCGAAATTCCACCACTTGAAATTACATGGCCGAGGAAACTCACTTCCCTTAGCCAAAATTCACACTTAGATAATTTAGCAAAAAATTTCTTTTCTCTCAACACTTGCAACACAACTCTCAAATGCTCGGCATGTTCCTCTTCAGATTTAGAATATACCAAGATATCATCTATGAAAACCACCACGAGCTTATCCAGATACTCATGAAAGATTCTATTCATATATTCCATAAACACACCAGGCGCATTAGAAACCCCAAACGGCATTACCGTATACTCATAGTGCCCATATCTCGTCCTGAAAGTTGTCTTCGGAATATCATCAGCTTTAACTCGAATCTGATGATAACTAGACCTCAAATCAATTTTACTAAAGACATAAGCACCTACTAGCTGATCCATCAAATCATCGATCCTCGGAAGTGGGTACTTATTCTTGATAGTCACTTTATTCAACTGTCGGTAATCGACACACAATCTCATACTACCATCCTTCTTCTTAACAAGCAACACCGGAGCACCCCAAGGAGAAACACCGGGTCTAATGAACCTCTTCTCTAACAATTCTTCTAATTGTTTGTTCAACTCATTCAACTCTGAAGCCGACATTCTATAAGGAGCCATCGAGACAGGACTCGTACCCGGTACTAAGTCCACAGAAAAATCAATCTCACGTTCCGATGGTAAATCACTTATATCACCAGGAAACACATCTTGAAATTCACAAACCACAAGCAACTCTGCACTGACAATCTTATCATCAACTTGCAATGAGGTAGACACTGCAAACATCAAAGCTTCATCTAAAACAAGTTCATCCACTTGCTTAGCAGATAAAAACATCAACTCACCATTCCCGCTCAAATCAGGGAACTGCACCGTCTTACTATAACAGTTAATATGAACATAATTGAATTCCAACCAGTTCATACCAAAGATAACATCGATTTGGTGTAATGGTAGGCACACCAAATCCCTCACAAAATTCTTCTCGAAAATTGTCAAAGGACATTTCAAACAGACAAGCATGGTAGTCACAGAACCATTAACAGGAGTCTCTATTATCATATTACCGTTCATATTAGACAACTTTAAACCCAAACTATTAGCACACTCAAGAGAAATAAATGAATGTGTAGCTCCAGTGTCAATAATAGCAATCAACTCAATATTATTAATAAAACAGGTACCTCTGATCAAGTTGTCCTTCTTTGGAGCTTCCGAACCAGCTAATGCAAAAACTCTTCCAGCATTCTGAGTAGTAGCAGCATTCTTCTTTGGTTTCTGGCATTGGGCGCTGATATGCCCCTGTTCACCATAATTGTAACAGGTTGGGCCTTCATTAGGACAATCACTCATCTTATGCCCAAGCTTGCCACAACGGTAACATTTCATAACTCTGGTGGTACACACATTGGCCTTATGACCTGCCTCTCCACACTTGTAACACTTAACAGGTACATTGGCAACTCCCCTACTTTGCTTCTTCTCATCAGATGCCTTCTGCTTCCCTCTATCACCAGAAGCTACATAAGGTTTTCCTCTATACTGACTATTACCTTTCTTCTCGCTCAGCTGTTTATAGTGAGTTGACCGAGCTCGGCTGTCCTCATCATAAATACGGCTCTTATCCACCAACTCTGCATACTTGCGAATTTGTTGGCATCCAATTCCCTGCTTAATTTCAGGTCTCAGCCCATTCTCAAACTTAAGGCACTTGGAAAATTCAGCATCTGCCCTGTTGTAGTGAGGACAAAACTTCACCAGCCTTTCAAATTTGGTAGCATACTCTGCCACTGTCATGTTTCCTTGCTTCAGCTCAAGGAACTCTATCTCCAACTTACCACGAGCATCTTCCGGAAAATACTTCTTAAGGAACTCCGCCTTAAACACAGTCCAAGTCACCACAACAGCCTCATCCTCGAGACGCTGACAAGTACTATCCCACCAGTCTTCAGCTTCCTCAGACAACATATGAGTTCCGAATTGAACTTTCTGCGCGTCAGCACACGCCATTACTCTGAAAATCTTCTCAATTGCCTTGAGCCACTTCTGTGCGCTCGCCGGGTCATGAGTTCCTTCAAACACAGGTGGATTATTCCTCTGGAGTTTCTCCAATGCACGAAACTCATCATGCGCATTGTTTCGAGCAACAGTCTGAGCAAGAGCTGCAATAGCATCAACGAGAGAACGCGAGTTGTTTCCAGCCATTCTGCACAACACTTACCACATCAGAAAAGAATAATCGTTAAATAAATAACGACTTAACAACTGACTGACAACAACAAGACTTGGCCGGACAGACCAACCAGGCTCTGATACCACTAATGTAACACCCTTCTACCCCAAAACATAATATTTAAATAACATCAGAGTAATCATCTAAAAGGGTATTACATATCATCATAAATCAACACAACAGTGTCCTGTCCCGTAACACGGGTTAAACAACATCAAAATAACACAAATCATTTCACAGCGGAATTTAACTTCATAATTCAAAACTTCATAAAAATCATTTTTCACCATCCTGAATTTAACATCATAAAATGGAAGACATTATCCAGATAACAACATACTGAAAACAGTTTAACAAAAGAAACCCATCCCAGTGTTACATGACACAGAGCAGGACACGTAAACCAGAACCACTCCTAAGGAACACTAAAGCATGCTCCGAGACTCATGAATTACTCCTATTGCACTGTAGGACTATTCTTTGACATCTGCAAGTTACCCACGAAAGAGGCAACATTTCCAACCAGGCAGGGTGAGTAATCATAATATATCATAAACTTACAAGAATATAGAATCATAAATAAATTAGTACACATATCATGACATCGTCAACTACAAAATTCAGCATCAACCACAACACTATCATGAAATCAATCAACACCAACACAGTCATGAAATTCATCCAGAATATGCAATTCTAACATCCTGATATGCAATATGCATGTGGTACCATTTTCATCGTAAGATGGATACATGACCATCAACCCTCCACAAAGGAGCACATCGTAAATCATCGAGACACTTCAATCCACACAATGGGATTGAAGCAAATAAATAGGCCGAAGCCCCATCGTGAATGTTATGAAATGCAATGATGCGCTACATCGAAAAATTCATCAAAAAAATTCGCATCATTCATTTCAATCAGCAGAATAACCATCAAATAATCATACATATCATCATGATATTACACCCTGAACACTGGTTCTCTAACCACTCTGACACATCCAAGATTAACCCGTACCCGGTAATTTATAAGGGAATTATAAGGTTATTTCACAAATTCATTTATCAAAAACTATTGCATTTTTCTCGTTTCTATTCATCAAAATAAAGTTCAGTTTGTTCTCTTTCCGACGCTTCAAACGGAATGCGAATCGGACTTACGGTTTGAAAGATATGAATTTTTAAAGAAATAAAATTTACTATCCCAACAGTGTTAACCGGTTAACCAAAGCGTTAACCGGTTAACGCCTGCGTAATTTCAGAAAAATATACAAAATTTCCAATGGTTAACCGGTTAACCAAAGCGTTAACCTATTAACGCCTGTTTTCCAGTAGTCCTCTGCTACACAATTGCAGACTGTTCAAATTCCAAAAAATTCCCAAACCCCATTACGGATTTCACATCATAACACTCAAAAACCACTCAAAAACATCAATTAAACCTCAAAACATCCAGACAACAATTATACAAACAAATATACATTTATAACTCATTCCAATCGCTCTAATTCATCAAGATTTCTCATAAAACTCAACCTAACTCAAAACCCCCAAAACCCCTAAAACTCATACCATCCTAATTCATTCATATTCCAATTCCTATACATTTATCATAGATTATGAAAACTCATCATACCTTAGAGAATTTCGCCGCTTTACACTCTTCTCTTGGGTTCTCCACAACCTCCTGACTCTGAACTTCTCCTTTCTTCAGAGCACTTCTCCAAACACGATAGAAAACAACAAAATGAGAAAACTGATCGTATTCTCTTCTTTGGATATATTATCCCAGTTTAGCCTTTTCCCACCTTACCCTCATAATTTCACAAAAGGACCATCTTATCCTTTTCTTTAATATATTTTTAATAATAAAAATAAAATAGTATAATAAAACACTATTTATCCTTATTACATAAAAATACTCATTTTCTCCAAAATTCTCTAATTAACCCAAACTCTCCAAATTTTCTAAATTAATTAAATAAATGATTAAATAATTAAATTTAGATTTTCGGGGCGTTACATGATGCGTGGATATAAACGGTGAGTGGCCCGAATTATTGATATTTGAGACTTGATTTTTCCAATACACCTCCTTGCGTCCAATATTTTTTTAGAATGGTGCGTATGGATAAATGGTAGGTGCCCCGAATCGATAGACTGATGATACCATGATAGAATTAGAATTTGACCTAACTCAACCTTATAAAACTGATTAATAAGTGAAAAGTATCACTCAAGATCAAAAAATTTATTTGATCACATTCCTTTATTGAAAGATAACAATATTTGTATGGCTCTTTGGCCCCCTTTTAATCAATTAATTTTTTATATTAAAAAACATTCCAAATTTATTTTAGAATACTCTAGAAGTTCAACCCTTCGTGACCATTTTTAGTATTTTTTTAATGTGTAAAATAAGGACATTGTGTTATACTAGTATTTTTTGTGTGTGGTAGATACACGAGTATTTTGTCTAGAAGCATTATTTAAATAAGTACTATTTTCAATTTTTAATATACTATTAATTATTTTTGCTATTTGTAAATCAAATTATTATGAAATATCTTATTTTTCAAATTAAGATATTTATATATTATTAATAATAATAATACAAGAAAATATAAATAATCAATCAAATTCATTTGGTAAACTCTTATTCTATTTTTAATTTCTAATAATTTTTCATATTCAAAATGGATTGACTATAATGAATATCGCTTTGATTTCAAGTGTTATTTTGGATTCAACTCTCCATAATATTTTATAGTATCTTTTTAATATGTGGAATAAACAATATATTATATTATACTAATTCTTTTAGGAAATAAAAAATGTTGACTCTATAAAATAAATCTATCATTAATATTTCGTTAATTATTAAAATATATTAAAATTAGTGATTTCTTAATGTATAATAACTATTTTAGTGAATATTATTTAAATTTTTTTTTTTTGGGTAGGCATATTAGTATTTTGTGTAGGAGTATTATTTAAAGTCTCCACCCAATTGCCACCTAATTGGCATCAAACTTTTGTTAGAAAAAGGATCTAAAATCCATTTTCAATTTTCCATTGGGAATCTTTCTCTCTTTTTCTTTTTCTCTCTCATGGCTCTTTCATGCCTCTGTTGTCCAAAATTCCTAGCCATTCTACTCCTACTCACCGCCATACCCATCGGCATAATCATATCCCTAGAACTCTCTCAACCACCATCTCACGTCTACCACTATCACAGCAACGGTTGGTTCAGAGAATGCGCCAAATGGGATTCCGTCAACAACCGTTTCATAGTCTCTTTCTTTGAAGGCGGCGTAGGTCAAATTCCCGTACCTGATGAGAACGAATCTCCCGGAACAGTGTTTGAAGAAGAATCAATAGTGAAAGAATCAGAGCTAGCCGGAAACGCGTCGTTGGGATTGACGATCGACCGGAGTAGAAATCGGGTTCTGGTAGTAAACGCCGATGCTTTGAGAAACCGTTATGGTTCTCTCGTTGCTTATGATCTTTCTACGTGGAAACGCCTCTTTCTCACTCATCTTTCTGGCCCTAGTAAGTAACTTTCTTCTTCATGCATTGCTTTCCATTAATAGAATTCATATGTACATGTAATTTTTATTTTAAAAGAATACAGTACATCACAAAAAATTTCTCATAAAATTGTACTACTTAGTTCGAGATATTATATTTTTCTTATGAACGTACTCAAATATAATTATTTTATTTCTTAAAGATAAAATATAGATAAATAATTATGATTAAATAGTGTTATTTATTTAATCAAGAACACTTACATAAAATAATAATAACAGACTTATTTCAGCTTAATAGAGATTCTGAGGAGAATTCATTTTTAGACCTACAACAATGTTAAATTCTCTGCAGACATGATCTCTCAGACTCGAGGACTCGAGAGATCTGGACATTATATTGACAGCTATACCACACCAACCACTTAAGTTAAGTGAGTCACTGTAGTGGGGTACTGGATACTGAATCTATTACTATTTTATTTTGATTTTAAATTTAATATTGTACGTATTGTTTGGTCTGTTTGGAACATAGTAAAAGGTGAAGGAAACGAGGAGAGATGATAGATATGTTTGTTTTGTTTGTTATGTTATGTCTTTATTCACAATTTTTAATTTCAATATCATATATCTATATTCTCTACCATGCATGCTCTGCACGTTTATTTTTCTCTTTGTTTCTATCGATATATTACTCTTACTCCTCCTTCATGATCTTTAGTAGACACGACACGTTCTAACCCATATCTATATTGTCGAATTTTCACCTATTTTTTACAACAACAATAGTACAAATTAATGAATTTATGGTGATTATTAAGTGAATTGCAAGTTGCAGTTGCAATAACTCTGATCCATATTATTGACTCAAATCTTTAATGCAGGTGATGGGAAATCCTTTGCGGACGATGTTGCGGTTGATGCAGAAGGGAATGCTTATGTAACAGATGTAAAAGGAAATAAAATTTGGAAAGTTGGGGTTGATGGGAACATTATATCAATCATTACGAGTCCACTATTTACTCCGAAAGAATGGCACAAAACATTCGTTGGACTCAACGGAATCGTTTACCACCCGGATGGATTCTTGATAGTGATTCACACTTTTAGTGGAAATTTGTTTAAGATTGATTTGAAAAACGGAGACGAAGTGAAGATTGTAAAGGTTACTGGAGGGCCACTTTATTTTGGTGATGGTTTGGAGTTGTTGTCTCGTGATAAGGTGGTGGTTGCTGGTAGTACTCCTTCAGGGAGATTGGTGGAGAGTTTAGATGGATGGAATACAGCTTCTGTTGTGGCGACATTCTCTGGGCCTAGACATCGGTTGGCTACTGCAGCTACTGTGAAAGATGGGAAAGTGTACCTAAACCATATTGTTGGAATTGGATACCCCAAAAAGAAGCATGCTCTTGTTGAGGCAGTTTTTTAATTCATACTAGTGATTTTCATATGTCTGAACGCTTTTGGTTGAAATTTGGTGTTTCCTTGGCTATTTATGTTCGGTTTTGTGGTATTTGTGGTTACTTTTTAGAAATATAAGCCGTGTTTGGTGGGAAATTTGATGTAACTGTGCTTCCTTAATTTTATAGTTCTTGTTTTTGTCCCAATAAAAAATGTTATGATATTCAATGGCTCTTAAATTTTGGAAGTTATAGTATTTCCTAGTTGTCACTTATCTATACTTTAATAACTTCTTAATACAATATTGTGTCTGGTAAGCAACTTACATTCACTTGACAAATACCTTTATTATATAAAGTGTGTCTTGTTTTTCAAACTCTTAGATTAATCAAAGCGTCACGAGTAATATAGCTTATGAGATGCATAATGTCTAGAACATTCAAAATCAAATAGGTTTAATAAGAAAATATATCTTATGAGAGGCATAATGTCTAGAGTATTCAAATTCAAATAGGTTTAATAAGAAAATATATCTTATGAGAGGCATAATGTCTAGAGTATTCAAATTCAAATAGGTTTAATAAGAAAATATATCTTATGAGGCATAATGTCTAGAGTATTCAAAAATCAAATAGGTTTAATAAAAAACTAATAACCGAATCAAATTTATTAAATTGAAAACTGCAAAAAAATTTCATTTGATTTGGATTTGTTAATATCATTTTTTAATAGAACTATACAATTCGGCGGTTTGTATTTTGCAAATCGAACTGTATCAAACTGAATCGTATTATGTTATAAACCAAATCAAATCGAATTGCAATGTTTCAGCGTTGGATCGCATTCAAACGATTTAGTTCGTTGATATTAGTTTTGTATGTTTGATTATTTCTTCATATGACACTACAAGAAAAACACATTTTAGCATCAATAATTTAGCGTCGGCCCCGACTCCGACGCTACTAGTGTTGCACAAATGTCACAATAAACCGACGCTACAAGCAGAAAAATGCTTGTTGTATATCTTTTAACTCTAGCGTCGGCTATAACCGACGCTATTATTGGTGCAAAAAAATTCAGTTCCCTCCTCAAATTTCATTTGCGTCTTTTCTATTATTTTAATAAAATATTTATTTTTTTACTCTAGCGTCGGTTATAACCGACGCTATTATTGGTGCGAAAAAATTCAGTTCCCCCCACAAATTTCATTTGCCTCTTTTTTTATTGTTTTAATAAAGTATTTATTTTTTAACCTAAAAAAATAATACTATAAACTAAAACAAAATTTATAAATTAACCAATAACTTAAAATTAAATATATAAAATATAATCAAAATTTATAAAAAATATTATAAATAAATATGATATAAAAATATTATAGTTAAAACTTAAGCTATAACAAATATTAAAATTTATAAAAAAAATATCAAAAATATTATAGAAAAAACTTAATGTAAATTAAATGAGATATTATAAAAAATATAATAAATTAAATTTATAAAATAAAAGTAAATTAATGAAGAAAGAAAATTAATGAAGAAAGAAAGAAGACCAAACCTCCGTGCGTCTCCGTCCTGAAGTTCCTCTCAACCTCTCAGTCTGTGCGTTATCAACCTCCGTGCGTTATCAACCTCCGTCCTGAAGTTCCTCCGTCCTGAACCCTAGCCGTCTCAACCTCTCAGTCCGTCAGATACGTTATTGCTTCTGTTTTGTCTCTACTATTCTTCTTTGATTTCTTGTTTTATCTTTGGTTTCTCATGTTTCGTCTCAACCTCTTCTTTGATTTCTCATTTTTCTTTGATTCCTTTGTTAAATTTATGATACAGGGTTTTCAATTGAAATTGAGTTCTGGAACTTGAAGCTATTCCCAAATCAGGTTAGAGTTCTAGAGTTCTAGGGTTTTCAATTGAAATGATGGTGCATACTTTTTCCCCTCACTTTGTTAATGCAATGCTATGAAAATGTTAGGATAGTTTGAAAATTGTTTGTGGTTACTAGATTGCCTTTGAATGTTAAAATGTGTCTGTGATTGCTTCTGTAATGAATTTATTGTTAGTTGAAATGTGTATGTTGTTGTTAAAATGTGTCTGTGATTGCTTCCGTGTTTCTTTCAAAATAGAAATGTGCAGATGGTATATTTTAAGTTATTTAGGTTATTTATGTGCCTTAAACAATGACCTCTTTTCTGAATGTTAAGTTATTTAGGTTAGCTGCTAGGAATCAAAACGGTTAGTGTTAGGGGTTAACTTCTATTTAAACTATTCAACTATTAGAGTCAATTTCTAATTAGAAGTTAGAGTTTTAATTCATGATAGTTAGTAGAAGTTTTAACAATGTTGGCTCTTATGTCGCAATTAGCTGATGCTGTGATGAAATTTCAGAATGTTTAAACTATTCAACTAAGTTTTAACAATTCAACTAAGCTTTAACTATTCAACTAAGTTTAAACTATTCAACTAAGTCTTAACAATGTTTGATATGATAGTAGTAGATGATTTTCTATTAGGTTCTACTGCTAGTTTAAAAAAAGGTTAATGGATGTTAACAAAAATCGATTAAAGCATGCTATTTTGAAAGAGTTAATTGTTAGTCTCCTTGTTAGGCCATGTCAGTTTTTATGTAGATTTTATCTTGATTTAGTGATGCCTTGGCTTGTAGTAACTAACAAACTAATTGAAAAGATTGTAGGTACCTTGTCCCTGCTGATCTCACAGATGGACGGTTTTCCTTGAAGGTGATTGTGGAGAAGGAAGAGAAGTGATATCCCAAGTATTGACAAGAAGAAGTAAGTTTTTGTTAATAACTGTATAGTTTTATCCTTAGAACATTGGAGTAACTAGTTACATCCGACATTATGTTTGATACACATTCTTTTGCGAATTTAATAAACGTTTAAGTGCGATTAATTGAACTTTACATTATCAAATCCATTGAACATTGTTAATCTGATTCCGTTTTCAGCATCCATTTGATTATTCATATTATAAACTCGATGAGGTTTAGTTAGAAGCATTTGTTGACCACTAATCATGTCCAACTACTATGCTCCCTCTACATTCTTTTTCAAACAGTCAAATGTATCCAATCATGCTTGTCTGTTCTGATCATACATAAGAGAAAAAACACGCATATTATCAGCCTTGAAGTTCTGTTATTTATATTTTTGGTTAATTGTGAAGTTCTGGTATTCACAGGAGGTTCTGCTTCTTTCTGCTGCACGACAAATTCCACCTTCAACAACGAAGAACGATTCTGTAACGTTCGATTTGGTAACAATTTCATCTGCAGGTATTCATCTGCTTGTTTACTTGTTACTGATTTTTTGTTGTGATTCTGTTTGTTATTGTTATAATTATTCTTGTGTTGGTTGACATTCATGTAAACACTTAATTTTTTGTTGTTATTCTGCTTGTTCTTGTTCCTGTTGTCATTCTGCTTGTTACTATGTTGTTATTGTTATTGTTCTTGCTGTCATCATGTGTGCTTGTTATTGTTCCTGTTGTGATTCTGCTTGTTCTTGAATGTTCCCTATTGTGCTAGTATTTGTTGAACTTTGATTGCACCATTTTTTTACTGCAGTGGATCAAATGGTGCCCAGTCCATATCAATTGATTTTGTTTGTGAAGTTTGTTTAGAAGTTTAGAAACTTAAGAAATTGTTTAGAAGTTTGTGAACCCTTAATTATGCGATCATTCTGTTTGTATGGCTGTTAGGATTATCAATTGATTCTGCCCAGTCCATATCTATTTTTATTTTGAGTTGGTGGTGTTGCTCATTACTTATCTAATAGTTTTTTTGACCTCAGGGGTTCTAGTTCCAAGTATATCTCAGACATCAAGACAGGATTACAGCTTGCTCTTGCAGGTACTTCTTATTCGAAGCTTGTTTATACTTCTTATTAGATGCCAATGCCTTGGAAAAAAGGAAATGTCTGCTTTGGCTCTGTTTGCTAAACGAATCTTTTTTAAAGATACGAGCTTATAAGCTATAAGCTCAAGATACAGTTTTGACAAACAGTGCCTTAGTCTTTATTCTTTTTAATTGTGTGCTCTCTTCACTAAACAAAGAAGCTTTATTTTTTTAGATTTTTGGAGTAAGCTTTTCTGAATCTATTATTGTATTCATTGTATTAATTCTGTAGAATTTAGTATTGTATTCATTTTATTTGCTGGAAATTTAGTCAAACTAGGAATAATTTGAAAGCTGGAAATTTCAAGGTATCTAAGGAAGATGATGTGTCTTGTGTTGTTGAATTTCCTATGCTCATTACTTTAGCACATCCAATTCTCACTGTGTTTTTCCAAACAACTTGTGTATAATGGCCACACATTTGACCAGTAGCACACGAATTACTATTATAATCATAGAAGGGTTTCTCATCAACCCATAATTTCACAGCTTCTGCGCCACTCATGTCACCGGTGCTCATCGCGATATTTTCTCCGTAACGATCAGTACCCGAGTGGACCAACTGACAATCCTTGCGTTGGTTAGCATAATTATTTGCAAAAGCAGCAACATTATTGTCCCAAACAAGATCTGGAATTTTAACTTTCGTAATCTCCGATCTTGCTGCATTTTGTCCTTTTAGATAGTCTGCTGGAGAATCTTGTGCATGTGCAACATAACTACCTGTAATGAGTATTAGCGACGGCTTTAGTATTGTACCGTCGGCCTAGCGTTCCTTATAACCGACGCTAGTTTAGCGCCGACTCGTGATTATGCTTTGCTTCCAATGGTAGAACGTCCGTCCCGACTCCGACGCTAAGCCGACGCTAAAAGGTATTAGCGTCGGTTTTATGCCTTTTAGAGAGGGTTTTAGGCCGACGCTACTACGTTGTTTTCTTGTACTGTGAGTCATAAACTCCACGATCTATTTTGGTCTTGTTCTTTTTCTCTAGGGTTTCTAAGGTAGTGATCGTTCGAGCTTGTTTGCTTGCTATGTTGTATGTAACACCCCATTTTAAATTATTTAATCATCGGTGTTATTTTGTTTGATTGATCTTATTTAGGGTGTGTGTAATTGAGCGCGCATGCGTGGTATCCTTAACGGGACAGGGAAATTAGAGATATCAGATTGATAATGTAATATTGGATAATGAGTTGGCATATTTAATAATAGTAGTATAAAGTATATTATTATTATTATTAATTAAAATCTGAATTTAATTAGTAAATGGTGAATGGGAGGAAAATAAGAAAAATAAGTCTTAACCAATGTTTAAGGACATAATTAGTCACAAATCGTAATTTTACTTAGAGAGTGTTAGAGAAAGAAGAACAAGAGGAAGATCTAGGGCATTCTCCATCATCAATTTTCGCAGGATTTTTATAAGGAATTCGAGGTAAGGGGGAAAAAGTTCATAATAGGTGTTGGTATCATGAGAGGGCAGTGAAGGTTCCTTTCACTCTTAGAATTTTTGTATTGTGTTTGAATCTGAATGTTTGTCTGATTGTATGTGTATGATTGCTATGAAATCGTTGATATGGTGTTGATACAGATATGAAATTTGAGCGATTATGATGATTGAATTTTGTTTTGTTGTTGTGGTATGACTGTGTTTGCATATCTGGTTTTGTTGCAGGTTGAGGGTAACAAATTTAGATCTAGAAACACCAATTAGATTAGTAATAATAGATGAAAGTGATAACAAGGAGTTATAGGTCCTAAAATCAATTTAGAGAAGAATTTAGGACAAATTTGAGTGTTAGAAGTGAGATCGACGTGATCAGATTCTGACTGGTGTGGGAAAAACTGAGTTTTGCACAACTTCTCCCCATATGCGTAACAAGGACGCTATTACGCATATGGTATGTTGATACATAGGTGTTACGCGTAATGGGGCAAGGCAATACGCGTATGAGGAAGTGTTACACGTAACCGACCTTTATGTGGGAATTTCTGAAGGAAAACGACTCTGCCCATACGCGTAAAAGTGAGACAATACGCGTATAAGGCTAGACCATAAGGGTTATTATGCGTTTGGTACGCAGGGTTGATGGGCGAGTGAGTTGGGCATTACGTTATGTCCCTGATAAATACGCGTATGACCAGCAGAGGTGCAAAATTTTACTGTTTTCGTGATTTCTTTCCCTACTTCGCGTCCGATGCGGTTACTTTTGGTTTGAGAGGTTGGGATAGGTGTCAGAACTTATTGAACCGAAGAATGGTAGTGAAAATAATTAATAATTGAATTTAGGTGGATTAATTAGACATTTAGTTAATTAATGCCACGTGAGGTATTTTCCTTGATTGTGTGTATGTTGTTGAATTGATTGGATAGGTGTGGTAATATTGTTGTGTATTATAGTGAATATGTATTTCACGTGTGATCAGGAGGATCTTGGAGATGTATAATTGTTTTTGTTATACATGTGTTGTGTGCATAATTATTGTCATACATTCATGATGTGTCTGGTGAATATAAATCATTGCTCAGTGGGATTGTATATGATTTATCCAGACTCCAATATAGAGTCGTGATGGAGATAACTCATTGCTCAATGGGAGTGTATGTGATTTATCCATATTCTAGTGAGAATCAGGTTCGATTGAACGAACCATGGTATTTTGGTACCACTTACATTGTGTCAGTTGTTGAGTCATATTGCATTATTACGTTGTTTGGTAAGTTGTGATTGGAAGTGACAAGTGTGTCGTGATGATGTACTATTTATGTGTGATAACTACTCCTTAACATGTATTATACACCGTTAATTATTGAATGTAATTCTCACCCCTTTGTTTTTTGTTGTGTCAGTGTTTCTTTGGAAGTACAAATAATCCAGGTACTTGAGTGTGCATGGAGTGCGTGTTACCTGGTCGAGTCTTAGGAGTTGCTCTGATACGTAACACAAGATTTTTGGGAGTTTTCATTATTTGTCATTATTTATTTGTTTTGTTACGTATCATTCTTTATTGGAAGATATTGTGGACCACGGGTTTATGTGGATTTTTGATGTTGTTGGAAAATTGTCGTGATTTGAATAAAACGTTATTTCCGTTGTTTTAGTTCATTTATGAGGAATGATGGTCGTTGTTGGTTTCTATGATGTGACATTTCACCGTGTTTGGTTTTAAAAACTCTGATTGAGGTGAATTATTAATTATTTTCTTAAATGGGAAAGTGGGGTGTTACAATTGGTATCAGATCAGGTCGGTCCATCTGGCCAGATGTCGTAGTAGAGTCTGTGAGTCTGTCCTCAGAATATGAGTAGTTTTGTGTGTTCTGACCATATGTTGATTATTGAACAGTATGGCAGGAAGGAATGATGATGCTCTTGCTGCTGCTATGCAAGCTATGACAGAAGCAGTGTAGAACACCAATCAGATTGTTGGGGATGTGCAGTTCCATAACTTTGAGCAGTTCTAGAGCAATAAGTCGCCTACATATGAGGGAGGTATTCTCGATCCCAAGGCAGCACAAAAATGGCTGAAGGCTATTAAGAACATCTTCAGGACCATGGGATGAAATGAGGCTCATAAGGTACAAATGTTAGAAGGCGAAGCTGGAGTTTGGTAGAATAATAGCCGTCAGAGGTTGGAATCTGCGGGTATTGATATTACTTTGGCAGTGTTTCAGGCTGAATTTTTGGAGAAATATTCTGGAAGATATTCACAGTGCAAGAGAGATTGATTTCTTGGAGCTGAAACAGGGTAGCATGGCTTTTGCTGAATATGTTGCTCGGTTTGAAGAGTTGGTGCAATATCGTGCTCATTACAATACTGAAGAGGTTATGACTTCAAAATGCTTGAAGTTTGAGAACGGGTTGCGTCCAAAGATCAAACATGGCATTGCTTGTCAGAAGATAAAGAATTATCCAAAACTAGTAATCAGAAGCCGAATTTATGATAATGATAACAAGGCCCAGATTAATAGTGCTCTAGTTGATAAAGGAAAACAAAAAGTTGTTGTGGTAAATAATCCAAGTGGGGGAGGGATAGCTCCCAATCCTACCAAGTGCTTCAGATGTGGTGCCACGGGTCACCGTGCTAATGATTATCCGAATAAGGTGAATAAGTGCTTCAAGTGTGGATGACCAGGCCATGTTGTGGTAGATTGTAGGTCATTATGCCTACCTATTACAATTGTGGAGAACAGGGTCATATAAGCACACACAATCAGAAGCCAAAGAAGTCTCACACCAATGGGAAAGTGTTTGCCTTGGTGGGAACTCAATCCACCAGTGAAGAACGTTCCATCAAAGGTACTTATTTTATTAATGAAACTCCTTTTATTGCTATTGTTGACATGGGTTCAACCCACTCGTTCATTTCTGTTGATTGTGTGAAGAAATTAGGAATTGTGTCGTCTATTTTAGATTGAAGGATGACAACTAAAACTCCATCTATTGGTTCTGTGCTAACTTCTTTAGCATGTTTAAAGTGTCCGTTCACTATTTTTGGTCAAGATTTTGGAGTGGAATTGATTTGTTTGCCACTCAGTAATCTGGATATTATTTTGTGGATGAACTGGTTGGAATTCAACCGGGTTTATATTGATTATTTTAGGAAGACGTTGTTGTTTCTTACGCCTAAAGTGGATGCCTTGGTGGATTCTCTATCTACCAAGTGTAACACCCCAAAATTTTCCCTCTCTTTTTCATGTCATATAGCATATCATATAACATACATATCCTAACATCTTTGCATAGAAAGATGAGGCATAACATCCATGGTTAGAATCATAGGCATGTGATCAGTCATCCATCAAGTTATGATTCTTCAAAGCCAAGATAAGAACCAAGTGGTATTGTAAGAAGCCTACAAATGATCTTTATATCTTATACAAGCTCAAGCTCATCCTCAGAACCCTAGAAGGGGTGTGGTTCATCAGAAGTTCATCAGTGCAACTTCCTCCTACACAAGGATACCCTAATTAGGGTTTTGCCTCAGAGCAATCCATCCTCATAGATTTGACTAATTTAGTCAAAGGATTCTATATGGTATACAAGGCCTAAGGATGAAATTTGGTTCAAATATTCATTGAGAAAGTCAGGCAATTGATCAGTTACTTGTACTTGAAGAAATAGGTCAACTGTGCAGAAGAAAAGTCAACTAATGGATTTTTAGGGTTCCAATCATGATTTTCAAGTCTATGGACTTTTATTCGGTCAAGAAATGGCATGAATAATCTCAAAAGTCAAGAATCAAGAGTTTGAAGAAAAGTTACTAAAATTGGAAAGTGACCTATAATGAAACTTTCCATTTTTGGCAATTTTTTCCTAACTTCAATCAATCATTTCATGACCAAGGAAGCTTTAAATGAATTTTCCATAAACATCAAAGTTGTAGGGCTTGTTCTCCCATTTTCAAAAAGTATAAGAACTCTTTCATAACATTCTTAGATCAAAAGTTATGCTTGATGGAAGTTGG
Organism: Lathyrus aphaca; assembly: GCA_963966055.1. Classification (NCBI taxonomy): domain Eukaryota; kingdom Viridiplantae; phylum Streptophyta; class Magnoliopsida; order Fabales; family Fabaceae; genus Lathyrus; species Lathyrus aphaca. The sequence goes on from OZ014520.1 coordinate 116,010,980, forward strand.
TTTGTTTTTAGGGATTTTCAAAAGTTCAAGTTTTATACCATTTGCAAAAAGGTTCAAATTGGTTTCTCATGACTTTTAATGGATCAATTCTCATTACCATACTAAATCACACTTCGTAACAATCATTTTTTCCCAAAGAACCATCCATTTTTGTGCCATGTACAAAGGTTATTTCTCATTATGCATTTTTGCACAAGCATGCAAAACTCATGATCCAAATCATTTCAGGCCCTAATATCAATCCAAGGGCAATCAGTGAAGCAAGTGGAGCATAATCATGCACATGGGAGAGGGAATGCACGAGTAAATGGTGAAGTATGCACAATTATGAAAAATTGCATTTTCATCCCAATCTTTTATTTATAAATCCTCACACTTGCTAAACCCTAGTCAGCCTCATAAGCCCTTGATATAAAAGCAAAACATTCAATTTTGAGGACCTCATGCACACCTCACTCTCAGATTCAAAGTTTTTTCTCCTTTTGCATTTTGCTTCGAATCTCTTTATCCTTGAGTCCATTGCCTCATTTCTTTACATATTCACACTCAATGAGGTTAAAGGAACAAAAATCAACCATCATTTCAAGTGTTAGTGCAACATTTCAAGGCTTTCAAATTTGAGGTGCTTCAGCTTGAATCTCAAGATCAGCCCATTTCAAGCCTCTATTTGCATTTATTTTGCAAATAGAGCTCAAGAGGAGTGGATCTTCACCTTTTCAAAGGTTTTCTTGGCGTTTTTGACAAGCTTCAATCTCAAGTATGCCTCTGATTACATCATCATGAATTGTGTGTATGGAACTTCACTGAGCATGCTAATCTATTTTTTTTTGAATTTGGACGTGAAATGATGAAGTTATGTGGATATGAAGTTTTGTGATCTATTCTTATTTTCTTCGATTTGCTTTATTGGTTAGTTGTTTGATGATTTAGTTTGTATATTTGATATCCTTGTTGAATTCTGGTTCAAATGGTGGTATTATGTGTGGTTTCTGCAAATTTTGTGGAAGAGCTCGGGTGACCTTCACCGGAGAAGACGATTGGAGCTAGGGCTCCGGCATCTGGTTTGTGTTTTCAGGTGGACAGAATTTTGAAGAAGATGTAATCAGAGCCCTTCATATTTTAGATCCAATGGTTGTGAGAGAGCCATCACATTAAAATATCATGTGCCTGGCTTGTGCTTTATGTTTTTCCTTTAATTGTTTTTTGTGTGACAACGCATGATAGATAGGGTAGACGTTAGATCTGATGCGTTCATTTGGTTTACTTTTGATTGTATTGACTGATCTCATGCGTTCATTGCTTGACTGTTATTTGACTGGATGTGAACCATGGATCTGAATACTTTGTATATGGTTGACTGAGCTTTGTAATGCGTTGGGCCTCCTTTTGATATTCACACCCTCCTTTTTGGGCCCATTCCCACATTGAACTGATTTGGATTTCTGTTTGCACCCCTGGCTTCTTTTCTTCTTTTTATTTTCTTTATTTCTTTTTTATTTCCTTTTTAATTTTAAAAATTAGTTTTAGATTTCCAAAATTACAAAAAAAAAAATCACAAATGTTCTTTATTAGTTTATAAAAAAATTGCAAATTTTATTTTCTATTTTCTATTTTATTTTAACCCTCCGAATTAATTTTCCCTTTATTTTCCTTTTAATATTCTTATATCATGAGCACTTTGGTTTGTTGATTTTATAACTTGAGTTCTAGAATTGTTTTGACCCTGGTTCTTTTTGCATTGTGTCAATAACATGTTGAAGTATTTTAAATATTTGTGTGCTGATTTTTAGGCTTTGTTTGGTTGAGTTTCAAGTTGTTGCTTTGTGCTTAAGTAAATTAAACCCTAGCTTTGTTTTGCCTAATTGTTTGAATGTCTTTGGTTATGACTCTTGTCTTGTAGCTTTTTCTTGATTTTTATACATGTTTGAGGTCTTTTGATGTGTAATATCATAATTTTTGAAGCATGTTTTGTATTTGTTTGATGCTTGGACCTTGAATTGTCTAATTTGTGAATGTTTTGACCATGACTTTCTTGCTTGCTTAGGAAGGCACTTGTGCCATCATAAAAGGACTTTTTTAGGCTTGTTAACATGTGATATGAATTCTGGTTTTGATATGTGACCACTCATTTCCTATGTCTTGAGCTTACCTTGTGGACCAAGTTACATATTCCACAAGCTTGAATCATGATTCACTTCACTTCACTTCTTCTCCCATCTTCTCCAACTGCTTGGATATGTGCCTATATGCTTTGAATGGTATTTGAATCTCTTGTTTAGGCACATGATTATGATGCATAACTGCTGACTTTGACTTAACTTGTTGAATTTTGACTTATTTTCCCTACTTGTTCATTTCTTTTCATCTCACTTCTTCTTTAGTGCTTTGTGGGACTTCTCTCATTCCTTTTTTATTGAGTCTGCATGACTAACATTAGATATCTCTTATGATCATTAGGTTCTGAGTTGTGTGAATTCTAATACTTAGACATTTGTTCTTTCATGACTTATGTTTGTTTGAACTTCATTTGCCTTTATGTGAACACTTCTAACTTTTCACGGCTTTGGTAAGTTTGAGAGGGTTGGATGATGCTTCCATATCTCAAATTCTTCCTTCACTTATTTACATCTTCTTACTTGTGTTTGTGATGTTCTTAGGCCATCAATATTCAACTTCTTCTTCATCCCTCTTTAGGATCAACTTAACTTCTCTTAAGAAGTAAGTTGATTCCTTTGCTTATTTCTTCTTCTTCTTTTTCTTCTTTTTTTTTCTTCTTTCCTTCTTCTTCATTAGAATAAAACTCAAACCTCACTAACCTAGATATCCCATGCATGATAACACTTAGGATTGTTAGCCCCCCTTTTAGTTTTTAACTTTGAGATCCTTTTGGTGCTCTCTCTTTCTCATATTCAAACAAAAACCTAAAAAACTTAATAAGGGTTGAGGCATTCTCTATTTCTCATCCTCACCAAGAAAAACTAAAAAACACTTCTTCACTCCAAATCACAAAAAAACACTTAATAAATTCAATGATTAGTGAGCTTAGGCCCTAATCTCTAGAACCAAGTCTTGGAGGTCTTCTCCTTACTTGGGTGTGCTTGTTCCTCATTCCATCTTGGGATGTAGTAATAAGTACACATTCCACGGAAAAGGACTTGAATTCACTTTCTTGTGCCAAACATATATAAAAGCTTCTAAAAGCCACAAATAAAGAATAATTGTCTTTCCTTCGGGAATTCTTCTCTAATCTCATTCACTCTCAACGTAAGAACTTGCTCCTACTTGTCTCTTTGCAAGACGGTAACACACTCATTCCAGATGATCCTGCAACACCTGAGTATAGAAATAAGCAGTTCAAGCTTTAAAAACACAAACAAGTTTCCTCCCTAGTTAGGGGAACTACGTCGTCTATGATCCTTATTTCCCAATGAGGTATGTAGGTAGTGGGGCAGTACCCATTTGAGCACTCTTTTATTTTCACTACATTTTCCCCCTTTCTTTTCTTTTCTTATTTCCAATTCCAGTCTCAGTTTTTTGCAGCAGCTTCATTCCTTTACCCTTTGAAACATTTTCTTTTAAGCGTGGATCCCGTCGGGTACGGAGGACGATCTGGGGTGCTAATACCTTCCTAGGTCGTAACCGACTCCCGAACCCAGTTTTCTTTGGTTCGTATGACCTTGTCCTTTCCTTTCTTCTTTCAGTTGTGCAGCATTACCTTTCCCATTCCTTTGGGATAAAAATGCCTGGCTGGTGACTCTACCTTCTTCGTGCCACTTTTGCGTTTGTACTAGGATGAAAATCCAGGGAGAGACACCAAGGAGTTGAGGAAGTTGTTGGAGGATGAAGCTATGATGTTTATTGTATTTCCCTTGTTATCTGTTGAAATCAAGACATCAGTTAATGAGTTACCGGTGGTGAATGAATTTCCTAAAGTGTTTCTTGATGATATTACAGAATTACCTCCGACAAGAGAAGTTGAATTCACTATTGATCGTGTTCCTGGTACTAGACTAATATCCATGGCACCGTACAAGATGTCTGCATCAAAGTTGGCAAAATTGAAATCTCATATTGGAGAATTGCTTGATAAGAAGTTTATTAGGCCAATGTGTCACCATGGGGAGCTCCAGTATTGTTAGTGAAAAAGAAGGATGATAGTATGCGTCTGTGCATTAATTACCATCAGTTGAATAAAGTGACCATCAAGAATAAGTATCAGGTTAATAATGTAATATTGGGTAGTGGGTGGGCATATTTAATAATAGTAGGATAAAGTATATTATTATTATTATTATTAATTAAAATATGAATTTAATTAGTAAATGGTGAGTTGGAGGAAAATAAGGAAAATAAGTCTTGACCAAGGTTTAGGGACATAATTAGTCATAAACCATAATTTCACTTAGAGAGTGTTAGAGAAAGAAGAACAAGAGAAAGATCTAGGGCATTCTCCATCATCAATTTTCGCAGGATTTTTATCAGGAATTCGAGATAAGGGGGAGAATGGATTCATAATAGGTGTTGGTATCATGAGAGGGTAGTGAAGGTTCTTTTCCCTCTTAGAGTTTCCGTATTATGTTTGAATCTGAATGTCTGTATGACTGTATATGTATGATTGCTATGAAATCGTTGATATGATGTTAATACAGATCTAAAATTCGAGCGATTATGATGATTGAATTTTGTTGTGTTGTTGTGGTATAAGTGTGTTTGCAAATCTGGCTTTGTTGCAGGTTAAGGGTAACGAATTTAGATCTAGAAACACCAATTTGATTAGTAATAATATATGAAAGTGATAACAAGGAATTATAGGTCCTAAAATCAATGTAGAGATGAATTTAGGAATATTTGAGTGTTAGAAATGAGATCAAAGTGAACAGATTCAGACTAGTGTGGGAAAAACCGAGTTTTGCACAACTTCTGCCCATACACGTAGCAAAAAGGCTATTACGTATATGGTATGGTGATACGCAGTTGCTATGCATAATGGGGCAAGGAAATACGTGTATGAGGAGGTGTTACGCGTAATAGGCTTTTATGTGGGATTTTTTGAAGGAAAATGTCTCTGCCCATACGCGTAAGAGTGAGGCAATACGCATATGAGTCTAGGCCAGAAGGGGTATTAAGCATTTGGTACGTATGGCTAATGGGTGAGCGAACTGGGAAATACGCGTATATCCTTGGTCAGTACGTGTATGACCAACAAAGATACAAAATTTTACCATTTTCGTGATTTCTTTCCCGATTTTACATCCGATGCGGTTTCTTTTGCTTTAAGAGGTTGGGAGAGGTGTCAGAACTTATTGAACTTAGGAATGGTAGTGAATATCATTAATAATTAAATTTAGGTGGATTAATTATACAATTAGTTAATTAAGTCCATGTGAGGTATTTTCCTTGAATGTGTGTATGTTGTTGAATTGATTGGACAAGTGTGGTAATACTGTTGTGTAATATGGTGAGTATGTATTTTACGTGTGATCAGAAGGATCTTAGAGATGTATAATTGTTTTTGTTATACATGTGTTATGTGCATAATCATTGTCATACATTCATAATGTGTCTGATGGAGATAAATCATTTCTCAGTGGGAGTGTATGTGATTTATCCGGACTCCAATGTAGAGTTGTGATGGAGATAAGTCATTGCTCAATAGAATTGCATGTGATTTATCCAGATTCTAGTGAGAATCTGGTTCGATTGAATGGACCATGGTGTTTTTGTACCACATGCATTGTGTCAGTTGTTGAGTCAAATTGCATTATTACGTTTTTTGTGAGTTGTGATTGCAAGTGGAAAGTGTGTTGTGATGTTGTGTTATTTATGTGTGATTGTGTGATAATTACTCCTTAACATGTATTATACACTGTTAATTATTGAATGTAGTTCTCACCCCTTTGTTTTTTTGTTGTGTATGTGCTTCTTTGGAAGTACAAATAATCTAGGTACTTGAGTGTGCATGGAGTGTGTGTTGCCTGATCGAGTCTTAGGAGTTGCTCTGATACGTAACACGGGATTTTGGGAGTTTTCATTATTTGTCATTATTTTTTGTTACATATCATTCTTTATTGACATATATTGTGGACTACGAGTTTATGTGGATTTTTGATGTTGTTGGCAAATTGTCGTGATTTGAATAAAACGTTATTTTTGTTGTTTTAGTTCATATATGAGGAAAGATGTTTCTTGTTGGTTTTTATGATGTGACATTCCATTGTGTTTGGTTTTAAAAACTCTGATTTATGTGAATTATTAAGTATTTTCTTAAATGGGAAATTGGGGTGTCACATTGTACATGTGTTAGCTCTTAAATTTGACGCTCATAATATGATTAAAGAATTAATTCAAGAATTAGAATCCTTGAGGAAGTTAAAGATTTCAACTAGACCTTTATGGTAGAAATCCAAGTCGAATACGCACTTGCATAAAGGAGAGATAAGTCAGTGAACTTAGAATTATTTCCAAATATTTAAAGGAAGTGTTTGACAAAACATTAATGATGGTGTTCGATGCGAAGAATTTAAATTTAAATATGGGAGGGAACGTTTTGTTTTTATCTTTTCTGAAGAAAGACAAGTGCAGCACATCTAGGAGTTAGCGACATGCAAGGCGACACTTGTCGTATTTAAGTGTGTAGGCCGTTAATGGCAGTTAGTTTCGATTATTATAAATAGGAGTTCTAGCAATAGGATTCGTGTGTGTGATCAAAATTGTACAAGTTATTCAATAATCACTCAAAGTACCCATGTGCAGAGAAACGAGTGTGTGTGAGAATGTACGTGACGTAAACACCATTTTTACTTCAATGCAATTTAATCAAGTTTTCCCTTAAGCATTTATCTTTACTTTGTGTAAGTTTATTATTTCTCCATATTACTAGCCTTCATTTATCCAACATTTCGAATTTAAAAGCTTTTAAGTATTTACTTCATTCCACATCTTCAATAAGAAACATTTATATGAACACTGTTTTTGTGTTTACTTTATTTTTAAGACTTTACATAAAAGAAATATTTAGCACATGTCTTAAGATCAATCAGGTCGATCATGTAAGTAACTAGAATTTTTATATTTTAGATGTCCAATGGTTTTTTACGAACTTTCACGGTAAACAAATTAGCATGCCCATTGGGACATTGCTAAATTTCTTAATCAAAGTTTTATAATTTTTGAAAATTTGCATTCATTGGGTTTTTTATCTCGTAAAAACTTCGTTGCATGCATTTGAGAAGTTGTAAAGTAACAAATGATAACGAATAGAGACCAAAAAGAAGATATATAAGGAGAATGGCATCAAATACCAATCAACCAAATAACCCAAATCCTTAATCAAGTGGTTCTATTCCTCAATTGAGTAATTCGAATGCACAACCTAGTAGCACTAATCCTCAGAATGTGCCTAGAAATGACGTGGTGCAACCCCCAGTCTCTTTGATAGGGGGGCCAACAACGTCATCCGTTATGTCTGAACTAGGGGACCAACAACGTCATTTGTTATGTCTGAACCAACACCATCAATGGAAGGTCCAGGGTCGACATATACGAGGCCTCATACTCAACCCGTTTTAGAGTACATTAGGCCTAACCCTCAAACTCCACCAGGAGGGACGTCAACGTTTAGATATTTTCCTCCTCCAAGGTATTCACAACCATTACCAAGGAATCCAATTTATGGAATGCCAACTTTGATGATGCAAAGCCTACACAATGCCCCTAATATTTTTAGAAAATGTAATATCTTCACCACTATAAGGGTCAATATCTGGGGTAAATATGGGTCGAAATAATCAAAGTTTATGATTAGGGTATTCCACCCAAGGGCCTAGTTGACGAACACTTATGTAGCATGTTTGAGACAACAAATGGATGAGAGTAACCTACAAATGGTACAAACTTTGTCCCAAACTATGGGAGAAAGTTTCCAACCATTGGTAACAAAAATGACGTGCCTGGAAAAATTCATGGGTGTACCCACTCTTGTTCGACACTCAACAAGGTATTTCATGCGTGAAAACCAAGGTGTGAATATTGAGGAGATCATCCATTAGTGAGCCCCATGATACATACCTCAGGAAAACCTAGGAAACCAGGAAGTAATTGAACTACCTAGGGCCGAACCTCCTAGGAACCAGGTACCAATTCCTGAAGAGAGTGGACAAGGGGTGGTAATAGTAAATAAAAACCAGGATTCATCAGGTACCAATTCCTGAAGAAAGTGGACAAGGGGTGGTAATAGTAAATAGAAACCAGGTTCAACGTAACAATATAGCAGCCAATAACAATCTTGTCGCCATGGTCGAAAGGATAATAGCTCGAAATGGAGTAAATTTTGGTTTTACAAGGCCAAATTATACATCACTATTGGTAGATTATATACTCCAGTCAGAATTACCCCATAGGACGAAGGTCCCAAAATTCACTAAGTTCTTGGGGGATACTATCAAGTCTACCGTCTAACATGTAGCCTGATACTTGATCGAGGCAGGAGAGATTGTGAATGATGAAAGCCTTAGGGTTAAGTACTTCCCAAACAACATATTTCACACTTTTCCCTATCTCTTTATTTCCTCTTTTCTTTATGGTGCCCCCTCTCAATTCTTTTCTTTTTCATTGATCTTTTCTTATCAAGCAACTCTAACTTAGAGTGCACAGCTTTTAGCACAAATCTCATTTTCATTTTTCTTTTCTTTTCTTGTCTATGATTACAAGAGGCACCAATTCCATCAATTCTTCTTTTTTTTCACACTCAACCACTCTCCCCAACTTTAAACCATACCATAATATCATGACAATGTTCTTCAAGAAAGTATGTTCAAACAAAGGGGTAAAGTGTATACAAAAAGTAAAACTAGAATGAATCACAATGGTTTTTCTTTTCTTTTTTACAAACAAGGAACACAAATGAATGGTATCTCGACATTTTGCCGACTTTTGCTTTATGATTCATTCTAGTTGTGTGAAGTATCAAAATTTGGTTAGAAAACGCTCACACTACTCACCGAGTAAAACTAAAGCCTAAAAGAATTTGATGGTTTTTCTCAATATTCAAACAATGCATAGATCATTTCAATGTTTCCAAAATCTTCCAATGACTACAAGATACAAGCATGAACCGCACGAGTTCGTAACAATTACAAAAACACTAAAATTTGTGAACAATGGAGGTCACTCACTTTGTGGTTTGTCCTAAATGATTCTCATATGAACACTTATGCAATATAAACAAAGCTTGAAATTTGTGGAAATTAAAAAGTTCATACGCATGTTATATTCTACAAATCACGAACGAAGTACCTTTTTCGCGCAAACTTTCAGAATTTTATCATCACCATCAAATAAAGGTGAAGCACAAAGCTAATGATCATAGAAAAATAGCTTGTTTCTCCATGATAATCACCTCAAATTCAAGAACAAACGATTTTTTTTGCAACACACAAATAAATAAAAAGCATCCGCCTAAATGTTAACTAAGATGAGTTTCAAGAGTACAAAATCCACCATTCTCCCGGATGGGAACAACTAATCCAAAGTAGAAGTACATAAATCACACGCAAAAGGATGTTCACTAACAAAATCCAAAACTACATTAGCACCCTAAAAACATTTTATCATAACAAAAACAAAATATAAAAGAAGGACGGTCAAACCATCCGGAAATCAGTCAAAGGAACTCGAACTGTCATCATCATCAATAATGTTGTCACCACCAGCATCATCAACATCATCATCATCACCAGCACCTGCACCATCGAAGAACCTAGCATGTCCCTGGGCCTTGCTGTATAAGCTCTGAACTCATCTATGGATTGCAGAGAATGGTCCACGTGAGTCTCCTGAATCTTCACCCGCAACTGTAACATGGACTCATACATAAAAGTTAGAGCACGGTGGTGAGACTCGTGCATATTCCAATTAGCAGTTGAACTAGGATCAATACCACGCCCCGGGCCAAAAGGGACACCTCCAAGAGGAGGAGCAGAAGCCAAAGGAGCAGTAGTAACTGAAGGCTCACAAAACATGCCAGCAAAATCATCATCCAACATACCTAGCTTCACATTCCTAAGAGAGGAAAGTGTGATGCCAGCTGCCTTACATAAGGCCATAACCAAACCCGGGTGAGTGAGTCTGTAGGCTGCTCTCGAACCATAAGTTGTACCACTCTTTGTAATCCTACGGAACTCAGAGGAGATAAAATGTGCAAAGTTTAACGTCTTATGCTCCATGATGCAGTACATTAGGCCAGCCACCTCAATCGTGATGTCATAGGTGTGGCTCCTAGGAATCAGGTTGTGCAAGACAACCAACATTTAAATCTGAGTGTTGCTTTTCAGAGCTCTTCTCTTAAAGCAGGGAGGTGCTCCTATGGAGCCCACCTCGTAAGTATGATCCTCCAAGCAGATAACCATCTTAATCTCCTCAATATCCCAGCTCCTCCTAGATCGTATCCTTCCAAAATGACAAAGACCATTATCATCCAAATCCACATTACTTCCAAAATAGTGACTTATGCTATCCCTTGAAAAATCAATCACTTTTCCCCTCACCCAACTTTTGTACGCAAAAGGCTCGTCTTCAGGTCTCGTTGGAAAGGCGTTCGCAAATAACTCCCTAACAACTTCTGAGTGAAACTTTGGGTGAGGTTCACAAAGGACATCAAAGTCACTATGCTCTAGTTGTGATCCAACAAAATAGTAATTCCCAGTAGGGCTCAATCGCACAATTTGGACCAACCACACTGATCGGTAAAATATCAAGTGTATTATTTTATCGATGTAGTAGTAAATGGGGAAAACCCCAGCATCGATCTCTTGAGGACAACGCAGGGAATTAAGTTTTTTTTACGAATTAATTTCAATTGAACAAAAACCTTGATTGATGGTTTGTTTTGAATCAAAATTATATAGGAAAGTAAAACAGGTAAATAGACAAGTAAAAGTTGTACGAATACGAGAGTAATGCCCGGAGGGTGTATAATTTGCAAAGCAATGACTTAATCGTTCCTTGATTTAAAAAAACATGTTTCAACCTTATATTTCCCTATGTCCTAAATTATTTTTCCAAAATTCCTTTTAAGAAAAACCTTTGGTATTCTTCTTTGGCCCTAATTCCTCAGAGGCCAAGGAAGAACATCAATCAATAGTTCTGACATAAACATAGGTTTTCACAGGGTATTCTAATTCCTTAGGAATAACCACTATGATAAACGCTAGGCAACTGGGTTAGGGTGGTTTGTCAGGCCAAACCCTAACTACGATCAATTATCGATTTTCCAAAAAGATAAAGCATTAAGAATGTTGCATACAATAAAGATAAAGGTTCAAACATACAAGCTCATATTAAGAAACTCAAAAGTCATTACAAAATCATATCAGGGACACCCCCTGGTATTTGGGGGTTTAGTCGCTCATGTTCATAACAAAAATAAAAACAAAATCAAGAAAAAGAGACATTACAATAAGGTTTGGATAGGTTGGATCGTCAATTGATTCCACTCTTGATCGATCCTTCTTCTCCCTGAATCTTCCTTTAATCTCTCTCAAGCGTAAAATAATAAAATAAAATGTCAGACTTTTTCCAACCACAATGTGCCTAATATATCAGATCTCCCATTACACCGTGAAATGCCCAAACTTCCCTCCTAACTAACATTGATCAGCAAAAGAAAAATACTAAAAATTTCACTTCCAAGGACCCTGACACGGGCCGTGTCAGGCGACACGGATGGCCGTGTCAGGCCACTGGTTTATTATTCCACACGCCTCAACTTCAGGGGCCCTGACACGGGTCGTGTCCTGTGACACGGGTCGTGTCCTGTGACACGGGCACCCGTGCCAGGCTTCTGGCTTGCTTCCTACACTTCTTTAAGAGCTCCTTGTTATGGACCTCCCGACATGGGCCGTGTCAGGTGACACGGGCACCCATGTCAGGCTTCTGGTATCTCTTTTTTCAACATTTTTCTGCACTCGAAAGTCTTCGCAATGACGTCTGAATACCAGCTTATCGCAAGCCTGAAAACACTGACAAAACAACCAAATCACACGCACAACGGTAAAAATGATAAAAATATCGAAACATTACCTGCTTGACAAAATATGAAAACTAAGATGAAAACATAATCAAAAGACTTAAAAACAAACGTAAACATACAAAACGAACGATATAAACTGTTTGAAATATACTGCTAAAGACCGTTGATCACACACCGCCCTTTTTTCCAACAACATGTATCACACATGGTGTTCCGCGGTCAGAAACCTTTGCCCATCATAAGGTGCATATGAACGACCCCTCAAAGTAGATGGGGCAGCATCTAGTGAAATTCGCCTTCTTTTCGATCTACCAGACATTTGAAAAACAACAACGAGAAACAAACAAAAACACAAGCAAACCGGTAACATTAGATACTGAAAACAAGTTACAAAAAATTTAATATTCCTAAAAAACCCATAGTAAGATCCCCATGCAACCCCTCGAAGTAGATGGGGCAGAAGCTGATGAAATTCCCCGGCAACAACACCAATTTGTTAAAGTACAAATAGAGTTTGGTTTTTGTTATCGATTCACAGAGGTTGTTTTGTGATATCACCGCCTTTCTATAGTTGCACTAGTTTAAGACTCAATAGTAACATGGGGTTTTGGTTTTGTTAACGGAACGTTTACTTTGCATTCGAAGTAAAAGCTACGAGTTAAGAATATCAGTTGGTAAAAGTTTATAAAAAAAGCACATGCCAAGGTTAGGGTTCGATAAGCCCATTTGCATGGATAGTTTTGATCAAGCGGATGAACTCGTTAAAACAATAAATACAATCATAATATCCTCCCAAGATGTTTATTTCTAACACAAATTGTGATTTTTACCATTGTGATCCATTGATGATCTCTCACTTAATCTATCAAAATGGCAACATTAAAGATCAATGCAAGGTGAACATCAATTCTCATAACTATCTCTAGCTTATGTTCTTTGATGGATGAAAAACCTAGGTCAAGTGTTGAACACATTTCTCAATCATGAAGCAACACAAATTATATTTCATAAACACAAAGTTTTCCACCATATATTTATCATCAAGAGTTCATACACAATGATCAAAGACTATACATACAAATATAAGACCTATCTACCTTATAACCTTGACATATTAAGAGTTTAGCTTGCCATAACCATGGAAGTTTTCATTACATGAAAGAGATGAAGAAGACAAAGCATAAATAACGATCTCCTGACTATTGATGCGCCGATTCTTCGAAAACAAGTGAAAATCTGAGTTCTAGGGTTTTTTCTCTAAGAAATATGTTAGGATCCCCAAAAATATGATTGTTGAAACCCTTTTATAGAAGCTAAAAAATGCAAGGCTCACTAAGCAAGCTTTCATAAATTGCTAAACCACCTTTGATCACTAAGCGAGCTTTCATAAATTGCTAAACCACCTTTTCTCTCTAAACGAGCTTAGGCCCCCGCTAAGCGAGAAACTCCCTGACTCTTGTTGTAGCCGCTCGATAGGAGCTCCCTTAGCGAGCCTTTAGCGAGCTTCAAATTTTCATTTTCTTCAAAATCTTCAAAAAGAGAGTCACCGTGATTTGCTTTCTTCATTCCAATGGTGAAACCTAAAAATATAAAAACAAAAGTTAAATAAAATATACTATTGAAGAAAATAAACTAAACTACGAAAATTAACCGGAAACGACGGGAAAAAGCATTAGAAATCCAAATAAGCTATTGAAAAGTGCCAAAAACTATACTACATATTAACACAAATTGGCACTTATCAACTCTCCCCAACTTGCTTCTTTGTTTGTCCTCAAACAAATTTGAGATCAAAGAGAAACAAGAAAAAAATCAGACCAAGATAATACACCCAAATTGATGGTTCAAACCAAAATATTGTGCTTACAAGTAACATCCGACTTTACAAAGATTTTCAACATAATCATGAACTAACTCCTAAACATAAATGAAAAGCAAACAACACAAGCAATAAAATGTTCAAAAAAGAATCACCTAATCACTTAACTAAGTTAAGCTCAATATCTACAAGGGACAAATCACTCTCATATGCAATTATGCTAGCATCCGGAACAATTCATGCAAGTATCAAATTAATTCAAGAGGAAAAACAAGGAAACAAAGATCTCATAAGGACTCCTCATTGTTGTAATGGGGAAATGGTTAACAAGAAAGGGATATATATATATATATATATATATATATATATATATATATATATATATATATATATATATATATATATATATATATATATATATATATATATATATATATATATATATATATATATAAATGCCAATCATTCAAATTGGTTTTCAAAAGTTTTTGAAAAATGAAGAACATGCCCACTAAATCAAACAACATATTTCACACTTTTCCCTATCTCTTTCTTTCCTCTTTTCTTTATGGAGCCCCCTCTCAATTATTTTCTTTTTCATTGATCTTTTCTTATCAAGCAACTCTAACTTTGAGTGCAAAGCTTTTAGCACAAATATAATTTTCATTTTTCTTTTCTTTTCTTGTCTATGATCACAAGAGGCACCAATTCGATCAATTCTTTTTTTTTCACACTCAACTACTCTTCCCAACTTTAAACCATACCTTAATATCATGACAATGTTCTTCAAGAAAGTATGTTCAAACAAAGGAGTAAAATGTATACAAAAAGTCAAACTAGAATGAATCACAATGGTTTTTTCTTTTCTTTTTTACAAACAAGGAACACCAATGAATGGTATCCCGACATTTTGTCGACTTTTGCTTTATGATTCATTCTAGTTATGTGAAGACTCAAAAATTTGGTTAAAAAAAGCTCACACTACTCACCGGGTAAAACTAAATCCTAAAAGAATTGGATGGTTTTTCTCAATATTCAAACAATGCCTAGATCATTTCAATGTTTCCAAAATCTTCCAATGACTACAAGATACAAGCATGAATCGCACGAGTTCGTAACAATTACAAAAACACTAAAATTTGTGAACAATGTAGGTCATTCACTCTGTGGTTTGTCCTAAATGATTCTCATATGAACACTTATGCAATATGAACAAAGCTTGAAATTTGCGGAAAGTAAAAAGTTCATACGCATGTTATATTCTACAAAGCACGAACGAAGTACCTTTTTTGCGCAAACTTTTAGAATTTTATCAATACCATCAAAGAAAGGTGAAGCACAAAGCTAATGATCACAGAAAAATAGCTTGTTTCTCCATGATAATCACCTCAAATTCAAGAACAAACCAAAAAAAATTGCAACACACAAATAAATAAAAAGCATCCGCCCTAGGGTTAACTAAGATGAGTTTCAAGAGTACAAAATCCACCATTCGCCCGGATGGGAACAACTAATCCAAATTAGAAGTACAAAAATCACACCCAAAAGGATGTTCACTAACAAAATCCAAAACTACATTAGCACCCTAAAAACATTCTATCATAAAAAAAATAAAAGATAAAAGAAGTACGATCAAATCGTCCGACAATCAGTCAAAGGAACTCGAACTATTATCATCATCAATAATGTCATCACCACTAGCATCATCACCATCACCAGCACATGCACCCCCCAAAGAACCTGGCATGTCCCCAGGCCATGCTGTATAAGCTTTGAACTTATCCATGGACCACAGAGAATGGTCCACGTGAGGCTCCAGAATCTTCACCTGCAGTTGTAACATGGACTCATACATAAAAGTTAGAGGATGGTGGTGAGACTAGTACATAGCCCAGTTAGCAACCGAGTTAGGATCAATACCACGCCCCTGACCAAAAGGGACACCTCCAGGAGGAGGAGCAAAAGCCACATGAGTAGCTGTTGCACCCCAAAATTTTCCCTCCCCTAGTCAAGGCATTGTGTACCAAGGTGTCCCAAGAGGTTCAGAAGGTTCACAAGGTATCCCAAGAGGTTCACAAAGTTCACAAGGCTCATAACTAGGGTTTTGGATTTCATTAGGCTAAATGGACTTTCAAGGACTCAAATGAGCTTCATAAAATCCCAAATGTCTTCAAGAATCCATATGTCAAGTTTCAAGGCTTTCCCAAAAAAGTTTGCTCAGTCAGATTATCAGATATACAAAAATCAGTCAAAGTGGTTAAAAAGTCAAACTGAGGTCAACTATGGTCAAACCAAAGTTAAAATTCATGATTTTTTTCCAACATAAAGTTTATGAAGTAAAATTCATCATTTGATCAAGGGTTGATCATGATTCATCAAGGATATTTCAGATCATCAAGAATCAGGAGTTTCTAAATTAGGGTTTTCACAGGAAAAGTCAACTGAACTTTGACCAGCCATAACTTTCACATGCTTCATAAAAAATTTCCCATCCAAATCTCATTTTGAAGGAAATTGAATTCTCTACAACTTTGTGTCTTAAAAGCCAAGCCTAAAAATGCTTCATTTGAAAGGTATGAGCCAAAACATTACAGGTCATTTCAAAAGTCAACGAAAAGTCAACATCTTCCAAAGGGCATAATTTGAAAATGGTAAAGGATATGGACATGAGACCAAAGATGTTGGTTAGAGGACTCTCTAAGCTTTCCAAAATGTCCAATAACACCTTCATAGCCTTAAAATTGAGGGATTTATTCCTTTGCAAAGTTAGGAAATTTTTGAGAGGTATATTGAGCAAATGGGGTCTTAAAACCAATTTTTTCCACATGGTCTTGCAATTTTGTGATACAATCTTTACCATGACATCATGCACGACCCAATTCTCATTTATTCAGATTTTTTTATAATTTATTTTATATTTATTTTGATTTTATTCATTAAAATTCAATTTAAATAAAAATAAAATATGAAAACTCAATATTTAAATGTGATTCTTCTTCTAGAAACTCTTAAAGACCAATTAAATTGATTTGATCACATACAAATTCGTGCTAAGGCATTATGGCATGAAAACATTTGATTTTTTGACCAAATTGGTAAGAGGATTTCTTCACCCTCAAGGCATCTAAAAAGCCCAAACAATCCACCACTTTTCTGACCTAATTTGACTCTTCTATAAGAATAGAAGTTGACACAAGCTTGAGGAGGGTTTTTTTCAAAGACAAGGTAAGGGATTTGAAGTTTCAAAAGTGAAGGAAAAGTGAAATTCGATTTCATTGATTTAGGGCATTAACAAGAGGATTAAAGGTGTAGAATCGTTCCTTGAGGTCTCCTAAACATGTTTCAATCATCATATCCATCAAAAACATCATGAGACATGGATCCCGAATGCACTTTTTCTCTAAAAATTCAAATTTTCGATTTCACTAATCCATCATTTGTTAACTGTTTTTGATGTTTGTTACATGTTTGTTGTGATGCATAGAGCAATTCTGGAGATTTGGGTGAGGTCCCATAGCCTAAGACGGATTCGACCATAGTTAGGGTTTGCTCCTTTGAATTGGGGTTTTCTAATTCATCAAATATAAATGAATAATGAAGACATAGATGAATTGTACATATTGCAATGATCATATTGATGTGTTTAATTGGACAAAATTGTATGCATTCGATATAGTTTGAATTTTGCAGGTTTTTACACGCAGGAAAATTTGCAAGAGAATTCGCAGGTAAACCTGCGAATTCAAGGAAGAAGACGACTCATATTGGCGGGCTTTTGACCATATTCAAATTGTTTTTTTAATATTATGTTTAGTAACTGATAGAGGATAGACGCGCCCCATGTGGCTCAGTTGGTTGAAGCATGTGTTTGGTATTGAGGTAGACGTGGGTTCGAATCCGGCTGTATGCCAATTTTTTTGTTAATTTCCATTTATTTTGCAGGCTTAATATATAATTGTCAATGCTCATCATATGTTCACAAAGCGCAACTGACCTGGTGGTAGGAAGGCTGGACCAAGACTATGAAAGCCTAGGGTGTGGGTTCGAATCCCAGCCCCAGGTATTTTGCTATTTTTCTTCAATTTTTCTTGCTTGTTTGTTCATTTACATTTTTTAACTTATTTAATTTCTTATAAAATAAACAAATAAAAAAATAAGACTTTCTTAATATCCCACAAATATTTTATATAATTAATATGTATATAAATGAAAATTTTCTTTATTATTTTTATTAATATATTATATTTTGTATATTAAAATGAATATTTAATTTTCTTTAATAAAACATATATATAAATTTGTAAATAAAAACTAATTCATTTTAACTAATTATTTTAAAAACCCTAATTTCTTTAACTAACTCTAATTTTTTTCTATTAATCCTAAAAAACTTAATTTATTTTTCTAAATCCTAATTAATATATTAACCCTTATTTCTTTTATTATTATGTAAATAATTTAATGTTTTTTATATTATTATTAAATTGTTTAAATTCTTATACTTTCTTAATTAACTTCTAAAAAATTTATAATTTTTGTCTAACCTAAAATAACTTCTCTTTTAAATTCTAATCTTAATTTCTTTTTATTATTACTATTATCATTATTATTATTGCTATCATTTTATTATTATTGTTTATTTATCATTTTATTATATCTATTATTATTATAATTCATTTTTTATTCGATTATTATGTACCTGCTAAAGCCATGTAATACTTATAGATTTATTTTCCATCTTTATTTTATTATAAATATTTTATTGTGTGGTTAGTAATTTTAGGGTGTGTATAACCAAAATGTAATTAAAATTAACTTAGAAAATTAATAATCAAGATAAATATCTGAAAACAATACTCACACACGTAAGTCGATCTTTGATTGACATCTTACACTTCCTAGGGTATTCCTCTTGGATACCTTAAAATAATATGGTCAAGTCCCTCGAAAAGGGGGTGTCTTAAGCAATGTCCCTTAATAGAAAAAATCATCAAGTCCCTTCTAATTTAAAAGATCAAGTCCCTTCGAGGTTGCCTATGAAATAATGATCTCGTCCCTTAGAATAAATGATGATAAGTCCCTACGAATTGCTAAAGACATCCCTTAAGTTGCCTTCATTGACCATACGATGACCCTACGCTTGTTCCTTAACACATCTAAGGTAATGACTACCTATTCCTTAATAATAGGGATAGTCTTACCATTGAAAGAACATACGAGAACATGAAAGACTTAATCTAGGGTAGGTACCTCTTAGTTGCTTGCTCACATTTCAAATTACTTTTGATACCTCACTTTCTTAAACATTTTTCAAAACAAGGCTTTGTATACATCCATACGAGGATCATTACAAAGTACTTAGAAAAATTTCTAATCACACACTACACTCTTCAAAACCAATTTAAGTGAGCTAAGTAACTAAGAGCCCATGGATAACCATGGATATAAAGGGTGCTAACACCTTCCCTTTGTATAACCTACCCCCCGAACTCAAGTCTTTTAAAATAGGTCTTTCCTGTTCTTTTATGTCCTTTCCACTTGGATAAAATAAAAGTCGGTAGCGACTCTTGCTATCCGCAACATGACTAAAAGTCAGTTTTCCCACCGTGTTACAGTAGCAGTAACTAAAGGCTCACAAAACCTGCCAGCAAACTCATCATCCAACATACCTAGATTCACATTCCCAGGAGAGGGGAGTGTGACGCCAGCTGCCTTACATAAGGCCATAACCAAACTCGGGTGAGTGAGTATATAGACTGTTCTCGAACCATAAGTTGTACCACTCGTCGCAATCCTACGAAACTCAGAGGAGATCAACTGTGCAAGGTTTACTATCTTACGCTCCATGATGCAGTACATGAGGGCAGCCACCTCAATCGTGATGTCATAGGTGTGGCTCCTAGGAATCAGGTTGTGAAAGACAACCGACATGTAAATCTAAGTGTTGCTTTTCAGAGCTCCTCTCTTAAAGCGTAGAGGTCCTCCTGTGGGGACCACCTCGTAAGTATGATCCTCCAAGAAGATAACCCTCTTAATCTCCTCAATATCCCAGTTCCTCCTAGCTCACATCCTTCTAAAATGACAAAGACCATTATCATCCAACTCCACATTACTTCCCAAATAGTGACTTATGCTATCCCTTGAAAAATCAATCACTTTTCCCCTCACCCAAGTTTTGTACGCAAAAGGCTCTTCTTCAGGTCCTGTTGGAAGAGCGTTCGCAAAGAACTCCCTAACAACTTCTAAGTGAAACTCTGGGTGAGGTTCACAACGGACAGCAAAGTCACTATGCTCCAACTATGATCCAACAAAATAGTAATTCCCAGTAGGGCTCAATCGCACAATTCGGTCCGTCCACACCGCCTTTTTTTCCAACAACAGGTATCACGCATGGTATGCCGCGGTCAGAAACCATTGCCCGTCATAGGTTGCAGATGAACGAACCCTTGAAGTAGATGGGGCAGCAGTTGATGAAATTCGCCCTCTTTTCGATCTACCAAACATCTGAAAAACAACAACGAGAAACAAAAAAAAATACAAGGAAATCAGTAACATTAGATACCGAAAAAAGGTTACAAAAAATTTTAAAATTCCTACAAAAACCATAGTAAGAGCCATATGCAACCCCTCAAAGTAGACGGGTCAGCAGCTGATGAAATTCCCCAGCAACGGCGCTAATTTGTTAAAGTATAAATAGAGTTGGGTTTTTGTTATCGATCCACGAAGATTGTTTTGTGATATCACCACCTTTCTATAGTTGCGATAGTTTAAGACTCAATGGTAACATGGTGTTTTGGTTTTGTTAACAGAATGTTTACTTTGCATTCGAATTAAAAGCTACGAGTTAAAAATATCGGTTGGTAAGAGTTTATAAAAAAGCACATGCCAAGGTTAGGGTTTGATAAGCCCATTTGCACGGGTAGTTTCGATCAAGCGGATGAACTTGTTAAAATGATAAATACGATTGCAATATCCTCTCAAGATGTTTATCTCTAACACAAATTGTGAGTTTTACCATTTTGGTCCATTGATGATCTCTCACTCAATCTATCAAAATGGAAACATTAAAGATCAATGCAAGGTGAACATCAAGTCTCATAACTATCTCTAGCTTATGTTCTTTGATGCATGAAAAACCTAGGTCAAGTGTTGAACACATTTCTCAATCATGAAGCAACACAAATTATATTTCATAAACACAAAGTTTTCCACCATATATTTATCATCAAGAGTTCATACACAATGATCAAAGACTATACATACAAATATAAGACCTATCTACCTTATAACCTTGACATATTAAGAGTTTAGTTTGCCATAACCATGGAAGCTTTCATTACAAGAAAGAGATGAAGAATATAAAGCATCAATGACGATCTCCCGATTATTAATGTGTCGATTCTTCGAAAACAAGTTAAAATCTGAGTTCTAGGGTTTTTTTCTCTAAGAAATATGTTAGGATCCCCAAAAAATGACTGTTGAAACCCTTTTATAGAAGCTGAAAAACGCAAGGCTCGCTAAGCGAGCAGGAGCTCGTTAAGTGAGTTTTCATTAATTGTTAAACCTCCTTTACTCACTAAGCGAGCTTAGGCCCTTTCTTAGCGAGAAACTCCCTGACCCTGGCTGTAGCCGCTCACTAGGAGCTCGCTTAGCGAGTTCCAAATTTTCATTTTCTTCAAAATCTTCAAAAAGAGAGTCGCCATGATTTGCTTTCTTCATTCCAATGGTGAAACCTAAAAATATAAAAACAATAGTTAAATAAACTATACTATTGAAGAAAATAAACTAAACTACGAAAATTAACCGGAAACAACAGGAAAAAGCATTAGAAATCAAAATAAGCTCTTGAAAAGTGCCAAAAACTATACTATATATTAACACAAATTGGCATTTATCAATAGCCCAATTGGTTGATAGGGTTCGACAATTAGACCGTCTGAAAGACGAAAAAGGATAAAGAAAATAAGAATAAGAGGATAGCTTATGTCGAATATAATGAGGACGTATAAGGTTTATACAACGAACCCTTACAGTTCGACGAAAGCGAGGTAGATCTCACTGAACTAAAATAGGGCCCTCCATATTCTTGCAGAATGTTAGCCCATTCGAATGGAAAGAATCCGATCGAACCCGAGAAGAACGACAAGTTCCCAAAGAAAATATATACTTTCGACATCACCAAGTGTGACGAAATTTTTGACTTTTTAGTTAAGGATGGACAAATGATAGTGTCTGCTGGCGCTAAAATGTCACCTTTAGAACAAAGGAAAAATAGAGGTTTTTGCAAATACCATAATTTTCTGGGTTATAATACTTCTCAATGTTTTCTTTTCAGGGATTTGGTGCAAAATGTTATTCAAGAGGACAGTTTGAAGTCTGGAGAATAAATAAAGGTCAAATGAAGATCGACTCAAATCCTCTATAGATAGCAGATGCCCACTACACTGAACCCGAGGAGGTGAACATGATCGAAGTTCCCTATGACTTTGATTTCTCAATAAAAATGGTGGAAATCACTGAAGATTCCATAAATGATGTTGTTTTGGTCAAGATTACTGAAGATCTTGACCCTGACATTATGAAGAAACTCATGAGCAATGCCGATGGTGGCATTGCCGGAGGAGATATTGAAAACTTCATAGTTGTTGAGGACTTTGATGATGGAATTACTGAAGATTCCAATATGATGTTGATTACAAAAGAAATTGTTGACAATTTTGTACATATGGATAAAGCCATTGAGTGCCTTGACAGGATTTTCGTAAGTTAGGCATAACTGATGATGTGGACATGAATATCAATATGGTTGAGATAACACAGGAACAGACTATAGACGTTGATGAAGTAAGTCGCCAAGAAGAATACAACAAGGTGGCTTATCCTAAACAAGAAGAGACCATTGTCGACTTCCTCCACCGGTGCCAAAGGAAGGCGTGAGTGGAAAGCCTTTCATGGTCAGAAGAACTCTGGCTCAAGAAAGCATGCTCCAAAACAAGTTGGAGGCAAACTTCAGTTCCATGGAACCAGAAAGGCTACTTTCAATCCCACCAGCAAAGCTTCAACAAGGAAATGGGTAAGGCATGTTGAAGGAAAGGAAAACGGACAACAAAAGTGGCAGAACTTCGACATATAAAAAGGCTTCTCCATTTCCTATAGAAAGGAGTTTTCCTCCTCCAACAAATCGACTTACATCTCTGAAAAATCAAAGGGAAAAATCCGATGTCTCGCTCATAATGGAGAAGAGAACAACGTCGAAGGAAATCTCAGAGGGAGGCTCAGTCGAAGGACAAAGATGAATCAAGTACCAGTGTGTTTGCCAATAGTAGCGAAAGGCATGAAGTAAATATTGTGGAGAAACCGCCCGTGGGGCTAAAATTGTTCAACTATCAAGAGGAACGAGCCAAAGAGAAGTATGATAAGGATGTCGCAGAAGATGAAATGATGACGGATAATTTTGACTATGATTCTGACGCTTCTCTTGACATCATCGTAAATGTGGTGTCAGTAATGCCTAGGGAGTTCGACAAGATTACAGAGGTCGAAAAATCTGGATGCTTACACTAAAGCTGAATTGGCGGCACACAAGCCTGTGTGCTACTACGTCATTAATATCGGTTGCATCGAATAGCATAATGCCTTCTTCGAACGGCCTACTCAGGAAATGAGGCGTCACTTAAAGCCTCTTTACATCACCGACAAGGTTGAGAATGTACCAGTGAACAAGATACTTGTCGATTGTGGCGCCACAGTAAATATTATGTCGCATTTCTTACTGAACAAAATTTCCAAGTATGATACAGATGCTAAGCCACACAACATTGTCCTATCAAATTATGAAAGAAAGTGGGAACTACTTTTGGTATCATACAAGTCGACTTGACGGTTGGAACCGTCACAAGACCGATTGTTTTCATGGTGGTTAAAACAAAGGCCAACTACAATTTATTGTTGGGTCGAGAGTGGATCCATGGGATTGGGGCAGTTCCTTCATCCATGCATCAAATGGTGATGATTTGGAGACCCGAAAAACATCGTGGAAAACATCGAAGTCGATCAAGGCTATTTCAAAGCCCTAGTCAACCATGTTGATAGACATCAGTTCGACAAAAACTAGGATCATATTGCTCCTAGTGGTTCAACCGAGTTCGAGTTTACTCAAAATGATGAGGTGTATTATTCATTGTATCTACATCATGTTGATGGTTTCCGATGGTACATAGAGGTAGTAGGAAAAGGTAGCTTTCCTCGCATTGGGATATTTCAAGGTGACCCCACAGGCTGGGAAAGCAAATTTAGTGATTGATGACTGAGTTCAAAGCATTGAGAAGAATTTTAAATTATGTGGCCGAAACCAAATTACAAGTAGCTTTGGAGGCTGTAGACAAATATATGGCTGACGAAGCCAATTTAGAATTTTACCAAGAAGGTCCTGTAAAGGACTTCGACCTAGAACCACCTGATAAGGTTCAGGGTGCAGATCAAGACAAGAGGCTTGATGCCATCTATGATGATAAGCCTTTGGGATTCGAGAAGGATCTTCTGGCGAATAACATTAAGATGCTAGCGTAAGATCCCTTTGAAGAGATCAACTTGGGAGAAAGGGAAGTTAAAAGGCTGACTTACATCTATGCAGGCCTCGTTTAAAAGAATTCAAAGATGTTTCGCCTGGGATTAAGATGAGATGCCTAGTTTAAGCAGAGATCTGGTCGAGTTGAAGTTGCCTATCAAGCCTGGGAAGAAGCCCATCAAGCAAAATCCAAGGCAATTTACACCACCTATGTGAATGAATTAACATTGGATTTCATTCGGTCTTTATCCAAACTAAAAAAATGTCCGACCCAAACACCTTATTTTGGTTTGGATTGCGTTTATTTCAGTTTTTACCGAACCTATGAACACCCATACATGTCTGCCCCATTTAAGCCCGCTTCACAAAAGCCCGCAAAAAATGGGACGGGCGGGATGAACATAGTTGAGGATGCGTGTAAGTACAATGACTTTTGGATCGACAGTCATTTTGGTAAAACATGCTGATGTTAAGCCAAATGTTTTGTTTTGTCAGTCAGACATCATGTTCTGCAGGATGTCACGACATGTGCCAGGACATGTTATACCAGAACCCTAGAGCTGTTTTATTTTGGTATTTTGGTGTGTTTTGTGAGTGTGATTTAATTCACACATTTCTATTTTCCATGGATGGATATGTTATGAACGTCTGTTTTTGCAGATTATGGTGATTTTCTTAAAAAGAGTCTTTGAGCATTTTTAGAAAAGTTTGTATTTTATCCTATTTTTATGCAGGTAATCTTGCTAATCATTGGAGGCGGATTCTTGATATTTATGCGCTTTAGGAAGCCCAAGCCCACAAAGTCTGAAGGTTATATAAAGAGCGGAGTTAAACCTAATCAACATGGATCACATATTAAGGATTTTGGAAAATTAGGATTGTCGTGTCTTGGTTGTCTCTTAAGGTTTAGTGTTTTTCTTTGTATGTCACTCATGTATCAGGTTTGATGCATTGAGTTGACATATTATTCATTGTTCACTCTAATCTTTTAAGCAAAGGTGTATTATTCTTGGTTGAAGCTTTTAAGCAGGACCAAGTATTATTATGGAAGTGTGGTCTTCTTTTTGGGTTGTTATTTTTACATTCCCTGGGACTGGGAGTGTTTGATATCACTAAGGTGAATGGGAGTAAGAGGGGCTCTCATATCTAGGAGGTTCTTGGGTAGAAGTAGCAATGGGTAGTGATTAAGTGACAAGTTGTAAACTGGGATTATTTAGCTCTCAATTGATATTAATAATAATGGATTTCCTTCATGGCTTGGTAGCCCCCAGACGTAGGTGAGTTGCACCAAACTATGTTAATAATTGATTTTGTTCTTTAAATTTATGTAAATTATTTTTTGCATAATCATTCTATTTTTTGTTGTCAGTGGATGTTATAACATCTGTTGTGACATTGTGCAATGTTAAGACATTTATCTTCACATTTACTATATGCGTGCCCGAATTTTAATTGGCATCAGAGTAGGTCACTATGTTCTTCTATTTGGGTGAGTTCCAGGGAGTTTGTATTCTGGCATTATGGACAAGGAAGTAGTAGGAAATGTTAACAAGCCTTCAGTCTTGGATGGCTCTAATTATGACTATTGGAAGAAACAAATGGTGGCCTTTTTAAAATCCATGGATAGTAAGACCTGGAAGGATGACACCAAAGGGTGGGAGAATCTTGTGGTTGTTGATAAAGATGAGAAGGAGACCATAAAACCTTAAGAGGATTGGACCAAGGAGGAAGATGAAACTGCTCTTGGAAATTCCAAAGCCTTGAATGCCTTATTCAATAGAGTGGACAAGAACATGTTTAGGTTGATGAACACTTGTAATGTGGCTAAAGGTTTTTGGGAAATTCTCAAGATAACTCATGAAGGAACATCCAAGGTAAAAATGTCTAGACTTCAATTGCTTACCAGAAAGTTTGAAAATCTGAAGATGATGGATGATGAGAGTATTCATGACTTTCACATGAATGTTCTTGAAATTGCAAATGCCTTCGGTTCCTTGGAAGAAAAGATATCACAAGTAAAGCTGGTAAGGAAGATTCTCAGGTCTTTTCCTAAGAGATTTGATATAAAGGTAACTGCCATTGATGAATCTCAAGATATCAACAACATGAAAGTTGATGAACTTGTTGGTTCTCTTCAAACTTTTGAATTGTCTATTTGTGACAAGTTAGAGAAAAAGAACAAGATCATAACTTTTGTTTCTAACGCTGAAAATAAAGAGTGTCAAGCTGGCATGGACACTGATGTAGAATACTGAAAATATTGGACAAAAGAGGAAGACTAGGTGTTCAGGACATCACATCTGACATCAGACATAATCATGAGTCTCAAAAGAATTCAAGAACTGAAGAGAAGTCAGATCAAAGCAAAGACATTCAATGTTAAGGTGTAAGAACAATAATTATTTCTGCAAGTCATTTCTAGGTTTTGATGATAACAATGAGTATTTATGAAAGAACTATTTTAAGTTCTAATGGTTGTTTATGTGCAGATCATATTCATTGAAGATATTAGATCAAACAAACACTATGAAGATGTGCGTCAAAGTTTACATGCGAGTTACTATGTGTAATACAACTCGCAAGCATATTGAAAAAGAAAGTATGCTTATGTATCTGATCACAATCAGAAAGATCCAAGGATGTTGTATGTTGTTGTTGCAACGCTCCTATGGATTCTATTTTGAAAGCGGTTCTAATTCTGAAGCTAGTGAAGCTTCTGAAGTTGTTATCTTCTGAAGACCAAGTGCTGAAGAAATCTGAAGATGGTTCTGCTGAATGAAGATCTAAAGGTTATGAAGACTTAAGGTTCTGAAGATAAGGATTGTGTAGAATCAAGTGCTCAAGACTACGAAGACAACACTCTGAGTGAACAAGGCTCTAAAGACTCTGAAGACAACATTCTGAGTGAACAAGGTTCTAAAGACCAAAGTTCAGAAGACAAAAGTTACCGTTAGCAATGATAGTACAAAAATCAAAAAATTATTTATCCTTTTACTTCTCCATCATCTTGATTTATGGAAAAGGACATGTGTGGTTGTACTACCTTCATCATTGCATAACGACTCTTTTCAATAGCCAGATACTCTTCAACGACTATATTTTATCTGATTATATAAATGAAAAGATTATGTGATTCTAAGGTGTCCGTGTCTTTCTGTCAACATACAAGTCATGAACATATGAAATCAATACAAAACCATTATTTTTGGAACTAAAATATCATCAATCAATACAATAACAATCAGTAAGTACAAGACTTGGTGAATCTGATATTGTTGAAAATAATCAAGTCGTCAACCAATTCATCATCTGAGCCAAATGAAGATTAGAAGCAAGGGTTTGTTGCTCACAGATTGCTAAACAAAGAAGATGAAGAAATTTTATAAGATGTTATTCAACTTTCAATCACATACATCTTATTAGAATCTGAAGAAAGCATGAAGTTGTTGCTCATATCATGCTTAAAACACCGTTGTGTTCTCATATCTAAGGAAAGAAGAAAATAATATGAATGACCTTGCGTAGGTAGGAAACCCTTAACTGCTTGCTCACAATTTCAAAGAAAATTACTCTTTACACCTCACACTTTCAAAACAATTCCAAAAAAACCAACTTTGTATACATTCATACGAGAATCATTACAAAGGAGGACCTTTTCTAAACACACCACCACTATTTCCAAAAAAAAAACAAAGTGAGCTAAGCAGTTAAGAGCCCATGGATAACCATGGATACAAATGGTGCTAACACCTTCCCTTTGTATAACCTATCCCCTGAACTCAAAATCTAAACCAAGGTTTTTCCTGTTCTTTTCCACCTTTCCTAATTGGATAAAAGAAAAGTCTGTGGCGGCTCTTGCTATCCGTAACATTGTTTTTGTGAAAACAAAAACAACAAAGTCAGTTCTCCCACCATATTACAGAACGGGAGAATCTGCTGGGGAGTTCTATTTAAAGAGGGGTTACCTTAAAGTATTAGTTCACTTTATAATTTGTTTGACTTGTATGTTTTACTTTTAATGGTTTTGTCTTGGGGCTACTGTGAGAAAGATCCTACACCCAGATCTAGTGATACCTTAGGTAAGTGACAATAGATCATGGAAACTGCTTGGCATGTACCAAACCGGTTGAAATGTTGGTCACAATGTTTTAGAACCCTAATTGACTCATATTTGGCCATTAGAAATTAGCGAGATAACTGACTTTGGATTTAGACCAAAGACAGGTTGATACTCGAAGCTACACTCATTGAGATCTGACTTTAAGGATGTTTTAGACGGCCACTTGAGTGTCGCACCAAAATAAAACCTTCGAGAAAGATCTGTGATATTGAGATCCCTAGAACCCGATTATTATTCTAGAACAGGATGAACCAATTAAACCTCAATGGGGGATGGTACTTACCTATGGACTTCATGCAAGCCTTTAACCATAAGACTATTGTGTGACTTGTTTGTGTTTGCCACTTGCTTGTTTTGAACATGACATCATAACATCATAACATCATATCATTTCACTAACCATTTCAAGGACCTAGGGATTTATCTTTGTTCTTTATCGCAGGTCATAACAACCAAAGATTTCATCCAAGTCAACTTTGTAAAGGTTCCTGCCCAGCTCAAGGAATTGGTTTCAATGATTCTTGAGAATTCTGAATTCACCAAAAGGCATGGTTATCTACCCAGATTGGTTACTGCAGGTTTTGAAGAAGACATGATGAGAGTCCTGTTCCAATTCTTTGATCCTAAGAATCACTGTTTCACTTTCCCAGATTATCAGTTGGTACCTACACTGGAGGAATTTTCTAAGATACTTGATCTACCCATCCTTGATGAGCTACCATTCACAGGTTTATAGAATGTTCCAAAGCCTGAAGTTATTGCAACAGTCTTACATATGAAGAAGTCAGATATTCTGTCTAATTAGGTAACAACGAGTGGAGTCAAAGGTCTTCTTGCTAAGTTCTTGATTGAGAAAACTCGTTTATTCCTTGATGCTATGAGTTACTATGCTTTTGAGGATGTCTTGGCTATATTGATATATGGATTGATGTTATTCCCTAACCCAGATCAATTCATAGATGTGCATGCAATCAAGAAATTTCTGTCTCGCAACCCAATGCCTACTTTGTTGGGAGATATTCTGCACTCACTTCACACTCGTACTACTAAAAAAAGAGGAACTCTCATGTGCTGCATGCCTCTACTATTCAGGTGGTTCTGTACTCATCTTCCAAGATCAATATTGAAGAATGAGCAAAGGATGCAGTGGTCTCATTGGATAATGTCACTCTCTCATACAAACATTTATTGGTGCGCCCGATCTCAGGATGACTTTACTATTATTGATCATTGTATGGAATTCCCTAATGTACCACTCCTTAGCATTAGGGGAGGCATCACTTACAATCCTTCATTAGCTTTGCGCCAGTTTGGTTTCGCTCGAACGAAAGGTCCTCATGATATGATTATTCAGGGCATCGTGTTCAACTATAAATATGATTCTCGAGGTTACCGTCAAAAGTTTATACGCGCATGGGAAAAGGTGTATAAAATTGAAACTCAAACAATGGGACCAAAGAACTATATTCCTTTGGAGCCTTACCTCAGGTGGGTGCGATCTCGTTCTCAAAGTCTTATGATGCCATATCCTGTTGTACGCCCAGTGATTGTAGAGCTTGTTAATGAAGAAGATGTTCCTTATACTATTCTCCATCCAGACATGCCTACCAATCTTGAAGAGCTAGAAAAATCCTGGATCCAACTGAAGGAAGAAATAGGTAATTTAGAGACTCAATAATACGCTAGTGAAAAGAAGGTTTTGGAACTAACAAAACAACTTCATGAAGAACGGAATCTTAACACCTATCGCAACACAAATAGAAAGTGTCCATGGGAGATTTGAGTCCTTGGAATCATAGTTTTGCAATTTACTTCTTGTTTTTCCCTTTATTGTAAGCCCAGGGAGAAATTATAATTTAAACTCACTAATAAGAATGTTTTGTTTCTGTTTCCTCTTTTGACAAATTTAAATCTTATAAGGTCCTTGAAAAAATTTCATATGCATTTACATACCATATCATTGCATGACAGGTTGTCAAAGACAAAATTCTTACTTTCTCGCTGTTTATTTCAGTAAAGAAATGGATATCGAGCAGACTGTGAAAAATCTCCAGACCCAAAACGCTCAATTTCAAGAAGTGATCCTGAACTTGTCCAAGGGGCAGGAATAACTGAAAGCACTCCTAATCCAGAAGAAGAAGAAACCAAGGAAATCGATGGATTTCATCAACATGGGGAGGAGATTCAGAGGTCCAATTAAAAAGGTTGAGGAAGTTGTAAAAGAAGAGGATGAATACAAAGATCCTGAGAAAAGGGATGACAGTCAGCATGGGAGCCAGCATGGTACTCTTGAGAACTCTGAAGATGAATATTATCATGATTCTGGTGATGTCGATAAGTAAAAATCACTGGTAGACCGCTTAAATGCTATGGAGGTTCAGAAGGTACCCGGTTTAGATTTCAATGACTTAGGCCTAGTTTCTGGAGTTGTTATTCCTCATAGATTCAAGGTTCCCACCTTTGCTCTATATGATGGTGTGTCCTGTCCAAAGTTGCATCTATGATCTTACGTCTGTAAGATCCAACCCCACACTGCTGACCGAAAGTTGTGGATCCATTTCTTTCAAGACAGTTTGTCCGGGGCTCAACTAGAATGGTACTATCAGCTGGAGAGTACCAACATTTGTACCTGGAATGATCTGGCTAAATCTTTTTTACAAGAAGTATGAATACAACTCTAATTTGACACCAACCCGGATGCAACTCCAAAGTATGTATATCAGTCCCAATGAAAGCTTCAATGAGTATGCCCAGAAATGGAGGGATATCGCAGAAGAGTTCTGCCACCTCTATCTGATAGAGAGTTGGTTGATATGTTTATGAGCACATTGACTGGTCCTTTCTATACTCATATAATTGGTAGTTCCTCATCTGGCTTCACTGAATTGATACTGAACGGAGAGCGTGTTGAGAACGGAATCCGAAGTGGAAAATCCAGGGGGACACATGTTCCAGTGCTACGAAGAAGCCGTCATATGGAAAGAAGGAGTCCAATGTTGTTTACATCCAAAAAGGCCGCAATAAGAACAATCATGACTAATTTGTTGGGGCAGTCTTAATCTTTGCACCTGCACCGCAACAACAATAGGACAATCAGCACAGACAAGAGCGTAGACAAGACGTGCCCCGAAGACAGTTCACAAAGATCAACATGACCTTGGATCAGGCTTTACAACACATGTTAAAGGCCGGTCTGATTACACTATGAAACCCTCCTCCGAATATCAACACCTCTGCTCCTCACTATAATCCTAACGCGAGATGTGTATATAATTCAAATTGTCAGGGACATGACACCAACAGTTGTTGGGCACTAAAGAACAAAATTCAGGATATGATTGATGCTGGGGAGATTGAATTTGACCCTCCTAAGGTTCCCAATGTAATCGTTGCTCCCATGCCTAACCATGACAAGGATGTCAATGCTATAGGCGAAATTTCTTATATTTCTGTTGTGGAGGACTTGACTACACCTCTGCCACTCATCAAGAAGAAGTTGTTGCAAGCCGATTTATTTTCAGGTTGCGCCAAAGACTGTTATTTCTGTGTATCCCAATCCAATGGTTGCTGGAAACTGAAACGAGGCATCCAATGTTTGTTGGATGATTGTACTATACTACTCGAGAAGACTCCGGTTGTGGAACGTTTAGTTGAAGAAGTGAAAACTGAAGACGTATCTGTAATCACTAAAAAGCCTGTGAGGATCACCTCTAAAGGTCCTGTTAAAGAAGTGAAAATTGAAGACGTATTTGTAAGTACTAAAAAGCCTGTGAGGATCACCTCTAAAGGTCCTGTTAAAATTATTGCTGAGCCTAGAGTGGCTCCATTGATTATCACTATTCCTGGCCCGGTCCCTTATTCCTATGATAAATCCATCCCTTGGCACTACGATAATGATGTTTATATTCATGGCGTCAAACAAGAACCCTTGACTGGTGGGGTTGCTGAAACTACTAATCCCGATGTTGTCAATATCGTTGGGACTAGTAAAATTACTCGAAGTGGAATGGGTTTCTCTCCAGAGATCTCTCCAAAGACTGCTACCACTCCAGTTCGCATCTCTGCTTCCGAGCTAGCTACCAAAGCTCGAGGCAAAGAGCCTATGGTTAAGCCTGTCCAGACAGGGACACCAATTGAAGCTACTGTTGAAGATTCTCCAGAATAGCAAATGGAAGAGATACTGAAAATCATTTGTAAAAGCGATTATGACGTTGTTGAATAGTTGAGGCATACCCCTACCAAAGATTTCTTTGTTATCCCTTTTGTTGTGCTCCGAGGGCCATGCTGAAGCCTTGGTGAAGTTCTTGAAAGTTGCGCATGTGCCACAGGAAATATCAGTTGACCAGTTTGAACATTGTGTTGCTAGCCTAACTACTGATAATGGTCTAGGTTTTTCTGACAGAGACCTGACTCCAGCCGGGAGAAATCATAACAAAGCCCTACACATATCCATTGAGTGTAGGGGAACTGCATTGACTCATGTATTGGTAGATACATGTTCCTCACTAAATGTATTGCCAAAGGTTACACTAGAAAAACTTGATCCCGCGGATGTGGTGCTAAAGCCCAGTGATGTTGTGGTAAGGGCTTTCGACGGTTCGAAGAGGATGGTATATGGAGAAGTGGATCTCCCTATCAAGGTGGGCTCTCAAATCTTTGATTCTACCTTCTACGTCATGGACATTCATCCCGCTTACTCATGTTTACTAGGATGCCTCTGGATTCATGGGGTAGGTGTTGTTACTTCCACTCTGCATCAGAAGCTGAAATATCCTATTAATGGAAAGATCGTCACATTCTATGGGGAAGAATAGTATATTGTAAGCCATCTGAACTCCTACAAATATATCGAGATGGATGGTGAATTCTATGAAACTCCGTGCCAGACTTTCGAAGTGACAAAACTGTTTCTGCTGCTAAAATTGCTACTACTACTCCCAAGATTGCCAAAGCACCGCCTGAAATGGTTTCATTAAAAGACGCTAAAGCAGTGGTCGAAGAAGTTAGTTGTACTGTTTGGGGTCAACTTCCTGATATTCCTTACAAATCTGAAAAATTTGGGTTAGGCTTCACCTCACAGGTTCAGAAGGCTGTATGTCATGCTCGTACTATTTGTATCACCAACAACGGGGTTCAGAAGAATCAAGTCAATGTTGTTAAAGACATAGATAACGATTATGATCTTAACAACTGGATCTTTCTGACCAGTGGAAATGAGTTCAACAATTGGAAGATTGAAGACTTCATCCCTATCTCCTTTAGTCAGGAGTAAATGCTATTTTCTGTTTATTTTATTTTTCAAAGTTTGGATTTTTGCAATTTGAACAATAAAACTCTTAAGCCTTATGCCTAGCCCGGGGCACAATGGTATGCTTGTTAGGGATGTCATTTCATTGCATATTTTCATTCAATAAAATCAATGGACGTTTTGCCTTCGTAAATATTGCGCTCTTTATCTTTCTTTTATTTTTTCTTTATCAAATAGTTATGTGTTCTTACACACACATCACAAATTGCAGATCCACATCCACTCTGGATCCCATCAATAACAGTTCTGTTACTGCCAATTATAACTTCAGAAATGTAAAAAAAAAAAAAAAAAGTAAAAATGTAAAAGAAAATACAGTAACTACTCTGTATGCCTAAGGATCTCTCCTGACTCCCTTGCTCCTCTGCCCCTACCAGTTGTCCTGACTCGATGTCGGCAGTACTGAAGTGTCCCACGAGCAATCTCAAGGATCCTGTCAGCGACAAGTTTGTCACCAGAGTCCTCAAGGAGGTGACCGTCCGCAATGACCTCTCGCGCTATCTGTTTTATCTCATGCCAGTGAGTGAGGACATATTGCGTATGGTCCAGATGAGACTATTGCTCATCTAATGTCCCCTGATGAGCAGTTCTGGGTGGTGATCCCTCAACAGTGGATACCATGCATGGGTGTGAGACTCTATAGAACCACAAGATGTACCCGACAACAATGCTCCAGTCTCTAGGGGTGCTGGTCGCCCGAGCCTCTTCTAGTACCAAGTGGTTCTGAAAGTCAACATATATCTCACCAATCTCCCTACAGGTCAAGCCAAGAGGAGCAGACTCAAGAGGCATCCTAGGGATGATTTGCAAGTAAACGAACTGACGCATGACACGCTCCGGCAGGTATCGTGCAGTCACAATCGAACTGCATGCCAACCAACCTGAAAACAATGATACCTCATCAAACGGACGCGTGACACAGTGATCGACATTGACGTCATAAAAGATATCCTCAGCAACCATCCAATTAAGATAAACTTTGTACGGATCGGGTGTCTGGTTCCCTCTGAGTAGGACAAAAGAAACAACACGCCACATAGGTTGAACAATCTTTGAAGATTACTTTATCATGGAAAAATATCAAACATAAAGCAATTGTACTTGTGGTAAAAGTACTATACATATTCATCTTTGTTCGAGATTATTATTTAGAAAAGAACATAAAACAATTGTACTTGATTGGCAAAAGTACTTGTATCTAAGATATTTGTCATCTTTTAGCATTTCTACTTTATTTCTTAAATATCAAATGAACACTTTATATTCCTATTGATTAACATGTGAACTATGCATAGGAAAGATGCAAAACATTATGAATTGGAGCTGTATAAAGCATGTTTGTTATTTTCTCTTTGCAACAAAGTTGATTCTTTACCCGAAAGTTTAAAATTTCTTCATTTACTATGTAGTTTGATTTTCAAAATAGTTGCCTTTTAAATTAATCCTATCATATATGCCATTCATTCTCTTTGGCTAAATAAGTTAAAAAATCTAACTCCACTCCTGCCAATGTTAAGGAATGAGACATGTTTACCTCTTGTAAGCTTCTCCTCAAATAAATGAGACAAAAGGACATCTATTATGTGAACACATAGATAAGTCCATATTTTGACCGACATAGTACTTATGGACAACAAGTTAAATTTGAAACTTTGATTATTAGAAATATACCACTCATGTTTATTTAGCATGTCAGCTACAAAGTTTTCGTAGTCAATAATGTATGAGTTGAAAATGGAAGGAGGAAATATTGATTTTTTAGTAGTCATTGCAATATTTGATCTTTAGCCAAAACTTTGTTATTGTTACAAACTAATGAATACAAATGGCCAACCAGTGCATAAAGTTTCTCTGCATAATTTCTCTGATATGAGTGACTGAATCAAGAGTATTATTTTAATTCTTTATAAATAGTATTATGTTAATTTTCTACATATTTTCTTATACAATATTCAATATTCAATATTATTAGTAATAACAAGCTCTGTAATTTATAACTTTTCATAAAACGTAAATGATAAAATAATCTTTATCTATTAATAATTCATTTTGGTTTGGAAGCTCATACACATAAAATTCCTACAGATTTACTCATTATGAAAAGAGGTATCTCTTTGACTTCTTGCTGCCTTTGTGCCATAAGGATTTGGAAAGCACAAATCACCTCTTCTTTCAATATAGTTTCGCGAAAACTCTTTGGTATTGGCTCGTTCGGATTACTAACACCTCCATTTTGGTCTCGGTTAATTCTTGGCTCGAGTTTTGTCACCAGGGTAAATCAAAGCAGTACTTTTTGGTGTTGATTGCGACTATGGTGTTAATCTTAAATCAAATTTGGTTCTCGAGAAATAATTGGATTCACAACAACCATAAGCCGAATGTCTCCAAGTCAAACTGGTTGGTAATTACTCTCTTCTGACCTCTTCTTCATCGGTGTCTGACTTTGTCCTCATTAAAGCTTTTGATGTTATTATTCGTCCTCCTAGGGTGTCAAACATTATTGAGGTTCTTTGGTCTCCTCCGATTTTGGGTTGGACAAATTGCCGGTTGTGGTGGCATTTTCAAAGACAATTTAGGCAATTTTTTATTGGCTTTTTCCGAGAATTTATGCTACTATTCTTCCGTTTATGTTGAGTTTGCTGCAATTTTAAGTGCTTTGAACATTGCACGGTCCAAAAGTTGGAATAAGCTTTGGGTTGAAATTGATTCCCTCTTGGTGGTCAAAGCTTTTGTCAACCTTTTTTTGGTTCCTTGGAGACTCTGAAACCAATGAAACTCGTTCACAGATGGTTCTAACAACATTAATATAGCTATCACTCATATTTTCGAGAAGGAAACTCTTGTGTTGGTTTTTTTGTCAATATTGATTTGACTATTAATTCCATCACTTTTTTTGACTTCGTCTCAATAAGGATTAGAAATGATTTTGTAAAGAAAATATTAGAATTACCTTTCTTTAGACTCGTTAACCATTGATGGGGCTAATTGGTTCCCCTTTTTGTAACATTTTTTTTAATATATCAGCCTATTAAAAAAAACTATTAGTTTAAAGTAACTGCTCACACAACTCAACTTTGAGTGGAGTTGTAATTAGGAATAACCCCATGACAAAGTTTCAAAATTTGAATACAACTTACTTAGACCACCTCCAGCGGGAGGTGCTTCAAGTAAGTTCATTAGCTGTCAAATTTTTTAATAATATTTTCTCTTTCATAGAATGCTCCAAGTGGCAAACGATACAAAAGTAAGCATCGGTTCTTCAAGCAGTGGGACCCAAATAATAAGTAATGCTCAAAATGATATAAAATTTAATACTAATAAAATATTAATATATAAGTAAAATTGTGGGACCCAATATGAGTTCTTCAGAATTGTACCTGATCTTACTTGATCAGAAAGGCCTTCCAGAGGTCGAGCACGGACAACAAAGTGGTTGATAAGTGGGAGAGGGTGTACCTGCAAGGCACTCCGATGCCAAAGTAAGTAAGTGATACAGAAAGTGGTAAGTAAGAAAGTGTTTTCGAATACCTGACCATTTAGTGAAAAAAAAAATATTTATAGTGAGCCCCCAGCCCCGAGCCAAGGTTCTCCTTTGGACTGGATTAGTTAGGCCCAATGAAGAACTGCCAAGGTACGCGCAGGAGCGTGTGAGACCTAGCACGTGATCTTGCCCTTGGTCCACCTGCCACTATCTTTCAGGAGATAATGGTGGACAGTTGGGTGACGTGGCAGGGGAGAGGGGAGACGTGGTCTCCTCGTCATTAGTTCATTAGATAAGGTGCATGCCCGACGCACCAAACGCCTGCTCGGGCAGTTACAGATCTGCCCGACGATGCAGAAGATGTGGCCGACTGGATGGACCTCTGCCCGACATATTGGGTTATGGGTCAACAATGTCCTTGAGGCCCAGTCCAGAACAGTACCATTGGAGTGAAAAACTAGTTGAGTTGCTTCAAACTAACGAGCCTTAATAGATCCCACAAAGAACCCAAAAATGGATTCACGGTTGGAGATGCTCTTAGTAGTAACTCCATGCACTCACCGATTCATTCTGAAAAATAAATCCCTTAGAGAGATGTCAATGTGGATTTTATTCAAGAAACGTTTATCTATTACACTATTAGGAAGATTCATGTTATTCATGAAAAAATTATGCCAAATCAGGAAACATGTTTGGAAGAAAAGATGCTTTGCATCCAAAAGAAATTTATACTCAGGTTACTAACCTACAAGGCTAATTTCTAGCTTATTGCCCTTAACACTGATCTGCCTCATCTCTAAACCATTTTATTGTCTAAGTGTATCTATATCCATAATTTGAAGGCATATTAGCATCGCCAAATAAATTATTAGTTTGCTTTCCAAAAACAGTTGCTCAAATATTCTCTCGAGATGTCACAAGTTTGTTTGTGTTGAGAATGTATTTGGTAGAAGCCACAAGTTTGTATATGATGGACATTGGCAGTTGCTCATCAATGGGATTGATGTTTCTTCGCCCTACCTTCTGATTCGTCTCTCTTGGAACTCTCAGGTTTACGAGCCCATGGAGGTGCTTGATCTGGACCATAGCGATAATCATAAAAGAGCTCCTCACTGGCATCAATGTGTTCCTTGGCGAATATGCCAACCCGATGATCTCCAGCAACCAAAATCACCTAAGGCAGCAGTACAAGAGGGAAATCATTGTTTGTGACAATTCAAAGATCATGTTCAAGCTACAAATCCCAAAAAGTAAGTCTTAAACCTTCACACAAACTGATTTTCTGGACTCACCTTTGCATGGCAGTTGGGATTTGATGAGTGGTTGGCAAATTTCAATTTGTCTCCTTTCCGATAAGCATCAAGAACAAACTGGTGAAGAAACAGAAACAGAAAGCAGATTCAAGTTTGACAATAATCAGTTTGAAATCCAAATGTGTTATAGCTTGCGAAGAAAGAAATTTGAGGGAAGGGACTAGATTGATGAAACCAAACATACATAAAAAAAAAAATGGAAGATCACACTCATACTAAATACAAGGAACTCAAGTCAATGAGGAGGAAATCAAGAGCAGCTCGAGTTATGAGAAAGTGCAGATCGTGCAAGACATATACCTGCTCATTCAAATCGAAAAGAAAAGATGAATTTGCACGATCATATATTTTTCCACGCTTATCAGCTTCTCTGTGTGAGATCAATTCACCTGTGTACTCTCCTAGGTAATCATTTTTGTTAACAGGATTCTGAAATATTATCATCAAGTTAGTTAGCAGGAGAACAAGGTAGCATTATTAGAAAACAAAGTAATCCAGTAATCATAACCTTCAAGAAGGCTCCCCATCCTGCAACATCAGACTTCCCCAAGAGAATCTGACAGACAGAAATAAAAACGTGAGACAGATCACATGAATTAGATATTCATCACTTTGATTTATGACAACGGTGTGCAAATAATTCATACATCAACTCAGAATTACTAACCCTCTGTTGTTGCCTTAAAAGAAGTCTCATATTTCCGCATTGACCTTCTCCACGCCGTGGTGGCTCCCCCAATGTGCCATCCCCGCAGCTGTACAAAGAGTGCATCGTTTAAAGGCATTTGTGATGATTTAAGGTGGATGGTGGAATCCAAAATCCAAACAAATTGTAAGAGTTAGAAACTTGACACAGTTCAAACTGATACATAAGTACAGAGAACTAAAGTTGTATCAAACTACAAGATAAAGGTAACGTAGAGATTATCATTTCACGATAAGGGAGGGAAGAGGAAAAATAAACTTAAAATTTTGGATATAATTTGATATAACGGTAGTTGTGATTTGATAAGCAAAGAGTAAACACTAATCTTTATCTATACTAATAGAAGACAACATTTCCTGATTGAAACAGGAATAAACCCTAAACCCTGAGACAATATCAAGATAATGTGAGATATTTGTATATATTCTAACACTCCTCTTCAAGACATTTGCTTACTAAGCTTTAAGCTTATTACAAATGTGCTCTTTGAAAGAGAAAATAGAACTAATGTTATCTGATAGGGAAAGTTGGTAGATCCGGATCACATATGGAACATGAGTTGAGACCAAAGCTATGGCAAGACCGCAATGGGGGAAAAAGTATTGCTAAACTGGAACAGACTAAGTCGTATCAGACTGCGACCAAGACAAAACCAGTGTCAAACCATAGCTAAGACAAAACCTACGCAAAACCAAAACAGTCTGCAAGAACGACAGGAACCAAGCCGAATAAAGATCACACGACAGAGGAATTCCGGACAAGCCAGAAAGAGGACACATTGAAGTTATTGATAGACTGATAGCATACTGAAATTATGACTTCGAATTGTGAATATAATTTATTGTCAAATAGAAGACTCAAATTTTTTATTAAATATGGAGTTAAATTATTGTAACAAAAAAGTAATATGATAAATAATCTTTTAAGACAAAAAGATATGCTAAACAAGCAATTTGTGTAGTACAACTTCGGCAAGACCAGCAAGATTAGAAAAATCACAATGGTTTGGCATTAATATCTAAGCAAGCAGTAGATGATAACTAAAAATATGACACCCTCTGTCCCAAAATGACTGATTCCTTTCAATTATAAATTCAACATTAATTGTTATTCTTCCAATCATACTCTCAAATTAATATTACATGCATGACTTCCAATTAAATACTTCCACTTTGAATTCATAGTGAACGTGCATACATCAATACATGATAAAAGATACTTTATTAAAAAAAAAATATTATTCTCACACTTTCATCTATACAATTTATCTATACATTTTTTTAATTTGTGTGAATTGTTCAACTGGATCAATTATTTTGTGAAGATAGTAGTACGAAAGAATAATGACTTCCTAAATCAGACGATGTAATAGAATCAAGAAATGTAATTCAAAAACTGAAGCGGCATAACATTATATTTAAAACAAAAAGATTTGGTACATCACCTAACCCAACAGTTTCGACAGACGTCTGGATCACATTCACGTCCAGCAGCAAAGCATGGACATTGTCGACTTCTGCATTGACTCTTGGCACAATGGCATCCTCTGAACCGATTTTTGCAGCTCTTCGAACAACTGAGGATAGAAAAAATTGTTATATTCAACTCATAATTTGTTAAGAATTACATTACTTAAGGCAGAATAACAGTTCACAAATCAAATGAAAATGCATTTTATAGAAGCCTTGCCACACGTGAAAAAAAGTATTGTACCAACAGCTTTATACTGACAGTCCGAAACAAATGATCCTTTATTGTTTGATGAGTTCAAAATCTTATATAAACAGGTCGAACCATACTTGACCATATTTCCAGACCAACCTCATTAAAGTGCATCCATAGCCCCCATAGTTTCCCAACAATATAATTCAAATAATCAAAACACGCTTACTGAGATTAAGAAATATCCAGTAATTTTCTCTCCCATTGCATTGCATTGCTACACAGTTAAATGAAAAGCTACGTACCCACAATATTTTTCACAGCATGTCCCACCATTAACACAAGAACAATCCTTTCCACACATTGATTGACATTCACAAGGCGTATACTGCTTGCAAGATTGGTTTTTCCCATCAGCAATTCTCTTCCATGTTGTTGGGTGACCAGCAGACTTCCAAGAATATTTAAACTTCCTTGTTTTGCCTCTTTTTCTAAGCAACCGTGACCTAGATGGCATGTCTTGGTCCTAGCACAAAAATCCACATTCAAAAGGACTCTTACGGCAAATAAACAGTAGGGCACTCTAAAAGTTGCTAGAAGTTGAGAGGAAAAACATTCCATGATAATAAATGTTATATAGCTTATGAAGCACGGATACAATACGAGTATCGGATACGATACGTATCCGATACGGCGATACGTTACAAATTGAAAAAGACTAGATACGATACGTTTAAGATACGCATATAAAAAGAAATATTGAGAATTGAAAAATTATAATTTATAAAAGTCATGATTAATATGAGTAAACTTTCAAATACTAAGAATGGAAAGAAAGTAAATTTATTGTATAAGTAAGAAATATATTTGAAAGAATATTGGAATTAAGCGAGATTTAAAGCTATGGTTAGTATTGGAAATGAAAACTTAAGATTAATAAAAGCTATCATTAGTTTGAATAAATTTTAATCATGGGAATTGAAACACTTCTTGAAAAGAGGTGCGAATTCAGAGGAAAGAATTAAACACGGCAAGCAATGAGGGTTAAAAAAGTAGATTCATTAAAAAAATCTGATAAAAATTGAAAGGACACGTATCGGAGGCGTATCGCCACCGTATCGGAATTTATTTATTTATTTATTTAAATAAATAATTTCGGATACTCCTTCGATACGTATCGGCGCCGTATCGGCGTATCGGATACGATTCGGCAGAGATTTTGAAGTATCCGTGCTTCATAGGCTAAAACAAAATTGAAAAAAATCATTGTACAAAACAGGAAGATCAAGAATCTTCCCAAGGCTACAACAAACTACAGAGGTAAGAAAGAAGAAAAAACATATGTTGCCTCAAAAAAACAACTCAGTCACTATGCATGTAAAACCCAGATACACCCTTTTTATTTGGCAATAAATACAAAATGATACTTAGGTAATTTACAATCAGAGATAACACAATGGGACTGAGATCCCAAAAGCTTCTGCATCAGATAATGCCCAACCCCAAAGCCTTAAGAGTGCATTCTTGAAGGCCTAAGACACCTGTTGTTGAGTGTGAAGTGCAGAAATTGGAGAGTGCAATGTAATAGTTACCGATATGATGTAATAGAGTTAGTTAGTGAAGATAAAAGGTGAATCTGATGTAAAAGTGAAGGTCTTTTCGTACATAATAGCAAATCGAAAATTTTACTTTACGTCTTCAGCAAGCCTCACCCCAACTCTCAACGGAAAATAACATAAAAACAGTCAAGACAATGAGACAAGACATGAGAATGCAAGGCAAGAGAAGATGAGAACAGGAAAGCTTGTAATCTTACTGTGCACTCTGTGTCAAATTTTCCCTTGTCATCCATGATTGAATTAGCTGCAGCGATGGATCTGTGGGGCATTGATACTCCTCGATCATGCATGTAACTAGATATTTCCATACAAGTCTTCAAACCAGAAAGTAAGTTCCTAGCTATGAGGCAACTGCAGTTCACGAGTTGCACATAAAGACATGGGAATATTTATGACAAAAAATTAACTATTCTTTCATTCCATTTACTTATGAAACATTAGTCACAGTCCGGATAGTTTACTACAAAGAAGTTTCAAAATTTACATATTTGCCTTTTTCCCCATAACTATGCATGCATTTAAGAAGATTAATTGAAAGTGAAGCTAAAAGGAAGGATGGATTTGTAAGATTTATGGAGAAATAAAGTAATGAAAATAATAATTTAAAAAAATCTTACTAGCAGTTTACAAATTGGGAAACATAAAACACATACTGGAAACAAGAAAGTGTCACCACGCACACTTCAAACTAAATTTGATGACATCCTAACATTTATCAACGTAATCGTGTGAGGTGAAACACAGAAAGATACATACCTGTTTCTGCCAAACATTTCTACTCCCTTCAAGTATAACTCTTTCTCTAGAGGTTTCCAATTTGAGAAACCTGGCATTTCATCGACCTGTTCTTCCATTGAATTCAACGGCTCTTTAAGTTCTGTCTCATTTGTGACAACTTTGGATCCATTCACAACACCTTTGTCACTCTCACTGTGGCAAGTGCTAGAAGGAACTATTAGTTTATTCGAAGCGTGTTCAACCGATTTGCCCAAAATTGCACAAGTATTTATATGTTTATTTTCATCACATGTACTCAAGTTTAGGTTCTTGCTATTATCATTAACTACAGTAACTACATCATCGGGGACTCTTTTTAGCTTTTTACTAGAATTCTGAGAGTCAGGAGGCAATCTTGAGTCTGACTGATTTGTGACTTTCCGTTTCTCTAAATTTAGTGAGACATGGTCATTTAAATTAAGATACCCATGGCAATCAAGTCTTGTCGAAAGTTTAGTACTCTTATTGTCAGGTTCTTCGACAGCGGACAGAGGTGACGTTATCCCATTTGTCTCCTCTACAATTGTAATTTTCTTATCCCGAAAAGATCCAGGAGTTGTATCTTTTGGCATATTTTTTATGAAATTGAACTGCTAGAAAATGAAATGGCAGTCAGTCTTTACTCTATACACATTTTCCCTATCAAATCAAATCAAATATATAAGAAAGAAACATCGATGAGGTGAACTAGTACACACACAGAATTGTTCATCAGTGTTGTAATATTAGTATTATTATTAGAATATCTTGAATAATTATAGCTCATTAGTTGCTGTCTTGTATAGCTCATTATGACTAGATTAGCATTTATAGGAAAAATAATTATTTAGATAGACTTATAGTCTATAAATACCTCTTATGTATTCTTTACAAGATAGATAAAAATATTCCATATTTCTACATGGTATCAGAGCACCCGATTCTAGGGGCTCTGTTTCCGCGCTCAAAACACTAGCCGTTCTTATTACGGCCCCTTTTTCTTGGTCAAGGTTCCCTTTATATTGAAATCCTAGTGATCTCGGTGACTTTACCGCCGTCGTGCACCGCTCAACCGCTGTTGCA
This sequence comes from Lathyrus aphaca, assembly GCA_963966055.1. Classification (NCBI taxonomy): domain Eukaryota; kingdom Viridiplantae; phylum Streptophyta; class Magnoliopsida; order Fabales; family Fabaceae; genus Lathyrus; species Lathyrus aphaca. Next base: position 116,055,442 of record OZ014520.1, read on the forward strand.
GATCCGGATAGGTTTCACCTTCAGTGTTGTTTTTCAGGACAGCCTTCATTGCTGTTTTTCAGGACAACCTTCATTGTTGTACCTCTGTTTCTTGCTGTTTGCAGCCCTTGATTGTTTGGTTGTCATCTTTGTTGGTGTTTCTCATTGGCAGCCCTTTGATCCTCTCTTAGCTCGAGACGGTTTGTTTCTCTTTATGGACTCCTTAAGTAAGTTCTCTAACACTAGTTCTCTGACCATGACTGGTAAGAACTCTAGTTTCTTAGCTTTAAATGCCTCTTGTTCTAAAGATATCTGGATTATTGACTCTGGTGCAACTGATCACATGACTCCATCCATAAACTCACTAAAGACTTGAATTGTACTGTAACCTTTTTTCATTCTCATTTGTTTTTCAGGACCTTGCCACAGGGAAGACGATTGGAATTGCTGAGGAACAGAACGGGTTATATTGTCTGCCTCATATGGAAAATAAATGTCATCAGGCTGGTTCAGAGTCATGGGCAAATACTCAAATATGGCTCCAACACAGACGTCTTGGACATCCTCCTTTCCACATGCTCAGGTCTTTATTCCCTCACTTGTTTACCAAAGTGTCTGTTAATTCCTTTCATTGTGATGTGTGCCAGTTTGCCAAATCCCATCGAGCAACCTATTCCCCTAGTGATACTAGGAGTGTCGAACCCTTTGATCTTGTTCATTCTGATGTATGGGGCCTTCATCCATTTCCAATATTTCTGGTGCAAAATGGTATGTTACTTTTATTGATGACTGTACTCGGGTTACATGGTTTTTTCTTATGAAAGATAAGTCTGAAGTGTGTCAATTATTTATTAACTTTTTTCAAATGGTTAAAACACATTTTGGGAAACCTATTAAAAGGTTACGGTCAGACAATGGTAAGGAGTATGTAAACCAAATCTTTCACAATTTTCTCAAAACTAATGGTGTTGTTCATGAGTTGACTTGTGTTAACACTCCACAACAGAATGGGGTTGCTGAAAGAAAAAATCGTCATCTTCTTGAAATCACCCGAGCATTACGCTTTCAAATGAATGTTCCTAAATTTTATTGGGGGAAGCTGTCTTGACCTCTACCTATTTAATTAACAGGTTACCTTCTAGGGTATTATCTGGTGTTAGTCCTGTGCAGGTCCTGACTCGATTCTTTCCGTCCGTGCCCATCATGTCAAGTCTTTAGAATCGTGTCTTTGGTTGTTCTGCCTTTGTTCATGTTCATGGTCCTCATCGGGGTAAGTTAGATCCTCGAGCTATTAAATGTATCTTCATAGGATATGCTTCAGATAAGAAGGGGTACAAGTGTTATCATCCTCCTAGTCGTCGTGTCTATATATCCATGGATGTTACTTTTCAGGAATCCGAGTCTTATTATCCCAGTCCTCAACTTCAGGGGGAGAATAATCAAGAAGTTGAGTCTTCAGTCCTTCCAGTTTTTCCTCTAATACAGGACCCAGAGTCGTCTCCTGATTTGTCTGTTCTTCCTGTTATTCCTGTATTACAAGAGCCCTTGATGCCTAATGAGGATGGTGGTGATGTACCAATACCGGTGCATAATAATGTTGACAGATACAAGTTACAGTTCCAGCGAAAAAGGTGGAAAGGTAAACCCGTTCTGCCCCAACAAGTCCAATCGTCTGAACTTTAGGTAAGTATTCCTAACCCTGAGCCTAATAATTCTTGTGAGTCAAACCTTGATGACCAATCATCTGAACCTGAGGTAAGTGTTCCTAACCTTGAGCCTAGTAATTCTTGTGAGCCAAACCTTGATGACCTACCTATTGCTTTGAGAAAAGAAAAAAGGTCTTGTACCAAATACCCTATATCCCAGTTTGTGTCTACTAAAAAGCTTTCTGTGCAGCATCAGAGTTTTATTTCAGCTATTGACTCTATAAGAGTCCCTGCATCAGTACAAGAAGCATTAAAGGATAAGAACTGGATTCAAGCCATGAATGAAGAGATGCATGCACTAGAGAAAAATAGGACTTGGGAGATTATTGAGAAGCCAAATGACAAGAGGCCAGTAGGCTGCAGGTGGATATATACGGTAAAATACCGATCCGACGGTACTCTCGACAGATATAAGGCGAGGCTAGTTGCAAAGGGATACACCCAGACCTATGGAATTGATTATGAAGAGACATTTGCTCCAGTAGCAAAAATGAACACTGTAAGAATCATTCTTTCCTTGGCAGCTCACTTTGATTGGGAGTTGCAACAGTTTGATGTGAAAAATGCTTTCTTGCACGGAAATTTGGAGGAAGAGGTGTATATGGAAATCCCACCCGGATATGACCTTATTTCAGGAAGTAATAAAGTTTGCAGGTTAAAGAAGGCCATATATGGGCTCAAGCAATCACCCCGAGCTTGGTTTGGGAGGCTCACTCATGTAATGGTGTCCTTGGGGTATAAACAAAGCCAAGGTGATCATACTCTCTTTATAAAGCATGCTCAAAATGGTAAACTCACTCTTTTGTTGGTCTATGTAGACGATATGATCATAGCAGGTAATGATGAATTTGAGAAGCAAAAATTGAAGAAGGAATTGGCAGCTCAGTTTGAAATGAAGGACCTTGGAAAGTTGAAATATTTCCTAGGTATGGAGGTAGCATACTCAAAACAAGGCATTTTCATTTCTCAGAGAAAATATGTCCTTGACCTTCTCAAAGAGACTGACAAGTTGGGTTGTAAACCCGCCAGAGTGCCTATAGAGCAAAACCACGGGATTGGGAGTGATGAGGAAAGCCCAAGGGTTGATAAAGCTCAATACCATAGACTTGTGGGAAAACTCATTTATCTATCTCACACTAGGCCTGACATAGCTTATCCGGTTAGTGTTGTCAGTCAATTCATGCATGACCCTCAGGAGAGACACTTACAGGCAGTGGATAGAATCTTGCAGTATCTAAAGATGAGCCCAGGAAGAGGACTACTGTTCAAGAAAAGTGAGCGGTTGTCTATGGAAGTTTATACTGATGCAGATTATGCAGGGTCGATTGTTGATAGGAGATCCACCACTGGATATTGTATGTTCCTAGGTGGAAATTTAGTGACATGGAGGAGCAAGAAACAGAATGTAGTTGCCAGATCAAGTGCAGAGGCAGAGTTTAGAGCCATGGCTCAAGGAGTTTGTGAACTGTTGTGGATGAAGATCATTCTAGATGACTTGAAAATAAAGTATGAAGCTCCTATGAGACTTTTCTGCGATAATAAGTCTGTCATTAGTATTGCTCACAATCCGGTCCAACACGACAGAACAAAGCATATAGAGATAGACCGACACTTCATCAAAGAAAAATTGGATAATGGTCTTATTTCTACACAGTATGTTCCATCAGGACTTCAATTAGCTGATGTGCTCACCAAAGGACTTCCCTTGGAGCGGTTTCGAGATCTTACTTGCAAGCTAGGGATGATAGATATCCATTCCCCAGCTTGAGGGGGAGTGTTGTAATATTAGTATTATTATTAGAATATCTTGAATAATTATAGCTCATTAGTTGCTCATTAGTTGCTGTCTTGTATAGCTCATTATAGCTCATTATGACTAGATTAGCATTTATAGGAAAAATAATTATTTAGATAGACTTATAGTCTATAAATACCTCTTATGTATTCTTTACAAGATAGATAAAAATATTCCATATTTCTACAATCAGGTATGAAGTGGAAACAAGTTTTGTTAAAGCTGCTTCATACAATTTTTTTAGTAGAATTAATTCCAATATTAATCAACAGAAGATAGAAAAGCTACCATATTTGTTGCACACTGATTCCAAAGTCAATAAAAACCTTAAACAAAATACCAGCAAAGGAAAATAAAATATAATTTGAATAAACCTATTTTTATCTCCGAAAATTTCTCACCCTCAACTCAAATATAAAAAATACTTCAAAATTCAAAGAAGAATACCTGGAGGTAACACTGATCACCGCATGGTTTCCAATTACCTTCAGGCTCAGACCAAACTATTTGCTTTTCACTCTGAAGCAAACCATCAAAATAAATTTATTGATGAAGTAACATAGAGTAAGTTGAAAATAATATAGGGCATTATTCCTTACCGGACATATCAAAGGTTGAGAACAGCCATGCAGTCGACAGTCAAAAATCTGCCGCAGGAAATCACAAAAGTATAAACACACTCACTATGAAATTGAAGACGGTATTAAGAATATGATGCTTTTGCACATACCAGGCACCGGCGACAAAAAAGGTTATCAAGAGAATCTAGTGCATCACTCAGGGTTTTCTCTAGATAAATGCTCATAGGAGATTCATGTTCTCCTAAGCTTTTTGAATGCTGGCCCAACCTACCAGTAGTATTTTCCCTGATACTTTTGTACCTCTCCTGTGTTTTTCATGCAAATAATTTCTCTAAGAAATGAAAATGGTTTCTCACCAAAAATCTCCAAGGTGAAATATATTGTTTTTGATGTTGAAGATTAACAATAGTCATGCATATAGTCCTTCCTACAAGTTATTCTGGATTACCTGAACTTCTAAACTGGTGCCCCCAACATGCTTGCAAACAACATTCAATACCTCCTCATTTAACCCATGTTCCTCAAATGCCATCCTAGAAAATTCAATAGTCAAGACAATAATTCTAGAAAGAAGAAACACTGAACGTCTGAATAAAGTTGGAAAATCATGGGCTATAAGTTAAAATCTGGTATTGAATTTTGTGTGGTCATGACTTGTGATACAAGTCTTATTTCCGAAAGTTGCAGCTAGAAAACCATGTGTGCTCCAGCAGAGCATTTATGTGACGCATTGATTAAATATATTAATCTACGAATCTATAGATAACCACAATTATTTCAATCCAGATTGAATGTTCTTGTTTCATTAAATCTTTCTTCATAAATGAGTGAACCTTCTTAAAGCATTTCTATCGTAATGATTATTACTTACCATAAAATACGGTCTTCAGCCTCAGAAAATTCATGTTTTACTTCCTCAGGTTCTGTTAATTCTTCCTCACTGTCACTACATATCAATGCCTCACTTCCACGTTGATCATAGTAGATCCGTCTTCTTCCAACGACTGACTGATCTTCGGCCATTCTCTGATTCCTGATGTACGTGAAAGATTTTAAAATAGATGAAAATACATTATTGAACTTTCATAGACATTGTTGATCAATAAGTTTTGAAATCCTATATTCTACTTTTAAATGCAAAATATTCAAGCATTAGGTAGTTTCACTTTGTCAAAAAGGGCACATCAGGCAAAATACAGGAAATTAAAATATTTATAAGTCAAAACACCTATCCAAAAATATCCAAGATGTATATGGTGGCAATCTTTCAATACGCGGAATCTTGATGCTTGTAACAGATGATATGTCTTGATTGCTGTGGTCTTTGTCTCCTGAAACATGGATAAAACCATCGAATTTACATAAAGGATGGTCCATTCTTGAAGAAAGAATTGGACATGTTTTGTTTTCTTCCGTCTGTGAGGAGTCCCTGGTAGATATCGCTACCATTATTCCTGAAATATGGCATTGTAGCTTCTTCTGGTTCCTCTGAAGTTTTCCCTACAGAAAAATGATTACAATTAACTGCAAGCCAAACAGCATGGTCTTCAAGCTATCCCAACCTTGAATTTTAGTTGACACTGTTTACTTTTTGTTCTGACACAAAAGTTTACTTTAACAATCACTTAACATAAAGTTCAACCCAGAAACACGGTTAAATAAAAAATATTGATAAAATTCACACCCATATAATCAAACAAATCGAACAAATTAGAACAATGTAAAAGCAAACAGAAATCAAAAGAGATTTCGTGTGGCACTCTTATAACATACTTTATGCTTTCTTATGTGCTTATTAGCACTAGCTATCTAAATCCAGTTCTCCACAGGAATGATCCTTTGAAAAACCAAACTAACAATTCTACAAAATGAGGTTTTCATGGAATAACAAGTTCATGTTCGAAATCACAGCGTGTTTAACGAAATCACCGTAACCTTATGATTTTGTTAAAGCTCCAAAGTATAATTTCTGTCAGAATCACTGAGGCACATTGCCATTTCGTCAAACTCACCGTCAATCTAAACTCATCAATTTCACTATATGACACTATCAGTAAAAGTACATCATGCCAGCAAACAAACAACAGAAATCTATGCCCTTCCCAAGAATCAAATCACAAGATCAAACACTGAAATTCTCAATCAGAATCTTACAGCAATGAACTCAATCCTCTCTGCCTGGATTTGCTTTCTCAACTGATTTATCTTGGCGGACAAGGCTCCAACAGCATCATCCGCCGGTTCTTCATCTAATTTCTGTCAATATTACATAACACAGCATCACAGTTACATAAACACAAAAAATCGAAGTCCGAAAATCAAAATCCTGAAGTTTCCAACAAATGAAAAAGCTCAATTCCAATACAATTAAACAAGTGAAATACTAAACATTAAGTACGTAATATGTATAGTGTTGAACGGAATTAAATTAATATCGGTAACAAAACGTAAACAAAATTTCAAGATAAAGATCAGAAATCCGTAAAAGTGAAACTGACTTGATGGAGAACTAGAGGAGAATCGTTAGGTTTGGAAACCATGGATTCTGCTTCAACTGAGTTGAGCGAGTTGATCAGAGGAAGAGCAGCGAGCGAGCGAGTGAGAGAGAAATATGATACTGAATGTTGTTATGATCAGAGATAGAGAGTAAAATGGACTATAGCGGAAAACGAACGAAGCGTAATAAATGTATGATAATGCCTCGTAGTGCTAAATTACGCACTATCCATGGGCACTGTTTTCTCAGTTACGTTGATGTTTAGTTATTGTGGGAGTAATTAAGAACCCTCTCGTGGTTTGGACGCATCTACACCTTTTTTCTAGTGGGGTCCTCTAACTTTTATTCGTTGTTGGGTATTGGTTCCCTCATTTTTTTCAATGGAGGAGTGTACTACACTATGGAAATTAGGATATGTTACTGTTTATCAATTTTTTTTTATAGGGTTGACAAAATATATATTTATTTTTTTAAAAAGTTAGATTTGACTTGTAACTGTAATTAAAACATATCCTTTGATGTATATCCAATCTAGTATCGACATTAGAGAAATAGATAGGATAATCTATGAACACACTATGGAATCCATCCCACTCTTTTTCATTGGATTATTTCCAAGTTTTCGAGGGTTAATATGATATAGAGTTTAATGAGTTATTGGGATAGATTTTTCTTGAACTAAAATAGATCTAAATTGTAAAGGAAAGAAATAACATAAAAATACTTTAGATTTTTTATTTTTCCAGTAATTTATGACTCTTAATTAGTTTAATATGCTATTTTCTTAAGTAGTTAGGGTAACTTCACTATTAGGTAAGACTATTTATAGAAGACTTTTTATGCATATGTTTGGAGTTAATTTCAATGAAGTATATGCACAAGATGCAAGATTTAAAACCATCAGAATAGTAATCTTAATTGGAACACACAAATGGTGAAAACCGTTATAAGTCTATTTTTCTTAATGGATATCTCAAAAGAATTTTATGTCAAACAACCATCAGATTTTAAGATCAAGGGGAAAGAGAAGGTGTATTATTAAAGCAAATCCATAGATCCTAGAACAAAATAATTAATAACTTCATCATCAAATTCGGATTCACTAAATACACATCAAAACACAAAGTATATGTGAAGGGTTTAAATAAGCGGAATCACATTATTTTGTACCCATATATAGATGATATGTTGGCTATATGATCAAATAGATATTAGCTACCAAGGTTAAGGCTAGTAAGATGCATGAGTTTAAAATGTCAAACCTAGGAATTTATCATATTTCTTGGGAATGAAATTGTTTTAAAAAAAGGAAATTTCTTGCATGTGAAGAAAATATGAAGAAGACATTCTAAAGAGATTATATATGAGAAGTTGCAATTCTGCAATCATTCATATGGAGAAATATATAAATCGGAGCAAAGAAACAAATTATGAACTTATAGATGTAACTTTATATCCGAGTGTTGGCTTAGTGAGTAGGTTCATGAACCTAGAATATGTCACCTACTAGTTACTAAGACGATATCAAGATACATCAAAGACATAGTTGGTCATGGTGTTCTTATGTCGAACCATAAGAACACTAGCAAGAAAGCAAGAAAATATGATTATTCTGATTTAGGTTGGGAAGGAGATCAAGATTGTATGAAAAGTATTACAAACTATCTATTTATGACTAGAGAATCACCAATCTCATGGAGTTCAAAGAAGCGGGGAATAATGACTTTATGATCATATGAAGTTGAGTATGTAGTAACCTCGTATGCAATTTGCCAAACATTATGGATGAAAATGCTATTAGAAGAACTAAAGGTCATATACACCTTGAAGATCAAGCTACTTATTGATAACAGGTATGCAATTTATTTAACTAATCATCTCATAATTCCTGGTAGAAGCAAACATATTGATAAAAAATACTAGTTATTGAAAGATCAGGTGAACAAGTATAAGTTGGAGATTGAATATTGCAAGTCAGAGTTGCATCATCTAGATATACTCATCAAATCTTTGAAGAAAATAAAGTTTGATTGCATAAAGAAACTTATGTTGGGCATGTGACTCCATACATAAAAGGGGAGGGGTGTGAATTATGAAGGTTTTAAAAACTTTGGTTTTAAAACAAATTCATTTATAAAATTAGAGTTTAAAAATATTTTGAGTAAATACGCAACAAAAACCAAAAGTCAGAGTTGCAACATCTAGATATACTCACAAAATCTTTGAAGAAAATAAGGTTTGATTGCATAAAGGAACTTATGTTGGGCATGTGATTCCATACATAAGATGGGAGCAGGGTCGGTCCTAGGGGTAGGCCACCAAGGCTACCGCCTAGGGCCTCAATTTTTTATATATATTTTAGTTATATAATTTTAATTAATTAGTTTTTCAAAAAAAAATTATTTTATGTCAATTAAATAATTAGATATATTTAAAATATATAATAATAACCTCCATTTAATATGATAAATATGATTGATAACTTAAAAATCACACTTATAGAACAAACTTCTAAAAAAAATTCTTGAAAACTTTATATTTAATTTTTTTTTATATAAATTTTGATAATAGATTTTCTATTATAATTTTTTAATGATGAGATGATTGTTTAGATGAATATTTTATTATCAATTAAAAAGAAAATATTAACTGAAATTGATTTTAGTAATATAATGATTTTACATTCTAAAAAAAATTATAAAAAAAATTATTATATAAAAAATATCTAATATTAAGTTTCGCCTTAGGCCTCGAAATGTGTTGGACCGGCCCTGAATGGGAGGGTGTGAATTATGGAGGTTTGAAAAACTTTGATTTTAAAACAAATCCATTTAAAAAAATTAGAGTTTAAAAACATTTTGAGTAAATACACAACAAAAACCAAAGTAACAAAAAATATTGGAAAATAAAAGAGTTAAGTAAAAATAAATTACACTGAAGAGTAATTCAAGTTCAGCTAATAAGACTCGATCTTATCCCCAAGAATTGTTCTTAAGAGCATCCACTAAACTTGAGAGCTTTTTAGAAGGTTGTGCCTATGAACCCTGTAACACCCGTCTAAACCCCAAATAAATACGACTTATTAAAAATAAATTTCTCATCACAATCACGGATGTCACATCTTCATAAAAAACATCTTTAACAAATAAAAGGTTCATGCTCCGTAACACAAGTTTAAAACGTTTTTCTTCAATAAATTAACAACATATCCAAAAATAAACTATAAAACCATCGCAGCGGATTAGAGTTCCAAACTTCTTTAATAATTAAAAAACAATACCCTAAGATATATCTCAGAAAATCACATGGTTCAAAACATCTCAGGGTTCATAACTCAAAACTTCAAAATAAGGATAAGTCATTAAAACGTCTCAAGACTTCAAAACAACAAAACATGAAATATTTCAAACAGACAAACTCCCAAATCCCGGTGTCACGTATCAGAGCATGATCCACTTTACTTCAATGAAATAAACCGACACATCCTGAAACAACTCCTAAGCTTCTGACACTATTCCTGATTACCTGCAAGTTACCCACGAAAGAGGCAACAATTTCAAGCCGAAAGGGTGAGTAATCATAATCTTTATAAAAGATTTAGGGAAAATTGACAGTGTTACAGTCTCACAATAATGATGCCAACAACATACTCATATTCATCATATAACTCGTCAAAATCACCATAATACTCAAACAACACTCATCACACAATAAAATGTCAAAAACACAATGTGAATGGAACTCAAAGGACTCTATGCATGCGGTACCGAAACATCACTGATGACTTAGTCATTGTTATCTCTAAGGAGTAGGATCGGTTCCCGCTTAGAACCAGAGCACACCAAAATTTTCACTTAATCCTCACTATGGGATTAAGGTCATCACTGGATATTACCGTCCGGAATTCATCACTAGATCTTCATCCTGCAAAACATCGCTAGACAATTTGTCCTAACCGATGTTATGAATGCATGATGTGCACAACAATAAAAACCACCACGGCTAGTCAAAATGCATCATCATTCAATCATATACCTCAACTTCCAATCACAACTTTATTATCCAGTTATACAGCATATACATCATTAACTTAGTAGCAGCAGCATCAATAACACATATACAATTCACTATAGTGGAATTTCAAATTATCCAGCAACATCAAATAGCACATACATAATTCACAACAGTGGAACTTCATATTTCTTTCTTTTGACAGAAAACACTCATCACAATATACCCACTATTATTACACTTAAATCTCACTATTTAGTTCACAAAACTTTTGTTTTTCTATTGTTTATAATCCCCATTTTGTTACCCAATTATACAGCGTACTTCAATCTCACAACAATATTTTGACAGAAAAATATTTACCAAGATATTTCTCACTGTTCTTAAAATTCCATTTGTTATTTGACAGAAAACAATATTATTCAGTTTCCATATTATTTGTATTCGGCTTCTGTTTCTCGATTTATTAAAATTCAAGTTTTTCAGAGGTGAAATCACGATTACAAAAGCTGGACCGAAATACCAGAAATTGGACGAATCCCAAATTGTTGGGTGGCTCAGGCCACGTGGGAGTGGCATTGGCCACCCCAAAATACACTGGGTGGCGCAAGCCACCAAAACATGAGCATGTGGCGCAAGCCACCTTCAAATATGGCACCCGCCACATTTGAAGTCCCCCCTTACTTTAAAGTGGCGTCTGCCACTACAAGATGTGGCACCAGCCACATTTGTTTCTTTATTTTATTTATCTAATAATTAAATCACCTAATTCACATATAACACCATCACCTTAATTTAATTAATTTTATTCTCTTTTTATTTTAATCTCCAGGTGGCGCAAGATACCTCTATTAATGGGGTTGGGTGGCGTAAGCCACCCCTTTTTGGGAAGAAATCTCAGACAAAACAATTTAACTGATTTCACTTAATCCAATTCTGATTGCATACAATTTTTTCAAAATTAATCACAGACTTTAATCGATTACAGTTCTTCTACAATCTCTCCATACACACTTCATCTTTTCCAAATTTCTACGACTATCAAACTAATTAATTTCTAATCAATTATAATAATCAAGATTAAACACCCCTTACCTTAATTTATCGCTTTCTGATTGAATCGTTTCCTCGTTCTTCCGATTTCTCCTCGATCCCACGTTCTTGGTTTCTCTCTCAGTCCCTCTTCTCCAAAAATACATAATGAATCCTCTTTCTCTAACTCCCTCGTGTAATCCTTATAACTTAATTACTAAATTCTGGAAAATACCCTTGTTTATTCTTCTAATGACCACCATGTCTTTTAACATCACAATGTCTTATTATCTTAATTTATTTAATTGATTAAATTGTAACTAATTCTAGTTTATTCAATAAAATCAATTAATTCCATAAGACCGATATTTCGTCAAATAAACCCTTCCGACACGTCGCCAAACTTAATAATTCACACCAAAATTCAAATAAAGCAAATAATCAATTTTACGAAATTAAATAAATAGTCATATTAAATTAGGGCGTTACAAACCCCCTTATACAAGGAAACGAAGTTTTAAGACTAACTTCTAACCAAACACGAATGAGGCTTAAAACGTCTCTAAAGGCCCAAACGTTTCAAAAAGCAAAAAGGGTCATCAAATTAACTCAAGGAAGGATCTAAGAGAATAAATCCCCTTAGATAGGTTTTTATAGGGAGAAAGTTATAGAAAACTAAACCCTAAAACCCACTATAAAGGCCTAATAAAGACTGAAATTCAAGTACACATTATTTGAACCCTATGTACCTCTCAATTTCGACTGTCACTGACTTGGGAATCAAAGTGTTTAAAGGTACCCCTTGATCTCCACCCAACAAGAACATTGAAGTAATTGAAATACAACTAATCGCGACTTTCTAAGTCTTACAGGTACTAACTGCAAGTATACAGTCTAATCGTGTATAGCAATAAAGATATCAATCCCACAGAGACTTGATAATCAAACTAATGCTTTCAGGTGTTACTATGTTTAGCTAAGGCGAATGATGTTTTAGTTTAAACGAAACGGGAAATTAAGAATTTTAATTAAATTAGATTATGATAAGATATCAGTACGTAATTAATATGCCTTCATGGATTCAATAAATTATCGGCTTATAAAGATTTGTCAAAATATCTTTTTGTAGAAAATATAGGTTTAAAAATCGTCAACTCACACTCTCGTGGTCTTGCCTCTAACTATACTCCTAAGTCAGATTGAGCTCTCTCGCTGTATCAAATTGAGTTAAAGGTACTTTTTGAAAACTTATAGATTCTAATTAGCCTTAAAGCGCTTCCACTATATTTAAAACTAATGTTCGATTTAAGCTATTCGGTTAAAACCTCATAATCTCGTGGTCTTAATCCCAACCTTATACCCTTTTACTCTCGTAATAAAAGCTGATTTTAAATTAAGAAATCGAAGCCAAAAAATAAGTTTGTTTATGATTTTGGCTTAGATCTATCGAATCCATTATGGTTAATCAATTACATACCGATTAAATACTTTAGCCAGACATATTAATTAAAACAAGCATAAATAAATAATGGCAGTAAACAATAGCATAAGGCATGGCAAATAAAAATAAAGGCAATTTTATTAATTTGAGAATAAACCTGGACAGTAGTATAGTCTTTGTAACACTAAATGTCCCAAGAATTTAAATATAACTATCAGAGTAAAATTTTCATAAAAAGCCAATTGAGTGCTACAATTCAACAAAACAACCTCGACTCAGTGATATGTTTTCAAAAATAGTTATTCAACATACAGCAGAAATAATTTTTAAATTAACATAAATCAAACTTCAATTACAAAAATTGTTCTCTTAAAGTAAAAGAAATTAAAAGCAATGTCGACCCAACTCCCAAAGTGACGTATCAGAGCCAACACCCTAAAGACGTGAAGTACATCGACTTCATTGACCACCACTTGACTTATCCTGATCACCTGCACGTTACCAACATAAGGATAACATTTAAACAGAAGGGGTGAGATTAATATAATATAAATTAAGCAAGTATTAGAAACAATACACCACTTCTCATCAACATCACCTACATCAACAATACATATACCACAACATCATATACTACCACAACATCTCATACAACAACAACGATAATCATTCAATAAGACTATGCTTGACTTTATGCATGCGGTACCATAATCGATCTCTATTTCAAGATCCAGTTCCCGTCGGAACTCTCGACCCCTCTTTCATGGTCCAGTATGATCCTTATTTCATGATCACACCCCCAACCCCTATTTCATGGCCACATAAGATCCCTATTTCATGATCACATCAACATTACAACAACGATATACCCCACCTTGGTATGTTATACAACTATGCAACATGTCATGCAACATCAATGACATACATGCATACTCACTACAACTACATCATACAACATCACCAACAACAACCACATATCGTAACATCCATCCATTACTACTAATCATCATTAACACGATTATCATACATTTCATAACATATAATCATATAATTCAGTTCATACCACAATAATGCAACATAACATTTACTACAACCTATCACATACTCATACATCATTAACAAGCATTTGAAACACAACATTACCACAATTACTCGTCACAACGACAACAACGTCAACTAAACAAATCATCGATGTTCAAATTCGAATTACACTAATTTCCCTATAATTAAGTGTATAACCTATCTTTCACTACCTCCAGCTACACCACATTCAGTCCTAGACATTACTAAGTAATTAAATTTTTTTCCAGTAATTTTCGGAATTTAAAAATCAATTTCTCACGCTTCAGGTCTCGCTAAGCAAAGTCACTGCTCGTTTAGCGGGCAACTCTCGAGTTTCCCACTTTCCCTCACTCGCTAAGCGAGCTCTGCAATTTCTCAAATCGCCCTCTGACGCAATCACATTAAGCCCTTTACCTTTACACGCACATAGTGGAGTAGCCTTTTAGTGAATTTGATATCTTTGAACGTGGGGTCTGGTACATAAGTGTGGTAACCCTTTATATGTATTGAGTGCAAGTTGTGGGGGGATCTAATTGTAGTTCGCCCTACCGAGTTCAGAACCAGATACCTCTGAACCAACTAACATCAGAATTTTCTTTGCCTTTTTGCAAGTTTTTGCTTCCTTTAAATTTGGTGCAACTTAACCATTTTATCATTGGTATGCTTTTTCCTTTTATTATTTTTTTCTTTTTGGCACTTTAAGTATCAATCACTTATTTGCATCGGCTCTCCATGTATCTAGTGCTTAAGGCGGTGTTGACTGCTAAAATAAACTACTAGGGACTAATTTAGAACTAAAGCTTCAAATCTCGGTATAAAAGGTATTCAAACTGATATCGCATATCTTAGGGGTCTTAGGTGTCAAGACTGTATCAATCTTGTTAAGTATTTTCTTAGCTTTCTAACATATCCTATTAACCTATATACTCGTAGGGTATGTCAAGTGAGTATATTCTATCGGAAATTTTTTTGTTATAGCAAAAAAATATAGAGGGAGTCGAATAACCAAAAATACTTTCATTAATAACTTGGTTTACTCTAATGAAAGGTACAAAAAGGGAAATACTAACTACTTGTCTCCCATACTATCTCAGACATTGTCTTCAATGTTGCGAGATAAAGGAAAACTACAAAAGAAAATAAAAAGGAAAAATACAAGAATAATAAGGAAAACTATTGCGGTCCTCGTCCTTGTGCTCTGCCGCGAAGTTGTCTTTGTCCATATTGAACCATATGATCCGGGATACCAACATGATGGATATAATCATGCAACTCCTATACCTGCTGAGTCAAAGCACCAAGTCCTTCTATGGATCCTGTTATCCTTGCTCCTTGGTTTGTTTGCTCTAGCTGGATTTGACATATGAGAGTCATCATCTCTGCATACTGAGTTTAATATTGCTCATCCCTCTGGGCATCCAACTATTTTCTTTGGATAATCGTCGCAAGAATATCATCATTTGTTGCGGGTTCTCTTTCACTTCTACGACGGCGTCTGGAGGAAGTACTAGAAGAATCAGCAGTTGGAGGTTGTTCAACTTCTTCTTGTTGTGGTTGCTCCATCTCTTCAAATACATCGTGAGGTATCTCTTCCGGTGCAGCAACATCGGATGATGGAGCATTTAAATCGAAACACTGATTTTCCTGATGCTAAGTGTGCGTGCGAGTATGGAAAGACATAATGATGCTTATGAATACTTTGTTCTTGATCATCAGATTAAACCCGTCATCCTTCTTTTGCTTGACTATATATGTGTTGTAACAATAGTCTATGTCAAGGCAAAGCGCTGGTAAAGAGGGTAAGTTGGAGAGATGATCTCCTAAATTGAGCTTGAGTGCAATATCGGTAATGTTCCCTCCGAAACAGAAGGGAGTTTTTCCTCTGGCATAGGCTGATTGGATGTTGGAAACATGAAGGCAACCGGGTTTATAGGCATAGGGTGAAAAGCACATTGAAGGAGAAAGAGCTCCTTCTGATTGACCTTGTGGTTGTTGTACCTTCCGAAGACGGTGTGGCCCAGAACTCATTGAAAATACCGGATGTCGGGGTTCTGGATGTGGGAAGCATAAAGGTTATCCCAACCTGTCGGTATAACACCTGTTAGATATTGCCAAAGCTCGAAAGCATCGACAAGTTGCATGACCAGGAAGGCGATAATGAACGTGGGTGCCATGGTGGAAATTGAACCATTCGCTCAATCTTTCTTGCGTTACAAAATATTCGTCGCCGAACATTATGAATGTCGCAGAACCTGTTAAAAACTTGTTGCCATTGTTCGGTGTGTTGTAAGCGAATGAAATCAGGAATTCCAACGTTAGAGCTTCATACGTTGGGCTGCTATTGGTGTAGAGCTTTGTTAAACTGGTGTTGGTAAGCAACCACTGGACACCTTCCAGCAGTCCAAGTTGTTGGAGACAAGCTTCATCGACGTATCTGGTTGCTTCTATGGAGCATTGGTAGAAAGTGTGGCTTCTTCATCACGGAAGGTGATTGAAGACAGGTCGGGGTCAGGTCGTAGGTTGGCCATATTTCACAAAGGTTGAAGGTTTCGTGAAAAAAATGAAAGGAATAGGTTATGGAATACGAGTGAAACCTATTGTAATATATAGATGAAAGTGTAAAAATGGGAGTTAATGATTTGGTGGTGTGAGCAAATGGAATGGTGGGACAGTTATAAATAATGGTGGTGAGTGGAATGTTGGAAGAGGAAGAGGAAATGGGGTTGAAATGTTCTTGTAACGGTTATCACAGACGTTACAGGGATGACCGTTGTGACGACCGTTTCACATATCTGACGGTCGTCTGGTATTTGAGACAGTCATCCCACAAGTAAGATGGGTGTCACGCCTTAAAGGTCTGTGACGAGTGTCACACATGTTTTGACGGTGCAACGGTTAGAAATGCTTGGTGTCTTCCTTGCATTAAAGCTTATTACACATACTATGTAACACATTATTTATAACTAAGTAAATTACAGTAGCAGTAAATAATAACTTTGGTATAACAGACATTAATATTTTTGCAGCAGAACAAAACAGAATAAATCATAAGAAGTGAATTTAGCACAATAATAGTACTGACAAAATAAAATACTGCTACTAGATAAATTAAACCAGAGGCATACTAATTAGCATAAGGAAAATGTGATATTTTTATTCAAATAAAAAAGTAACTAATAGTAGCTGATAATGAAAAATTTGCAGACTGAATTGAAAAACTGAAATATTGAAAAACTAAAATAAACTAAAATGTGATAAAACTGCTGATAAATGTTGGTGTTAGTAACTAGCCACAGTTTTGTCAGATTACTTATATGGCTTAGTTCAGGTGTTCAAATTGTTCGACGAACATATCCCTTAGAGTAATGACATCGATGTGCAAGGTGTGAAGCTTGTTGTGCATTCAGTTTAGTACGGAAGTTCTCTATGGTGGATTGTGTATCAATGGCAGCAGGAGTGAGCTTTTCTTCTTCAATCGGGTCTTCAGGATAATCTAAGTCATAGTAATATGGACATGTCTTTAGATCTATTTCTAATTCATACCAAGCGTCTTCAGGTTCATAAAGTGGTTCATCCAAATCATAAAGCTAGTTGTGACGGTTGTCCACACTTGTGCTTCATGGTCAGGCAGAGTAAAGTGGGTCACAACTACATTGTTGATCAAGAGTTGGAAGTGACGTGGACCACGGTCTCTAATCATTTCCATATCGAAACAAAATGTGATATTCTTGGGTATATAATCTCCGAGAGGGTTTATCTGAGAAAGGCGGGTCCTAAATCCCATCGAATCAGCTATTTTGGTAACCAAACCACCTATTAGAATAGTTACGGTTCAGATTGCAAAATCTTACAGAAATTTGCAAACATGAAGGTAGCTCTGTTAACATGTCGGTATTGGAAAACGCAGAACATTATGAATAGCTCATCTCTAGAGACGTTGTTATCACTTTCATTTTTTCCAAAGAGGGTATAGGCCATAATCATTTGGAAATATCTAATGGTCGGGTTATGAATATTTGTAGATACTACTCCAAAATCGGTTAAGTTCATCCTCCATAAATATATGTTCATGCGCCTCAAAGAAAACAATAGGACCATCAGGGAACCCTACAGTTCAGCCATCTCGTGGATGTTAAATTCACAAGGATGTCCAAACAGTCTGAAGGCTATCCTACCTCTGGTAAATCCCTTTTCGCGGTTAGGGGTATAAGCAAGTGAGCTCAGGAATTCTAAAGTTAGCTTGTAATAAGTCTTATGCTTTTTAGTAACGAAACCTTCTCATCCTATATGGTTAAACATATAGTCAATGCTAGCACCTATGCCTAGAGCGCTCATGGTAGGTCCATGGAAAAATTTGGTTAGGGCCATAGGTCTTTGAGCTAAAACTTCGTAACGATGCCTCTGGGCACCGTCTCTGAAATCCATAATCATGTTATCTTCGTTATTTATTGCTAATGTTAGTATGCATAATGGAATCAGAGAAGAAGGAGAAAGGTAGGAAAAACTTTAGAATCCTGTAAACACATATTAAAACAGCCAACACAAAAATCAATGAATTTACCACATTCGAAAATAAAATTTGAAAAAGAAACAAAAACAAAACTCAATTAAATTGAATGATTAAAACAAAAACAATTTTGAGGGTTGCCTCCCACGTAACGCTTCATTTTATGTCAGGGCTCGACATAGTTTAGGGAAAGGTTAACTTAAGGTCTCTGTAGGCATTTCTGCCAGTTTTAGACCTGTTGAAAAATCAATATTTTCTACGCAGTGATAATGTTTTAAACGTTGCCCATTTACTACAAATGGTGCACTAGATTTGCCTTTTATTTCAACTGCGCCACTTTATCAAACTTTTGTCACTTCAAAAGGACCGGACCATTCAGATTGTAATTTTCCAGGAAACAACATAAGTCTTGAGTTGAATAGGAGTACAATGTCTCCCACACTAAATTATTTTCTAGATATACACTTATTGTGCCATCTCTTGGTTCTTTCCTTGTATATTCGAGCATTTTCATAAGCGTCTAGTCTCAGCTCTTCTAATTTGTGCAAGTCTAAGATACTTTTTTTCACCTGCGTCAGTATAGTTGAAGTTAAGGGTTTTAATCGCCCAATAGGCTCTGTGCTCTATTTCTACCGACAGGTGGCAGGATTTTCCGTAGACTAATTTGAACGACGTTGTTCCGATGGGTGTCTTGAAAGTTGTTCTATAAGCCTATAAAGCTTTGTGTAACTTGGTTGACCAATCTTTCCTAGATGTAGCGACAATCTTTTCTAATATTTGTTTTATCTCTCTATTCGAGACTTCTACTTGCCCACTAGTTTGTGGATGATAATGTGTTGCTACACAGTGTCTTTCTCCATATTTTAATAATAGTTTTTCGAAGTTTTTTTATATAAAATGGAAGCCTCCGTCAAATATGACGAGTCTCAGCACACCGAATCTAGGGAATATCACATTTTTGAAAAGCTTTATGACTACTCGTGTATCATTTGTCGAAGAGGCTATAGCCTCAATCCATTTCGAAACATAGTCGACAACAACGATTATATACTTATTACCAAGTGAAGACGAGAATGGTCCCATGAAATCAATTCCCCAAACATCAAAGACTTCTACTTCCAAAATGCCTTTTTGGGGCATATCGTCACGTCTAGAGATGTTACCAGTGCATTGGCACCGATCGCAGTTTAGTATAGTGACATGGGCGTCTTTCTAAAGAGTGGGCCAAAAGAGGCCATATTGTAGGATCTTAGCGCAAGTCTTCGAAGTGCTTGCATGTCCACCATAAGGAGCAGATTGACATTGAGTGATGACGTTCTCTATTTCGTCTTCAGGGACACAACAATGGAAAATACCATCGGCTCCTCGCTTGAAAAGCAAAGGTTCATCCCAGTAATATTCTTAGATCGTGAAACAATTTCTTCTTTTGTTGATAAGTAAGATCAGGTGGAAGCACTATGGCGGCTAAGTAGTTGACTATGCCAGCATACCAAGGCAGGGTTTTTAGTGTATAAATCTCTTCCATTATTTCTTCTTGTCTTGGTTCGTCTAGAGTTAAGGAAGTTATTTCACTTTCTATTTGGGCTATTAGACGTTCATTAGGAAAATTATCGTTGATAGGCATTTCATCTGGTTTAATACCTTTCATTCATGATAAGTGGTATGCTACTATGTTTTCAGTTCCTTTCTTATCTTTAATCTCTAAATTAAATTCTTGTAGTAATAAGATGCATCTTAATAGTCTAGGTTTCACATCCTTCTTACTTAAAAAATATCTAATAGTAGCATGATCAGTGTAGATGATTATTTTGGCTCCTGCCAGGTAGGAACGAAATTTGTCAAGAGCAAACACAACGGCTAGGAGTTCTTTTTCTGTAGTCGCGTAGTTCATTTGAGAGGTGTCTAAAGTTTTGTTAGCGTAGTAAATCGCGTGAAGATTTTTATCCTTTCTTTGTCCTAAGACTGCACCTACAGCATAATCACTCACATCGCACATAATCTCAAATGGTAGTGTCCAATATGGTGGTTGCATGATAGGTGCGTGATAAGAGTTGTTTTGAGTTTTTTGAACGCTTTTAGACAGTCTTCGTCGAAGATAAACTCGACGTCTTTCATTAGTAGACAGGTCAACAATTTAGTGATTTTCGAAAAGTCCTTAATGAATCGTCGGTAAAAAAACAGCATGTCCTAAGAAACTTCGTATCTCTCATATGGTCTTAGGTGTTTGAAGGTATTTTATCACTTCTATTTTTGTTTTGTAAACCTTAGTCCCTTTATTGGATATCACATGTCCAAGCATGACTCCTTGTCTGACCATGAAATGGCATTTTTCCCAATTAAGTACGAGGTTCACTTTAACACATCTTTCTAGTACCATCTCTAGGTTCGACAGACATCCTTTGGAACTTTGTCCGCGAACGAAAAAGTCGTCCATAAACACTTCCATGATGTCGTCTATAAATTTGGCAAAGATCGCCGTCATATAGTATTGGAATGTCGCGGGAGCGTTATATAAGCCAAACGACATTTGACGGTAAGCAAATTTCTGTAGGGACATGTGAAGGTAGTTTTTTCTTGGTCATCGGGATGAATAGGAATTTAGAAAAATCCTGAATAACCATCTAGGTAACAAAAATAGGAGTACCTAGCTAATATTTCCAACATTTGATCAATGAAGGGTAAAGGGAAATGATCTTTCTGGGTAGCTTTGTTCAACTTTCGATAGTTGATGCACATTCTACTTCCGATCACTACTATTTGTGTTATAGAATCACCTTTTGAGTTCTTAATAACTGTAATGCCTCCCTTCTTTGGTACGACATGAACTGGGCTAACTCATTGATTGTCGGAGATTGGATATATGATTCCAACGTCTAGTAACTTCTTCACTTCATCCTTGACTACACTACTTAAAATTAGGTTGATCCTTCTCTGGTGTTCTCTAGAGGTTTTACAGTCTCCCTCTAGCATAATATGATGCATACAGATAGAAGGACTTTTTCCTTTTAGGTCAGATATGTTATAATAACACAATTGGGTATTTTCTAAATATGTCTAATAATTTCTCGGTTTCGAGCTGTCCTAAGTCTGCATTTACTATCACTGGTCTTTTAAGTTAAGGTTCTAGGAATTAATATCTCAGATTATTGGGTAATACTTTGAATTATAGAGTTGGTTTATTTGGGCAAGGCATATGGTCGGGTGTAAGTGCTAAGCATTCACTTAGACTTTCGTCTTGATAAGGTTCTCGCCAATTATCGTCTTCCAAGGTCGGAGGGATTTTAATTTTCATTATAACAGAATAGGTAGTCGGTTCCATATTTATTTCTCTTATGCCTTCGTCAATAACATCTAGTAGATAACAGGTGTCGTCTATGGCTAGTGCTTGTAAGAATTGGGTTAAGATTAATTTGACCTTCTCTTCCCCCACTTCGAATGTCAGTCTGCCTTTCTTCACATTTATGATAGCTCAGGCGATAGCTAAGAATGGTCTTCCTAGTATGATAGGGGTCGTAGCATCTTCTTTAATGTCCATAATTATGAAAACAGTGGGAAGGTAGAATTGGCCTATGCATACAGGAACATTCTCTAAAATACCTACAAGAAATTTGACTAAGCGGTCGACTAATTGAACAGACATCTTGGTCGGCCTTAATTCTCCTATATCGAGCTTTTTACATATAGATAAGGGAATTACACTTACACTGGCTCCTAGATCACATAGAGCTTTGTCTATGACGAACTTTCCAATTACACATGGAATAGAGAAAATTCTTGGGTCCTTCAGCTTAGGAGGCATATTGTTTTGAATTATTGCGCTACACTCTGCAGTAAGTGTAACTGTCTCGATCTTCTTCTTGTTGGATAATATTTCCTTTAGGAATTTGGCATATTTGGGCATCTTATTAATGGCTTCTGTAAAGGGTATCGTGATGTTTAATTGTTTCATAAGCTCTACAAATTTCTTAAATTGTCCCATAGTTTTGGAATTGGTTAATCGTTGGGGATACGAAATGAGTGGTTTATATAGTGGCGGAGGCACATAAGGTTTTTCTTTTTCTTCAGCCTCTTATTTGTTGTCTTCCTTTTCCTTTGGTTTATCTTTCTTCTGAGTTGGCTTATCAAGCTTTTGGTACATGGCTGGATTTTGGGTTCTACGATCAGTAGTTTCATTGAACTCTTTTCCACTTTTAGTATAATTGCGTTCGTATGTCCTTTAGGATTCGGTTATGGCTGTCCAGGAAACATGCCAGTTGGGGAAGCAGTAGATGCTTGTTGTTGTGCCACTTGAGAAATTTGTGTTTCTAACATTTTGTTGTGGGTGGCTATAGCGTCCACTTTGGTTACCGATTGCTTGATTTTCTCACTAGTATGTATGTTTTGATTCATGAATTCTTTATTTGTTTGAATCTGGGTGACTATGAAGTTTTTCATCATCAGTTCAAGGTTAGATTTCTTAGGAGCTATAGATGCATTTGGGGCAGCTTTTTGATATCCTGGTGGTGCAGCAGGTGTTTGGTTGGGTGCATATAAGGCTTTATTGTTCTTCTAGGAAAAATTAGGATGATTTTTCTAGTTTGGGTTATAGGTGTTAGAATATGGATTTCCTTGAGCATAATTTACCCGGTTTGTGGTTAATCCAGCTAAAAGTTGGCACTCGGGGGTGTGTGCCATGGGATTCCACATATCTCGCAGTTCGGAATAACGACAACTACGGTGGTTGGAGGTGTTATGGTCAAGTTATCTATCTTATGGACAAAAGCATCTACCTTAGCATTGACGTGATCTAGACTACTAACTTCATACATTTCACCTTTTGTTTGAGTCTTCTCTACAAGAGTTCTTTCACCTCCCCATTGACAGTGATTTTGAGCCATATTTTCAATGAGGTTGTAGACAGGGCCGACCTTGTGCAATAGCAACAAGCTCTATCGCACAGGGGCCCAAATATTAGAGGGCCCCAAATTTTTAAAAAGTGAAAAATATTATAACAAAAATTTTATAAATAAAAAAATGTTATGATAAAAACTCAATACATATAAAAATGAGATAGATCAAATGTCAAAATAATTGTGATTAAATTTATTTTTAATTAATATATAATTATATTTTTTACGTCATTTTCTATTATTTTAATTGCATTTTATTTAAAAATATTGGGCCTATTTTTTAATTTTGTACAGGGCCTCCGGGTTTATTGGGTTGGCCTTGGTTGTAGGCTTCGTCATATGGTATGTCCAAGAGAGCGCCGCCCGTGACAGCGTCTATTGTGAGTCTGGTGTTGTATAAAAGCCTGTGTTAGAAGGTAATGATGGTCACCTAGTTTTCAAAACCGGGGTGTGGACATATCCTCATCAGGTCTTTGTATCTCTCTCATGCTTCATAGAGAGATTTGACACCTTTTTGTCTAAATTCATTGATTTGTGCTCTCAACATAGATGTCTTACTTGGTGGGAAATAACGTGATAGGAAAATGTTCTTCAGTTTGGCCCATGTTGTAACAAAGTTGGCTAGTAAAGATTGCAACCATGTCCAAGCTCTATCTCTTAGAGAGAACGAAAAAGTCTTCATCTTATTGCGTCTTGAGATACACCGTTTGCCTTCACTGTGTCTGCGTACTGCACAAACTTGGTCAGATGTTCATTAGGGTCATCTGTAGGATTTCCAGAGAATTGATTTTATTGAACAACTGATAGCAGTGAGGGTTTTAACTCGAAATCGTTTCGGGTAATAGTTGGGGCAACAATACTGTTATGTGGTTCTTGTTGAGTCGGAGTCGCATATGACTTAAGTGGACGATTTTGTTGTCTATTTTCGGCCATGTTTGGTTCTTCAAGTGGTTCAGGTATAAGAAATTTCAGGTAAAGGAATTTCATAAATTTCGGTTTGGCGTCTTAAACATAAGACGCTCAACTTCATCGATTTGGGGTTCTAAGTCTTCTCCTCGGGAGCGAGTACTGGACATACAATCGACAAAAGAGAATTTTGGTTTTGCCTTAGTCTATACAGCGCAACAAACAAATTGCACTATTGACTAAATCAAAGTCCCCGACAACGGTGTCAAAAACTTGATCACGACTTTTTGAGTCTTACGGGTACTAACTGCAAGTATACATCCTAATTATGTAGTAATAAAGATATCGATCCCACAGATACTTGATAATGAAACTAATGCTTTCAGGTGTTACTATGTTTATCTAAGGCGAGTGATATTTTAGTTTAAATGAAACGGGAAATTAAGAATTTTAATTAAATTAGATTATGATAAGATATCAGTACGTAATTAATATGCCTTCATGGATTCAATAAATTATCGGCTTATAAAGATTAGTCAAAATATCTTTCTGTAGAAAATATAGGTTTAAAAGTCATTAACTCACACTCTCGTGGTCCTGCCTCTAACTATACTCCTAAGTCAGATTATGCGCTCTCGCTGTATCAAATTGAGTTAAAAGTACTTTTTGAAAACTTATAGATTCTAATTAGCCTTAAAGCGCTTCCGCTATATTTAAAACTAATGTTTGATTTCAGCTATCCGGTTAAAACCTCACACTCTCGTAGTCTTAATCCTAACCTAATACCTTTTTACTCTCGTAATAAAAGATGACTTTAAATTAAGAAATCGAAACCAGAAAATAAGTTTGTTTATGATTTTAGCTTAGATCTATCGAATTCATTCTGGTTAATCAATTACATACCGATTACATACTGTAGCCATACATATTATTAATACAAGAATAAATAAATGACGGCAGTAAACAATAGCATAATGCATGGCAAATAAAAATAAAGGCAATTTTATTAATTTGATAATAAACTCGGACAGTAGTACAATCTTGGTATAATAACTTCGTGCGGAAAATAAAACTAGAAAGGCAGTGACTTAAAACAATAAAAAGGTGCAATAGCTTCCTAATGTAGGAAGCTATTACGAATTCGGTAAGGCACGAAACAAAAACTTAATGCAGAAAAATAAAATTGGAAATAAGCTCTGAACAAGAAAAGTAAAATTGGCTCTGAATACAAAACAATAGAATAAGGTCTAGGTTGAAGCTCCCTTTGCAATTTTGCTTTAACTTCTATTTATAGTTCCTGATGTACGACTGTTGTTGGAAGAATTCAGGAAATAATATTGTTGGGCTTTGATATGGTTGCTTGACTGATACTGAGTTGAACGAGCAGATTTCGCAACAACACTCTTCACAGCTTGACTAAGTAGCATGTTTTAATTTTATGAGTTAATGACCTGTGACGGAAGTCATGGATGCATGACAGTCGTCCTTCTTAGTCAATGTGTGACAGATGTCATGTCTTTGTGACGGGCGTCTGGGCTTCAAAATGAAGAAACTTGGTTTTCTGTCATCTGTCTCATTTCTTCTGATAAAGACTTCATTTCTTCCTCATTTTAGCTCCTTTCTTCTACAAGTCTTATTAGAATACCTGCAAAAACACACAAATACCTTGCTTAATATTATGTAAATTATGAAAAAACAATAACATAATTAATCGGAAACCAAGCTAAATAATCGATATAAAAACGTGTTATCAATAACGACCATCAGATTTATGTTCATCACCTTTTTGTAAACCATGTCAATCTTCTTAAGATCATTGGCACCATATGTGGGAAACATTAATAGATGTTTCCAATCTCTTTCACACCTTGATGGAAATATTTTACGAAAGGAATCTCTTCGAAAACATCTTAAGTTGAACACATCACAAACTTGACTGAGAACTACTCCAAAACAAATGAAGGTAAAAATAAGAAAAATGGAGTAACTCCCTATCTGGATTCCACTCTCGAACAAAATTTTCAACTAGTGGGATGATATTCACATTATGGTTTGCGTTTTGGGATAATTATGCACCTCGTAGAATTACTTACCCATAAATTCTCCAACTAGATACATAACAAAAAAACAAACTCAATCCTTTATTGTGGCAGATGAACTTTCCCACTCAGATAGAGCACTATGTTATTCCCTCGGGGGAGAGCACGAATATGGTTCAGATGTTGGCAAAAATCCAAGGGACTCATTGATGAATGGGATACCTCCCTTGTCATTTTATGACAAAGAACTAATAAACGGCATGCCAAATCACCACATGTTGATAATTATCTGCCACGTTATATATTTAGTATTCACTTTCATTGTTTTAAGTATTTTTATTGTTAATTATTTCTTTTTGTAAGAATATGTTCATAATCTATCTCATCTTAGTTTTGCTGAAGACAAAAGCTTTTCAATGAAGAAAGGTCAAAAGATTGGAATCAATTATCAAGATTGCATAAGTTTTGGAAATTAAAAAATTGGATGATTGGTCAAGGTACTCTAATAGCAATTCATGTGTTTATATAATCTTCAGATGTTCAAGAGACTTCATTTCATCTTCTCTAAGGGTTTCCTAATCATTCATATAACAAGCGCTATTAAAACCTAACTTTTAGAAGGCAAAATTTTTAAAAAAAATTAAATCAATGCAATGGGTTACATGTTATATGCAATAGATTTTTTTTCAAGTTTTTTAATGAAATTTTTGAACGTTTACAAAAGCGCAACCAATTGCATAAAAAAAGTCAATCAATTGCTTTTTGGTTTTGTTTCAAACTGTTTAAACCTTACAACAAATGTAATTGATTGCTCCATATATGCAACAAGTTACATTTGTGAATTAATCAAAAGGGAAGAACGCCCCAATGGTAAAGTGTCTTGTATGTAACCATCATGTGCATTTTTGTTAAATTTTGTATGTCAAGTGTATATCAGTACTAGGTGTATGTCAAGTGGTCTTCTATTTTGATTTTAACTTAAGGAGCAAATAGAAAGGATCAACGTGACACTGTTTGAATAATTAAATGATCAACTTAAAACTTTTTAAAATTAAGGGACTAAAAAGAATATTTTACATTTTTTATAATTATATAAGAAACTTCACTTATGACTTTAGATTTTGTTTTAAGAGCTTTGCTATATATTAGGAACAAATTTGTGTAAAAAAATGTAAGAATGGACATGTGGCCGAAACCTAAATAAACTAGGGGTGTTCGCGGTGCGGTTTGGGCGGTTTAATTTTCACGCAAAAAATCATCTGAACCACAAGAGAAAAAAGCATGCGGTTTGGTTTGGTTCGGTTGGCTTTAAGAAATAAAATTGAACCAAACCAAACCAATGCAGTTTGGATTGGTTTGGTTTTTTACAATATTTTTATTGAGTCATACATACACTTATAGAGAACAATATAATTTTGTATTTAATCATTCATACATTATCAAATAGCAGAGAACAATATAATTTTGTATTTAATCATTCATACATTATCAAATAGTAGTATAAAACAATATCAAAAATATTACAATAAAAAGAAAAAACTGAGAAGAGGAAAGATTAGAGAAGATGAAAAAGAAAGATCATAAGATATGTGATATTATAGAAGAAAGATGCGAAAAAAACGTAATTGGAAGAGAAAACAATAATATAAAAAAAGAGAAGATGAATATGAAAAAGAAAGAACATAAGATAAGAGAGATTAGAGTAGAAGAGATGAGATGTACATAGCAAATATGATGAGAAGAATGTGTGATACTACTCGAAGAGATTTGAGAAGGTTGAAACTAAACTCCTAAGCGTGACTAAGAGAATATTTGTATGGTTAATGCATAATAGGTTTAAGTTCTGGGTTGGATGTGAGATAAGTGAAGTTTGGGTTGTAACATAATGCGGTTTGGTTTGATTTAGTTTGGTTTGCAAAATACAAACCGCAAACCGAACCGAACCGCACGATTTTGTTTAAAAATAGCATAAATACATCCGAACCAAATACGGTTTTTTTTGCGGTTTCAATTTGGTTTAGTTTGATTTGCGGTATTCTATTGGATTAGTTTAGTTTTGAACACCCATAAAATAAACCAGTAAGAATGAATATGTGGCCGAAACCTATAAATTGATAATAATAGAGTCAGTTTTTTGTTGGAATATATGGGATAGCCATATATTAAATAATTCATTCTTCTCTTTTGTTTCAGGATAATTCATTCAAATAAACATTTCTCATCTTTTAAAATTCATAACAAAAAGTATAAAAATAAAATAAAATAAATCTTTAACCAAAAACTAAGTAAAATTAATTCTTTAGTCATAAATTTTTTAACCATAAATTCTTCAACCTTCTTTTTCTTTTAAAGTGAAAACAGAGTTTTATAAGTCTTATTAGTCAACTAAGTTAGAAGCTATTCAAAGAATCCAATTATATAAGTGTTTGTTTGAATCCACAATATCCTATTTATTCATCGAAATAAAATTTTAAAAACTAGACAAGAGAAAAAGTTAATTTAGATCAACTATTCACAATCACAAACACATTAATAATCAAACATATTGATATTAGCAACATGATAACAAAACAAAAAAGATCAACCAGTCCACATTAGTACTTCCTTGAAGAAAGAAAAAGAAGATCAATAAGCCATATTAAAAAAGTGATTATCAACAAGTTGAACAATATCCAACAATACAATAATGGTTACAGGTTTATCACAATCCTGCCAACATATACAACACTGCAACATCCTTAACCATAGAATCAAATATCAAAACAAAAGAGACTAAAAACCAATCAAATTTAAACCTTTTCATCATTCTGATTCTGTTCCAATTCCACCTCAGAAACCTCTGTTACCCTTCTTCTAAACAAAGAAACCATGAAAATCCACATAACACCTTTCACAATTCTCACCATTCCAATTGTAACAGTTAAATAATACAACCACCATCCAACAAATTCCTCAATTCCAACATCCATTAATTCTTGTTCTTTCTGTGTTTCACTCATAAAACCCAAATTCTCAATCTCCTCTCTCAGCTTCCACCACCACAATGTTCCTAAACAACCAGCAACAACCACTTTCTCAACCCATAGCCTCTCTCTTTTTCCTTTACCAAAAACAGTGTCATCAACTACCGGTCTCACAACAACTCTTGACCAAATTTGTGTCGTTTCGTGTAACCCCAACAGGAATATCATTCTGCTTAAGAAGGTTCTCTCAACACCTCCGTCATCGAAAACATCGTTGTCGGAGTCGAAAACTCCCGCGGCAATGCTTGCTTCAATCCCCAAACCAACACAAATTTGAAAAACACAGAGAAGAATCCATTTCCATGATATGTAACAACGAGTTCGAAGAATTACAGAATTCGATGAATCATTCAAAAGGGTGATTTTTCCCATTAGGCCATTGACTAAAGTAGCTACACTTACAATGGAAACAAGAACATAGAGAATACATGGGGAGGTGTGTATAGCAAAAGAAAAAAGATAGGGTAAGCGTTGTTGTGAATAGATTTCAAGGTGGAGTTTAGCAGCAGAGAGACTAGATAAGAGAAGAAAAGAAAGAGGAAGAAGAAGAGTGAGGATGGAGATGGTGAGGAGGTGGAAGACTGCTCTAGGGGTGTAGATAGTAATAACATAGTTGAAGAAGAACTCCTTGGATTTTTCTTGCCAACCCATTTGTTTTAGAATGAAGCAATTAATGTTGAAATGAAGAAAAAGAATCACTTTCTTCTTAATTCACAAGCTGAAGGGAATTTGAAGATTAAGTAAAGGTGTGTATCTCTTTATGTATGTGACTTGTTAACTATATTGTTTTGAAATGAAATTAATTAAGTGGTTACCACGTCCATTGGTTACTTAGTTGACATTTTAAAGGACATGGTGTTGTTGATTGTTTCTTTATAACTATAGAGTATTTAATTTAGATCTATCTCCACCATTTTATATTAGTTTATCAATTTGCATTGGTTTGGTACGAGAAAAGAATATTGGCATGGTTTGAATAATGAGGGTGTTTAATTGGTGGACATTTGATGGATTAGAGTGGAAAAAGTTTGAAAATTTGAGGAAACCTCTTTGGCTATTCCGTGCTCTCTTTATATTGACAAAACATCAATGAATTTGTTTTGTCTATATTTGAAATTACGTACTACGATCGAATAAAGTGCCAAAACATTGCAATAATAAATTTGCTAACTTGTAGGTCAAAGAAATTGTGAAATGGCAATTTGGGATGAAAGGTGCAGAGGCATGACTCTCATGTGTTAAACATATTCTTATTTTTAATACAAAAATTGAATGTTCAAATACTGGGAATATTTAATATTGTAACATGTGGGTTAGGGGCGGATTTCATATATATATATATATATATATATATATATATATATATATATATATATATATATATATATATATATATATATATATATATATATATATATATATATATATATATATATATATAGGGGTGGCAAAACGGGCCGCCCGCCCCGCCCCGTGCCCGCCCCGCCAAAAGCCCGCCAAAATATAGCGGGGCGGGTATGCCCGCCAAGTTGAAATGGGCATAAAAGTCTAGCCCGCCCCGTCAAGGTGGCGGGCGGCGGGCTTGTTGCCTTCTTTTTTAATTATTTTTTCTATTTTTTTAAATAAATTAAAAGATTCTTCTTTCTACATTTCAATAAAAATACATCAAACCAACATTTAAAAAACATAATTTTTATTAGCCTAAAACATCAACTTTTAGTGAAATAATACTCTTATCATATATAATATCACATTTAGTATTTTATATGATCTAAATTCAAATTTCGATCACACTTTTGTCATTTTTCATTAGAAAAATTCAAATACTTGTCCAACAATAAAGAAAGAGAAAGTAGATTAGTCCTAATAATCTAATAACAACTTATGTACATATCACAAACTATTTTCATAGGCTCTTCCAAATACTTAAATAGTGTTATTATATAGGTGTGGCGGGCTTTGGCGGGCGGCGGGTTTTGGCGGGGCGAGCTTTGGCGGGTGGCGGAATTTAGCGGGGCGGATTTTAGTGGGCGGCGGGTCTAAAATCCCAATCCAACCCGCCACTTTTTGGCGGGTGTGCGGGCCGGCCCGGCGGGCCACGACCCGTCTTGCCACCCCTATATATATATATATATATATATATATATATATATATATATATATATATATATATATATATATATATATATATATATATGTGTGTGTGTGTGTGTGTGTGTGTGTGTGTGTGTGTGTGTGTGTGTGTGTGTGTGATATCAAATGACATTAATGTGTCAAAGTTTAATTTGACATTAAATCTCAACCGTTAAAATGATTGATCAAACGATCATATTAAATGAAATAAAAAATACATGATTTATTCTTTTCCCTAAAAACAAGCTATTAATATGATTGTTTGATCAATCATTTTAACGGTTGAAATTTGATGTCAAATTAAACTTTGATACTTCTGTGTCATTTGATTTTATCCTATACACACACACGATGAAAGATCTAACAGTAAAAACAGAAAGACGCGCAAAATATGTGAGATTCCATCCTAATAGAGGACATGTGATTTCGGCCTCCATCACGCTCCCCACAATTGGATTGGATCGTATGACCGCCCGAATGAGGCGCCAAATATCATGGAGATGATTTTAACTTATAGCCATATATAAAGCACAACATCCATCATTGCAGATGTTCTCTCATTTCATACACTTAAATTACTTTTTCACACATTTGATTTTTTCACACATTCTTTGATTTGGACGTTAACCTTGCAAGTTGCAAGTCCACCCCACTGCGCTGTATCGAAAGCTCAATCCACCGCATCAGAACTCAAGTTTATTTGATCTCCACATATTTATAATTCCAATACGAAACTGTTGCGCTGTCTATGGGTACCGACTTTTGTTTCTCTTGAAATTTCACGAAGAACCACCATTTTTTCACCATTATCTCAGATCATTAATCTTCTCTCTTTCAAAGTATTAATCTCCTTTTCGCAAAGATCATCGATCTAGTAACTATTGTCAAGATAGCATCAAAAGTAACTCGTTTGACCGTCGCAAGTAACACCGCCATCACGATAGGTGACGTAACCAACACTCTAGATCTGGTAAGGAAGACTCATCTTCTTCCACTGGCTTAAGATGATTCGATCTTAGTTATTCCTCCTATAGTACCAACGTCACAAAATGTAGCACCTCCAACAGTCGGACAAGGGACCTTCCAAGTTTTTCCAACCTTCCAACCTCCCATACATGCGTTCTAAGGTCAAACTTCGAAGTTGCATTCATCATAACTATGATTCATGGTCATGAAATGTTCCACAATCTTCAACAAGTGTAAGTTAGTTTAGGCATGCGAGGGAAAAATGATCGGTTGAAAAATGTCTATAACCTAGTGCAACAACAAAATTCGCACTTTCTCACTAAAAGGATACTTCATGTTGAAGAAAACTTGCAGTTTACTTCCCTCAAGAATAATTATGTGCTAGCGACATGTTCTGGGCCGATTAAACCGACCCCGAATGAGATTATATCGACCATACCGATCTTGACTAACAATCAAAGAAAGGTTCTACTTCTTTCAAAATCTTCATAATACATTGAGACTATCACTCTAGTGAACATCAAATATATCAACTGTAAAGCATCCAATGACTCTCTGTAACTTACTCCTAACTAATAACAACTTAGTTATTCCCTCTTTGCTATTGATCCTTCCGGCTGATCAGAACCTGAAGTGGGCCAGAGACTTATTCTATGCAGATGAATGATGTGGAGAGGAATGAATGTACATGCAAGACACTCCGATGTTAAAGTAAGAATCGGAGAGAGAAAATGGCAAGTACAAAGTATGTGTTTCTTTGTATGGTTATTTTATATCTGACCCTCTCAAATGAGAGGTTTTTATAATGCCCCCAGCGCTTGACCATTGATCCCTATTTTTAGGCGTGGATCACAAATCCCCCAAAACTAGTCATTGGAATGGGTAGACCTGCTTGGAACTAGTTGTTGCTTTGTGTAACACCCCAAAGTCGATTTTAATTATGTTGGTGTGATTTCTTGTGAATTTTGATGTTTATGAGGTTATTTGATGTTTTGTGAAGTTTGAGGGTAGCTTAATATTTTAATAATAATTAGAATAATTAAGTATATGTGGTTTAGTTCGTTATTTGAGATTAATTAAATAAAATAAAAATGAATTAGAGGATGGGGGCATTAGGTCTTTTGGTTAAGAATAAGTAAAGGTTTTATGGGGAAAAACTAAAAGGGATCCTAGGGGAAAGAATGACAAAAGAGGGAAAAGTTGGAAAGAACGATCATTTGGAACGATCGCACTTTTGGGGAAAAGGCTCTGGAGAAGAAGGAAAAAGCTAAAGTTGGAAGTTTGGAAAGAAATTTGAAGAGTCTATCGAAAGCTTACGGAAATTAAGGTATGGGGAGTATTTTCCTTTCGATAGTATAATATGGGAATGGAATTGGGGGTTTTGTGGTGTAGTTTAGGGAATATGGTTTTTGATTGATGATTATGTGTTGTTGATGATGATTTCATGATGAATTAGATAAATATAATGATATAGATGATGTAGATGATGTTATTATGATGAATGGTGATGTTAATGAGGTTTTCTGATGTAATGCTATTGAATTGTGGGTTTTAGAGGGGTTTTGTCGCATAAGGAGAAGGATGAGATCGCAGAAACATTATGCGGAATCGCGAAGCTTGCCTATGCGATGACCAAGTTTTAGGCTTACTTGAGCTTGGAGCTACAACAGAAATTGGATCTTTGAGTTGGCGGTGTTACAAAAGAGTTGTGATGATCTGGACATCTTCCCTACACCATATGGAGTGTGCTTGATCTAGTTATGGTCTTCAAGTTGCAGAAAAAAGGTTTCTTTGAGGTTTTGAAGAGTGTTTTTGGGTTGGAAGTGTTTTTGGGTTGGTTCAAGTGTTTGTACACCTCAAATACATCATATGTGATGTATTTGGGCAATTAGATTGAGTTTATAGTGGTCATAACTCAAAATCCGATAGTGGTTGCTAAAAATATTAAGTCTTGAGTCTTAAAGAGTGAAAAAGAGAAAGCTTAGAATTCAAAGGCTTTGGAGGGAGTTTTATGATCAATTGAGGTCTATTTATAGGAAAACATGTTGATATTGCTTAGCCTCCAAGTCTTGAAGACATGAGATCATAAATTGTTGATCATTGCTTGCCTTAATATCTCTTACAATGTGAATGATGAAAATTCTAAATTTCTCAGCAATGCAGCAGGTAAATTCACATTCTTCAGATATTATAATTGTTGTTTATGAGCATATGTTGCTTGTTGATCAAGAGATTCTAGGATATGCCTTTTTGGAGGATCATGACCCTTGGATCAAATGCTTAGGTGTTAAAATTCATAAATGCCATAAATAGAAATTCCTTTGTGCAATCATGAATTTGCAGGTTGATCAGGTTTGTAATGATTGTTTTGATGCTCTTGACCAGCCGATCTTATCCTTGACTCATAAAATCTCAATTTAAGTCTTGGCAAAAATCTGCTTTTCCAAAACAGTTGTGACATGGTGTGTTTGACAAGAGATTTCTTCATGCTCAAGCAAGATCTTTTCAAGACAATTGGTTCTTTGATTTGTTGGTAACATTTGTGATAATATTGGTGTTTTCACAAGGATCTGAATCAACTTGGAACTATGTGAAAAAAGCCTCCAAGTTTTGATGTTTTGACTGATTTTGTACTTAGGCAGATTTTGTCTAAGTGTTGAAATTTCCAATTTTTTCTTGATTTTGATCAATCTCCAACTACAAATCCATGATGAATTGGAGTTTTGTGTAGTTTAATATCTTGTAGTTTATGGAAAATATTTCATTTGAGTTTTGGTTCACAAAATTCTAATGCTTTGATCACAAATTATGATGCTTGAAAGTATGGTACATGCACACTTTTTCCATAACTTAGAAAATTTTCCAAATTTTCTATGTTAGCCCCTTTTACAAGTTATCTTTAAATTCTTGATTTTGTGTGACCAAATGCATTCATGGACCATATATTTTTGTAATATAGGTCATGGGGATCATTTTAGGTCAAAAATGCAAACTTTGACTTTTTGGTCTAGATGAAAATTACACTAAATACCCCTGATTTTTTATTTTTTGACTGAGCATCCTATGAGGTATTTTGAACTTGTGAATTGACTTCCATGATTTATATGAGCTATTTAAACCATTACATATGGTATTGGATCATGCCTAGTTGAAAATTTCAACTTTGGGTTCCTCGATCAGTCAAAACCCTATTGGGCACTATGAAACCCTAATTTTGGGATCCCTGATCTCTGCATCCTTTGATATTGATTCCTACTTGTATATGGTATATTAGGGATATATTAAGCTCCTTGGATGAAATTTGGATGTCTTGTCTCATTTTCCTGTGAAAAGATCCTTTTGGAGGGCACAGTTGACTGAAAACTCTGATTTGTGATACTGAGGCCTCGAGGCTCATATCACTGAAAATTTGTGCAATATTTGCATGAATTCTCATCATTTGAGATTCCTTGATCCTTTGAGTATGTTTGAAAGGTTTAAAATCTTAGGAATTTATGATTGATCATTTTCCTGAATCCTTTAAGGGCTCAAGAATCCTGATTCACTACGGGGATGTGACCTGGTAAACTTCAACATTGTTCCTTGAACTGATGGGTGTGTGGATACCTTAAGGTCAAAATTTAGGGTATGACATAGTTAATTACTCTAAGTTTAAACTCATTGGTTTTAATATCAATCCATACTTCTTGGATGTTGCCACAAATTTTCTCTCTCGCAAGTTAGAAGGCCATGAGTTAAATTCCTTGGGATTCCGGTTGGAATGAATCCTAAGAGGATCTCGTCTTGGGATTTCCTTATTCATGAGATGAATAACCGTATTTACAATTGGAAAGGAAGGTTCCTTCTTGGAGGCCGAATTACGTTGTTGAAATCCATTTGGTCGAGCCTGTCGGTATTTGTTCTTTCGTTCTACAAAGCTCCTAAGAAGGTTTATAGAGAGTTAATCAGATTGCAAAATTCTTTTTTATGGGGCGGCACCACCAACAAAAATAAAATACACGAGGTGGGTTGGGAGCAGCCGTGTAAACCCTTGTGTTGGGTGGCTTAGGTTTGAAGAGGGTGCAGGAGTTTAATACGGCTCTGCTATTGAAATGGAGGTGGAGAATATTTGAAGGCAAACCTGGCATGTGGAGCGATATTTTGACGGCGAGATACGGTAACATTTCTCATCATATTTCTTCCCTTTCTAATCATTGTCACTTTTCTTCATCTTCTGTCTGGTGGAAAGAAATTTTTTCCTTGGAGAAATGTGATGGAGAAGTCGCAGTCAGAGAGCTTTTTAGGTTTGAACTGGGCACAAGCATTGGTATCCCTTTTTGGTCCTCTTATTGAGTAGGAGACAATGCCTTAAGGTCAGAATTTCAAGACTTGTACTTTCTTAGTAGCCTAAAGTATGTAATGGTCGCAGACATGGGATTTTGGAGTGAAGATAGATGGATTAGAGCGATTTCGGAATTTCCGTTCAATCTCCTGTTTTGGTTCAGCAGAGGATTACAAAGTTGATTGCTCACCTTGGTATTGTTGTCCCTTCCTGTTCCAATGGGGACCGTGTGTACTGGAATTTGGATCCGGTGAATGGATATTCTACGAAGTCGGGGTACGATTGTATATGTGCAACCTTTCCACAACACCAATGTCGGTGGCTGTCCAGAAGTGTTTTTCGGTGATTTGGGGGTTTGCCATTCCTTTTAGAATTATAACATTTGGTTGGAGATGTGTTCTTGACAGGCTACCGACTAAACTTCATCTTCATCATCGAGGGGTGCAGTTGGAAGGTTTGAATTTTTGTAATTTTTATTCGTTTGTAGATGAATCTTTAGATCATTTGATGTTGACTTGTTCTGTTTCAAAGAGGGTGTGGCTTGAGATATCTCATTGGATAGGTATAGAAGTTTGCCAAGAGGTAGGAGTGATTAACCATTTCTTGTTTTGGATTTTTTGCTTAAAGAAGAAAAAAGTTGGCGACAAAAAGGTCGGGACGATTTGGCTAGTTGTGGTTTGGAGTATTTGGTTAGTTAGAAACAGGATGATGTTCAATCGGGAAAAGATTTTTTTTCGAATTTGATTTGGAACATTAAATCATTGGCTTGGAGATGGTCATTTGTAGGAGATGTTAATCTTTCCAAATGCAATTTTTATGATTTTTGCGAAGACCCTTTGCACTTCTTAAAATAAGTTGTATTTGGTGCTTAATTTCTCTTGGTTCATCTTTTTGTTCGGTTGTAACCGTCCTCTGTTTTTTTAATCGGGTTCGAATATTCCAATACTCGCTTAGTTATAACTTGCTAAAAAAAGTTTTAAGAACAAAAAAGAAAATAATCAAACTCATTGAGTCAATTTTTAGTAGACTAAAATGCTTTTTTATTTTATTTTGTAAATAATAAAATATCTGTCCTTTTTTTTTAATCTAAAAACAGAATTTTACTTCTTGAATAACATAATCCATAATTATTATTCTTATTTTTACAAATTATTAGAATTTTAGTAAAAAAATTTATTTATTGTAAAAAAATGGTCAAATATGTTTTTAGTCGTTATAAATATTTTAATTTCATTTTTAGTCCCTATTAAAAAAATATTATATTTTAATTCCTATAAAATTAGTATGCACGTAGTTTTAGTCCCTTGTTAAACCAATATATATTTTTAAAAATGATTATTTTGCATACATCTTTAGAATGTTATAAAATATTTCTCGAAAAAAGTAAAATTCAAAATTTGATTTCTTAGTCGAAGTTTTCATTACTTTTATCATTATATTTTGAAATTTAAAAAATTCATATTTAATTCTTCTCATTTTAGAAAATTATAAAATTTAATAAAAAAAATATTTTATAGTATTCTAAACATGGATTAAAAAAATTATTAAAAAATTTAAAAGTTTAAGGATAATAAAATAGTTTTCAAAATTTTAGAAAACAAGACTAAAATTATATGTATACAAAATTTGTAAGGACTAAAATATATTATTTTTTTAATAAAAACTAAAAATGAAAATTGAGATATTTATATTTAACCCTAAAAATAATTATAAAGTTGAAATAAAAAAATATGAATTTTGATTCATTATTTAATATAAAGAAAATAATATATATTATATTTCTGTCAGCTAATATCAAATATTAAAAGTATATAGATATAGATGCTGCTTTAATCATTGTCGCAATCGCTGGAGTTTAAATATTATAAGGAAAATAGTTTTCCTTGAATAACAAAACAAAATAAATAAAAAATGCTATAATTTTGGGTAAAACTCCAATTCCCTTAATCTCCGTATTCAAAGAGAAATGCTGTGCTTTTCAACGTTAACATCTCCATAGTGCCAAATAATCTAACTCAGAAGAGGATTTATAATCTAACTTTTAAATAATCTTCTTCTTACCTAATGTTTCATAGATGCAATTGTAACAGATGATAATTGACAATGATTAGTTATTCTTAGTGATACTTGAATTTTAACTACCAATTATTAATTTAGACTTAGAAAGGTTTGATTGTGAGAAAAAGCAATAGTGGAGAGTCCTTCTAATTTGGAATTTGATCAAATTGTGTTTAAACTTTAAACTATACTATATAATTTTGATATCCAAGACATGTTTGTTGCGCAAATCTTTTCTACTTACAAGTGTAAGTATCATGGTAGGTAGTAGTAATCGATCTAACTAGTATTTTAAAAATTGGACCGGTTATTAAATTAGTGAGGGTATTGAATCATTAATCTATTGATCAAACCACTAGGTCACTGGTTGAATCGCATAATCAAACTAAATTAAATAAAATAATTCGATTGAATAGATCGGTTTTTATAACAAAACTATATAAATATAAACTGGT
This sequence comes from Lathyrus aphaca, assembly GCA_963966055.1. NCBI lineage: Eukaryota > Viridiplantae > Streptophyta > Magnoliopsida > Fabales > Fabaceae > Lathyrus > Lathyrus aphaca. The sequence goes on from OZ014520.1 coordinate 116,094,843, forward strand.
CGAACCGGATGATTCAATCTCTACAAAATATAACCAACACTTTTTTTTTTTAAATATAATATCATAAATTCACAAGTTTATAATATAAATTCAAATTTTAAACAAAGGTATCACACATAACAAAATGTATAAAATTACAAAGTCTAATTGCAACATAATATAATTAAATAGTTTATAACAAAATAACTTCAATGTGTACCAAATTTAGTTTAAGAAGAGAAAACTATTTCAATGTTGGGATCTCCTTCTTTAATATTAAAATCATCTGCAGTAAAATCAACCACATCCGCAATAACTTTCTCGTCAATGATATCATTATTTAGTTTTATTTTGTATTTTAATTTTTTAATTAAAATAATCAAAATGACGTCGTTTTAATTATTAAAAAAACAATTAAACTACCGGTTTAGGAAAATCACCGATTTTTCCAATTTACACGATTTTTACCTATTCACACCGTTTCAAGTACATAAACGATCCAACGATTGAATCAGACCGGTTACTTGATTGATTCCCGAATCGACCGGCCCGACCGATCGATCTGATTCGATTTTTAAAACACTGGATGTAAGCATACTATACATATCACCGTAAATGTGAAATAATATTATTTTCTAAACATTTACAAACATCTAATGGTAAGATTGTAAATATGTAGAAAAAATCAAAATTATATATTTTTCGTTGTGGTGGAGAAGAATGCGAAAGTTAGGGTGGAACGAGGTTTCGTATGTGATTCGTTGATGTGATTTTTTTATTGAATGTTGTGTTCGTGATGCATCTTGAATCAGAGACGTTGATCTTGAATTTGTGTTGCTAATCTCCAGTATGTTGAATCCAATGGGTGCCTGCATGGTTAGCATTCTAATGTCCAAGTCAGTTTATGGTTCAAGATAATCATAGTGAGAGTGAAGATTAGAGGCTATGTATCTGAATTCCTCTAATAATTGTATTTATACCTTGGGCTCAATTGAGCGGACAAGATGAATGGCCTTATTTATTGGGCATTTGGTCCACAAAACTAATTGCCCCCAAAACTCGTCGGGCACTCTGGATGTCGGAGGAGTCTTTCAGCAATCGCAGTCGGCTTTCAGGAATGGTTGTCCATGCATCGGAGAGCATGCATTGTGTTGATTTTGACATAGAGTGGTGGGGAACATGAGCATTAAATGCAATCATGTCATTGAAATGTTTCGCCATCTTTTTCTCGACGTGTGGCATGAAAAGGTAATGTCTAGACGTATGTTATGAAAAAGTAATGAGTGGTGTGACGCTACTTATTATGCACTGGAGTTTGATTATGTTTTCAAGGTGAAATCTGACTGTTGGTTTGCACTTGCTTTTTACTTTCAACCGGATCCATCTGATTGTCTTTGCCTATTTAAGGGTAGAAGAAATTTTGGGGAAATTTTGCAACCTTTTAGATTGAATTTCCGTTATTTCCTATGATTATTTCCCTCTTCTCTGAGTGCATTTTATTTTTTAGTAATCGCTATCACGCATTCAAATCTTCAACCTTCAGCTTTCTCCTTCATTTCACTGCCTTTGACCTTACACTTCAAAGTACCATTTTCTAACTCAATCTTGCTTTCTCTTCAAGCATTTACAATATCTTTGTTAAAATGAGTGATAACCATATTATCATAGAGAGTGATTCAAAAGGTAGCAATTATTCGTTTTCGAAAATGGGAATGGAATCTAAAATGTATTCCCTTTCTTTTGTCAGTGGGGATTTTAAATAGAAGGTCATCTCTCTGATTGAAAATTCTCAAATGGAAGGAGTTTGGGGACTCCTTCTCTAAAAGAGTTTCTTCCATAAACTCTTCAGAAACTCTATTTTTAGGGAAGGCCAACAAGGGTGAGGATCCTATCGAGAAATCGATGTCTCCCCTGTCTTGACTGAGGCAGAAATAGAAGTTGTCTAACAAAGGAGTGGAAGGGTCAATGACTTTATCTGACTCTATCATGAGATGATTGGTAGCGCGCCTAGCGATGCTGAAAATGCAAGTCGTTCGGGGTACCGGGGAAATTCCAATATCTTGGATCATATTTGGTAATCACTTTAAGGCTAATGAACTAGCCCAAAAGAGGATTTAGTTAGTTGATTCGGATAATGCTAACAACTATTGGGTAGATGTTGAAGTGATAGGTACTCCTTCCACTTTGAACACTATCGCAGTTATAACCAATGTTGATATTATGGTCGGCAAACCATTCGATTGGTCGGTTCTTCTAGTAGATCCAGTAGAGAGGATATGCATCTCTTTTGAGGGTTGTTAGGTTCCTCTATATGAATGTATCCTTACCAGATTGGGATTATGTTTTCCCTTTTCTAATTTTGAGGTAGTTGTTGTAAATTGTCTGAGAGTTTCTTGGCCTCGCAACTTCATCATAGAGTACGGGCTTATATGAAGGTGTTCCAACTTTGTGCCGAGCATAAATCTTGGAAACCTTATCTTGAGCTTTGTTTTATCTTTTTTACGCAGCCTACGTCTCTCAAGATGACGCTCGGGGTCAGGGATTGATCTTTATTTGTCCAAATATCCATTGGTTTTACCTTTTTTTACAAAGGATTGGGGTAATTTTCTTGAGTGTTTCATGTTGGTGAAATCTATTACTCCTAAGGCTCACTTTTTATTTTACTTATCCTAAACCCCAGTTGGATTCACTAGTTCTTACAAGACTGGTTTTCTCAAGTGCTGGTCTCGAGTTCACTTTCGTCGGCCCCTTTCTTCTTACCACACCGGGCTAAGTCCTCTATCCTCCAAGGAGGAAAAATGAAGGAACTTTTGTATGCTTGGTATCAAGGGTTCAGCTATGAAGAAGGATTTGGTGCTGGAAAAGGGCCTCATTCTCTACAAAAGAATAAATAGATATCAGAGCACTTGACCATGCAGAGAGGCAAGATTTTTTTTTGTAAGGAAAGGGACCCAAGGCACGTCATGAATTTTTTTAAAGTGTAACTTGTATCTTGCAGATAACATTAATCGCTTGTAGAATCCTCTTGTGCATGCCAAGGACCAGTGTCTTACGACCGAGTCGTCGGGTCAAGTGGAAGAGACTTATGTTGTTGCTGGTACTCTTGCTCTGGTGGTTCAAATTTTGGTTACAATTATTGCCCCGACAATAACTGTGAATATTATCCTAGCTACAACTTTTGAGGTGGACCGACTGACTACTATGGAAGTCGACCTCTTTGCTCGTGAGCCTTCACCCTCCCTTTCTCATATCAAAAGGAATCAGGGTGACTGTCTGTCCACTCCTATTGAAAGGGGTTATTCCAAATGGGCTCGTTTTCCAGAGGATGTTGAGTCAAAGGATTTTACTCTTTTCATTAGGCTCCCAACCATACTTTTATCACGGGTACCCAACACCCCGAAGGAGTTTGTTGTTGTTATAGCCACTAAGGACCTAGCTTTCGTCCAGAACTTGTATGCGGCTGACAGGAGGGGTATTTTTGTGGATTCTTCTTGCACCTTATTCAAGACCAGATATGTGGTTTTTATGGTAGCATCCGGACAAAATGATTATGTATTAGGTGTTTGTGACCTTGCTATAGAATGAGATGAACTGAAGTAGAAATGTGAGACCCATGAGCGGGAGAATTCCAAGGCTGAGAAGGGATAAGTTGAGTTTCGGAAAAATACCGAGCTTGCTAACTCTTTGCAGGAGAAGGTGACGTGATACGGTTCTCCGTCGTCTTTGGTTGCTCGGATAGTATAGTTGAAAGCTTCTTTTATCAAAGGAGAGAAACGTTTGAAGAAGGCTTTTGAAGATGCAACAAATGTGTGTCGTGAGTTTGAAGAGGATCATAAATCTCTTCAACAAAGTAAAGATGATCATACCAAAGTTCTAAAATACCTCGATGAGGGCCTGAATGCTACCTGGAGGAAATCTCAAGAGTCCCTTCAACGAGCTATGAAATTTGTGTATTAGGTCTAAGAGTCATATGTTAGAGAAGTCGCGAGGATTTTGTCTGGCATTTCTGCCACTGCTGACCAAATGGATCCCTTCATATACATTCCTAGAGAGAACGTATGAGATGGTTCAGGTGTATTGTAGTTGGGTGCTAACGTTTGAGGATTTGTTTGCTCCCCTTTCTCTTTTAATTTTTCTTTGTTCCTATAATATTTGTCAGGGATTTTGATTCTTGGGTTGTAATCAATATTTATTTATATCATTAGCTTTTGTATGCTTATGCTTTTGGATTCGTATTGTGCTTTTTTTAATCATAACTTTCAACTGATTGAAGTTTAGGAGCGTTAAGGTTCAATTTTGACCCCTGTAATTTATAAAGTTTGTTTGCTAGAGAGAGCAATAAACAATATTTATTTAAAGTGTAAATAACCTTAAGGTCTTCATGAGACTATGTTTGGCTGATTTATTCATGAGTATTACCCTTAACCCCACAACATAATAATATGAAATTATTCAATAAAAATCAGAGTTCTCAACATAAAGGGTGTCACATTTCAACAAACATCAATTTGAATCATCATTGTGTCTTGTCCCGTAACACGGGTTATAACATGCATCATAACTAAAACAACTTTTATACGCAGCGGGTCATAATTCAGCAACTCAATTACTCAAATATATAAAAAAATCAAGTTTCAATTCCAAACATCCTTAACCCAAAATAAAACAGACAAAAACCAACAAACTTCCAAGAGTTCCCGATGTTACATGACACAGAGCAGGACACCACCCTAGACTCTATAAATGACAAAAGTACATATACTCCAAGCTACGTCCATGCACCAAACGTATTCTTGAGTATTTGCAGGATGGCATAATAGACCATCATCAAAGGCAGGCAGGGTGAGTAAATTCACATTCAATATAAATAATATAAAGAAGTAATTACAAGACAACATGTATCAATAGATAAATCATTTCAATTCTCACCCATATACAACAAAACCTATCACATCATCACAGATATACAAATGCAATCATGATATGCCGCCAAGAATAAAATGCAATCCTCACAATATGCATATGGTATCGAATCATCATCATGGATGGACATTGTGCCATAAACCCTCCATAAAGGAGCAACACATAAGCAACATAACACTTCAATCCGCACGATGGGATTGAAGCTACCAATAGACCGAAGTCCTTTCATAATTATGCCATGAATGCAAGACACAATACAATCATATATCATCAAAACAAAACAACTATTGCATCCATATTCATCATCATTCCTCATTCATCATTAAGTCATCCAATACTTTGCCTACTCATATCATCAATACTACATGACATCATAATACAACATATTCATCTAAACATCATTTCGTCGCAAATTCCTACACATTTAGCATATTACATCATGACAAGAATTCACAGCAACCTCATAAAAACTTAAGACAACAAAATAAATCATTTTACATCATTTGGAAGAAGAAGACATTTTTCAAAAAGTGACAGGTCTCACTAAGTGAGCACCGAGCTCTCTAAGCGTCATGGTCTTGGGTTGCGGGAATTTCAGAAATCCACTTGCTCACTAAGCGAGATGACGATTTCTGGCAGAAGAACTTGTGATTTCCGGTACGACTCAATTGCGACAAAATTCATCAAAACTCACGATCTGACAGCAGAAAAACGCAGAATTAATTCCTATAACGTACTATCATCATATATTCATCAACTGCAACATCTAACAACAACATTTAGTCAAACTATTCTAATAATCCTCTTAACCCTAAGATTTTCCTAAAAAAAAACCTTTCTTATAATACCTACCTCTACATTATAGATATTGAACAGAAAATTACTCTCCATACCTTAGTCAATTGAACTCTTTCAATCGCTTCTTGAAGAATCTCCAACCTATCCTCCTTGATTCCTCAAAGCAACTTCTCCCAACTTCAGAATGCGTGTTCTGAGAAACTATCCCAATTCCCTTCTCATAACCTTCTCAAAAGACAAAACTACCCTCAAAACCTCTAACACCCTCATTTTATTTTAATAATAATATTTAAATAATAATCATAATTATTCTAATATCATTATCGAAATAAAATAATTCATTCACCACACCACCACAAAATACCACACAATACCACATATTCATAAATAATTAGTAAATAATTAAATTACGAATTTCAGGGTGTTACAACTCTCCCCCGCGTTAAGAATTTTTGTCCTCGAAAATGTACCTGAAACAAACAGATTCGAATACGACTCCTTCATCTAATCTTCATATTCCCAAGTCCAACTTTCACCTGCTGGTCCACCCCACAATATCTTTACCAAGGAAATATTTTTTCCTCGTAACTGCTTCATTTCCCGGCCATCTATCCGCAATGGTAATGCCTCAATAGTCAGATTATATCTTACCTGTATGTCATCCATCTGAATCACATGTGATGGATCACACACATACTTTCTTAATTGCGACACATGAAACACATCATGCAAATTCGTAAGCGATGATGGTAACGCAATCCAATATGCTACCTCTCTGATCCTTTGTGAAATCTGATACGGACCAATAAAACACAAAGTTAGCTTTCTAGACTTCAAAAGCTCGCCCGACACCAGTCATCGGAGTAACTCTCAAGAATACATGGTCTCCCTCTTGGAACTCAAAATGTTTCCTCCTCTTATCATGATAACTCTTTTGTCGACTCTGAGAAGCCTTCATTCTTTCTTGTATCGTTTTAATCTTTTTAGTCGTCTCCTATACAATCTCAGGTCCAAGCATTGCTCTCTCGCCTGATTCATACCAACACAAGGGAGTTCGACATCTTCTACCATACAACGCTTCATACGGTGTCATTCCAATACTAGCATGATAACTATTATTGTAGGTAAACTCAATCAACGACAAATAACTATCCCAAGATCCTCTTTGATCCATCACACAAGCTCTCAGTAAATCTTCTAAAGATTTGATAGTCCTATCTGTTTGACCATCTGTTTGTGGATGATAAGCAGAGCTCATCCTCAACTTAGTACCGAAAGCCTCTTGTAAAATCTTCCAAAACCTCGACGTAAACTGCAGATCTCTATCTGATACGATACTCGACGGTATCCCATGAAACTTCATAATCTCTTTAATATACATCTCATCTAGCTTCTGCATATAATGATTAATATTCATCGACAAGAAATGGGACGGGTTAGTCAATCTATTCACAATCACCCAAATAGAATAATTTCCCTTAGCAGTTTTCGGCAAACCCATTACAAAATCCATGGAAATTCTATCCCACTTCCATTCTGGAATATTCAACGGATGCATCATACCTAACGGTTTCTGATGTTTAATCTTCGACTTTTGGAAATTCAAACATGCATACACAAATTCCGCAATGTCCTTCTTCATACTTGGCCACCAAAATAATTTCTGCAAATCATGGTACATCTTCGTAGCACCGGGACAGATGTTCAGTCTACTTTGATGTCCTTCTTCTAAAATACTCTTCTTAATTTCTAGAACATCAGGAATACACACTCTATCTCGAAATATCATCACACTATTCTCATCAACTCGGAATTCACCTTCGATACATTTGTTAATCAAAGTCAACTGATCAACCAACTTCAAATCAGATTGTTGTCCTTCTCAGATCCTTTCCACTATTTCACTGGTCAACTTCAGTATTCCCAACTTCATACTCTCAGAAGTAGTCTCACATAACAAACTCATGTCGTAAATGTTCAATCATTTCGATTTTTTTCACCATAAGCATCGACATATGCAATATCTTCCCACTCAAAGCATCTGCAACCATATTCGTCTTACCAGGATGGTAACTCAAATAAAAATTAAAGTCTTTCAACAATTCCAACCACCTTCTCTGCCTCATATTCAGTTCCTTCTGATCAAATAGATACTTCAAACACTTATGATCACTGAACACTTCAAATTTCGAACCAAATAGATAATGTCTCCAAATATTCAACAAAAACACCACAGCTTCCAACTCTAAATCATGTGTAGGATAACTACTTTCATGAACTCTCAATTATCTAGAAGCATAAGTAACCACTTGACCATTCTGCAGCAAAAATCCTCTGTCCCATCTTCGACGTATCGCAGTAAACTACGAACGACTTCGGATTAGGCAAAATCAACACCGAAGCATTTGTCAACTTCTTCTTCAACTCTACAAAACTCTTTTCACACAAAAAATCCCACACATAAGCTTGACCCTTTCGAGTCAATTGAGTCAAAGGTAGCACCAACTTCGAAAATCCCTCAATAAACTTCCGGTAATAACCTGCCAAACCCATAAAACTTCTAATCTCAATAGTAGATTTAGGAGTCTTCCACTGTAATACTGCATCAATCTTCGACGTATCCACATCAATTACACTACTGGAAATTAAATGTCCCAGGAAACTCACTTCTTGCAACCAGAACTCACACTTTGACAACTTCACGTACGACTTCTTCTCTCGCAACAATTGCAACACAATCCTCAAATGCCTTGTATGTTCCTCTTCTGTCTTGGAATAAATCAGAATATCATCAGTAAAACTACCACAAATTTATCCAAGTACTCATGGATGATTCAATTCATGTACTCCATGAACATATCGGGTGCATTGGATACTCCGAACGACATCACCGTGTACTCATAATGACCATATCTCGTCATGAAAGTTGTCTTAGGAATATCATCAGACTTAACACGAATCTAATGGTAACCAGATCTCAGATCAATCTTGCTAAACACACAAGCTCCCATCAACTGATCTATCTAGTCGTCAATCCTCGAAAGTGGATACTTGATCTTAATAGTAACCTTGTTCAACTGCCGATAATCAACATATAACCTCATACTACCATCCTTCTTCTTGACCAACAACACAGGATCACCCCACGTAGAAACACTAGGTCGAAAAAACTTCTTTTCTAACAACTCTTCTAGTTGTTTCTTCAACTCACTCAATTCCAAAACAGACATTTGATACGGAGCCATCGAGACATGACTAGTACCAGGTAATAAATCCACTGCAAATTCAACTTCACGTTCTAGAGGCAAATAACTTATGTCCTCCGAAAACACATCTGGAAATTCTTGAACAACCGGTAACTCAACACTTTAAGTCTTCCCTTCGACTTGCAATGATGCAAACATTGCAAACATCTGAGCTTCGTTTTCTAACAGTTTATCTACTTGCTTAGTCGTCAAGAACATCAATTCACCATGATCACCAAGTTCAGGAAACGCCATAGTCTTTGCATAGCAGTTGATATGCACAAAGTTGAACTCTAGCTAGTTCATTCCAAGAATAACATCAATTTGAAGTAAAGTAAAGTACACCATATCCATAAAGAAGTCATTCTCGAAAATAGTCAAAGGACACTTCAAACACACATATGTAGTAGTAACAGAACCATTAGCTGGCGTTTCTATTATCATACCACCATTCACACTAGACAACATCAAAACCAACTTAGTATCACATTCAAGAGAAATAAAGGAATGTGTAGCACTAGTATCAATAATTTCAATTAACTCAACACCATTAATAAAACATGTACCTCGAATCAAGTTATCCTTCTTAGGAACTTCGGAACCACTCAAAGTAAACACTTTGTCATTGGTCTAAGCAACAATAGCAGTCTTTTTAGGCTTTTGACATTGGGTGTTGATATGCCCCTGTTCACCACAGTTAAAACAAGTTGGACCTTCATTTGGACAATCAGCAACTCGATGACCTCTCTAGTCACACATGTAGCATCTCACCACTGGATTGTTGCACACATCATACTTATGACTGGATTCTCCACATTTGTAGCACTTGGGAGGAATGGAACCTGCTCTTCCACTTGGCTTCTTCCAATCTTAAGCCTTCTGCTTCCCTTTCTCAGCTGGAGTTACATAAGGTTTTCCTCTAAACTGGCATTTCTCTTTCTTCTCACTCAGTTGCTTATAGTGAGCAGATCGAGCTAGGTTGTCTTCATCATAACTTTTGCTTTATTCCACCAACTTAGCATACAAACGAATCTGATGAAATCCAATCTCATGTTTAATCTCTGGTCTCAACCCATTCTCAAACTTGAGACACTTAGAAAGTGCAGCATCGGCACGATTGTAGTGAGGATAATACTTTACTAGCCTCTCGAACCTAGCAGCATACTCAGCCACTGTCATGTTTCCTTGCTTCACTCAAGGAACTCCACCTCTATCTTACCACGAGCATCTTCCGAAAAATACGTCCCCAGAAACTCCCCCCTGAATACTGCCCAGGTCACCACAGTATCGGCATCCTCCAAACATTGACGGGTATTATCCCACCAGTCTTCAGCCTCCTCAGACAACATGTGGGTACCAAATTGTACCTTCTACGCATCCATACATGTCATCACTCTAAAAATCTTCTCAATTGCCTTGAGCCACTTTTATGCATTATGCAGGTCATGATCTCCTTCAAAACTCGATGAACTATTACTTTGAAACTTCTCCAAAGCACGAAACTCATCTTGTCTGTTGCTTCGCGTCATAGCCTCAGCAAGTGCCGCAACAACTTCAGCAAGAGAACACGTGTTATTTTCAGCCATTCTGCGCAACACTCACAACATCAGAAAAGAAATAATCGTTAACAAGCAACGACCGACAACAGACCGACAACAATGACACACGACCGGACAGACCGACCTGCTCTGATACCACATAATGTAACAGCCTTTACCCCCACAACATAATAATACAAAATTATTCAATAAAAATCAGAGTTCTCAACATAAATGGCATCACATTTCAACAAATATCAATTTGAATCATCATTGTGTCATGTCCCGTAACACGGGTTACAACATGCATCATAATTAAAATAACTTTTATACGCAGCGGATCATAATTCAGCAACTCAATTACTCAAATATAAAAAATATTAAAAAAATAAGTTTCGATTCCAAACATCCTTAACTCAAAATAAAACAGACAAAAACATACAAATTTCCAAGCGTTCCCGATGTTACATGACACAGAGCAGGACACCACCCTAGACTCTATAAATCACAAAAGGACATATACTCCAAGCTACATCCACGCACCAAGCTTATTCTTGAGTATCTACAGGATGACATAATAGACCATCACCAAAGGTAGGAAGGGTGAGTAAATTCACATTCAATATAAATAATATAAAGAAGGAATTACAAGATAACATGTATCAATAGATAAATCATTTCAAATCTCACCCATATACAACAAAACCTATCACATCATCACAGATATACAAATGCAATCATGTTATGCCACCCAAAAAGAAATACAATCCTCATAATATACATGTGGTATCGAATCATCATCATGGATGGACATTGGGACATCAACCCTCCACAAGGGACATAACATAAGTAACATATCACTTCAATCTGCACGATGGGATTGAAGCTACCAACGGACCAAAGTCCCATCATAATTATGCAATGAATGCAAGACGCAATACAATCATATATCATCAAAATGAAACAACTATTGCATCTGCATTCATCATCATTCCTCATTCATCATTCACTCATCTAATACTTTGCCTACTCATACCATCAATACTACATGACATCATAATACAACATATTCATCTAAACATCATTTCATCACAAATTCCTACACATTTAGGATATTATATCATGACAAGAATTCACAACAACCTCATAGCAACTTAAGACAACAAAACAAATCATTTTACATAATTTAGAAGAAGAAGACATTTTTCAAAAAATGTCAGGTCTCGCTAAGCGACCTGGTCTCGGGTTGCGGGAATTTCAGAATTCCACTTGCTCGTTAAGCGAGCATCTTCTTGCTAAGCGAGATGGTGATTTTTAGCAGAAAAACTTGTGATTTCCGGTACGACTCAGCTGTGACAAAATTCATCAAAACTCATGATCTGACAGCAGAAAAACGCAAAATTCATTCATATAACCTACTATCATCATATGTTCATCAACTACAACATCTAACAACAACATTTAGTCAAACTCTTCTAATAATCCTCTTAACCCTAAGATTTTCCTCAAAAAAACCCTTTCTTATAAGACCTACCTCTACATTATAGATATTGAACAGAAAATTACTCCTCATACCTTAGTCAATTGAACTCTTTCAATCGCTTCTTGAAGAATCTCCAACCTAGCCTCCTTGGTTCCTCAGAGCAACTTCTCCCAACTTCAGAATGTGTGTTTTGAGAAACTATCTCAATTCCCTTCTCATAACCTTCTAATATCAGTATAGAAATAAAATAATTCATTCACCACAACACCACAAAATACCACACAATACCACATATTCTTAAATAATTAGTAAATAATTAAATTCCAAATTTCAGGGCGTTACAAGTATGATATGTTAAGATGTACTTGTTTTATTGGTAACATGATGGTCCGACTACATGCGGCCATAATTGAAATGTTCTTATGTTTATAATGTATTGATTCGACTTGATGTGGAGATCTTTAATTGGCGTTTATAACTTAGAAATATTGATCCGATTTGGCACAACCATACATTGAATTGCCCCTGTAACGATTTCATGTGAAACCGTCTAGATGTGACTATGCTTTTAATCATACTCATAAGGATCAAGCATAGAATCATCCCCTTTCCAAAGGTAGAAGATCCTTGTCCCTGCCCTCGAGGTAAAGCTATGCAGGTGGACGTCACTAGGCTCCACCATTCACGTCCTTTGGATGTCCTAGACGTTGAGGATGTGCGCGAGCTACGCAACAATGGGTGTAATCTTTGAATAGGGTGAATAATATTAATAAGTTATTAGTTTTTAATTTTACAAACATATATATTAAAACTAAGAAGAATCTTTTGCAAATGAGAAGTGCCCCCAAAATATGAATCCCTAACTTTCCATTCTTGTTTGTGAACCCGAAAATCATCGATCTTTAAATATTTCTGTCATTACCTACTACAAAAATCATGATTTCCTGAAAAACAAACTCTTCCTTAAATTACTAACCCTAACATTTCATAATATTCTTGAACCCATAAATATTCCATCTCCAAATGAGTTCGTCTTTGTGATTTTCTGCTTTGTGTCCATTCTTAACAATCTTTGAATTCACCCTCAACAATCATTGTGTTCATAACCGAATTTCTGCTTTTTTTCTTCAAAAATGGAAAATTCGACTTACGTCCCAAGTTATGTCGTTTTGAATTGCATTATTTTGGCTTTTCTTGTTTAGAATATTTTGTTATATTTATTATGCAGTTTTGCTTAAGTTTTGTTTTGTGGTCCCTAATGTCTAAAACCTATGTTATGATTATTTTATTCTTTATTGTGGTCCTAATTTAGTTTTGTGTCTATTTAAGTACTAAATTTTGGTTATTTGTTGGCTATGTTTTGTGCTTTGTTTTGTGATCGTCAGTTGAAAAACAAGTTGTGAGACTTAGAATACACCATATGGGTCAATTTGTCTATCATCATGTGAAGTGGTATGTGATAAGTGCAAATTTTAGTTATTTTTGTATATAAGTTTTGTTGCACTTATCTATAATTTTTAATAAAATCATTCGAATAAACCCCGCTTAGTTTGTAAATACGTTTACTTTACGTTATAGAGTATATATTGCATTTTCGTATAAATATCATTGAGTTTAATTGTTTTCCATTTATTTTTGTAGGTATTCAAGAATTTTTATTTGAGCATTGTTAGATAGAGCATTGAATAAGCTTTACAACGCTTCGAACAAAGTGAAAAACAAAGTTACGGTTCAAAAGTTTTGAGTAAAACAGTGTTGGATTTTTGTTGTTTGTTGTCAACTGGGTCGGGCAGTGGATTCTTCCGTCAGGCGATGCAGCTGCAGAAGAATTAAATAAATTCCAGTAACATTTCATATTTTTGACCTGGGCCGGGCGGTGGATTATGATCTAGATATTTATGATCAGGCTGTAAATTACGCAGCTGGCATGAGTAAAATTAAGTGTGGCGTCGGGCGGTGGATTTTGTTGTCGGGCGGTGTGTCTGGGACTGAATTTTGTATATATTTCATTTTACTTAATTTTTGTTAGGTTATGTTTTTTGGGAGTGATTTTTGTCTCCCAACTTCATCAACCTCATTCTTTGATAGAGATTAGCTAGAAAACAACAATGAAGCTTGCATATGGATGATCCGGAGTGGATTTGTCATCAACCGACTCTGACAACCCGCAAGATGTTTAGTTTATTTCTCTTCTTCTTTATATATTCTCTATTTTTTGGGTGTTTGTGTAGTTACTATAAACATATGTACTTTTGTTGATCATAATATTGTATAAAATATGCTTTACACATTATTATCGATGTCTTCCTTGATCTTTTTTCATTTATGTTTGGATTTGTATCGTGTTAGAGATAAACATCATGAATCTTGATTAAGGATGAATATCTATTGTGTCTATATGCTAGAGATATATTTTGAAAATAATCTTTATGGTGACGGAACTTCATGCTTTTGTGTTACTTGTGTCGGGTGCGAGAGTGTCGATGCGAGTGATATGGATGTCTTTTGTAACTTGAGTCGGGTGCGAGAGTGGTGACGAGAGTAATACGGTTGTTCTCTCAACTCAGTGTGTCAGAGATGGACACTGTTATGAGTGATACTGGATGATTTTGACAAGTATTATAGGTAGATTTAAATTGATCGATAAATTTATGTTTGTGACTAGTCAATTATATGTATGCTTGATAAGTTTCTTCTCTCTGAAAGATGAATTCTTTTTATGTTTATATTTACTTTTCCAATTTTACTATACCATTTTTAATCCAAACTCATAAACTTAGACATTGTCGAACGAAAGTTCAGTAGCATGAATCTTTGTGGACACGATAAACCCAGAAAAATACTTCCAAAACTTTTGTTGCTTACCGTTATAACGCATTTCAACAAAAATGGCGCTGCTTCCAGGGATTGGTGTTTTTATTGGATTGTATTGCAATAGTTTCTTTGTTTTTGAGTTTTTCACATAATGTCCATATTGTGTATAATCTTGTTTTAAATTTTGTTATTATACTTGTGCATAAGCTTACTTTGATACTTGTACATTTTACCTGTGATGTATATACTTGTTTTGTTTTAATGTTTGTTCAAGTGGTTGGTTAGGACACTTGCTTTTGGTTTGCACGGTGAGGCATCACCATGGCATGAAGGGAGGAAGTTACTAGCTAAGCACAATAAAGGCGTCGAGCTTACGACGTTAAACAAGCATGTTTTATCAATTTTTTTGTTCGTTATTACTTTTTCATTTTTACTTAGGTAATGTGGTGAACATTCATTAAACAAGTTGTACTTGGATTGTTCGTAAAATTTTCAAATCTTCACTTTACAACTTGTTTAATCCATTTTCACCCGGTCTTTCTAATGTTTTTTGTGTGTGTTTGGACTCCAATTTTGGTTCAACTATTTGAAGTTGCATGAGGTGATTGTCTATTTTTTATCGTTTCAACTTGTGAATGTATGGTAATTATAGTGTTTAAAGTTTGGTACATGTTCAAGGTATGTGTTTATCGTTTTCTAGGCTTTAGCATATTCATGATACTTAGACTTTTTACAACTTCCATGCCATTAATTCTTTTGTATACTTTTACATTTGTGAATAACTTTAGTTCCCACCTTTTCTGTGAGGAAGTCTTTCATTGTTCATATATGCGCAGAGTACCGATATTCTTATTTTAATTGGATTTTATTATGCTTATATTTTGTTTGTGTTGATTATATGAAAGCATGAAAAGGATCAAGGCTTTTTTGTTTCATTTTGAGCACAACTACCTTAACCAAATAGTCAATTCACCTTATGAGTGTGTGATTGTTTGTAACCCCTTTGAGCCTTTGGTCATTAAACATGTTGTTTGAGCTTGATGCTTGTCTATGAGTGTCAAATTCATTTTTTTTTGTGGATCTTTATTTTTTTCTTGAACCCTCAACTTTTTGTTGTTGTATGAATTTTTACCTTGCCTTAGAAAGTAGGGAGTATTCACATGATGATGTGGTTGAATTCAAGTTAGGGAGAGCAATATTTGCTCACTTATGTTATTAGTTGCTTTGAGGTTGACAAATAAATGAAAAAAAGAGAAAAATATGAAAAAGAAAAGAAAAGAAAAAAAAATTGAAAAAGCTTTGAAAAACAAAAACAAAAAGAGTAGAATAATGTTGTGCTAATAAGTTCTATGTGTTTTTGGTGTAACACTTGGGATTTTGTAAGAAGTTTGATTGAAATTTTGTGTTTGAACTTTTGTGAGTTGATCACTCCCTTAGGTTTAGATAAGTTTTGTTTCGATTAGATTTAGGAATTATCTCTTGTTTGTTCACCCGATCACATTACAACCCTGAAAGTTCTTTTGATTCTTGCTTTTGTGTTTTCAACATGATTTTTGGATGAATGCATAATTTAGTCTTCTGTATGCAAGATTGTTGTGTGAGTGAAAAATCCCTCATTTTATGTTTTTCATCTACTGGTGATTATTTTTGCTAGGTGTGATTCATGTTTGAACTTGTGTTGTTTTAGAATGTTTGGCATGACTTTTGTATTTAGGATTTGTTTCGTGATTATGTTATTGTTGTGTTTAATGGTAAGTATTTTCTTTGTGGGTACCATTTTTGATTGAACCATTGCATTTGTTTTGGTTTGTCAAAACTTGTTGTTACGTGATTTCTTGGATTTCGCTTTTATTCCTTTAGATATTGGTCTTGTTTGAGGACAAGCAATTATGTAAGTTGAAGAGAGTTTGATAAGTACAAATTGTAGCTATTTTTGTATATAAGTTTTCTTGCACTTATTTACACTTTTTGTTAAAATCATTCAAATAAATCTCACTTTGTTTGTAAATACGTTTACTTTATGTTATAGAGTATATATTGCATTTTCATGTAAATATCATTGAGTTTAATTGTTTTCCATTTATTTTTGTAGGTATTCAACCATTGTTATTTGAGCATTGTTAGATAAAGAATTGAATAAGCTTTCTAACGCTTCGAACTGGGTGAAAAACGAAGTTATGGTTCAAAAGTTTTGAATAAGATAGTGTTGGATTTTTGTTTTTTGCTGTAAGTTGGGCAGGGCGGTGGATTCTTCCGTCGGGCGATACAGTGGCGAAAGAATTGAATAAACTACAGTAGTGTTCCATATTTTTGACCTAGGGTTGAGCAGTAGATTGTGCCGTCGGGCGGTGGATTATGAGCTAGATATTTATGGTCAGGCTGTAAATTACGCAGTTGGCATGAGTAAAATAAAGTGTGGCGCCAGACGGTGGATTCTGGTGTCGGACGGTGCGTCTGGGAGAGAATTTTGTATATATTTCATTTCACTTCATTTTTGTTAGGTTATGTTGTTTGGGGGTGATTTTTTTCTCCCAACTTCACCAATCTCATTCTTTTGTAGAGGGTAGCATATGGATGATCCGAAGTGGATTTATCATCAACCGGCTCTGACAACCCGCAAGATGTTTGGTTTATTTCTCTTCTTCTTTATGTATTCTTTATTTGTTGGGTGTTTGTATAGTTAATATGAACATATGTATCTTTGTTGATCATAATATTATATAAAATCTGCTTTACAAATCATTATCGATGTCTTCCTTGATCTTTTTGCATTTATGTTTGGATTTGTGTTATGTTAGAGATAAACATCATGAATATTGATTAGGGATGGATATCTATTGTGTCTAGATGATATAGATAGATTTAGAAAATAATCTTTATGGTGTTGGAACTTAATGTTTTCGTGTTAGTTGTTTCGGGCGTGAGAGTGTCGATGCGAGTGATATGGATGTCTTTCGTAACTTGAGTCGGGTGCGAGAGTGACGACGAGAGTAATACGGTTGTTCTCTCAACTCAGTGTGTCAGAGATAGACATTATTGTGAGCGATACTGGATGATTTTAACGAGTATTGTAGGTAGATTGAAATTGATCAATAAATTTATCTTTGTGACTAGTCGATTATATGTATGCTTGATAAGTTTCTTCTCTCTGAAATATGAATTATTTTTATATTTATATTTACTTTTTCCAATTTTACTATACCCATTTTTAATCCAAACTCATAAACTTAGATATTGTCGAACGACAGTTCAGTAGCACCGATCTCTGAGGACATGATAAATTCTTGGAAAAATGCTTCAAAAACTTTTGTTGTTTGTCGCTATACCGCATTTCAACAGTATGTTGATGAGATAGTTTCTGAAATGGATTGGGATTGAGATGTGGACTTAATGTCCTATATGTAAATTGAAAGTATGATAGAAAAATAGGGGTACAATAATATAAGATGTATATGGTATTGGCACCCCATGTTTTCTTTTTTTCGTGGACTTAGACCTTTAAATAGTGACCAAGATGTGTTAGGTTCATTGAAGATGTCATGGGATTTAAGGTCATTGATGTTTATGTGTTGAACACAATGTTGACATACTTGAAGTCATCAATAAGGAGGTCAGTGAAGAAGTAAATGAGAAGGTTAATAAAGAAAAAGTTTATGTTAATTGGGAGGTTAATGAACAAGACGTTGATGTTGATGTTAACGAGGAGGTTACCAAAGAAGATGGTAATGTTTATGTGGATGTTAATGATAATGATGTGAATGAGAAGGTTATGAACAAAAAATTGATCCTGATTATAACATGAAACAATGAGGAAGGTGAGGATAATGATAGTGATGAGTTTGAATTAGGTCCTGATGTCGATGTAGATTATACGACAGCTTTTCCCAATAAGGTAACATAGCAATCTTCAAAGCCTGATGTTCTTTATGATAATGAGATTTGTGACTCAGATGAGTTACATACTCTACCAGAGAGTGATGTTGAAGATGATATTGAGAGGTTTCTAAGTTCTAAAGAAAGTATAAATTTTGAAATACAAATGATGTTCAAGGATAAATTGCACATTAGACATGCTATAAAAGAGTATGCAATAGAGAATAAGAACATTGTCTTTAGGAAAACAAATGACAAGATGAGAATGTTTGTACAATGCATGGAATGTTGTCCATTTTATATGAGGTTTAGTATGAGGATGCTAATCAATTTTGCCAATTTATTAGCTTCATCGATCAACATAATTGTCATAGGACAACAACAAAAAATACAAGCAAAAATTGATTGGTTAGCTCGCAAATTTGAGACATATGTTATTAATTTACTACAAAGGAAATATGCTTGTAGGAGGTGAGACTTAACAGGAATACCATGTTATCACGTTATCATATTCATATGGTATAACAATAAGGAGCTACAAGATTATGTTTGAGGATATTATAGGTAACACATCGTGATATTCTATGTAGCAATGAATCGTGTTATGTTAACTTATTAATGCAACATTTTTGTGTGTATAGGAGGTATAATGTGTTGGCTACTTATAACCATATTATCCTGCAAACAAATAATACACAACTATGGTCCACTAATGGAACCGAACAAATCAACTCTCCAGTCGTGAGGAGAGTTATTGGTCGTCTAAATAAAAATCATAACAAGATAAATGATGAACTGAGAAATAGAGACACTTTGCCCAAAAATCTTAAAACAATCAAGTGACAAAAATATGGAAATATGGGACATAACAAGCAAAGAGATATAGGGCCGTCGAGAAAGCAATTCCTAAAGGCGGCAATAAAAAAGCGAGAAAAAAGGAAAGAAGTCATAGAAGGGTGTTGGACACACAATTATGGAATGAGAATCACAAGTACCATAACCAACCCAATACTAGTTACTAAAGTGCCAAAATAAGGAGTTTGTATTTATTTTATTTTTTTTGTATTTTAAAGTGATATGTAGAGCCAGTTTGTTTTGTCTTTGTTTTAAAATGATTTTTATACTGTAACATAATTTTGTGTAAAAAATTATAAACAAATTTTTTATAAAAGTTTCAAATGAAAACTTAGTTTGAATAATTACTTTTTAAAATGTTAATTTAGATATTTCATCATTTTATTGAATTTTTTTTTTATATCAGAATTTCAAAAAATCACTTAATTTTGAAACTATTTCAAATAGTTTTTCATAAAAATCATTTTTGAGAAATAATTTTTTGAAAAAATTGCAATTTCGATTATGTTTTGATCTTCAATTATATATGTTTATGTTATAGAATGTCAAAATTAGTCTTTCAATTAAAAAAAAACAAATACATAAAAACTTATAATATTTTTAAAAACGGATTTATAAAATCCATTTTTAAAAATTCAAAAACAAAATCCATTTTTTTAAATATGAAACAAACCTGGCCTGTAATGTGTTATTTTTTTAGTCATCACTCATCACTACCTAACATAATGAATGAAAACACTTTGTGCCAAATTCAAATTCAGTCAGGTTGTTAAATTTAATGTGCACAGGTTTTGTTATATAATGTGAACAGGTTGTTAAATATAATGTGCACAAGCAGTAATGATCTCATATATTATGATATGTAATGTGCACGGGCAGTTAAATGAAAACATAGTAAAAAAATTGCATAGAATATTATGAAAACATTTGCACAGGTTGTAATGAAAATATGTTGTGTTTAAACTATGTTGAAACATAGGTTGTAATGAAAACAGGTTATGCACATGATATTGTGAATCATTCTGCAATGTAATGGATCAGTTTGAAAAATATGACTGCTATATAATGTTTCTGTTATGAAAAATTACATGTGACTCTGCAATGAAAAAGTAATGCGATAATATGGTTATGGTTCAGTTATGTTATACTTAATGTTATGCTTAATGATTGCTATTACAGGTTCAACCACATTCATAAAACTTTCTTCTGAAATTCTCATAAGTTCAAATTGTCTTCAATAGTGACTCAATGGCACACCAACATATATTCTCTCTTCTTAAACCAGATTGATTTAATGAAGAAAAAGGCATTTTAATCATTCATTAGCGCAAACAATATGAAAAAGAGAATAGGAAAAGAACAAGAGAAGGGGGAGAAGAAGAGATGAAGGAAAACATTATATAACTTTTAAAAGATTTATGTCTATCTCTGTATTCAGAAAAACCAAATAATGTAAACTAGACTTGACAAAAAAAATAATGTATGGCAAATCATCAACCCTTCGTGTTTTGGTATATAACAATTTGGAAACCATCACTAGAATATGAAGTCAATCACAAGTCCAAGGAAGATAAAATATAACTTATCACCATACATCCATTATCAGAAGAAAATAGAATGCTTGTGAATGAAAAATGTGAATCCAGATCCCTTAAGGAAGATGTTAAAAGTATAAACTTTGAGGCAATACATTACTAAGTATCATTTTGGCCTCATTTCTCAGTACACCATTATACAGATATCAACATCTGTGAAAAATTCAGCTATACTAAGTGAAGCCAACCAAAAACAACATTCTTGTTTTTTTATACCTTGAATTGAAGTCAAACAATAGCTCGATCTACACCCTCTTCTGCAGCAGGCAAAGGCTGAAGAGCTTTGAGAGGATTCATAATGACACCATCAATGAGTCCATATTCTTTAGCTTCTTTTGGGCTCATGAAAAAATCGCGGTCAGTATCCCGGTCAATTTGTTCATAACTTTGACCAGTATGATAGGCCAGATATCCATTCAGGTTTGCCTTGTGAAACATCATTTCATTTGCCTGAGGATTATGAATCATGATTATAAAATAAACAAGAGGTATGTGCTATAAAAATAAAGAGAAAGAAAGTGTGGCTTATACCTGAATAGCTACTTCAGTTTGCCTTCCTTGAATACCACCAAGCGGTTGATGGATCATTATCCTTGAATTTGGCAAGCTGAATCTTTTTCCTTCAGAAATGATGGAGGGGGGACGTAAAGTTAGAAAGAGGCGACTTTTGTTTTAGCAAAAGTGGAAATGATATTCTGCCAAAAAAATCTATGTACAGTCGGTCAATTCAGGTTAAAGGAACTATTTACCTTTGGTCCCAGCGCTGAGCAGAAAAGCTCCCATACTGTTTATGAAAAGGTCAATATTAAGTCGGGAAATAAATTTTCTTCAATGAATTAAGAAATTACAAACATAGAATTCACCTATCAATCAGTTTTTAGTGTGATTGTGTGAAATTATCCATATTAATGAACATTTCCAGTTCTTAGAACCACTCCTGTGTGCACATTCATGAGTATGATTAACTGCACTTTTGATCCCTCTAAGTTGTTTATATACTATTTGTCGCTATAGTTTTTTTTAATCAGCTTAAGTCCGCTTATTCTTAAAATCGAACAAGCTTAGTCAATCTTTTAACAAGAGGATCAATATCTGATGGAAATGCTTTGGGAGTTAGGGACCGGTGCTTGGTTGGACATGATGGGAAGTTAACTAGACTTGTATTGGGAGGTTTTGCCATAATCAACCAAGATATACCTAGTAGGGAGGGTACTCATCCTTTTAAACTCCAAGCTTTAAAGAGAGAATTAGCTTGAAATGTCTGACTCCATTCATAGTCAGAAAGGTAAATGTAAAGAGGTAAACAATCCCATCTCTGAGCCCTTGAGAAATGTCAAACACAGCTCATAATGGAGAAGGTACATAACCAAGAGGGTACACAGCTCCATGTATTGCATGCCATGTTAGCACAACATCCGTAAACTACTAGATCACATACTAAAAGTTGAAGGAACCAGTCAAATAAACTGGGTTGAATGAACCACGTTTTTGTAAAAATATGACTAAAATCAAGCAAAAAAAAAGAGGATAATTAAAATTTGTGCAAGCACTAAACTAAAAGGCGACAGAGTAATTGAGGATTTTTTTTAATAGTATCACTTAAATAAAATGACATATCTTAAAAGGTCATTAGTCTTGCAGATGAAAAAAAATATAAACATAAAAAATTTAATTATACAATAATGCGTAGTAATACAAGATTATTGAAAAGAAACTCATTCTGCACATATATAAACAAGTTTAAACTATGGTCACAATCCAAAGCTCTTGCAGAACCTGATAAAATTTGCCTATAACTATTGGATCTAGAATTTTATTAAGGAAAACTATTTTCCATATGAAGACCCAATCTTTCATCTTTATTATTTATTGACTTTTTTTTTCCTCAAAAAAGAATATAGCATATAAATCTATGTAAATATAATGCATGCTAAGTATACGGTATTTTGGTACAAAAAAGTTTTCTTTTAACATGTTATATAAGTATTAGTGATTATAAAATGTATTACTTTTCCTTATGACCGGATTTGAATTTCACATGACTGAAAATAAATTACTTTACCTTGTATGATGTCATATCAAACACTACATTATGTAAAAATATTATCAGGTTTTATACTATTACAATCAGGATTTATTTTATATGCACATCAAATAGACCCTTAGCTGACTCTTAATTATGGTTCAACACGAAGATCAGAACACACTAACAAAAAAGGTTAAAACTTGAAATATGTTAAGAAAGGTCTCTAAGGGTAACACCTCATTTTGAATAACTGATTTCCCTTCATACATGTATGTAGTTAGAGGTGCATAGCATGATGATGCAAAAAGATAGATAATCATATAAGCCACGCATGGTTGGTTGAGATTAACTCTTCTAAGGATCTCTAGTCTCAACTAATTAATCCTTGTGTCTTATATGTTAGACATTGTTCATTTTGATATGAACGTGTCAATCTCTTGTCTTGTATCCCTATCTATGTCTGGACGCTGGACTTCATAATCTACTAGTGATTTAGAAAACATAACGACAAAAGAGGTATGAATTCAACCAACTAACCATGCAAATAAAAAAGAAATATCATTTTAAAAAAAGATATTGTACGATGTGGAATGGAGGATCTTCAGATAATTCATCATCTTAAATACCCCAGAATTCAGCAAAACAAAAAATGAACATGATGTGTGTGCATACAACAAAGTTGGTATAAACTTTTAGCCTTTTACTGATGGTGATTGGTAACTTGTCAGCAATCACGTAATATTACCCAGAGAAAGAATGAAACATTACCTAGCCGCCAATCCAACACAAACAGTGGACACATCAGGTCTGATATGCTTCATTGTATCAAATACTGCCATACCTAAGAACAAAAAACAAAGAAAGTGTATAACTTTTTAAGCCCGTGTTTAAATTGTATATGATAAAAAATGCAAGTTATTACATAAAACGGTTATTACCAGCAGTAACTGATCCTCCCGGAGAGTTTACATACATGACAATATCCTGTTCAACATAATAAGAAATTTGGCAGGTGAGTAAGTGTGTGACCAACAATTTGCTTGAGTTGCACATAGAAGATAAAAAAAATTAACTCAAGCTCGTACTCATATCAAAATAAAGGGAAACTTTTATATATAGATAATAAAAGAAAAGTAACAATGAGTTTTGAATAAGGAAAAAATAAAGACAAACCTTATTTGGATCAACAGCATCAAGATAAAGGAGCTGAGAAACTATGACATTTGCCATATCATCATCAACTGCTCCACCACAACGGATTATTCTCTAAATACAATAACAGATTTTATTAATCCTCGAAAAAGTAAACAAAAACTGAATACTCAACCTTAACCTCAAGCAATATTAAGAGTGAGAAACACATACATATTGAAAAAGCTGGCTTATAACACTCTGGAAACGCTCCGCCACCACTGGAGGCGGCCCTTGTCCTTGAGCATAGACTGGCAAATAAGGCGAAGAAGGGACTCCCAAATCCTCCCTTCAAGAATACTCAATTCAAGTCAATAAACAAGACTAAGATAAAAGATATAACACATCATCAATAAGGAAAACTTTACCACCTTATAGACCAAATACCCTGGCGCAAACTCCTCTCAGGTCCCCGAAACTCGCCACCATACACAGCTTTCACTGTAGAATTTAGAGTAGTCTTTCTAAATCCTACAGATTTCCTCAATTTCCTGCAAATCATAATAGGGTTTTATCATCTTGACAGAAATAAATATCACACTAGGGTTCAATAAGTACAACTCAAAAGAGCAATTTTCTATGAACCTAATAACCTAAAACAAAGAAAACCAGTAAATAACAAAATCCAAGAGCAATTGAAAAACCTCGAAATTGCAGAAAGAAAGAAAAAGGAACATACCCGGAGAGAAGAGGAGAACTGTGAGAGTGCGGAGAAGAAGATGAGGGGAGAGGAGAAAGAAGAGGGGAATTGAAGGTGAGAGAGGAAGAGGGGGTAAGAAAAGAAGAATGAGACATTGTTATTTGTTGGATGAATGAAAGAGGGAGAGGAGAAGAAGAAGAAGTTATCTCTAATATTGAAAAAGGAGTGAAGTGTTAATTCGAAACTTGTTGACAGCAAAATATTACAAACCACCAAATTTCAATTCGTAATATCCTTCGCTCATTGTTTGGAAAGCCTATTCTATTCTGTCTATATAACCCTCGAAAATCATTACTAACAAAATTGAAATATTTATTTTACACGGATAAAAATATTAGATTTTTTTTTAAATACTAATGTATTTTGATTTATATATCTTGTTTCTCTTCTTTTTTTAATTGGAAATCAAATATTATTTTAATAGGTACAATTTTATATAAATTGAAATACGTCTTCTACCATTTTATTCACGCCTCTTTTTTTTTTATTTTTTTTTTATTTTTTCATTTGTTTTAACATAAGTTAGTAGTAATATAGATGATTCTTTTTTATTTGAGAATGAAGCCTTTAAGTTAACCGGAGTTTCGAGTAATTTGAGAGAAACTTGATCATTTGATTAGACAAAGAAATTAATGATGGTGAAAGAATTAAAAGAATTGTTAGATTTGTTTCGTACATCTTTATTGTGGATGACAATGACAATATCCAACGTATGTGGGTGTCACTTAAAATGACAAAGGATATGATGTCTACACTATATGATATTGTTTTTATTGTTGTATGTTGTTAGATATGTATATTATTAAATCTTTTTATTTGTTGTTTGTGTTGTTATTGTAGGCGTGTTTAGTGTTAATTCTTTTTATTGGTTGTTTGTGTTGTTGTTTTATGTGTGTTTATGTTCATTTTGTTGTAACTAAAAGTTGTTATCTATATTAAATTTCAACTGCGAAAATTTAATAACATAATAAATTATCATTCAGAACTTGCTCCAATATTGGGACAACGTTTTTGCGTGTGTCCAGGTTGACGACATATATCACAATTTATTTCTAATTTGTTAGCTGTATCCATTTCGGTTCTAATACATGTATTATTGGGGTGACTCATTTTCTTCATTCTCACATTTCCGTTGTGGCAAACTATATCTCGTTGATATATAGGCCAATATTCCTTTTTTGATACCACTAGGAAGCTACTTTTGTATACACCGAATAAGTGTGACTCTGTAAATGGAGGATATATGCAAGAAAATGTCTTGGCAAACACTTGAGCATGCTGCAATGACATGGGAGAAAAGCATACTGAAGGATTGAAACTTTTCGCAGTCGCACCAAACTCTATGTAGTTCAACCCGGAAGTATCCCATTAGTCTCGCCTCATTGTTGTCAAAATTGTAACACCCTTTCTATCCCATCACAATTATAAAAACAATTTTTAATCAAATTATTATAGTTTCATCATTAAAAGCGTGTCACATTTCTCATAACTCAAACATTATATAACATCAAAGTAGTCTTGTCTCGTAATATGGGTTATAAAATCATTAACAATTCAAACTCTTTTCGCAGCGGAAAACCAAAACAATCCTCTTTCATCTTTAATTAAAAGAAAATTTCATCATTTAATCCAAAACATCATTTAAATCTCAATAAAAATCAAAAGAACATTTTAACCAACTAAACAAAATAAACTCAAGTCATCAAGTGAAACTCATCTCGATGTTACTGGACACAGAGCAGGACATCACCTCTAACTAACAACGACAAACTCACTAACTCTGAGCTAAACGTGCACCGAGATAACCTTAAGTATCTGCAGGATGGCATAATACACCATCACAAAAGGCAGACAGGGTGAGTAAATTCACATTCAATAAAGTAATATAAAAATGAGAATTTATAAACATGGGTTCACAAAACATAATCAACCATCACACGACTCATTCATTCACATAATTAATTACATCACATTTTCACAACATCAAATACATCACATCGTTACACAACTCAATGAAATTCATGCTATGTAATTTAGAATGAAAATGCAAACTCTTAATATGCATGTAGTACCGAAACATCCTCATGGATGGATACTGGACCATCAACCCTCCACAAGGGAGCACATCATAACATCATAACACTTCAATCCGCACAATGGGATTGAAGCTACCAACGAACCGAAGTCCTCTCATAAATGATGTCATGAATGCAAGACGCAATATACACACACCTCATCAAACATCATAAGCATTGCATCGGCATTCATCATCAATCATCATATATTTTCCTCATTTAACAGCTTGCTCTACATCATGTCATCATAACTCATAACTCTTAAACATCTCATTTCATCATACATCATTTTTATCACCAAGTTCTACTCAAATAGCCTCTAAACACATCGTACAGCGACACTAAAACATCATAACATCTTAAAACGACAAAACACAACAATTATATAATTTTTCAGAATTAAATAATTTTTCAAAACATGTCAGGTCTCGCTAAGCGAGTTGGGACCCTCGTTAAGCGACTAACTGACGGGTTTTTGGTTTCTAAAGTTCTTAATTGCTTGCTAAGCGAGTTGTAGCTCGCTAAGCGAGCTTCATGATTTCGCGAGGAAACCTGCGATTTCAGAATCGCCCTTCTGCGATGAAACTCACAAAAACTCAGTATTCAGCAGCAGTATAGCAGAAAAATCATAACATAATCATCATCCATCATAGTACCATCAAATACATCATATATCATCATGTTTTATCACCAAAATCATCATAGATCATCATCATGCATCAATTTTCTCAACAAAACCCAATAAACCCTAGGTTCTCCCTCAAAATCCCAATTCTTATTTCTACATTACAATACCGAACGGAAATTACTCCTCATACCTTAATTCGTCGGGTTCCTTCGATAACTTCTCGCAAAACCTCAAGCCTTCGAACCCTAGCCTTGTTCTTCAGAGTTCTCCTTCTCTTCTCCCAAAAATATAATTGTTCCCAAAATGAACATATTATCCACACTTTACCTCTCAGTCACTCTTGCCCCTAGGACCTCATTAGTCTTTTCCCATCATACCTTCACTAATCCTCTACCAAAAGACCACATTACCCTTGTTCTCTATTTTTTCTTATTCAATTTATTTAATCTCAATAAATTAAATAAACCCACTATACTTAATATCCTAATATTATTAAAATATTAAGTCACACCCAAATCTCCACAAAACATCAAATCGTCAATAAATCATCAAAATTCACAACAAACACATCAATTAAATCACAATCGACTTTGGGGTGTTACAACTCTCCCCCACTTAAGAACTTTCGTCCTCAAAAATGTACCTGAAGCAAACAACATCGGATATGATTCCTTAATCTGATTTTCTCGTTTCCAAGTCCAACTATCACCAGTTGGTCCGCTCCACAATACCTTCACCAAGACAATCTTTTTACCTCTTAATCGTTTCATTTCTCTACCATCTATTCGTACTGGTGAAACTTCCATAGTTAAATTATCTCTCACTCGAATATCATCCATCTGAATCACATGTGACGAATCTGCAATGTACTTCCTCAGTTGTGACACATGAAACACATCATGCAAACTCGCAAGTGATGGTGGTAATGCAATTTGATATGCCACATCTTCGACTTTTTGCAAAATCTGATACAGTCCAATGAAACACGAAGTGAGCTTTCTAGACTTCAAAGTCTACCAAACACCAGTCATTGGAGTAACCCTCAAGAACACATTATCTTCCTCTTAAAATTCAAGTGTTTTCCTTCTCTTATCATGATAATTCTTCTGACGACTTTGTGAAGTCTTCATCCTCTCTTGAATCATATTAATCTTCTCAGTCGTTTCCTGCACAATCACAGGTCCGAGCACAACACTCTCACCTAAATCATACCAACACAATGGAGTCCTACATCACCTCCCATATAATGCCTCATACAGAGTCATACCAATGCTCGCATGAAAACTATTGTTATAAGTAAACTCAATCAACGACAAATGACTATGACACGCCCCTCTATGATCTAACACATAAGCCCTCAGCAAGTCCTCTAAAGATTGGATAATGTGTTTTATTTGACCATTCGTTTGCGGATGATAAGCAGAACTCATCCTCAACTTGGTCCCCAAAGCATCTTGTAGACTCTTTCAAAATCTCGATGTAAACCACAAATCTTTATCTGACACGATACTCGAAGGTATCCCATGTAACTTCACAATCTCATCAATATGCATATCTGCTAGCTTCAACATGGAATGGTTAATCTTCATCGGTAAGAAATACGCCGACTTAGTTAATCGATCAACAATCACCCAAATGGAATCATCTTCCTTCACCATCTTCGGCAAACCTGTCACAAAATCCATAGAAATGTTATCTCGTTTCCATTCTGGAATACTCAATGGTTGCATCATACCTAAAGGCTTTTGATGTCCAACCTTCAATTTTTGGCAAACCAAACAAGCATACACAAATTCTGCAACATCTTTTTTCATATCCAGCCACCAAAACAATTTCTACAAGTCATGATACATCTTTGTAGCTCCATGATGAATACTCAATCTAATTCGATGTCCTTCTTTTAGAATACTCTTCTTCAACTCTGGAATATCAGGAACACACACACGATCTTAAAACCTCATCATACCATTTTCATCAATTCAGAACTTTCCTTTGTTACCTTGGTTAATCAAAGTCATTTGGTCCACCAACTTCAAATCTAATTGTTGTCCTAAATGGATCTCTTCCACAATATCATTAGTCAATTTTAGCATACCCAGCTTCACACTTTCAGATGTGGTCTCACACAATAAACTCATGTCTCTGAACTGTTTAATTATTTCGAGTTCTTTCACCATTATCGACATATGACATGTCTTCCTACTTAAAGCATATGCAACCACATTAGCCTTTACTGGGGTGGTAACTCAAATCAAAATCAAAATCTTTCAACATCTATAACCATCTCTTGTGCCTCATGTTTAGTTCTTTCTGATCAAACAAGTATTTTAAACTCTTACGATCACTGAACACCTCAAATCTCAATCCAAACAGATGGTGTCTCTAAATCTTTAACACGAATACCACAGCTGTCAACTCTAAGTCATGGGTAGGATAATTCCTCTCATGAACACGTAATTGTCTAGAAGCATAGGCAACCACTTGACCATTCTGCATCAACACACCACCAAGACCCATCTTCGAAGCATCATAGTACACCATAAAAGATTCATTCGAATTTGGAAAAATCAATATTGGAGCAGTCTTTAACCTCTTCTTTAATTCAACAAAACTCTTCTCGTACGCAACATCCCACACACAAGTCTGACCCTTTCGAGTAAACCGAGTCAGAGGCAATGCCAACTTAGAAAATCCCTCTATAAACTTTCGGTAATAACCGGCCAAACCAAGAAAACTTCTGACCTCCGTAGTAGACCTCATAGTATCCCATTTTAATACAACATCAATCTTTGAAGGATCCACTGAAATTCCACCACTAGAAATCACGTGGCCAAGGAAACTCACTTCCTTCAACCAGAACTCACACTTCGACAACTTAGCATAAAACTTCTTCTCTCTCAACACTTGTAATACAATCCTCAGGTGTCCTTTATGTTCTTCTTCTGACTTTGAATAAATTAGGATGTCATCAATAAAGACCACCACGAACTTATCCAAATACTCGTGAAAGGTTCGATTCATATACTCCATGAATACACCAGGTGCATTGGATACACCAAAAGGCATCACAGTGTACTCATAGTGACCATACCTCATTCGAAAAGTTGTCTTTGAAATATCATATGCCTTAACTCGAATCTGATGATAACCCGACCTCAAGTCAATCTTACTAAACACGCAAGCTCCCACTAATTGATCCATCAAATCATCAATCCTCAGAAGTGGATATTTATTCTTAATAGTCACCTTATTCAATTTTCGATAGTCGACACACAACCTCATGCTACCATCCTTTTTCTTAACCAATAACATTGGAGCACCCCACAGAGAAACACTTGGACGAACAAATTTCTTCTCAAGAAGTTATTCAAGTTGTTTCTTCTACTCACTCAATTCTGAAGCTGACATTCGATATGGAGCCATCGACATTTGACTAGTACCTGGTACTAAATCCACAGCAAACTCTACTTCACGCTCTGGAGGCAAATCATTAATGTCATCCGGAAACACATCAGGAAATTATCGGACAACAGGTAACTCAACACTCACTTGTTCACGGTCAGCTTGTAACGCCGCAAACACAACAAACATCTGAGCTTCATCCTCTAGCACTTCATCCATTTGCTTCACGGATAAAAACATCAACTCTTTGCAATCACTAAACTTTGTAAACTCCACCGTCTTTGCATAACAATTGATATGCACAAAGTTGAACTCTAGCCAGTTCATACCAAGCACGACATCCATATGGCGTAAAGGTAAACACACCAAATCCATCAAGAAATCCTTACCATAAATGGTCAGAGGACATTTCAAACACACACGGTTAGTCATAACTGAACCGTCAGCAGGCATCTCAATCAACATATTACCATTCATGACAGTCAAAGGCAAATTCAACCTGGTCGCACACTCAAGTGAAATAAATAAATGAGTAACATTAGTGTCAATTATAGCAACCAACTCAACATCATTAATAAAATAAGTACCTCGAATTAAGTTATCCTTCTTTTGAGCTTCTGAGCCACTCAAAGCGAACACTCTACTAGTAGTATGAGCAGCAGTATCAACCTTCTTCGGTTTCTGACACTAAGTATTGATATGTTCTTCTTCACCGCAATTAATACAAGTTGGTCCTGCATTCGAATACTCATCCTTCATGTGACCCCTCTTTCCACATTTGTAACATCTAATCATTGTAGCAGTGCACACATCAGACTTGTGACCCGCTTCCCCATACTTATAACACTCGAGAGGAGTGGAACCCGCTCCCCCACTTGGTTTATTCCCATCAGTAACCTTCGGCTTCCCTTTTTTATTTGGAGTCGCATAAGGTTTCCCTCGAAAATGACCATTCTCTTTCTTCTCACTAACCTGCTTATAGTGATCAGCTCGAGCTCGACTATCCTCATCATAAATCCTACTTTTTTCCCACCAATTCAGCATACCTGTGGATCTGCTGACACCCAATCGCTTACTTGATCTATGGTCTCATCCCATTCTCAAACTCCAAGCACTTAGACAACTTAACATCATCACGGTTGTAGTGAGGACAAAACATCATTAACCTCTCAAACTTAGCAGCATACTTTGCCATTGTCCTGTTTCTCTTATTTAGCTCAAAGAATTCTACTTCTTTCTTGCCACAAGTATCCTCAGGGAAGTACTTACTCGGAAATTCCCTCCTGAACACATTCCAAGTTATTGCAGCCCCAACTCCTTCCAATATCTGACGGGTATTATCCCATCAATCCTCAGCCTCTTCATCCAACATATGGGTGCCAAATTGCACCTTATGTACATCGGAGCACGCCATAGTCCTGAAAATATTTTCAATTTCCTTCATCCACTTATGTGTGTTCTCCGGTTCATAAGTACCCTCAAACATAGGTGGATTATTCCTCTGAAATACCCCCAAGGCATGAAATTCATCACGAACATTGTTCTGCCGCCGTAGCCTGAGCAAGTGCAATTACCGCATCCGCAAGAGCACTATTCGCAACCGTTCTACAAATCACCAATAACCTCAGAAAAAAACAAATCAACCTCAAAACACTCAAATGCAATAACCGACACAACTGACAACGACACGACATGACCGGATAGACCAACCTGCTCTGATACCACTAATGTAACACCCCTTCTACCTCATCACAATTATAAAACAATTTTTAATCAAATTATCAGAGTTTCATCATTAAAATACACATTTCTCATAACTCAAACATCATATAACATCAAAGTAGTCTTGTCTCGTAACACGGGCTATAAAATCATGAATAATTCAAACTCTTTTCAGCAACTACGCAGTGGAAAACCAAAACAATCCCCTTTCATCTTTAATTAAAAGAAAACTTCATCATTTAATCCAAAACATCATTTAAATCTCAATAAAAATCAAAAGAACAACATTTTAACCAACTAAACAAAATAAACTCAAGTCATCAAGCGAAACTCATCCCGATGTTACTGGACACGGAGCAGGAATCCACCTTTAACTAACAACGACAAACTTACTAACTCTGAGCTAAACGCGCATCAAGCTAACCGTGAGTATCTGCAAGATGACATAATAGACCATCACAAAAGGCAGGCATGGTGAGTAAACTCACATTCAATAAAGTAATATAAAAATGAGAATTTATAAACATGGGTTCACAAAATATAATTAATCATCACACGAATCATTCATTCACATCATTAATTACATCACGTATTCACAACATCAAATACATCACATCGTTACACAACTCAATGCAATTCATGTTATGTCATTTAGAATGAAAATGCAAACTCTTAATATGCATGTGGTACCGAAACATCCCCATGGAAGGACATTGGGTCATCAACCCTCCACAAGGGAGCACATCATAACATCATATCACTTCAATCCGCACAATGAGATTGAAACTACCAACATACCAAAGTCCCCTCATAAATCATGCCATGAATTTAAGACGCAATATGCACACACTTCATCAAACATCATAAGCATTGCATCTACATTCATCATCAATCATCATATATTTTCCTCATTTAACATCTTGCTCTACATCATGTCATCATAACTCATAACTCCTAAACATCTCATTTTATCATACATCATTTTTATTACCAAGTTCTACTCAAATAGCCTCTAAACACATCGTACAACATCACTAAAACATCATAACATCTTAAAATGACACAACACATCAATTATATAATTTTTCAGAATTATATAATTTTTCAAAACATGTCAGGTCTCGCTAAGCGAGCTGGGACCCTTGCTAAGTGACCAACTCACGGGTTTTTGGTTTCTAAAGTTCTTACTTGCTCGCTAAACGATTCGCGAGAAAACCTGCGATTTCAGAATCACCCTTCTGCGATGAAACTCACAAAAACTCAATATTCAGCTGCAGTATAGCAGAAAAATCATAACATAGTCATCATTCATCATAATACCATCAAATACATCATATATCATTATGTTTTATCACCAAAATCATCATAAATCATCGTGCATCAATTTTCTCAACAAAACCCCATAAACCCTAGGTTTTCCCTCAAAACCCCAATTCTTATTCCTTTGATAACTTCTCGCAAAACCTCAAGCATTCGAACCCTAGCCTTGTTCTTCATAGCTCTCATTCTCTTCTCCCAAAAATATGATCGTCCCCAAAATGATCATATTATCCACATTTTACCTCTTAGTCACTCTTGCCCCTAGGACCTCGTTAGTCTTTTCCCATCATACCCTCACTAATCCTCTACCAAAAGACCACATTACCCTTATTCTCTAATTTTTCTTATTCAATTTATTTAATCTCGAATAATTAAATAAACCCATTATACTTAATATCCTAATATTATTAAAATATTAAGTCACACCCAAATCTCCACAAAACATCAAATCATCAATAAATCATCAAAATTTACAACAAACACATCAATTAAATCACAATCAACTTTGGGGTGTTTCAAAAAACCTCATTCATAACTTCATGCAACTTTAACTGAACAATTACCCTGATTATAACACAGAACTCCATTTTTGCCTTTGTTCATGAATAGTGATCCCAACCTAAAATAGGTTGTTTTCACCAACGCGGTTATGGTTAGGTTTATAAAGTTTTTGAAGATAGATTTCATTGATTCCCTATCGCCGACCCTCGTCAAATGTTATAAACCCACATTAATGGGTCAACATTTGATAACCTAATTTTCTTGCAGTAGTGTCTAAATGATGATTGATTTAAAGTATACCTTATGTTCACCTTTTTTTCGAAGACATTTGTCTTAGATTTCCCGCATGAAGTTTTGTGCAATATGTCTAATGCATTAAACATACGTAGAAAGAGGAATTTTGCCAACCATTATCAAGATTGTTTTATGCACTTTCAGTAGATGATTTTTTGTCTGAAATCAAATGAAGACTGGATTGTGGAGCAACACGTGTTTTGAAATTTTCAAGAGAGAAACTTCAACCACCATCAGCCTCACCTTTAACCAGATTAAAGGCAATGGAAAGATATTAAAGTTGTCGTCTTATGTCACTACCATAAGTAATGTTCCATTGTATTTCCCATACAACCATTTTCCATCATTTTAATAATAGGTTTGCATAATACAAATCTATAATGCATGGTTGAAACACGTAAAAGAGTGGATGAAATATTATATTTCCATTAACACAAGTTATGTCAAGTGTATATGTAGGCACTGTCTCCATAATTGCATCAATTAATGAAGCACATGTATTAAGTCACACTGAATATTTTGGAAGTTCTTTTTACAAAACCTTCCAATTTTCGTATACATGTTTAACAACCTGTGTCCTTGCAACTCATACTTTCATGTACAAGGGAGAATAATTGTATTATGTAATGATATGAGAGATTATTGGGCTCACCTTCAATAACGTGTCCTTGCTAACGAGTGGCAAAATATCTTGACATATTATTTGAGAGCTTAATTTACAATGATCCTATAGAAAATTGGTGGTAGTGAAACTTTGAGGTAGATCCACAAATCATATCTCACAAGAATCACTTATATTTTTGTAAGACGTTGTTAGACAAAACATGCAAAACTCATTGAAACACGGAATGACGTACATCCTCACATCAATGTGATCAATAGTATAATAATCATAACTTTCCATGTGAAACATTTTTATAGCTCAGACACATTCTTCTTTTGTGTGGAACATGCCTCCCACTTTTAACACATCATTTGATTGTATATATGGTTAGTAAAAAACTTTCTGATGATGGTTCATCATCATTCAAGTTCAACTTTGTAATGTGTTAAGGAAGACAATATATATGGCTTGAAGGCAATGGCGTTTCTTATTATAAAGATTTAAACATTTCAAATTTTGTGTTTGAATGTCTTCTTTGATTAAATTTACAATTATTTAATTATAAATATAAATATATGAATTTTTATTGATTTATTAAGAATTTAGTGCACCAAAATTTTATCTCATCAACAACCAAATACAAATACTTCCTCGGTAACAATTTATAATTGTAACAATTTGATACGAAGGGAGTACTACTTATCAACTTACTGTACATGTAAACCATATCAAAACATATCAAAGATGTGATATTCAGATAAAAGATGTGATACATATAAAACATATCAAAGTTAATAATAAATGAATGACAATAATTTAGAGAGTAAAATATATGACAAGAAATTTTTGAACGTAAATAAACAGCAAATACATAATTTAGTTGAAGATGCATAATTAGAGCTCAGACATCCAAGGAAGGAAAAAGCAGCATCAACTCTCAAGCCTGGCGAAAGGCGAAAGTTCTCAGGCGGCCACTGCGAATGTTTTGAGAAACAAGCCTTGCATTTATCATCACAGCTCACATCAAAATAAATAAACAAAACACAATTTCAATAGCGTGCAATGCAATAGTTGAATCTATTAATATTCTAATCCATGCAAAAGAAAGAACAAAATAGTTTAAAAATAAAGATTGTCTCAGACATCCAAGGAAGGATAAAAACAGCACTAGCTCTCAAGCCCGGCGAAGGCGAAAGCTCTTGGGCGGCCACTGCGAATGTTTTGAGAAACAAGCCTTGCATTTATCATCACAGCTCACATCAAAATAAATAAACAAAACACAATTTCAATAGCGTGCAATGCAATAGTTGAATCTATTAATATTCTAATCCATGCAAAAGAAAGAACAAAATAGTTTAAAAATAAAGATTGTCTCAGACATCCAAGGAAGGATAAAAACAGCACTAGCTCTCAAGCCCGGCGAAGGCGAAAGCTCTTGGGCGGCCACTGCGAATGTTTTGAGAAACAAGCCTTGCATTTATCATCACAGCTCACATCAAAATAAATAAACAAAACACAATTTCAATAGCGTGCAATGCAATAGTTGAATCTATTAATATTCTAATCCATGCAAAAGAAAGAACAAAATAGTTTAAAAATAAAGATTGTCTCAGACATCCAAGGAAGGATAAAAACAGCACTAGCTCTCAAGCCCGGCGAAGGCGAAAGCTCTTGGGCGGCCACTGCGAATGTTTTGAGAAACAAGCCTTGCATTTATCATCACAGCTCACATCAAAATAAATAAACAAAACACAATTTCAATAGCGTGCAATGCAATAGTTGAATCTATTAATATTCTAATCCATGCAAAAGAAAGAACAAAATAGTTTAAAAATAAAGATTGTCTCAGACATCCAAGGAAGGATAAAAACAGCACTAGCTCTCAAGCCCGGCGAAGGCGAAAGCTCTTGGGCGGCCACTGCGAATGTTTTGAGAAACAAGCCTTGCATTTATCATCACAGCTCACATCAAAATAAATAAACAAAACACAATTTCAATAGCGTGCAATGCAATAGTTGAATCTATTAATATTCTAATCCATGCAAAAGAAAGAACAAAATAGTTTAAAAATAAAGATTGTCTCAGACATCCAAGGAAGGATAAAAACAGCACTAGCTCTCAAGCCCGGCGAAGGCGAAAGCTCTTGGGCGGCCACTGCGAATGTTTTGAGAAACAAGCCTTGCATTTATCATCACAGCTCACATCAAAATAAATAAACAAAACACAATTTCAATAGCGTGCAATGCAATAGTTGAATCTATTAATATTCTAATCCATGCAAAAGAAAGAACAAAATAGTTTAAAAATAAAGATTGTCTCAGACATCCAAGGAAGGATAAAAACAGCACTAGCTCTCAAGCCCGGCGAAGGCGGAAGCTCTTGGGCGGCCACTGCGAATGTTTTGAGAAACAAGCCTTGCATTTATCATCACAGCTCACATCAAAATAAATAAACAAAACACAATTTCAATAGCGTGCAATGCAATAGTTGAATCTATTAATATTCTAATCCATGCAAAAGAAAGAACAAAATAGTTTAAAAATAAAGATTGTCTCAGACATCCAAGGAAGGATAAAAACAGCACTAGCTCTCAAGCCCGGCGAAGGCGAAAGCTCTTGGGCGGCCACTGCGAATGTTTTGAGAAACAAGCCTTGCATTTATCATCACAGCTCACATCAAAATAAATAAACAAAACACAATTTCAATAGCGTGCAATGCAATAGTTGAATCTATTAATATTCTAATCCATGCAAAAGAAAGAACAAAATAGTTTAAAAATAAAGATTGTCTCAGACATCCAAGGAAGGATAAAAACAGCACTAGCTCTCAAGCCCGGCGAAGGCGAAAGCTCTTGGGCGGCCACTGCGAATGTTTTGAGAAACAAGCCTTGCATTTATCATCACAGCTCACATCAAAATAAATAAACAAAACACAATTTCAATAGCGTGCAATGCAATAGTTGAATCTATTAATATTCTAATCCATGCAAAAGAAAGAACAAAATAGTTTAAAAATAAAGATTGTCTCAGACATCCAAGGAAGGATAAAAACAGCACTAGCTCTCAAGCCCGGCGAAGGCGAAAGCTCTTGGGCGGCCACTGCGAATGTTTTGAGAAACAAGCCTTGCATTTATCATCACAGCTCACATCAAAATAAATAAACAAAACACAATTTCAATAGCGTGCAATGCAATAGTTGAA
Source organism: Lathyrus aphaca (assembly GCA_963966055.1). Classification (NCBI taxonomy): domain Eukaryota; kingdom Viridiplantae; phylum Streptophyta; class Magnoliopsida; order Fabales; family Fabaceae; genus Lathyrus; species Lathyrus aphaca. The sequence goes on from OZ014520.1 coordinate 116,133,609, forward strand.
TCTATTAATATTCTAATCCATGCAAAAGAAAGAACAAAATAGTTTAAAAATAAAGATTGTCTCAGACATCCAAGGAAGGATAAAAACAGCACTAGCTCTCAAGCCCGGCGAAGGCGAAAGCTCTTGGGCGGCCACTGCGAATGTTTTGAGAAACAAGCCTTGCATTTATCATCACAGCTCACATCAAAATAAATAAACAAAACACAATTTCAATAGCGTGCAATGCAATAGTTGAATCTATTAATATTCTAATCCATGCAAAAGAAAGAACAAAATAGTTTAAAAATAAAGATTGTCTCAGACATCCAAGGAAGGATAAAAACAGCACTAGCTCTCAAGCCCGGCGAAGGCGGAAGCTCTTGGGCGGCCACTGCGAATGTTTTGAGAAACAAGCCTTGCATTTATCATCACAGCTCACATCAAAATAAATAAACAAAACACAATTTCAATAGCGTGCAATGCAATAGTTGAATCTATTAATATTCTAATCCATGCAAAAGAAAGAACAAAATAGTTTAAAAATAAAGATTGTCTCAGACATCCAAGGAAGGATAAAAACAGCACTAGCTCTCAAGCCCGGCGAAGGCGAAAGCTCTTGGGCGGCCACTGCGAATGTTTTGAGAAACAAGCCTTGCATTTATCATCACAGCTCACATCAAAATAAATAAACAAAACACAATTTCAATAGCGTGCAATGCAATAGTTGAATCTATTAATATTCTAATCCATGCAAAAGAAAGAACAAAATAGTTTAAAAATAAAGATTGTCTCAGACATCCAAGGAAGGATAAAAACAGCACTAGCTCTCAAGCCCGGCGAAGGCGAAAGCTCTTGGGCGGCCACTGCGAATGTTTTGAGAAACAAGCCTTGCATTTATCATCACAGCTCACATCAAAATAAATAAACAAAACACAATTTCAATAGCGTGCAATGCAATAGTTGAATCTATTAATATTCTAATCCATGCAAAAGAAAGAACAAAATAGTTTAAAAATAAAGATTGTCTCAGACATCCAAGGAAGGATAAAAACAGCACTAGCTCTCAAGCCCGGCGAAGGCGAAAGCTCTTGGGCGGCCACTGCGAATGTTTTGAGAAACAAGCCTTGCATTTATCATCACAGCTCACATCAAAATAAATAAACAAAACACAATTTCAATAGCGTGCAATGCAATAGTTGAATCTATTAATATTCTAATCCATGCAAAAGAAAGAACAAAATAGTTTAAAAATAAAGATTGTCTCAGACATCCAAGGAAGGATAAAAACAGCACTAGCTCTCAAGCCCGGCGAAGGCGAAAGCTCTTGGGCGGCCACTGCGAATGTTTTGAGAAACAAGCCTTGCATTTATCATCACAGCTCACATCAAAATAAATAAACAAAACACAATTTCAATAGCGTGCAATGCAATAGTTGAATCTATTAATATTCTAATCCATGCAAAAGAAAGAACAAAATAGTTTAAAAATAAAGATTGTCTCAGACATCCAAGGAAGGATAAAAACAGCACTAGCTCTCAAGCCCGGCGAAGGCGAAAGCTCTTGGGCGGCCACTGCGAATGTTTTGAGAAACAAGCCTTCAAAAATATCATCATAGAGAATCATCAAGCCATTGATCTAAACAAAATCTACAGTAAACAAACAAAATATATCATTGATTTAGCAAATAGATAAAAATTGAGATGTTAAGCCTCATTGAGAAGATTAGTCTACACAGATAACTTCAGACATATGCTTGTCTATTAAATTAGTTTTAATCATTGGCCAAAACAAGCGAATTTTAATTAATCCTAACAAACAGAATATAAATAAAAACTCAAAATTAAAAATGAAGAAAATTGAAATAAAATTAATATCTGTGATTGAAATGATGGACTCAGAATATGGGTGGTGATATAACAGGATGGTCGGCAAGGTCGATTAGACCAATTACGACGAACGAGACCTATCACAATCGTCACTATCCAATTTCTGTTTCGTTTCACATTACAAAAATCAAAACAAGTTTAGAACAAGGAGAAAACAGAAAATTGAAAAGAAAAAAAGAAGAAGAAAACATTGAAGATGGAGAGAATGGTCTAGGTTTGGAGTCGAGAGGATAAACCTTGCGGCTAACTATTTTGCGAATCTAAAAGTGAGTGTTAGGGTTTTAAAGAGTTCCGTTGGGCTTTTTTATTTTGAATATCTACTGGACCCTTTATGTTTGATTGGGCCTTTTGTTAAATTTTGCTAAAAGAGCCTTTCTTATTGTTACGGTGTGTGTCTTTGATAGGATGCAAATTTCTTATTATGTCCTCCGTTTTGGAGATATATCTTCAGATGTATGATTTTTACATTTAAGAAAGATTATTTTAGATGGTATCTCATGCATTTGCTAAAGTTTTAATGTGGAGATTAGTCTCCGAAACGATTTGGAAAAAACATAAAAATTGATCAGTGAATGTTTCGGAAATATATCTCTGGAATATGTTGGTGACAATTTAAATTTTTCTGTCATCTTTGGATGTTAGAGTTTTAGGATAAGGGTTTGAGTTGAAAATGAAGAATGACAATAATGGAGGATTGATCATACAATTGAAAACTATATCAGATATTTCCGGAGATACATCTCCAAAAATTCTGACATGCAAAGGTGACAGAAAAGTTCAAATTGCCTCAATATTCCGGAGATATATCCAGAACATTTACCGAACTGATTCATTTTCATGTTTTTTTCAAATAGTTTCGAAGATATATCTCCGGAATAAAATTTTAATAAATGCATGGGATGCCATCTAGAATGACATTCCTTAAGTGTAAAAAGGATTCGTTCAAAAATATATTTCCGGAAACGAATGTGTTCTGGACTGGGCCATGACATTATGCACGGCACGGCCCAACGCTCGTCGGGCCCAAGTCCAAACGACCAAGCACGTGGATACATCGGGCGAAGGACTGTTCACCCGAGGAACGTCTCCTCGACTTTCTAACTACGTGTCGGGCAAAGAGCGTGTTGCCCGTCCCATGGTCCCCATCCACATATCATCAACCCACATCGCGGGCACCTAGGTTATGTCGGGCAGAACCATAACAGCACATCACTTACCACGTCACCCAACTCCCCTATATTATCTCCTTAGGGATAGGGGCAGTTGGACCAGGGAGCAGACCTTGGTCTAGGTCTTCACGCTTCTTACGCGTCCCCTGGCAGCTCCTCCTTGGGCCTAGCTAATCCAGCCCATTAGGAGCCTTGGCCCAGCGCTGGGGGCTCAATATAAATACCCCTTTCATGGCAAAGGGACAGGTATTCGAACTTACTCTCTGATAACCTTATTCTGTACCTCTTCTGACTTAAGCATTGGAGCACCTTGCAGGTACACCCCCTTCCTCATTCATACATTCTCTGGCCCAGTCTACAATCCTTGGAAGGCCCTCCTGATCAGGTAAGATCAGTGGCGCCGTCTGTGGGAACTAGCTATCCCCATCTTCATCAACAGAGGATCAAAGCTCATTTATTTCTGTCCTTCCAGCATGGCCGGAGAACAACCTAGCGAGCGCAGTCGTCCCCTCGTCGACTACACTATGGACGACGGCCCGCCATCCCATGAAACAGACGCTCGAGACGGTCGTCCAGCCACCCCGTCTCCAGAGCCCCAAAATAACGGGGATGCCCCTCACGCTCACAACTTAGGGGCAGAGACATTTCATCCCATCCCCGTCCCCGTTGAAGGAGACACCACAATGATTGCCATGGTAAATGCCCTCAATCAGGCCGGTTCTATGCTCTATCAGCAGCACGAACGGATCATGGCCCTCGAAGCCGAGCGACAAGAGGCCCGACCCCAGCCGGAGAGGAGGACACAGCAACGTTCGGAACCAACAAAGAAGCGAGGACGTCGCTCTCCAGAACCTCACGTCAGCAGGGCACGCGCCCGTCATGACAGTGGTCGAGCAGGAACATCACCAAGGCGCGGGCGCAGCCCCGACAACAACGAACTATCTCCCTTAAGGAGCGACGAGGAAGACCTGCACTGTCCCCTATCGCGGGCAATAATGGAAGCTCCGCTCCCCAAAGGCATGGAGAAACCACCCAATCTGGCTGTATACGACGGGACTACCGATCCCGACGACCACGTCGACAACGTTAACGCGATGCTCGACTACCGCAATGATATAACCGGGCATCTCAAGTGCCGACTGTTTTCAACGACCCTCAGGAAAGGGGCCATGGCTTGGTACAAAAGCTTGGCCCCCGAATCCATTACATCATGGAGAGTCATGAGGTCCATGTTCACCAGGCACTTTACGGCTTCCCGTCGTCACCCCAAGACTGAGGCGACCCTTGAAGCCATAGTGCAAAAGAAGAATGAAACGCTGCGCTCATACATTGAGCGATTCAACCAGGAAGCTGTCGAGGTGGATACCACCGAACACATGAAGAAGTATCTCCTCGAAAGAGGACTCTTGCCCGACAGTGAGCTTAGCAGAGCCGTCGGGATCGAGCCTTCCCGCACCTTGAACGAACTCCTGCATAAGGCCCAGGCCTACATCAGATACGAGGAAAAACAGGTGGCACACAATGCCCGCAGCGGACGTAATGCTGGGGATACCGAGCACTCCAAACGCGAGGACCCGAGCATCCCCCGTCGCAACGGGGACAAGCGAAGAGAAGAAAGACCTCGCGAGCTCCGAGAAGGAAGGGGCCCCGCGGGCAGATATAGCGAGTACACCTTACTGACAGCTCCTCGAGAGCGTATCCTTGCAGAATGCGTCAACTCTGAATTTAAACAGGACAGGGTCAGGTTCCCAAAACCATCTGCGCCAAAGCCCCACACCGACAAATCCAAGTACTGCCGGTTCCACAGAAGTCACGGGCATGTGACCGAAGACTGCGTCCACCTGAAGGATGCAATAGAGATTTTAATCCAAGAGGGGCACCTAAAGCAGTATACGAGGAAGAACGAAGCCCCCAGACATGACGAGCCAGAAAAGAAGAGACCCCGGGAAGAAACACCCCCCGACAACTCTCCTTACCAAGTGGCCCTCTGCGTGTCACGCCCGGAAGATTTCTTCCTCCCCGAACCACTGCCCGAAGGCAGAATCGCTGCACTCAGCCCCTGGGAAGACTTCCCAACCACACTGGTGATATCAGGAGGGGGAATTAACGGGGAAGCCGCTGCCCTCTCAGTCAAACGCAAGTTCGACGAACTCCTACTGACTGCCCCCGAGCAGAAAGCGACATTGACAAAGTACCGGGGGAAATCCAACCCAATATCCTTCTTCCTAGAGGAACTCCCGTGCGGATCCCCGAACTCGGGCATCCCACTATTGATAAGGGCAAAGATGGCCCAGTTCGACGTCCGACGCATCCTGGTCGACCAGGGCAGCTCAGTGGATATCATGTACGTCCATCTCTTCAAGACTCTGAAGTTAGACAAGACCAACTTAGCCCCCTACGTCGGGTCAGACCTCCAAGGATTCAACGGAGCAACAACCAGGCCGTGGGGATATGTCGAGCTCCTCGTCACTTTCGGCGAACAAGAAACGGCCAGGGAAATCAAAATCCAATTCCTGGTCGTAGACTGTCCGTCCCTCTACAATTGCATCTTTGGACGCCCGACACTGACCGAACTCACCGCGGTCCCATCCACCGTCCACCTGAAGATGAAATACTACACCAAACTGGGACGCGTGGTCACCATCCACGGTGACATCGAAGCAGCCCGGCGATGCTACGACGCCGCAGTAAAAGGACAGGCCGTGGTCAGCACAAAGAGCAACTGCAACAACAAAAAACTCAGGACCGAGGACCCTCCCCGGGGAGTTAACGCCATCGACCTCGACTGTCGCATCGGGCTGGACGAAACCGAAGAAGAGAAGTTCGCCAAGGAACGATCTCTCGAGCACCCGGTTCGACCAATCCCCGACGGAGAGTTCGAGCTCATTCCTCTCGGGGACGATCCAGAAAGGACGGTGAAGATAGGTAAGGGACTGCCCGAGGAAACAAGAGAAAAACTCGTGGCATGCCTCAAGGAGAACTCTGACCTCTTCGCGTGGAATGCCGCAGAAATGCCCGGGCTGGACCCCGAGATCGCGTGTCACAAGCTAGCTTTAGACCGGGCAGCCAAGCCCATAGCACAGCGTAGGCGCAAACAGTCGCCCGAAAAGGCAGAGGCTGCCGAGCGAGCTGTAAAAGACCTCTTAGAGGCAAATTTTATTTCTGAAGCCCAGTACACAACCTGGCTCTCTAATGTAGTCCTCGTTAAGAAAAATAATGGAAAATGGCGTATGTGTGTTGATTATACTGATCTTAATAGGGCTTTCCCGAAAGATGCTTTCCCCCTCCCTAATATAGATATGCTCGTGGACAATTCTGCAGGTTTTAAACTCTTGTCCTTCATGGACGCATATAGCGGATACAACCAAATCCCCATGTCACCCACGAACAAGAAACACACAGCATTCATGACCCCAACGGGCAATTACTATTACAACGTAATGCCGTTCGGGCTCAAGAACGCTGGTGCTACGTACCAACGCATGATGAACAAAGTCTTCAAGGATGAAATAGGGGACATGCTCGAAGTATACATGGACGACATGATCGTCAAATCGCACGAGGAGGTTACCCATGCTCGACATCTAACCAAAGTGTTCGAGCAGGCGAGACAGTGTAAAATGAGGTTCAATCCCGAAAAATGCACGTTCGGTGTACGGGCAGGAAAGTTCCTCGGTTTCTATCTCACCGAAAGAGGAATCGAGGCCAACCCCGACAAATGCCGGGCATTCTCGGAATTCCCGACCCCGAGGACCAAGAAATCGATCCAATCACTCAATGGAGTGCTCGCCTCACTCTCCCGTTTCATCGCCAAATCCGCCCAGCACGCATTACCATTCTTCAGACTCCTTCGCAAAGAGGCTACCTTCGACTGGACCGATGAATGCGAGCAAGCATTACTCCATCTAAAGAAGGTTCTATCCGAACCCCCGGTCTTATCACGACCATTAGAAAAGGAAACCCTATACCTATATTTGTCCGTGGCGACCGAGGCCGTCAGCGCCGTTCTAATAAGAGAAACCGACGAGGGACAAAAGCCCTTCTTTTTTACGAGCAAAGCACTCCAAGGCCCCGAGCTCCGATATCAGCAAATCGAAAAAGTCGCCCTGGCCCTCATCAATGCGGCGAGGAGACTACGATATTACTTCCTCGCACACACGATAAAGGTGAGGACCGACCAGCCAATCAAACAGCTGCTCGGGCGTCCGGATATGGCCGGGAGAATGCTCAAGTGGTCGCTGGAACTCTCCGAATTCGACATACAATACGAAAGTAGGAAAGCCTTGAAAGCCCAAGCACTGGCCGACTTCGTCGCGGAAATGACCCACTGCCCGACACCAGCAGAGGGCGCCCACAAATGGACGATCTTCGTCGACGGCGCCTCTAGCACATCAGGCAGCGGAGCCGGGATCATCCTCGAAAACGAAGATGGGATCCTGATCGAGGTGTCATTAGCACTAGCTTTCCCGACATCGAACAACCAAGCCGAATACGAGGCTTTCATCGCAGGCCTGAGGTTAGCCGAGGACCTGGGAGCAAAAGAGGTAAAAATTTCCACAGACTCCCAGCTCGTGGCCTCACAAGTGCGAGGAGAGTACCAAACCAAGAACGACAACCTCCTCGAGTACTTGTCCCTTGTCAAAGAAAAACTTGATAAATTTGAAAAGTGGGAAGTTCAACACATACCTCGCGAGCACAACACACGGGCAGACATTCTCTCGAAACTAGCCAGCACGAGGAAAAAGGGTGGGAATAAATCAGTAATTCAAGAAATCCTTCCTCGACCCAGCATCGACAAACTACCTCCTCCATTCGAGGTCAACGCTATCGGGGATGCTCACTGTTGGATGACACCCATCTACAATTACCTCACACGAGACGAGCTCCCAGCTGACCCGAAAGAGGCGGCCACTGTCAAACGACGAGCATGCTCGTACGTACTCCTCGAAGGCAAACTCTACCGGAGAGGGTTCTCCATCCCATTACTTAAATGTGTCGAGGAAGAGAAAGTCCCCGACATACTTGGAGAGATACACCGGGGAATTAACGCTCAACACCTCGGTGGGCGATCGCTCGCACGAAAGGCCCTTCGAGCAGGCTACTACTGGCCGACCATGCAAAGCGATTCAAAGGAGCACGTCAAAAGGTGTGACAAATGCCAACGACACGCCGACATGCACCTCGCACCCCCGAACGACCTAAAATCACTGTCTTCCCCATGGCCCTTCGCGTGGTGGGGCATGGACATCCTCGGACCCTTCATCACCGGATCATACCAGAATAAATACCTTATCGTCGGGGTGGATTACTTTACCAAATGGATCGAAGCGGAGGCACTGGCTAAAATAACCGCGCAGAACATTCTCCGGTTCTTTAAACGCAACATCCTCGCTCGGTTCGGCATACCCCAGGCACTTGTCACGGACAACGGGACACAGTTCACGGACGGAGGATTCCAGGACTTCGTCGCCAGCCTGGGCACCAAACAGCATTTCACATATGTCGAACACCCACAGACGAACGGGCAAGCAGAGGCGGCCAACAGAGTAATCTTACGTGGCCTCAAACGAAGACTCGGCGACGCGAAAAGGGCATGGGTCGAGGAACTACATAGCGTCCTATGGGCTTACCGCACAACACCGCATTCTACCACCGGGGAAACCCCATTCCGACTGACTTACGGCACCGAAGCAGTCATCCCGGTGGAAATACGGGCACCAACGAGGAGGACAGAGGAACCCCTAGACGAGGAAATGAACGATGAAACCCTTAGAGTCGAACTCGACCTGGTCGAGGAGATTCGTTCCGAAGCAGCCCTCAGGGAAACGACCCTCAAACAAAAAATAGCACTACGCCACGACGCGAAGGTCATAAGAAGAGAGTTCCAGGTCGGCACCCTGGTCCTCAGAAGAAACCAGAAAAACCCAAGAGAGGGCAAACTGGCAGCCAACTGGGAAGGCCCCTACCGCGTCCGCGATAAGACGAGCAACGGGGCCTATTACCTAGAAAACCTACAAGGGGAAGAACTCGCTCGACCATGGAACGCAGAAAAACTTAGACAATATTACAGCTAAATACACCACGGGGAGACGTGGCTGGTACGACCACACTCTTCGTCCCCAAAACCCCAGGGAGGAACCGCAAGACCCGGGAACGGGCCGGGGTCACATAGCGAACACAACCCTCCCCGACGGCTGGGATCTTGACCAAGACTCAACGTCGAAGTACCATGACCGGCAGGGCACCCAGCTCGCGATGGGAGAGCCCAAGCCTCGAGACCAGGGTTCGAACAACGGACCCGGGCTTCGATACCCACGGGCACAAAGCCCGACACTTCGTCGGTTCCCTAAACCGAGGAGATTAACGAGGTCGAGCAGAGTACGAATTCATAAAAGCAAATATCAAACGTAAACGAACACAATGAATGATATCGAAAACATTCATACATTAAAAACAATAACAACGGCCGAAGCCAAGTACGCCCGAAGGCCATATTACAACGCCCGAAGGCCAAAATATATAACGGGCATGCAGGCCACATAATAAGGCACGCAGGCCATGACAACTAAATCAAAAAACCAAATAAAAACAAACTAAGACTCCGCCCGGAGCACTTCCTCTTCATCCTCTTCCTCCTCACCCCCCAACTCTTCCTCCGCTTCAAACGGGCAGACGATCTCACCATCCCTGACACAGTAGTTATGGGCCGACCCCGCTGTCACCAACTCAGGATTCAGAAGCCCAAGTTGTTCGACAACATTGTCGAAACCCTCTTTGAAAACGGCCACAAGGTCTTGGTTGAGAGAGCGGATATGCCCCAGCAGCTCACCGCGCGAACCAAGGGCACGTTCCTCCTCGGTCTCGTCGGCCAGTGAACGGACCTTTTCCTCGAGAGACTTAATCTGAGCCCGCAGGCCAGCATTGTCCTCGGTCAGCTTCTGATGATCGGCCACCTGCTCTTCCAAGCTCGCCTTAGCGGCCTTCAACTGGTCCCTCTCCTTCTCTGCCTCGTCCAGCTTCTGGCTCAGCCCTTCCTGCAGCTGATGCTCCTCTTTGTAGTCCGACAGGTCTTTGGACAGCTTGTCCTTCTCTGACCGGACCTGCAAAAGGGCATCCTCCAGCGAGGCAGTGGAGACCGAAGTGTCGGTCAAGACCATGGCCGTCTCCATCACCCGGATGACAGCGGCAATGTCCCTGGCCAGATCTTTTCTTCGAGCACCAGCATCCTGATCCAGAATAGCCTTGGCCTCGGGCGCCGACACAGCAATCGACTCCTCGACCTTGAAGAACGATCGTTCCACGTAGCAAGGAGGTAGCAGATAGCTGCCCGGTCCACCCGGACTTCCTAGTGACGACCTTGTAAGAGTCCCTGCCGGACGCTTCCGTTTGTGGAGGGGAGAAGCCGCTGGCGACAGACTGCTGTCAGGAATATCGATCGGGTTAGCCCGAGGAGGAGAGGAAGGAATCACGCTCGCCACATTCGAAGTACCAGCCCCAGCATCACCAGCAGTCACCAAGACACGGGCCACGGTTTTCTTTTTCTTCTTGGGCACCCGGTCAGGTGCACCGACCTGATTCGCCAGCTTCAAAACCCGATCACGTGCACTGGGCATAGCACCTACAAAATATTACACACAAAACATTAGCGAGCGAAAACATAAACAAAAATAAAAGACTAAACAAAGTCTGCCTACTCAATAATGCTAGAGCCTCCTCCTCGGTATCACACTCGAGCAGAGCCTTGGTATTGATGTAACGCGTCTCGGTGATTAGCTCCCCGGCCTCATCCAGATAAGGCACGCCCTGTCGATTCTCCCAGAACCCCAAACTAAAGCTCTGCACGTAATCAACCAGCTTCTTATACGCGAGCCTATCCTCAGTGCCGAGCATCGCGTATTTGATCCTATAATGGGCCGTGGAGAGGTCGAAATGATCACGCTGCCACCTCAGCGGTATCTTCGACATCAATGTCTCCTCCCCGTCTGGTTTTCGTTGATAATAATACAAGGAATGAAGGGCGGCACGGGTGATCGGCATCACCACGTACCAACGGCCTTTGAAGTGACGAGCAGAATCCACGTACGTCTTGAACAGGCGCACGGGCTGCTTGAAAGAGACCCAGCTGTGACGCCCACGGGAGCCGGACCGCTGGAGATGGAAGACGTGGAAGAAGAGGGCCCGGGTACAACCAATGCCGAGGAACTGGCAGACCAACTCAAATGCCCGCATAAAGGCGAGAGCATTGGGATGCAGTTGGGACGGCGCCAGCCGAAGCCATTTGAAGACCGACATCTGGAAGGAGTTGAAGGGCAGTCTAATCCCCGCCTCACGGAAAGCAAATTCATACATAGTGAACTGCTTCCCCGGGAAATGATGGCAGATACGGTCTTCTTCCTTGGGGGCGCAACAATACCAGTTCGGTGGGTCCTCCCGGCTTATGTTCTCGACCACAGCGTAAGCGGGGATAGCCTCGTCGCAGAAATATGATTCCTCCTCCAAAGGCTCGTCCGCAACCCAAGAGAAGTCAGCCTGCCCGGAAGAGGAGGCGTGCTCGGTACCATCCCGGACACTCCCATCCCCAACAGGGAGACGAGCGATTGTCGCATCTTCGGTCGAGGACCCGGAATCTTCCCTCCTCGGTCGTAAACGCCCGGTAGCACCTGAAACGCAGACAAAAAGAGTGAATTCGACGTCATATCAAATCCACCCTTCCACCGCAGGTCAAGTGAAAGGGCGTGGCGGCGACAGACACTAACTGTGCTCAATTCAGGGACACGCGCATTCTATAGAGACCGGGCAGAAAATTCATACAGCCTATGCAAATATTGCCCGGCATATGAAATTTATGCCCGATACAGTATGATCCTAACCCTATTTTCTACCATCTACAATACATCTACAGTCCATTACACTATTCCTAAGTCAAACCTAACCACATTTCTACAGAGATAACATGCATTTGACGGAAAACAGAAAGGAAAATGATGAATCACAGAGGGAAAATCATACCTGACATAGAGAAGTTGAAAAGGAGACGGTGGCGCACGGGCAACGGACGGTGGTTCAAACAGGAAGACGGGCGGAGACGGCGGTTCAGACGGTTGAACGAGCAAACAAGAGAGAATATGGAGAACTTCCGGTGAACGTATGAGCGAAAAAGTAGAAATGAAGTTACTCAACCCCCTTTTATAGTGCCTGGCGCGTGGACCAACGCGCTAGGTCATCATTACCTACCCTGCCTACGTCGTCTTTGCACACTAAACGAAGCGACGCCATCAAGTCTGAGACACGTCTATCCAAAAAAGAAACTGAAACGACGTCGGGCACCTGTCCGTCTCCCCGACTCATCAAGACGCCATATCCCTGCGTCATACCCTCGTCTGTTACTAGGGAGGTGCATACCAACCGATCACTTCCATCCCCGACACTTCCGGCGAAAGAGGAATTCATGAACAAATCTGTTACAACCTCACCTGCCGAACGATCGCACTTCCCCGTCAGCTCGGGGAACCCCCAGTTACAACATAAGTCATCGCTCTGGCTCAGAGACTCCACTTGGGGGGCTCCTGTTCTGGACTGGGCCATGACATTATGCACGGCACGGCCCAATGCTCGTCGGGCCCAAGTCCAAACGACCAAGCACGTGGATACATCGGGCGAAAGACTGTTCACCCGAGGAACGTCTCCTCGACTTTCTAACTACGTGTCGGGCAAAGAGCGTGTTGCCCGTCCCATGGTCCCCGTCCACATATCATCAACCCACATCGCGGGCACCTAGGTTATGTCGGGCATAACCATAACAGCACATCACTTACCACATCACCCAACTCCCCTATATTATCTCCTTAGGGATAGGGGCAGTTGGACCAGGGAGCAGACCTTGGTCTAGGTCTTCACGCTTCTTACGCGTCCCCTGGCAGCTCCTCTTTGGGCCTAGCTAATCCAGCCCATTAGGAGCCTTGGCCCAGCGCTGGGGGCTCAATATAAATACCCCTTTCATGGCAAAGGGACAGGTATTCGAACTTACTCTCTGATAACCTTATTCTGTACCTCTTCTGACTTAAGCATTGGAGCACCTTGCAGGTACACCCCCTTCCTCATTCATACATTCTCTGGCCCAGTCTACAATCCTTGGAAGGCCCTCCTGATCAGGTAAGATCAGAATGGTATAATAGGAAATTCACATTTTGTGTAAAAAACATATGTGGTGCAATAAAAAATACTCTTGCTAAAAAATCATGAGAATTTCTAAACACATCCTAAAAGTTCTCACACAAATTGTAAAAATTATCTACATATGCATCTTTGGACACATTCAAATACATTCATTTTATTCGTTTTTGAGTTAGACTCCAATTATATGGATAAATTCATTTAAAAAATACATTTTCGAAAATTTTCCAAAAATATATTTATGAAAATATCCACTAGCACATGCATCACTTATGAAATCATGTAACTTAGTGTTTTTATTTTTATTTTTATGATTTGGTTACCAAGTATTTTATTGGCATTATTGTTTAAAGAAACTAAAAAGAAATATTTTTGTCTTAAAAATACAAGATACCATAGTTACTTATTTGAAATACTAACAAAAATTGGTTGTAAATACTTATTCAATATTCGGACAGATTCTCAAAACAAATTATTTGTGTTTATGTATATGTTAAAACAAATTGTTTGTGTTTGTGTATGTGTATGTTATAACATGGGTGGATTTAGATTTTAATATCCAAATTATTGCCTAACACAAATTGATTGTGTTTTGTGTATGTGATAATATGAGTAAACTTGAATTTCAATATCTAGATAAACTCTTAAAACAAATTGTTTGTGTTCGGTCTAGTCTATGTAATAATAAATGATGAATTTGAATTTCAATATCTTGACATATTTTTTTATTTGTATTTGACGTAATTACAATGAAATATGAATTCCAATTTTGAAATGCTAAAAGTATTTTTAAAATTTCGCCAAAATATGCGGTGATAATAAAAAATCCCCATAAAATAATTCTTAGATTCTTTTTCTTTTTCTTTTTACTAAATGTTTCAAAAGTTATATATCTATATTTTTAAAAATAATCAATAAGGGGAGAGAAAAATTTTAAATTTAATTTAAATTTAATTTACCTTTTATTTGGAATCACGGGAGGATAGTGAAATTGAAGGAGAAAAAAATTTAAATTTATTTTTAATTAATAAAAAAATTGTGATTGATTATTTATAAAATTAAGGATTATTATCTATTCCCAAGTTTCTAATTATTTGTTTCTATGTAAGGATATTTCTAAACAAGGATTATTATTATTCATTCATCTAAATTACTAAATTAGTTTTACTACGAGAGAAACAAACTTTGTTGTTCGCTGGTTTGTTCCCAAGTTTCTAATTTGAGTCAAATTTCTCTAGGATGCACCAGTTCCGAAATTTTTAATTCAAGGTGTGATGAAAAATTCAAACAAAATCCAAAAACACACGATTGATAAAATTATTATATTGATATAGCACGAACATGAACATTACATGTTACCATACTAGTGTTTAATAGGGAATGTATTACCCATTTTTACCAAACATACAGGCATGTATGTTAGTTATTAATTATTATCAATATATTTATATATGGCTATGATAATAGTATACAAAACCATTATACATAACCATACGAAAAGGCACAGCATATAGTTGCTAATAATTTTATAACCTTCCCAGTCACCACCTCATTCTTCCATTTCATGCACCAAATGATTTAAATTTTGGCGTGATTAACTAACTCGTTCATGATGCCCAAACAATTACCAGTCAGCTGAAATAGCATTTCAGAATCCTGAGAAATTGAAAATGGTATAGGAACAGCAGGAGATTCCATAAAAGCATCCTCGCATGAAGATTTGTATGCTACCACAGCGTTGAACTTGTAATAAGCATCGACAATATTTTGTCGTTGAAGTAATTCCTCTACCTCTTTGATTACATACAACATATCGTTATATTGTGATTGACATATGTCAAGGGAATCCAGGGTATTTTTATCGGTGCTAGGGTCTTGAAGCAAAGTTTGAATGGTACCAGCTATGATCTTGGCTTGGACGTTGGTGGCATCAACCGTGATCTCAAGTGCCTTGAGGGGATCAAAAGGACCACTCATTTGTTTCAAAATGGTTTCAGCACAAAGAGCTACGTTCTCACCGTTGATACATAGTTTTGTGATCTCAGGATCGACTGGATTGACAACCCCGACTGCTATGTTTCCTAGCAACGCGGCACCAGACTGTGATGCTTGCCCAATAATAGCGTTACCTTTTAGCAGGTTGTTGCCAGAGGCAATAACGCGGCTTGAAGGGGCTGCAGTTGGGACACTTAGGGAAGTGAAATCAATATGGCGGCTTGAAGGGGCTACAGCCGGGACACTTGAGGAAATATAATCAATGACGGTACTTTTGTGACCTGCAGCCGGGAAGCTTGTGGAAATGAAATCGAAAATGCGAGTTGAAGACACGACATTGGGAGATAGAAGAACAGAAGAGAGGAATAGGATGACAAGAAGGCTTTTATTAAATCTGAAATCCATTGTCTCTTCTCTTTGAAAATATTCTAAAAGTTGAGACAATGGGAGACAGGGCAACCTAGGCTGTGGCATGGACAACAATGTGTCCGGTGGGGTTTTATAGTGCACAAGAAAACATAAATTTCCACTCAAAATTTGGTAACTTTTCAGTTGTTGATTATAGGCTCTCATTAGATTAAGCATAAAAATAGCAACTTTCTTTGGTATCCCTGTGATAGTAATTGTCACCCTCACACATACACATAACCAATATGACTCGGTAAACTAATGGTCCTAATTAACCTTTATTTTTTCTTGATTATAAAAAGAAAAAAAAAACCTTTAGTTTTATAACGTTTTTAGATATAAATTTATGATTGAAGTTATATAATTGAATAAACATAACTCTTTTATAACTAACATTCCACCCGCATTTTATATATTGTAGATGTCTTGAATTGGCAGAATTTTTGACCAACAAGAATTATTGAATTCAGTTCAGAATGTCCTATCAAATGTTGGGACATTATCAAACAGAGTATATGAACTTATTTCAGGATGTCTTACCAGATGTTGGGACATTGTGTAAATGACTTAAGTTCAGTTTTTCAGGATGTCCCAACAGATGTTGAGACATCTCAAACCTGCTACCAGAATTAATTATTGAATAACTAATCAGAGATATTTAAGGAGAGTTATCTGGAATTAATTAATGATGGATAAAAACAGAACAAGGCGCATCTGTAGGGAGTTTTATATTGAAGATTCAGATTAAAACAGAAGACCTAAATCACCTAGAATCTAGGAAGTAACAAACCCTAAATTCAAGGTGGAAGCTGCATGCGCATTAGGGCTGGATCATCCTACAGAAAACCCAAATTACAGATACCTATTTAAGCAACAGAAACTCATAGAATTGAGTACGAATTTCAGAAGACCAAATAGGGTGTCTAGTGTTTTAATAGCAGGTTGTTTTTATTGTACCACTTTATGAGCTTTTAAGCATAAGTGCATTTGTGACTTGATTGAAACTGTGAAGTAAGATCAAGCTGTTTTGTTTGAAGAATGTCTTCAATTTTATTAAACTTGTAAACTTGATCACTGTGTGATTGAGGGGGAGTGAGTAGGGTACTCTTATCTAAGTTGTGACTTAGGTAGAAATTGCATTGGGTAGTTATTAAGTGATAGATTAAACAGGGTGGTTTAAGTCTAGAATTAATATTACTTATAGTGGATTTCCTCCTGGCTTGGTAGCCTCCAGATGTAAGTGTGGTTATACACTGAACTGGGTTAACAAACTTCTGTGTTATTTACTTTTCTTGCTATTTAAGTTTTGGTTAAATCTGTCAAGTGTTGGGACATCTCTTAGGACATCTCATACCTGATCACAGAATTTCAATTGGCATCAGAGCAGGCACCCTGCCTGTTTATACTGGGTGAGATCTAGGGAATACAAATTCTGTAACATGGACAGAGATATAGGGTCAGTAAATAGACCACCTATTCTGGATGGATCTAATTATGACTACTGGAAGCCAAGAATGATTGCATTCTTAAGATCACTTTACAACAGGGCATGGAGAGCAGTCAACATTGGATGGGATTATCCTGTCCAAGATACCAAAGATGGATCAAAAGTGCTGAAACCTGAAGAAGAATGAAGTAAGGAAGAAGAAGATTCAGCACTAGGCAACTCAAAGGCCTTAAATGCTTTATTCAATGGCATTGATAGGAACATCTTCAGACTTGTACATCATTGTGAGCTAGCCAAAGATGTGTGGGATACTCTCAAAACAACTCATGAAGGAACATCAAAAGTAAAGATGTCAAGACTTCAACTTCTTACCACAAAATTTGAAAACTTGAGAATGAAGGAAGATGAGACAGTTCATGAATTCTACATGAACATTTTAGAAGTAGCTAATACTTCTGGAGCTTTGGGAGAAAAAATGACTGATGAAAAGCTTGTAAGAAAAATCCTCAGATCTTTGCCAAAAAGATTTGACATGAAAGTCACAGCAATAGAAGAAGCTCAAGACATATGCTCTATGAAAGTTGAAGAACTCATTGGTTCCCTTCAAACTTTTGAGATGGGAATGAATGACACAAATGTTAAAAAGAACAAAAGCATAGCCTTGGTGTCAAATACTGATGAAGAAGAAGATGATGAATCAGAAAATGATAAAAGCTTATCAGACAACCTTGCTATGCTTGGAAGACAATTCAAACAGATTCTCAGAGGAATGGAAGGCAAATCCAAACCCAGTGGAAGAAACACAAACTCTTCTGAGAACAGGAGACCTTATGATGCTAACAGAAGGTCAAATTATGCTGAAAAGACCAGTCAAGAAAAAGGAGTCAAATGCCATGGATGTGAAGGATATGGACACATCGGGAATGAATGTCCTACCTACTTAAAAAGGCAAAAGAAAGGACTCTCTGTGACCTGGTCTGATGAAGACTCAGGAGGTGATTCAGAAGAGGAATCAACTAAGCATATCACTGCTTTAGCTGGATTATGTGACTCTGAAAGTGAATCCAGTGATGGAGAACTTACTTATGAAGAACTTGAGCAAGCATTCAAAGATCTATACAAAAGAAGCTCTGAAATATGCAGTGAGGTTATAAAGCTAAAGAAGCAGAATGAGGCATTAGAAGATGACAAAGAAAATGATCAGGAGATCATTGACACCTTAAAAAGTGAAGTAAGTCTTCTCAACTCCAAGTTGGAACATATGTCCAAATCTGTTAGAATGTTGAACAGCAGCTCAAATACACTGGATGTGATTCTCAACAACAATAAGCACTCAGGGGATAAAAGTGGACTGAGATTTAACAGAGTAAATAAAGATGAAGCTAGCTCTAGCAAAACAACTTCAAAATCCATACAGTCTAACAAAATATCCCAACAGATGCTTCAACATCAGGAAAAGAACACAAAGTCAAACATAATGTTCCAACAGATGTCTCAACATTCTGAAAAGAACAAAATGAAGAAGAAGTATCAAAGATGGAGATGCCATCACTGTGGAAGATTTGGACATATCAAACCTCATTGTTATAAGTTGCATGGATATCCAAATCAGATGTATCAGCAACCTTCCAAGAAGAAAATAGAAGTTACCAAGAAAGTGCTGCATAAACATCAAAGAAATCAGCAACCTCCTAAGCAGAAGACAAAAAATATCAAGAAGGTATGGAAACCAAAAGCTAGCACTGAAGCTGATCAAAGCTACAAGAACAAGATCAACAATCAAGCTTGGAGATCGGCTGATAAACAACACACTGGGCAGAGGCATCAAAAGAAATCTCAACTCATCTGGTCAAAGAAAAGTACTGCATACATAGCACATACATCTCTAAGAGTATCAGCTAAAGAAGACTGGTACTTTGACAGTGGATGTTCAAGACACATGACTGGATTGAAGAATCTGCTAGTAAACTTAAAATCACATTCATCCAGGTATGTGACCTTTGGAGATGGAGCTAAAGGAGAAATCAAGGGAGTTGGAACCTTGGATTGTCAAGATGTTCCAAGACTAGATGATGTGCTGCTAGTTAAAGTTTTAACTGCTAACCTGATCAGCATAAGTCAATTATGTGATCAAGGGTACAGTGTAAACTTTACCAAAACTGAATGCATAGTGACTAACAAAGAACAAGAGGTTGTCATGAAAGGAGCCAGATCTAAAGACAACTGTTACATGTGGGAATCCCAAAATCTCAGTCTTACTTCAACTTGCTCTTTAGCTAAAGAAGAAGAAGTGAAACTATGGCACCAAAGACTAGGTCATCTTCATTTCAGAGGCATAAAGAAGATAATATCCATGGATGCTGTAAGAGGTATTCCTAAACTGAAGATTGATGATGGCAAAATATGTGGTGAATGTCAAATAGGCAAGCAAACCAAGATGTCTCATCCAAAGCTCCAACATCTGACAACTTCCAAAGTTTTGGAACTTTTGCATATGGATCTGATGGGACCTATGCAGGTTGAAAGTCTTGGTGGTAAGAGGTATGCCTATGTTGTGGTTGATGACTTTTCAAGATATACATGGATAAATTTCATCAAAGAAAAGTCTGATGTATTTG
Organism: Lathyrus aphaca; assembly: GCA_963966055.1. NCBI lineage: Eukaryota > Viridiplantae > Streptophyta > Magnoliopsida > Fabales > Fabaceae > Lathyrus > Lathyrus aphaca. The sequence goes on from OZ014520.1 coordinate 116,153,284, forward strand.
ATGTATTCAAAGAGTTATGTCAAAGATTGCAAAGGGAAAAATCCAGCTGTGTGATCAGAATAAGAAGTGATCATGGAAAAGAATTTGAGAACCAAAAGTTCTTAGATTTCTGCTCTTCAGAAGGAATCAATCATGAATATTCTTCACCAATCACTCCTCAACAGAATGGGATTGTTGAAAGGAAGAATAGAACTATTCAAGAATCAGCAAGAGCTATGATCCATGCTAAAAAGTTACCTCTGTACTTATGGGTTGAAGCTATGAACACTGCCTGTTACATTCATAACAGAGTTACTTTAAGGAAAGGAACTTTGTCCACAATATATGAAGTCTGGAAGGGCAGAAAACCCACAGTTAAGTACTTCCATGTATTTGGAAGTAACTGTTATATTCTGGCAGATAGGGAGCAAAGAAGAAAAATGGATCCTAAAAGTGATGAAGGGATTTTCCTTGGATACTCCATAAACAGCAGAGCATATAGAGTATTTAATTCTAGAACCAAGGTTATCATGGAGTCCATAAATGTGATAATTGATGATGCTCCTACAGATGTCCCAGAAGATGTTGGAACATCAGCTGATATCAAGATTGAAGCTGAAGAAAAGAATGATCATTATAACTTCACTCAAACTGATACAAAGACAGAAGAATCCAGCAAACCTCCCTCCATCAGAATACAGAAGGATCATCCCAAAGATCTGATAATTGGTGATCCCAACAGAGGTGTGACTACTAGATCAAGAGAAGTGATTTCAGGTTCTTGTTTTGTTTCCAAAATAGAACCTAAAAACATCAAGGAAGCTCTTACTGATGAATACTGGATTTGTGCTATGCAAGAGGAATTAGGTCAATTCACAAGGAATGAAGTGTGGAATCTTGTTCCTAGACCTGATGACATAAATGTGATTGGTACAAAATGAGTGTATAAGAACAAGTCAAATGAACAAGGAGTTGTTACAAAGAACAAAGCTAGACTTGTAGCTCAAGGATACACTCAAATTGAAGGAGTAGACTTTGATGAAACCTTTGCACCAGTAGCAAGGCTTGAATCAATTAGACTACTTTTGGGAATTGCTTGTATCTTGAAGTTCAAGCTATTTCAAATGGATGTGAAAAGTGCCTTTTTAAATGGATATCTTAATGAAGAAGTATATGTAGAACAGCCTAAAGGATTTGTTGATCCAAGCTGTCCAAATCATGTATACAAACTAAAGAAGGCACTTTATGGTTTGAAGCAAGCTCCAAGGGCATGGTATGAAAGACTGACCACATTTCTTATCAAGCAAGGATACAGAAAAGGTAGAATTGACAAAACCCTGTTTGTTAAAGATGAAGAAGGGAATGCCATGATTGCTCAAATATATGTTGATGATATTGTCTTTGGTGGGATGTCTGAAAGGATGGTCAAATATTTTGTCAAGCAGATGGAATCTGAATTTGAAATGAGTCTAGTAGGAGAGTTAACCTACTTTCTTGGTCTGCAAATAAAGCAAATGGAAGACTCAATGTTCATCTCCCAAAGCAAGTATACCAAGAACATAGTCAAGAAATTTGGAATGGAAAATGCTACTCATAAGAGAACACCTGCCCCCACACATTTAAAGCTTACTAAAGATGAAAAGGGTGAGAATGTAGATCAAAGCTTATACAGAAGCATGATTGGAAGCTTGTTATACTTGACTGCTAGCAGACCTGACATAGCTTTTGCAGTAGGTGTATGTGCAAGATATCAAGCTGATCCAAAAGTCAGTCATCTAAATCAAGTCAAGAGAATTCTTAAATATGTTAATGGTACTTGTGACTATGGCATAATGTACTTTCATGAATGTAAACCAATTCTTACTGGCTTCTGTGATGCTGATTGGGCTGGAAGTGCTGATGACAGAAAAAGCACCTCAGGAGGATGCTTCTTTCTAGGAAACAATTTGATTTCTTGGTTCAGTAAGAAACAAAATTGTGTATCCTTATCTACAGCTGAAGCTGAATATATAGCAGTTGGAAGCAGTTGTTCTCAGTTGGTTTGGATGAAGCAAATGCTCACTGAGTACAATGTCCCACAGGATGTCATGACATTGTACTGTGACAACTTAAGTGCAATCAACATATCAAAGAATCCTATCCAACATAGCAGGACCAAGCATATTGATATCAGACATCATTTCATCAGAGATCTTGTAGAAGAAAAGGTGATTTCATTGGAACATGTAGCTACAAATCTGCAGTTAGCTGATATCTTTACCAAAGCATTGGATGCTACACAATTTGAGAACTTAAGGGGCAAACTTGGAATCTGTTTATGTGATATTTAGCAGTTAATGAGATGTGCCAACATGTCATATGACATTGTTTGGCATAAGTTCCAGATGGCAAAACCAGTCTGGACAAGATCCTTGGGAATTCCATCTCTAATCATTTGCACTGTAACGGCTACTTATTTAGTAACTGTTTATAATCAGCTATCAAGATTCTCATCATACTATCACAAGCGAATCACATTAACTAGCTATTCTTCAGAAATCATAAACCCTAAAGCTTTTCATCCATCTTCCTCAACAATGTCTCAAAACCCTAACACAACTGAAGAAGTTCTCAACAAAGAAGACGTAGTTCATGCCACTCCCATCTCTGTGGTACCAATGAAATCAACTCCATTGGACGAACTCAGAGGAAGTGCTTCTCACACTAAAAAGCCAAGAACTCCAAAGAGAGCTAAAGATCAAGTCTGCAGCAAAGCCAAAGGAGGCATTCCTTCTCCTGCTAACATGCCCCCAAAATCTTCAAAATATGTAGATGATTCCATCAAGGAGATTGTCAACCAAATCCTTTTTGAACAGAGAGTGGTGAGTGGGATCTATGTTCCTCTGAACACCATGCCTGCACCTCAAGAAGAACAAGCTCAAGATGCAGAGGACACTCCTGCAGAACAAGATGTCCCAATAGATGTTGGAACATCTGAAGATGAGAAAAAGAACTCATCTGATGCTGATTTGGAACAAACTGAGGACCAGCATAAGGCCTCAAATGAAAATGATGAAGAAGTCTCTGAGGATCAGACCAAAGCCTCAAATGAAGATCAAATCCCTGCTGATCAACCAGCTGAAGAGGAGACTGCTCAATCTCCTCCAGTGGTCAACCTGGAGCAAGACTCTGATACAGAGATCATAGCCTCTGTTAGACCTAGCATAGCCAAAAGGCTCAGGTCCAGGAAAGGAAAGATGCAAGCTGAAGCTGAAATTCCTGAGAAGAAGAAAGCTTCCGCAAAGAAAGGCAAAGCTAAATCTACTTTTGGACCAACAAAACAATGGAGTAAAGTTCAAACTCAGAAAAGAAAAGCTGTCACCCCATCAGACTCAGATGTTGAATCAGATGTCCCAACATCTCCTCCCAAAAAGAAACCAGCACCATCTAGGGCTTCATCTGCTGTTCCAGAAGCCCCCTTGGACAACATATCATTCCATCATGTCTCTAGTGTCAACAAATGGAAGTTTGTGTACCAAAGAAGGGTTTCCCTAGAAAGAGAACTGAGCAGCAATGCACTTGAGTGCACTGAACTGATTGACCTCATCTCTGCTGCAGGACTATTCAAAACAGTCTCAGATCTCTCTCCCTGCTATGAACTTCTAGTCAAAGAGTTCATTGTTAATCTTCAGGAGGATTGTTCAAATGGTAAGTCCTCTGAGTTTCAAAAAGTTTTTGTTAGAGGTAAATGTGTAGAGTTTTCTCCTCAAATCATCAATCAGTACCTAGGAAGAGAAACAGATGGACCCAATGAGCTAGGTAAGACAGATAACCAAGTCTGCAAGGTTATCACTGCAAACCAGGTCAAGGCATGGCCTGTGAAGGGAAAGCTCTCAGTGAGCATGCTTACAAGAAAATATGCCATGCTGAACAGGATTGGTACAGCTAACTGGGTGCCTACCAACCACACTTCTTCAATCTCCACTAGTCTGGCCAGGTTTATCTATGCTGTGGGAACTCAAACCAAGATGGACTATGGAGCTTACATTTTTGATCAGACCTTGAAGCATGCCAGCTCTTCTGCAACAAAGTTGTCAATAGCTTTTCCATCATTGCTATGTGGTATAGTGCTCAATCAATACCCTGGAATTCTCACTGACAAGGATACAGCCTGCAAAAGAGAAAGCCCCCCTGGCTTTTCACTACAAGTTATTCCTCAGTCATCATGCTGCAGATGTTGAAGCACCTTCTGGGACATCTGCAGGTCCTTCAACTGCTAAGACTCCAATCTCCAAGAAGGGTCTAATTGCTGAGATTAAAAGCACATGCAAAGAACTTGAAGCAAGGAAGCTGAAACTTGAAGAAATCATCCAAAGGCTGGAGAGTGGAGAAGATCAGAAAGCTGCCTCTGATGAAGAAAGTGAAGCTGATGAAGAAACAGAAGTTGAGGAAGAAACTGAGAGTGATGAATCTGAGTGATCAATGTATGTGAGGCAAATGTAATGACAGCAATGTATTTCTGGAATAGTGTCTTTGGCCCTAAATTTTGTGTCTACCAAGGGGGAGAACAACAACAAATTGTATTGCTGTTTAAGTATGAATGAAAAAATCTGTTTGTTTGCTTCTGAACTGAATAAGTTTTTTTTCTGTTGCAACAAGATTGGATACATATATGTTTGAGGGGGAGTAATCTCAAATAAGAATCAAGAGAAAAGTAATGCTATACTCTGATAAAAAGAACTTCTGCTGCACTCTGAAAACCAGAAAAGATGTTAGCCAAAAATTAGCCAAAGGGGGAGTTTGTAGATGTCTTGAATTGGCAGAATTTTTGACCAACAAGAATTATTGAATTCAGTTCAGAATGTCCTATCAAATGTTGGGACATTATCAAACAGAGTATATGAACTTATTTCAGGATGTCTTACCAGATGTTGGGACATTGTGTAAATGACTTAAGTTCAGTTTTTCAGGATGTCCCAACAGATGTTGAGACATCTCAAACCTGCTACCAGAATTAATTATTGAATAACTAATCAGAGATATTTAAGGAGAGTTATCTGGAATTAATTAATGATGGATAAAAACAGAACAAGGCGCATCTGTAGGGAGTTTTATATTGAAGATTCAGATTAAAACAGAAGACCTAAATCACCTAGAATCTAGGAAGTAACAAACCCTAAATTCAAGGTGGAAGCTGCATGCGCATTAGGGCTGGATCATCCTACAGAAAACCCAAATTACAGATACCTATTTAAGCAACAGAAACTCATAGAATTGAGTACGAATTTCAGAAGACCAAATAGGGTGTCTAGTGTTTTAATAGCAGGTTGTTTTTATTGTACCACTTTATGAGCTTTTAAGCATAAGTGCATTTGTGACTTGATTGAAACTGTGAAGTAAGATCAAGCTGTTTTGTTTGAAGAATGTCTTCAATTTTATTAAACTTGTAAACTTGATCACTGTGTGATTGAGGGGGAGTGAGTAAGGTACTCTTATCTAAGTTGTGACTTAGGTAGAAATTGCATTGGGTAGTTATTAAGTGATAGATTAAACAGGGTGGTTTAAGTCTAGAATTAATATTACTTATAATGGATTTCCTCCTGGCTTGGTAGCCTCCAGATGTAAGTGTGGTTATACACTGAACTGGGTTAACAAACTTCTGTGTTGTTTACTTTTCTTGCTATTTAAGTTTTGGTTAAATCTGTCAAGTGTTGGGACATCTCTTAGGACATCTCATACCTGATCACAGAATTTCATATATATATAAAAAATGCGGGTGAAATATTACTTTTAAAAGAGTTATAATTATTCAATATATATTCAATCATTGTTATTCTGTTGATAATAAATTTTTAATAATTTGAATCAATATCAATATAAATTTATAACTCTTTTAAAGTAGATCATATTTTGAGGCCTTAATGTAGACCACATTTTCCCCATGAGCCAGAATAATATTATCACCTAAAGAGCTAAAAGGATTTTAAGCTCAAATTCACAATCACAATGGCATATATATTATGTTTAGTTATTATTGCTAAAACGTCTGTCCGGAGCATTTTTTAAAGATTTTAAATAAATAAAATATTTCAATTTATTACACTCTTTAGCATTTTTCTTTATACACTATTTCTAAAAAGCCTTAATATTTAAAGTCCTTCACGAGCAAGCGCTGAGACAGACTTAACATTTAAAGTCCTTCACGAGCAAGCGCTGAGACAGACTTAGTATTTGAAGCGTCGAGACTTAACATTTAAAGTCCTTCACGAGCAAGCGCTGAGACAGACTTAGCATTTGAAGCGTCGAGACACACTTAAGCAGCTTGCTCAGACAAACTTAACATTTAAAGTCCTTCACGAGCAAGCGTTGAGACAGACTTAGCATTTGAAGCGTCGAGACACACTTAAGCATTTTCCTTTATACACGGTTTAAAAAAAACCTAGAATTTCCCTTTTTACACTATTCCTAAAAAAACTTAGCATTTGAAATCTTTCAGAAGCGCCGGAACACTCTTTAGTATTTCCCTTTATACACTATTTCTAAAAGAATTTAGTAGTTGAAGTCATTCGGGAGCGCCAAAACACTCATTAGTATTTCCCTTTATACACTATTTCTAAAAGAATTTAGTAGTTGAAGTCATTCGGGAGCGTTGGAACACTCTTTATCTTTAGCATTTCCCTTTATACACAATTTCTAACAAAATTTAGTAGTTGAAGTCATTCGGGAGCATTGGAACACTCTTTATCTTTAGCATTTTCCTTTATACACTACTTCTAAAAAAACTTAGCATTTGAAGTCCTTCACGAATGCCATGCCAGAGCACTCTTTAGCATTTCCCCTTTTACACTACTTATAAAAAACTTAGCATTTGAAGTCCTTCACAAGCGCGGGAACACTCTTTAGTATTTCCCTTTATACACTGTTTCTAAAAAAACTTAGCATTTGAAGTTCACGGGGCACTGGGAGCATTTCCCTTTGAACCCACCACTGGGACACTCTAACATTTCCCTTTGAACCCACCAATTAAGCCCGCCCATGAAGAATCGTAGAAGAAAATTATAGTGAAATAATGCAGATTTCTTTTTCATTTTAATTAAAAACTAAATATTTATCTAAGCCGGTAAAACTTTGAAACAAGGTAACAAACTACAATGCACGTATGTACCAAGTTATATCCACATGGAACCAACCACCACTTGGCGGAGAACATGAGTGTGGTTTACCGTGGAGGATGGCAAAAATGACAGCAGAAGAATCTCTTTTCTATCCAACCAGCAACAATACCTTTTAGCCTTCATAGCTAGAAAATCCCACTGGCTATGGTTTCATCCACCTTTTGTCATGTGAAAGAAAAGATCTCACATTCATCGTCCTTCATGAAGATCTTCAGAGAAAACAGCAGTCCTAGAAATATTTTCATAGTCAAAGGCACTTAGGCCAGAGTGAGGACCAGAAGAAAACATTGAAGATGTCCCATCAGAATCATAAGCGGTAGAAGACTGTCTCAGGTTAGGCCTTGTATTGGATGACGGTAATGCATGATCGTGATTTTCAGTGATGTGCTGCACCATTTTAAGTGACTGTACCACTTCACCCATTGTAGGCCGTTGGCTTGCTTCAGGTGAAACACAGGCTGCAGCGATAGTGCAAACACGGACAAAATCTTCCTTCGGATACCTTCCCCCAAGCCTTGGATCAGCAAGTTCTTCTAACCGCTCCTTATCTCTAAGAATTGGCCTTGCCTGAAAACATAACTTGGTAAATTATTTTCTATCTAATGTAAACTACAAAGGACAGATTTACTTTCAATCATTTCAAACAGAAACCAAGTTGAAATGCTTGAGTTTGAAATGAACTCAATGAGAATAATGAATGAACATAACGTTATGAATCTAACCCAAGTTACAAGATTCTCTTGCCCAGTTGGCTGTGACATTTCCACAGGTTTCTTTCCAGTCAACAGTTCTAGCAAGACAACCCCATAGCTATAAACATCGCTTTTAATGAGTAGGTGTCCGGTCATGGCATACTCAGGTGCTACATACCTGCATAATAGTCTCATTTCGTCTGAAGTCTTAATTATAAACCAAATGGAAATAAAAAAGCGAAAGAAAGTATATAATGAAACTTACCCAAATGTGCCCATGACTCGAGTAGACATGTAATTAGCTCCCCCTTCAGGGGCTAGTTTAGCTAGACCAAAATCAGCAACTTTAGCATGAAAATTGTTCTCAAGCAATATATTAGATGCCTTAAAATCTCTATGTATGACACATGGCTGTGAATCTTCATGCAAGTAAGCAAGTCCTCTTGCAGCATCAAGTGCAATTTTCATCCTTGTGTCCCAATCCAAAGGGCAGTTTATTCCCAAGGGACCTGGGGGAAAATCAAGGTTAATTTCAATAAGCATAATGAAATATTTCAGTAAATAACTATCAGTGCTAACAATAGACACGTAAAGCAGGTAATTCAAGATTAAAAAACTGAACCCATTATTTGAGAAATTACATTACCATGAAGCCAGGCCTCCAAACTTCCATTTGGGACAAGTTCATAGCAAAGTAGGTTTTGTGATGAGTCGGGATTGCTATAGTATCCAACTAGTTTTACAAGGTTACGGTGATGCAACCGGCTAAGCATCTCAACCTCAACCAAAAACTCTTTGCCGCCCTGTTGCCCTCCATTAGTAAGCCTCTTAATCGCAACAGCAGTTCCATCATTCAAGACACCTTTAAATACTCTACCAAAACCTCCTTCTCCAAGAATGCTTGCTGGTTCAAAATTGTTTGTTGCTTCTCTAAGATCTTCATGAGAAATAAAACGTGTACTGGTTGGGTATGAAAGTGACCTAGCAGATGAAATTGTGTGTTCTATCCTTGGCTTTTCTGTTGGACATAAATCAAATGTCAGTAGTATAGAATACGTAGAATACCATATAATTTACAGCTGATCATGGAAATAATCGTGTGAGAGTGTGTATCAATTGTCTAGTCCGGGTCCAATAGATAAAATTGTAAGCTAAATCAAGTTTCATGATCAATCACAAACATTAGTACACATTAATGTTAAATTCTAAGAAAAAATTCTCAAGTAATCATCTGCTTTGGAAATGCCTGTGATGAATGAACAAAAGCAATTAGTTTGCTTCAGCAGACTTTCTATTTTATAAATTCTGTGCCAGGAAGTAGTTTTTCTTTGGAAAGGAAGCCAATTTTCAGCGATTTAACTGTTACAATTAATGCCTTTATGAGATATCCAAATCAAGAAATGCAGCCAAATATAACTTATAGCAGTTTTCATCATTAGAATGTTGTTATAGAAATGCAAAAGTGAAAACAAACACAATAGCAGTTAGAACTAGAGTACTTGCCAGTTTCTGTAGGAGGTGTTTTTGTCTTTGGCCTGACCGTGCATAAACAAAGTATAAGTAAGCATATAATGGAAATGATGAGTATCCCAGTAACAAATCCAAGGATAACAACCAAATTTGAACGCCTTCCCCTGTCTGAAGTATTCGATGATGTAGCTGTTAGTTCTTGTCTCCCAGGAGTTTTCACAGTTGATGCAGTAAAAGTGGGAGCTGCAGTAGAATGTCACGGTATGTTATTATTGGAAAAAATAGGTAAAAGCTCTAGTATTTTATTCCTCAGCCTTAAGCTGGTTTATATAGAAAAGAAATCATTAATACAATTGATTTTCTCGAGAATAAAGGAAAATAATGACAAATAAGGATATCAATAATAAAACCGGAAATATAATATTTTCCAACAGTTATAATATATAAATGCATAAATGTATAGATATTCATTCTTAGACCCACAACCATCAAACGCCCCACCCCCTTAATGAAGTACACCATTGCCATTACCTCTTCTAAAGCTTTGAATGACCAAAGAAACTAACAGCAATGGGTAATGTAGCTATAAAATTAAACATAATTCATTAAATTTGTTATATAAAAATATGGCAACAAGGAAGAATGGTATACAGGAATTAAAATATTTGTAATGGTGAAACCACATATACAAGGTACCATCACGGCTAAAATGTCCTAAGCAATGCTATGACATAAATATCTAGCTTTGTAGAGACAGCATCAAGACTTAAATTTCATAATGGGCAATGTCACAGGATTTTCATGAGCATCAGAATTATAAGATTTGGGTTTGCAGAAAAAGTCAGGCCATGTTAAGAAGCCGCGGTGAGCAAACAACGGAATAGAGCCCATAGCATCATTGCATCTTTTTCTTTCCTTCCTTACCACTTCTAAAGTAATGAAGTCTAAGTTGTTAAAACACTAAGATCACATATATAACAGGTTTCAATACCAAGTAAAGAAAAACATTAGCTACATAGTTTCTGTACAATAATCATCTCACGGTAAGTTTTCTCAAATATCAAAAACACCAAAGCATCACGAACTGTAGTGACATATTTCAGAAGTTCTAAAGTCCGTATTTTTACCTTTTGAAGGAGGTAGAGGTTTAAACCAGGTCAAATTGAGAACCCTGTAGTCACCCACGAATCTACTGTCTAGTCGAACCTTGTGAAATATAAGGGAAGAGTTTATTCTAGATGCTTCATAGGCAGAGAAACTGATATCTTTTAGCGGAGTGATATACATCGATATATTCCATATCGATAAGCTGTGTACATAAAAGTTTATCAGTTCAATTTGGGTAGCCCGCATCCCCAATTGTGCAGCCAATTCATCAAGAAAAAGATTCAAGTCAGGGTTTTGAGAGACATTCAAAAGAAGAAGGTCTAGCTTTACAGGATAAACACAACGGAAGCCCTCGCTGCCTCGTTTCAATACCATGTCTTTTTTACAATAATCTGTTTGAATAAAATAAAGCATATTCAGTCATATAGCAATACAAAATTACAACAAGATTCTTATCCAAATGTGATGGATTAACCTTACTGGAAAGATAAAGGGATAATGGTGGGTGAGCCATAACAGAAGGAACTTGTGTAACTGGAGACAATAAAGGAGCTTCAAGTGTTGTACCATATGAACCACATTCAACTATTAACACCGTACTACATAATGTTAATAACACAAGCGATGTTTTCAGCAAAATGCAGCGAAAAATTCCCAATCCACCTACAAGATTTGGAAAAATTACTGAATAAGCATAACATGCAATGAGGGTTTAAGATTGGTTAATGTAATGAAATTGAAAATTGTGATTACCGATTAAGGAGATGAAAAGCATGGGATTCGACATCGGCGATTGTTGGATGAGGTGGATGAAATCAAGGAAGGAAATCGAGGGTTTTGAATTGGGAAAGTGAAGTGCATGCGTGCATGAGTTGAGTTGAGAAGAGTTTGATGTGTGTTGTGTTGATTCCTTCTTTTTTTGGAGAAAAGGATTTTTAGCGGTTTGGTTTGTGTCATTGCTAGCAAGAGTGTGAAAATGTTACGTTTTGTGTTTGAAAATTGGTCCAAATGTTGACATTTGTGCTCACTTTTCAATAAAATTTCAGTACTGTATTTTTCCAATAAACAACCGTTTGAACTAGTCAATTAATTTTTCATACAAATTTGAATACACTTTTCCCCCTTTGATTAAGAGAAATGTTATTCTTACACCAAAATCATACACTTACACCGTATTTTACTGTTCATTGAACAGTAAAATATTATAATAATATTTTTTTTTTAAATAATATAAAAAATTATTTTTTTAATACTTTTTAATTTTTCTGAATATTTATTAACCAACTTCATTATTGCATTAACCAAATTTTTACACTATATTAACCAACTTTGGTGACTGCTAAAATTATTTTTAACGCCTGAACGTTATTAACCAACTTCATTAGTGCATTAACCAAGTTTTTACATTGCATTAACCAACTTGTTTCACTATTTTTAAAATCATTGCTCATGGATACTGTTCATGTGTACTGTTCATGCGTTGTACTATTCATATGACACTGTTCATGTATGATTTTACTGTTCACTGACACTATTCATTAAAAATATTTTTTTAATTGAAAAATACACTGTTCACCGTATAAATACGGTAAAAAGTACATACGGTGTATGTATTGGTGTACAAATCTATAATATAGGAATTCCAGTTATTCTGGAAAAGACCAGCATGCCCTTCTGTTTTCAGCTTCCAAATCATTCTTGCTTATGGCTGGCCAGGTTGGTTGATCCTTCATGTAGCAACTGTCCTTCTTGAACCGAAAATGTAAATGCCTGTTACATGGCAACTGAAAATTCCTTTGGTTGTACATTAAAGCAACTACCATACTGCAAAACCTGCGCAGTACTGTACCGGTTCCAGAATTTTTCCAGCTTCCAATGCCTTTTGCAACTCTTCAGACACATCAGCATTTATTGTTGAATCCATGCTTTCTAAACATCACCACATTTCTTCTTTGCTGCAATTGTAAACAATACCCTATTGTCTCTCCTACTCTCATATTTTTCTTTGCAAACTAAACACAACTTACATCTTTCGCACACTTCAACTACAACAATGGCCAGACCGTTTGCAATGATCAAGGACATCAATGACAGCAAGGAGACATGGAAGATTGTTGTACAGGTCCAGCACAAATGGACTGTGGTTGCCAGGTCCAAAGAACATTTCGAAATGGTAGTAATCGATATCGAGGTTAGTCATTTGGTTACGTTCCTGCTTCAAAATTCTTACTCATGTCGCATTCATGGTATTTTATACCGATGGTTTAGTGTTATGGAATATGAATATGTATACAACATTGTACGAAACTCTTTACAGACAACCATGATTTCATATGTTCTTTTTCAAGAACACTGCCTATCACCATCTATGTTTCTTTTTGTTCTTCATCCTCATATGCCTATTGTGTTTTATATTCTGAAACTGTAACCGCGATTGCAAACAATTTAATTTTACGCATCCCATGAATATACATGATGCTTGTCCAACGACATATTTCTGTTTCCTTTTTTGTCGTCCCTAACTGCATCACTGCCATTACATGCTTTCTGGATTTAACATTTTCTCATTATTGTTTCTCTAACTTTTCTATTTGCATTGTTGTGTATTCAGGGAAATGATGTCCATGCCCGAGTCCCCCCCGTCTTTAAACAGGCCTTTGACAAAGTATTAACCGTCGATAATACTTATACCATTGCGAACTTCCAGGTCATTCTTAATTATTTGGTATTCAAACCATCTCAACACAAATATCTTTTGGTCTTCACGGGTGGCACATCCGTAGCCGACACCAACAAGCACATCATTCCTGCTAAGGTTATTCACTTTACATCATTTGCTGATATAATCTGCGGAAAGTGGAAACAGGATGTCTTAATAGGTTTGTTTGGTTTAATTCTTTCAATGTGGTCTTCTTTATTTCTTCATTGCAATCCTGTACTCCTGTTTGTTCTGTGTAAATTTACCCGTGTTCGCAGATATCATTGGGATGGTGACGGATATCGGTTACACACAGCTACAAGGAGGCAGCAGAAAATAACAGATCAATCTGGTCCTGAAGGATTTGGGGTATGTGGTGCATTTCACATCTATATCATCGCACATTTATCGTTCTCGAATATGATGTCTCTATTGCGATTGTATCTAAAGTTTTTTTACAGCAACAACACTCTCCATTTTACGCTGTGGGAGGGTTATGCTTTGGAGTTTAATGACTTCCTTCAAAAAAGAAAAGACCCGTCTTTACCTACTGTTGTCATTCTGCAATATGCAAAGGTTAAGGAGGAAGGTATACATACTATTTTACTGACTCGGTGTAACCTGCTTTTTGTTTTATACCATTTAAATAACATAATTGTTTCTGTTTTCTTTTGTTTTGTCGTAGGTAAATACCCATTGTGTGTTTTGAACACTTTCAACGTCACCAAGTTACGTATCAATGATGATTCTTCAGAGATTATGACATTTATTAATAGGTCCTCATTCAAACTTTACTTTATGTTTGGTATTTATGTTTCCTTTAATCTTTACGTATACCGAGCCTTATAAGTATGTTTATTGTATAACACAACATTAAAGACATTCTTGGCTTCCAAGACTCTTCATCAACTTTAAAGTCCCTGTCAACCAACTGGTCCCAAACTTCTGGTTCTTCTCAACTCACTCCGTATGATAAATTTATGTTTAAGGCTGTCGTGCTCCCACTTTCAAAAATTGTCCAACTTAAAGACGTGAGTCCATTATTTTACTTTTAGCATTGAAGTCCTTTAAACGTCTGTCAATTGAATATGATCATGCTTCTCACCGTTTGCCATTTATATTGATACCAAATCACCCAATGTGTTACCGTTGCGACTACTGACAAGCTAAAAACCTCCCAGGGAGGTTGGTATTACCAAGCATGTCATGAATGCCCCAGGGTCGCAAATGGTCTCACTGCTCCTTACATTTGTAGTGCTGGACATACCACCGAAACAGAAATATTCAGGTATAAAATTCTGCTTGATGTCGTTCATCATTCATGTCGTGCCACATTTGTATTGTGGGACCGTGAGTGTTCTGAATTGTTGGACGTATCTGCTGATCTTTTGCGAGCCACCATGCTAAGGTAACATGTTTATCAATGTCACAGCTTTAGAGTTCCTGATTTGACTTAATCCACACTGACTATATTTTCAAACCTACAATTTTAGGTCGGTGTCACCGATCCTCTTGAATATCCTTTAGCGCTTGACGCTTTGGTGGGTATCAAACTGGCTTTCAAAGTGAAGTGGCAACCTTCATGGACAAATGCATCCGTTGTTTCCATATTTAGAGATGAAAATGTCGTTAAACAGCTGGAATCATCCTTTACACCAGTTCCGGTAACAATTTCACATTTCTTATTTCACATTATCGTTTCCAACATATTTATGAATAACATTACGCATATCTTCCCTTGCCCAACAGTCTGTTTCGTCTACTCCAATGGTTTCTTCGCACGATCAACAAGTGCAAACATCAGCTCCTTTCTAATGATACTCATATACTTTTTGATCTTTTGGTTTCACATTTTTTTTTCATTCATACTGACGAATATTAACTCTGGAATTGCAGATTGTAGAAAGTGTTTCTGAGGCTATTCCAATAGAACAGTGGGATTTAGTCGCGGTATGCTACCATGTTATATGCGCAGTAACATATAACTGTTGGTCGTTTGGTTTCTAATGTGGTCAAATTTTCCCTGCTGTGGTTTTACATTTTGCATGAACTAGACGTTACCTCCTGTTTTCACCCTGAACCCGTTACACCGAGTTCAAGTTCAAAAAGGATGGCGGCCCCTGAATCAGATGCTGCTACAACTTCAAATGCTGACGATGATTTTCAGCTTTCAGCCACCAAACTCAACAAAATTATCAAATTCGAGAAGTAATGTTTCCCGTTGATTCTTCATTTCAACAACGATACAATTCGGACAGCTCTAATGAAATTAATTCTAAACTTTTTGTGTGAACATCATTAATGATAACATGTGTAATATTAATTTAGGCCTTTTGTCTTTTGCGATTAAACATGGCGACTTCATTTCACTGGATTTTATAATGTATTCGCTGCATCTCAATTTGTCCATATCAACCCTCCAATATAACTGCATTACTGTTCTAACTGTATTCAATATAAAATATCTACTGCACAAGTGCAGCAGCTTTTACCTTCCTGTAACATCCTGTTGATACAAACATGCAATTTTACTCAACTTCCATCTTTTAAAATTCCCACATTACGTTAACAAAACTTTGCAAGCTACAACATCTATACTAATTCCTAACAATATATCAAACAATGACCGACTGTTGATTCTAACATGATTTATTTCACAACTTGCATCTTTTTGAATTCCCACATTAGTTAATCACAACTTGGCAGGTTACAACAGAAATACAAATTCCTAACAACAGATCAAACTACGACCGGTTATGCCAAATCTCAAACAAATTATTTCCAACAATTTTGCACCTTCTCTGACAATTTTTAGATTATATACTATTTAATATCTACTACATCACTTCATTCATCAATGTCTTCACTTTTAAAAGACTACCTTCTATCAACCTACTTATACATATCAAACTATGACTGATTGCTACAGCCACTGCATTTTTTACAGCTCCCCATACCTTTTACTAGCTGTATTTTTTCCCTCTTTTGATCGGACTCCCACCATTGGCCTTTTTGAATTTTTTCCCTTACACAACTTATTTTACTTCTCTGGCACTTTCCCAACCGGCCTGTTCAAGACTTAAGACCTCCAAAATATCCTATAACTAATTCTCATGTTGCCATACGTCCCTGCATATAATTAACACATAAACACCAATTCTTTTTTATACAACCATGACAATCAAACCCTCTGTGACATCCTCATCAACTCAACTTTATTTCGTATAAACCATCAAACCACACTTACTCTCTGGCTTATCACTTTCTGCCTTACATCTTCATTGCATTTTACCCAATGGATTCAAACTTTAACAAACCTGTTAATTCTGCAGCTGCTTCAGCGAGACGTAAAAGGAAGGCCTACCTCAACGCCAAAAGATCCAACCATCTTCCTCATTATAACAAGGAGAATCATTTTCCTCCAACCACACATTCAGATGTCTCTACTCCTGGATCATCGCGTCGTGGTACATTCATTTCTCCACTGACTATAGACTTAACCAATGCATAAAATTGTTCAAGATCCTCTAATCGTCATCACCTCGACAAAGACAGGTTTAAAAGGAGTAGGCTGGCACTAACATCTCATGGCAATCTCTACAACCATTTCAACGCCGTTGCACAACTCAATAACACCTGTTTAATTCACCCTCCAACAACTCCAATTCCGACTCCTGTTGCCTCCCCCGGTATCATTCGGGAAGGTCCCAGTCCTAACATTATTGCCGGTTCACCATCTGAAACTGACAACGACTTAAATTCAGGGGACGACGACATCTTTGAGGACAACTGTGAACATGAAGGACATAATGAGTCTCTTATGTTGGGAAACTCTTTTGATCAAGGTATCCGCCAATTCACCTTCTTATCGTGCCTACTACTTACAATTACGTACAATATGGTTTAATGATGCCATATGAAATTTAGCTTTCATGTTCAAAAAATTTGAAATGCAATACATCTTCACACATATCACTTTAATTATACCTATTAATTGCAGATTATTATGATATTGGAGACCCTTTATGGGAATGCCAACATTGTCGTGCGGCTATGTGGTATCAGGAGCAAAGGTCTAAGGGAAGGCACGCAACTGTACCTAAGTTTGGCCTGTGTTGCAAGGGAGGAAAAATTGAACTCCCATTGCTTAAGGCTCCACCGCCTCAATTGCATAAATTACTATTTGATAAAAATTGCCGGTATGCAAAGAATTTTCAGAGCAACCTACGAACCTATAATGATATGTTCTCTTTCATTTCTCCTGGCATGAAATTCGATACAACTAACACAGTCAGAGGTTGAGGACCCCCCACACTGCGACTGCATGGCCAAACTTTCCACCAGATTGGAACCCTGCTTCCAGCTTTGGGACAACGTCCTAAATATGCACAACTCTATATCCACGATACGGATAACGAAATTGTCAACAGGATTGGGTGTTTTAGGTATTGTACATAATATTTTGCTTCATATGTGACTGTGTAAACACCCCAAATTTGCACTCACCCATTCACACCATGGCTTGTGATCTTTTCATATGCATAAGTTCAATCATAGCATCTCATATTGCATTTTTGATTCACTGCATTGCTTCTAAGTCATCTGCATCTAGGGTTTGTGATCTGAGCAATCCCTGAGCCATTTGAGCCACTCCATAGGTCATAAATCACTTCAAAGGGGTCCATGTATGTTCAAGCATCATATTATATCCTCTCAAAGTCAAGAATGTCAAAAAAATCACAAGAACTGAGATTGGCATGGAAGCAGAGCCAGGTTTAACTGCACAGATGACCTAGAATTAGGGTTTTGGTTTCAAAGGCCATAACTCCAAATTTTTTGGTAATTCTTGTTTCTATTGGTCTCTATATGGTATAGGGATCATGCATATAAATTTTCATGAAGAAATTCCATGGGGAAGGTATCTGATCAAGAGTTGACTTTTTGAGCAAGTCAGTGCAAAATCAGGGCATCTGAGGCCCCCAATGACCCAACCAAAGGGTGTTTTTCATCATTTTGATTGTGTATGATCTTTATTTGATCATAGAAGATGTTGTAAGTTCACAAAATTGAAGAATTTCAACCCATTTGCAAAGTTGACTTTTTGGGAAAATGACTTGTAATGGAAACTTGCCATTTTGGGAAACTTTTTCAACCCTTGCTTTTTGATTCAAAAATTCTTCAAATGGGAAAACTTTGGTCATGAAAGTTGTAGAATGGATCATTCCCTTTTCAAAAAGTACAAGAACTTATTCTAATTCATTTTTGATCAAAAGTTATGGCCTTGCAAAGTTGGATAAAATCATTGAAATTTCACTTTTGCACAAAATGGAAAACTTGCAATTTCTCATGGCAAGCCTTTATGTGACTTCAATATGACCTCTAATCATCATACCAATGCAATGCATGACCTAAAATCAGAATTGTCCCAAGGGATTTCTCATTTATTTGCCTTGATTTTCACATAACCATAGGCCATTCTTCATGAAAGTACAAAGAGGGATTTTTTGCAAAATCATTCTCAAAGGGATTGTATGATCTCTAACTGGTTTCAAAGCATTGCCATGACTTCATGAGGCATCACACACCAAAATTCAACAAGGTTTTCTCACATGTACATAACCAAAAGTCATGAAATGTAACAAGTGGGCAAGTTGCAAAAACTCTCTCAACTCATGATCCAAATGCAGCAGCCTCTCATGAACCATCCAAGGGTCATCCTCAAACTCAGCTGAGGCAGATACACCCTTTAGATTTCCTCTGCCATGGCCCATACTCTCAAGGACACATATTTGACTTTTTGGCCAAAACTCCCATACTCTTGGAATAGTGTTTTGCAGCCATTCAGAACCTACCACATATTATATTCAAACAATATGGGAGAGATAAGTGCAAGCATTGGGGCCTGAAAACACACACAAGCCTGAAGGAGATCATAAGCCAGCATTCTCATTTTTTCACCTCTTATGCAAAACCATTCGAAACACACTCCACAAGCATCAAACATTCAAACAAACTTCACAAAACATCTCAGCACACCTCACTGATCATTTCCCACCCTCCATTTTGCCCTGAAACCTCCATAATCAAAAACACGATTTCAACACTCCATTGGCCTGAGCTTCTGCAAACTCTCTCTAGAGGCCATTTAAACTCCAGCTAAGGATCACAAACACTTGGGGGGATCATTGGGGGTTGATTTGAAGCAAAGACTGGCCCAGAAAGTTGCAAACTGAGGAAGCTCAAGCTCAGGTACCTCAAGAACTTTTTTCCAGAAATGAGTTTTTAAGTTCCTAGATTGTTCTTCATGCTTTGCTGATCACTCTGATGTTTTTACTTTTTGAAATGGTTGAGAAATAAGCCTGTATCGAAGCTCTGAAACTTTTCCAGATTTTATGTTTTGATCTATATCTTGAGTTGTAGGTTATATAAATTTGTTTTGATGCTTGATTCGTGTTCAGGGTGATTAGGAGATGTGATCTGGAGCTTTAGAGCTCTTGATTTTGTCTAGAGAAGAAGATTAGGTTTTGTGCTCGCCGGAGAAGATGACCAGTGTTCCGGTCATCTGAAAGTCATTAGGGTTCAGATTAGGGCTTTAATCATAATTAGTGTAGTTTGAATTTCAGTCGTCCAGATGCGCGCGGGGTCAATTCCCTCCAACCCAGCTTTGAATCTCAGCCTTGGGATTAGTTGACTTTCCCCTTTTTCTCATTTTATTTAATTTTTAATTCATTTGTTTCTATTTAATTTGCACGAATTAATTAAAATAGCAAAAAATGTTTAAAAATTATGAAAATTTTTATCAAGGTTTTCATTATTTTTCAGAACACAAAAATATTTTTATTTTTTGCATTAAAAATTATTTTTAAATCATTTAAAAGATTATTTTTAATTAATTAATGAAAATCAATTAATTAAAAATACTTTTAGGTATTTAAAAATCACAAAAAAAATTCATATAGCATTTAGAAACATTTAGAAACATTGTCCAACTCTCAAACCAAATTTATTTTTTGTTCTTGATGCCTTTTGATAATTTTCAATGGAATTAATTTCATTTCAAGGCATTATTTTGGTTCAAACTTCAAAAATTCATTTCTGCCTAACCATTGAGAGTTGGACAATGATTCTTTTTGAATTGCATCTTGCATAGCATGTAGTTTATAGGATAAAATTGGCATGAATTGATCTTGCATTTTCAATTTGTTTTGCATTTTTCTTGTCAAGGTACCTTAAAACCCTAGCAATCTTAGGAAATTCATAACCCTCCTTAGGTTAAGAGTTGGATCCCCTCCTTTGGGCAGTGAGTTTGTATAGGTTTAAAGTTCCTTTGATTGCACTTTAAATTTTTTATCATGTCATTTGCTTCTGGTTTTGGATTTTTGCTTTGTATGTTGCATATAACCCTAATTCATGCCTTCTTTTACATCCATCTTCCATTTACTTGCATACCATGAATTGCCATGACATTTTGTGCATCCATTTGATTCGTGATACATCTTAAAGCATATTAGAATCATGTTTGATCATTTCACCTTTCATTTGCCATATTGTATGTCATTTGCATTTCATAACTTTTCATGTATGTTCATGGTTCTAAGCATGCTTCTCTTGCATCCATATGTTTGTATGATCATTATAATGCCTTGCCTCATGATTGCATCATCTCTTAGCATCATTAACATCATACTCATACTCATGCTTCTGGTTTTGGTTTGCATCATGACATTGCATCTCATTTTGCATTGCATTTCATTTCTTTTGCTAACTTTTCAGGTGGTAAGTTGTTTGAGAAGTGAATTTGCCTTCACTTCTCACATTCTCTTTTCATCTCCTTCATACTTCCCTTGCTGCATTTTGTATGTGTATTGGATTGAGCTTGCTCTTTCTTGTTCATCTTACCTTCTTTCATCAAGCAACTTGTCTTCTTAAGTGAAGCAAGTTGTTTTGCTTCTCTTTGCTCCTTTCATCTGCTTCTCTCCTTGGTGGTTTCTTGAAGATTTCTGTCTTAAACCTCACAAACCCTAGGAATGACCAAGCATGATAATAATTAGGGTTTGATTATTCCCCCACTTAGCTTTTACCTTTGTGTCTCTTTGAGTCTTCTCTTCTCACCTCATAATCAAGGACTAAACCCTAAAGGTTTTAAGGCTTTGTGATTAAGCTTATGCCTGCATCCTTCTATTAGGATGAAGTGTATAACTTTAATCCTAACTGTTAAACCCTTAATGTGTTTAAATCCTTTAATCAATTCACTTAAAAATCATCAAGACATCAAGCTTGTAACTTGGGCCTTGCATTAGGGTTCTAATTCTTCCTTAATTGGTTAAGAAGGACTAACCCTAGTGTTAATGGACAAGTCCCCCTCAAGTTGTCTTACAAACCATAAAACTCACTTCTTCATCTTATCATTAACTAAAATCCATCTAATAAAGGCTTCGTTTTGTCATGAGGTTAATCCCTAATCATGGATTAAGTTGAGGAGTCTTCCTCAGCTTAAACATTCTCATCTATTATCCTTCTATTAGGATGGTGTAATGAGTTTGTTTAATCCCTGATTATGGCTTAGTCTCATTACTTAACACTAAACAAAAACAACAAAAAACATCTAAATAATCACAAGTAGGTTAATGATCTTAATCCTACATCATGGTGATTAAGTGTGAGATGCTGACTTCACACTTAAGGTATTCTCATTACCCCTAATCAGAGGGAAGATGTGATGAGTTTACTAACCCATTGGTTTAGGCTTAGGCTCATTAACTTATGACAAACTTTCAAAAGGCAATAAAAGACTGAAAACTCAAAAACAAACAATAATCGTCTCCTTCGGGATTCTTTTCTTATCATCTTCACTCACAAATGAGAACCTGCTTCTTCCGTCTAATGCAAGACAGTTTGCACCTAAGCCAGACAGGTCATACACTTGAGCATAGACAAGCAAGCAGTTCACAGGTCAATTCATCTTTCAGTCTCTTTGGGTCGAACTACAGTGTTCTTACTTCCTCATTGCACGAGAGGATACGTAGGCATAACTTAACAGTTATCGAACAAAAGTCTCTGTATATTCCCCTTTTTTCTAGCCTTATTCCTTAAGCCTCATGGTCATGAGCATTTCATTCTTATTCTTATACTGACACTTCACATATTTCACTTCACTTTCTTCCAGCACTGACACTTGTATTCTTTCCAGCTTTGATACACAGATTGCACTGACACTACCCCTTTAAAACACAAATCTTTCAAGCGTGGATCTCGTCGAGTACGACGGACAATCTGGGTGCTAATACCTTCCCAGGTTGTAACCAACCCCCTTTCTCAGTCTCTCTGGTTCGCAACCGTCTTATCCATATCTTTTTTAGGTCTATGCAGCATTGCCTTTCCTCCGGGATAAAAATGCCTAGCTGGCGACTCTTTCTTTTCTGAGTTCACCCCTGTGTGTTCTCTTCCTCTTTTCGCCGACCGTTCGCGTATGTACCCCTCTTGGCCCTGTGCGTCATTTTGGCGGGAGCGACAACTTAGCGACTCTGCTGGGGACCCTTATACTGTAACCAGGGCTTCTGGTTCTTTTTGTGGGTTCCTCCTAGCGCTTGTTTGATTTGTGTTTACTGGGGTGTTATGTGCTATTTGTGTTTGTATATTTATTTTGTTTATTGCTTTATGTACAGTTATTTATTGCTTTCTTTACAGCTTTATATAATATACTGTCATATTGCTATTCTGGCTGGATCTGGTTTTTGTCTTGGTGGGTGGGGTTCATTGAGAGTTTGAGGTCCTATACCTGGGACCTGAGTGACACCTAGGCTAGAGTGGTTCATGTTCTTTCTCATTCCATTTCGGTCTGGTGCGGGAATGTGAAACACGGTTCAGATGTGGGTTTCTTCTTGAGAACTCTGTGCTACAGATTTCCTGTAGTGCTAGGGCTATCTGGGAAGCCTGCTAAGTCTGGATGACCTTTATTATTGACCTCCAGAAACTGAGGTGAATTAGAGGAGGATCTTTTATGGTTATTGTAAACACTGTACCTCCGGGTTAGAAGTGTTTACACTTCTCATAACTGATCCAAGTCTGAGGATCCTTGTTCTAGAACACCACCTGTGAGGGGGTTAGGCTGTTTACAGGTTTGCAGGAACCCTTGGCCACATCATACCCTAGTACTTGTTTTTAAGAATGCTTCACTTTGGACAGTTCTTGTGATTTAACCCTGGACATGTGACTCTTTATTTGAGTCCCCCACCTTGGTTACTGGATTTTTCAACCTCCATCTGGACTTCTTAAACATACATGGACCTTTTATATCAAGACAATTATCAGATCCAGCTTGATCACAAACCATTGCATATCATTTTCATACTCATCATTGCATCATTTTAACATTTGCTTATTTGTTTTTCAGGGTATCCACATTACATCTGTCTTGGTTTTGACCCCTTTATCTGCATAGACCCCTGTTCATCAGCTATCTGCTTCAGCTATCTTCATCAGTGGTTTGCTTCAGTACCTTCATCATCAGCCTATCAGTGGATCATTTCCAGTATCAGTCATCATCATCAGCATCTGTTTTCAGCTCTTCAGCAGTCATGGCACCCAAGAAGAGCAACATTTCATATCATTTCTTTGAGCCTGTGCTGGCTAGCATCAGGCAGGTCCAGGCACTCATTACTCCAGACCACATCCCATTATTCAGAGAACATTATGGAGGCATCCTTGATATGGTTATGGACTTGGACCCTTCTCAGAGGAGTTTGATTCACACTTGCCTACAGTTCTATGATCCTCCTTTGAGATGCTTCACTTTCCAGAACTTTCAGCTAGGACCTTTGCTGGAGGAGTTCTCATCTTTGATTGGAGTACCTGTCAGGGGTGATATCCCCTTCAACCCAGAGATGGATTCTCCCAGCAATGAAGAAGTGGCAAAGGCACTGTATTTGGAACCTATATTGATTGAGCAAAACATGTCAACAAAAGCAGGAATCCCTAGTTTGCACCTAGATTTTCTGACTTCACAGGCCATCCTGAAGGCCCCCTTGGGAGAATGGAAGGCAGTTTGTGCATTGTTAGCCCTCAGTATATATGGGGTTATACTTTTTGCAGATGATCCCAAGTTTATTAGCAAGAATGCCATTCATCTCTTCCTTCTGAGGAACCCAGTGCCCACATTGCTGGGGGACTTCTATTATTCTGTTCACCAAAGGAATGAGAAGCAGAGAGGGAGGTTGGTAAGGTGCTGTGCTCCTCTATTTCATACCTGGCTACTCAAACACTTACCCAAGACTGATGCTTTCCTAAATCCTCACCAACAGAAGAATTGGGCTAGAAGACTCATTGCTTTGACTTCAGATGACATCAGATGGTGCACCCAGAGCACCAAAGGCAGAGACATAATTACTAGCTGTGGGCAGTACCCTAATGTACCTCTAATAGGAGTAAAGGGTTGCATCAACTACAATCCTTTGTTGTTTAAGAGACAATTGGGCTATGCTTTGGTTCACCCTCCTAGAGTACAAGACTTGGCTGAAACCCTGTATTGTGAGATAAAACCTAATCTAGCTGTTGTCAGACAAGCATCCTGGGCTTGGGACAACATCCAGACCAAAGGGATGGCCATTCTTGGGAGATGCAATAATGTGGCTTCAGCTCAGTATTATGAATGGTCTCATGCTAGGGCTCAGATTTCTGGGATGCCTTTCACCATTGAGGATGCACTTGGACCATCCACAGCACCACCTCCAGCCACTGTCAGCCTGGAGGAATTTGAGAAACTGAAAGAGAGGAATGAGAATCTGTCTCAAGCTCTGAAGAAGACCCTCTGGGAGAGAAGTGATGGTCGTCTAGACATTGAGAGGTTGGAGAAGCTTAAGGTGGAACATCTAGCCAGGATTGAGAAATCAGAGGACTACATCAAGAAATCAAGAGTTGGAGAGCAGATTTTGAAGAATGCCTGTAAAGAGGCCCAGTTTCAGAAGGCTAGGACTGATCTCTATCTGAAAGAAAGTCAAGCTAGGTGGGTCAGGATCACTGAAGCTCGCACTCAAGAAGATAATAGAACTCAAGCCAGGATTGAGCAGTTGGAGGCCAATGAAAAGAAGCAACAGGCAGCTTTGCTGGCAGCCCAAAAGGAGATTTCAGAATTGAAGCTTAGGGCTGGTGTGAAGAGGTCAAAGGACCAAGATAGGCACAAGAAGCTGACCACTACTATTGCCACCAGAAACCTTCTTATCAAAAGCATTACAGAGCATCCGGTTGGTCCTGTAACTGAAGCACTTTTGAAGGAGGTTAAGGAGGATGAGTTTGGCTTAGATATTTGATTTCTTTGCTTGTTGTTATTTCCATTTGATGTACTTTTCTTTTTATGTTGTATTTTGACCCTTCAGGGGCATATGTTGTAAGAACAAACTATGTATGATCCACCTTTTGTAATATATTTGTTAGTTTGTTTCATTAAGACTCTCTCTCTCAAGCAACATCAAAGCATCTTCCTCAGGGTCTGGAAAGGTCAAAACCAAGTGCCAAGCCGGATACCTTGGAAACAAATAAGCATACTGCATTGCATACTAACTTTTGTTTTGTTTTGTAGGTCTTTGTTTTGTTTGTTACTAACTCTGTTGTGACTCAGGAATTATTGCTCGCCGTCGGGTGTTCCCTCTCAACCGTCCACACAGATATCCTACTCGCAACAACCTTCCTGGTATCCAAATGGACCAAGTACAGCAAGAGCTGACAGAGGTCAGAACCCATATGGTTAATGAAAGGCTGGAGATGAGAAACCAAATGACCCAGTTCATGGAAGTAATGAATGGCTTGGCTCAAAGCCAAGAAAGATTAAGGGCATTGGTAGAAAGACAAACCCCAGAAGAACCTCCTCTGGGAACTGGAGGAACAAGTAACAATGAGAGGGGTCAGCCTCATGTTAACCCACCAGTATATGGGCCTCACCTGCATCCGGAAGTTAACATCCCGGGTAATGTGCAAGGAAATACTACTGGAGGAAGAGTCTTACAAGAAGACCCCCAGGAAGAGCAGTTTACTGTGATGGGAGCTGGGGATGAAGTCTATGATAGGAGGCTTGATGAAATTTCTGAGAAGTTGAGATCCCCGGAGTCTCAAAATTCCCTAGGTTTTGATGTTATGGATATGGGGTTAGTGGATGGGGTAAGGATTCCCCACAAGTTTAAACCCCCGTGCTTCGAGAAGTACAACGGAACTTCCTGTCCACGAACTCACTTACAGTCTTTTCTGGGAAAACTTAAGGCATACACCATGGATGAGAAACTGTGGATGTTTTATTTTGAAGACAGTTTGACTGGGGCTTCAAGGGAGTGGTACTCTCACTTGACCAGAGCTACTATCAGGTGCTGGAAAGACTTGGATGAAGCTTTCATCAGGCAGTACCAATACAATCTAGACATGGCTCCTAACAGAACCCTTCTGATGGGAATGTCTCAATCCTCCAGAGAAAGCTTCAGGGAATATGCCCAGAGGTGGAGACAGCTTGCTGCTGCTGTCCAGCCGCCCATGTCGGAAAGAGAAATGGCCGACATGTTTATGAATACCCTGCAAGGAACATATATTGATAGGCTAGCTGCCTTCTCTTCCACCAGCTTCGCAGACGTAGTCATAGCTGGGGAAAGAATTGAAAGCCTTCTGAAGATGGGTAAAATTTCTGATAATGGTGCAAGCTCGTCAAGTAATCCCAGAAAGCCTTTTGTGGGACCTAGAAGAACCGGTGAGACAAATGCCATTCATACTGGCAGGGGCAGGCCTCAGTATGTCCACAGATCAGTAGCAGCTGTCACTATTCCAGCTCCAATTCCTCAGCAACCAGCATATCAACCACCAAAAAAACCACACTATCAACAGCAAGTTCAGTATCCGCCACAAAGAAACTACAACAACAACAACAACAACAATCAACAGCAAAGGCCTTTTCAGCAAAGACCATCACAGGCGAATAGGGTGATTGATCCAATCCCTATGCCTTATGCCGATTTATTGCCACAACTCCTGAAACTCAACTTGGTTGAGCTAAGGACATTGGCACCTCCTGATCCTTCCAATCTTCCAAGAAATTATGATGTCAACGCTAGATGTGCTTTCCACTCTAATGCACCTGGCCACAATACTGAGAAATGCAGGGCTTTACAAATGAAGGTGCAAGATCTGGTAGATTCTAATGCCCTCAACTTTGCACCCCCACCAAATGTCAACAAGAATCCCATGCCCAATCATGGAGGGCCAAGAATTAATGCCATTGAGGAAGATAAGCCATCTTTCTTAATCACCAGTGTTGGGCAGATTCGGACACCTCTGGTAGAAATTAAAGCTCAGCTTCTAGAGTGCCAGATGTTCCCCGGGTGTGAGCTCGGTTGTGATTATTGCAACATTTCGGTCAACGGGTGTGATAACTTGAGAAGCGGCATAGATGGTCTTATCAAAAGTGGTATACTTCAGATCACAACAACGGCGCCTACAAATCCAGCAATCCCTTTGACAACAATTCCTGACTCTTCTACAACTGCAACAACAATCATTCCAACCAATCAATCAATATCATCAACAATGGCTCCGTCCATCACTTCAACAAATCAGATGTCAACAACCATTTCTTCTACAACATCAGCACCCCTTTATTCAGCAGAATCTTCTACAACACCAACAGAAATTGATGAAGATATTTCAGCAGTCACCATTTACTATGATCCATCATATGTTCCTCCAAACAACAACTTTCAGCAATAAGCAGTGGCATCTCCTGCCAGATCACCAGTCACCATTTACTACGATCCGCACACTATTTCAGTACCCTCCTCTGCAGCAGTCAGTCCAGTTACCATCACGGTACCTGGGCCAGTTCCATATGAAAGCAGTAATGCCATACCTTGGCATTATGGCTCTGACCTCTACTGCAACGGGGAGAAAATCACTTTGGATTCTTCAACTTCTTCTCCACAGATTGACAATGTTGGGGGAGGCGGAGGCTTCACCAGAAGCGGACGCCTTTTTGCCTCACAATTGCAAAAACCTAATGCCGAAGCAGAAGCTGTTGCAAAAGCAAAGGGGAAGAGTGTGGTATTTGAAGAACCAATCATCAAAGAAACTCAGAAGACATCCTTTGAGCAAGATGTAGACGAGTTTATGAGAATTATAAAGAGAAGTGATTACAAGGTGGTGGATCAGCTTCACCAAACTCCCTCAAAGATCTCCATATTATCCCTGCTGATGTGTTCTGAAGCTCACAGGAATGCATTACTGAAAGTCCTGCACGCAGCATACGTGCCAGAAGAGATCACTATTAATCAGCTAGAAACTGTGGTAGCTAATGTCAACACCAGTCATGGACTGGGCTTTACCAACGCCGATTTAACGACTGAGGGGCGTAACCACAACAAGGCTTTACACATCACTCTAGAATGCAAGGGTGCTATTCTATCTCATGTACTGGTGGATACTGGGTCATCACTCAATGTCCTACCAAAGAAAGCCTTAGTGAAGCTGGAGTATGATGACTTGGCATTACATCCGAGTAATTTGGTGGTAAGAGCGTTTGATGGCTCTAAAAGATCAGTGCTAGGGGAGATTGATCTGCCTGTGATGATTGGCCCGCAGACCTTCAAAATTACCTTCTATGTGATGGACATTCAGCCGGCCTACAGCTGTTTGTTGGGTAGACCTTGGATCCATGCCACTGGCGCAGTTACGTCTACCCTTCACCAGAAGCTGAAATTCGAGTGGGAAGGTCAAATCATCACTATCTGTGGGGAAGAGGACATCTTTGTTAGCCATATGGCTACGTACAAGTATATTGAGATGGATGGAGAAATCCATGAAACCATGAGCCAGGGATTTGAGGCCCTGAACATAAATGAAGCATCTGCTGTACTGGGAACCTCCATGACGTCTTATTAGCAAGCCAGGAAGGTTGTTGAAGAGGGGACTGCCCGAGGCTGGGGCAAGCTGCTACCTGTGGAGAAGAAGGAGGACAGATTTGGGTTGGGTTACAAACCAACTCAACAAGATCAATCAGAGGCTGCTAAGAAGCCCAATTTTGTCAGCGGGGGAATGTTCACCCCGGATGTAGTGAACAACTTGGAAGATGAGTCGGAAGATGAGCGCAACCTGGAGAGCTGGATACGTCCAAGGATCCCGGGGAGCCATATCTCAAACTGGTCTTCCCAGGAAATTATAAGGGTTACTCCTGTAGAGTAATTATTATTTCCTGTATATTTTAAGCATGCATCAAGTCTTGCATCTTGTCCAAGATGTCAAGACTCACTTTGTAATCGGACCATCTTGTAATTTTGTGCAAACAGATCAATCAATGAATATCGGACATCTTTTGCAAATGAGTCTTTTTCTTTTCCGCTCACTGTTTTTCATTTTTCTTTTTGTACAAAAATAAAATGGCAATGTTTTCAAAATGATAACTTTACTTCACTTTTTCTAAACAAGATTAAAATCGATCACTAAAATGAACAATCTAAACCCTTGCAGAGAGTGCCTTTCAGACTGCACCGACAACAGCACAACTATGGCTTCGTATGACTTTGACAATCCAATCAATCAAGCTGATGAAGGGGTTGAAGAAGATTATGAGCTTCCTGAAGAGCTAGCCAGGTTGTTAAGGCAAGAGGAGAAGGTTATCACTCCTCATCAGGAGGAGGTCGAAACGATTAATCTTGGTACGGATGAAGATGTGAAAGAAGTTAAGATCGGGGCCTGCTTACAAGACTCAGTGAAAGAGCAACTGATTGACCTGCTTCGTGAATATGTGGATGTGTTTTGTTGGTCTTATCAGGATATGCCAGGGTTGGACACCGATATTGTTATGCACAAGCTGCCTTTAAGAGAAGATTGTCCACCGGTTAAACAGAAACTGCGTCGTACTCGCCCAGATATGGCAATGAAGATCAAAGAAGAGGTACAAAAGCAGTGGGACGCCGGGTTCCTTGCTGTGACTAGCTATCCACCGTGGGTTGCTAATATTGTACCTGTGCCTAAGAAGGACGGCAAGGTGAGGATGTGTGTAGACTACCGGGATCTGAACAGAGCCAGCCCGAAAGATGACTTCCCTTTACCTCACATTGATGTATTGGTGGATAATACGGCTCAGTTCTCGGTATTCTCCTTCATGGAAGGATTTTCAGGATACAATCAGATCAAGATGTCACCCGAAGACATGGAGAAGACCACTTTTATCACACCCTGGGGCACGTTCTGTTATAAGGTGATGCCATTCGGACTGAAGAATGCTGGTGCAACTTATCAACGGGCTATGGTAACATTATTCCATGACATGATCCATAAAGAAATAGAATGTTATGTGGATGACATGATTGCCAAGTCCCTCACAGAAGAAGACCACTTGGTAAATCTGTTGAAGTTATTCAAGCGTCTGAGGAAGTACCAACTGAAGTTGAACCCCAACAAGTGCACATTCGGGGTGCGATCTGGTAAGTTGCTGGGATTTATTGTAAGTAAGAAAGGGATTGAAGTTGACCCTGACAAAGTTAAAGCCATTCAAGAAATGCCTGCACCGAAGACTGAGAAAGAAGTTCGGGGGTTTCTAGGTAGATTGAACTACATCTCACGGTTCATATCTCACCTTACTGCAACCTGTGAACCCTTGTTCAAGCTGTTAAGAAAAGAACAAACGGTCAGGTGGAACGAAGATTGTCAGAGGGCTTTTGACAAAATCAAGGAATACTTACAAGAGCCTCCGATCCTTATGCCTCCAGTCGAAGGAAGACCTCTAATCATGTACTTGACAGTATTAGAAGAGTCAATGGGGTGTGTGTTGGGCCAGCATGACGAGTCTGGTCGAAAAGAGTATGCAATATACTACCTGAGCAAAAAGTTTACCGACTGTGAACAACGTTATTCACTGCTCGAGAAAACTTGCTGTGTTTTAGCATGGGCTGCTCGCCGACTAAGACAGTATATGTTGACCCACACTACTTTATTGATATCAAAGATGGACCCAGTTAAGTACATTTTTGAGAAGCCAGCACTTACCGGACGGGTTGCAAGATGGCAAATGATCCTCACAAAATATGACATTCAGTACACATCTCAGAAAGCCATCAAGGGCGGTGTATTGTCTGATTATCTTGCTGAGCAACCTATTGATGATTACCAGCCTATGAGATTTGACTTCCCCGATAAGGACATCATGTTCATAAAAGCAAAAGATCATGAAGAGCCTATTCACACTGAAGGGCCTGACCCGGAAGAAGAATGGACTATGATGTTTGATGGGGCTGTTAATATGAATGGTCGTGGTGTTGGTGCAGTACTCATTACACCTAAAGGAGTTCACATGCCTTTCTCGGTAAAACTCACCTTTAACTGCACTAACAACGAAGCTGAATACGAAGCTTGCATTATGGGTCTTGAGGAAGCCATTGACCTCAGGATCAAGACTTTGACAGTGTTCGGAGATTCAGCTTTGGTAATCAATCAAACCAACGGAAAATGGTACACACACCAAGATCATTTGATACCTTACAGGGATTATACAAGAAGGTTATTGACTTTCTTCACAACAGTCAAACTTGAATATATCCCTCGGGACGAGAATCAATTTGCAGATGCTATTGCCACCATTTCATCCATGATCAAAGTTCAAGCTGCCAACTTTGTACCTCGGATTTCAGTGTCCAGACTTGACAGACCAGCATACGTATTTACAGCAGATGTTGTTAAGGATGATAAGCCTTGGTTCCACGACATCAAATGCTTCTTGGAGGATCAAACATACCCACCTGGGGCATCTTCCAATGATAAGAAGACATTGAGAAGGCTAGTTGGTAGTTTCTTCCTGAATACCGACGGTTCCCTGTACAAGAGAAACTTTGATATGGTACTGCTCAGATGCGTCGATAGAACAGAAGCAGACTTGTTAATGCACGAGGTGCACGAAGGATCTTTTGGTACTCATGCTGGAGAGCATGCAATGGCAAAGAAGTTGCTAAGATCAGGCTACTACTGGATCACAATGGATGCCGACTGTTGTGCTTATGCCAGAAAGTGCCATAAATGCCAGATTTATGCGGATAAAGTACATGTGCCTCCAAATCCTCTGAATGTGATGTCTTCACCCTGGCCCTTCGCCATGTGGGGCATTGACATGATCGGCAAGATTGAACCGACTGCTTCAAACAGCCACAGGTTCATCCTGGTTGCCATTGACTATTTCACCAAGTGGGTTGAAGCAGCTTCTTATGCAAATGTTACAAGGCAAGTGGTAGCCCGATTTCTGAAGAGAGACATCATCTGTCGGTATGGAGTTCCCGAGCGAATCATTACTGATAATGGTTCCAACTTGAATAACAAAATGATGGCAGAGCTGTGCCGGGACTTCAAGATCCAACACCACAATTCTTCTCCTTACAGGCCAAAGATGAATGGCGCTGTTGAGGCAGCAAATAAGAATATCAAGAAGATTATGCAGAAAATGGTAGTCACTTATAAGGACTGGCATGAAATGCTACCGTTTTCCTTGCATGGGTACCGTACGTCGATCAGAACATCCACTGGGGCAACACCGTATCAGCTTGTTTACGGTATGGAGGCAGTCCTACCTGTTGAAGTTGAATTACCCTCATTGCGGGTATTAATGGATGTTAAGTTGAACGAAGCAGAATGGGTCCGGTCCCGATACGAACAACTGAGTTCGATTGAAGAGAAGAGATTAGCTGCAATCTGCCATGGGCAGCTGTATCAGAAAAGAATGAAGAAAGCCTTCGATCAGAAAGTCAGGCTCCGAGAGTACCAAGTAGGGGATCTTATGCTGAAAAGACTCCTCCCTCCTCATACAGACCACAGGGGCAAGTGGACTCCGAACTATGAAGGACCATTCGTAGTAAAGAAAGTTTTCTCCGGTGGAACACTCATGCTCAGTACTATGGATGGTGAAGACTTCCTGTCCCCTGTGAATTCAGATGCAGTTAAAAAATACTTCGCATAAAATGACCCGCTGGACACAAAAACAGAATGTAAGTCCAGGCAAAAATAGGGCATCCCGGCGAGTCAAAAACAGAATAAAAGACTCAGGCAAAAATAAGGGAAAATAAATAAAAATGTACACCCGCTGAGTTGAAAAGCCGCATTGGACAACTCAGGCAAAAATGGGTATCCCGATGGATTGAAAACCCGAAAGGGCGATCCATGCAAAATAAGGGAATAAGCGAACAACTGCATTCTGAATTCGTATGTATCACTCACAACTTGGTAAGCTTCGAAAGGATCAAGCGTCAATCAGAATCAACCTTCTTCAGAAAGCAAGACGAGAAGAATGTCAAAAGTCATACGAGTCATAACAAAGGGAAGCTCCCTGAAGCGTCGTCAACATTGCCAATACTTTTTATCTCTCAATTTGTAACAATCTCCTCATTTTAGGGGATTTGTTTCCTTGACTGTATCTTGCCGATTCAGGGCACATGAATTAACAAAATCAGATTTTCAGTCATGTTTCGTTTCGTACATTTTATTTTCATTTGCAAAAATGTCCAATGTCTCTAAGATACTGATTGCATAAATACAGATGCTTCTCTTCTAAAAAATGCGTGCTTGCAGGAAATATACTCATTCCAAGGAGTGCCTAAACTCTTATGATGGAATCCGGTAAAGGATACCTCGGGATTACTTGTGCGTTTCTCTGACTTTTCAGGATTGCAGGTATTCAAAGCATAGCATGGGGCATGAAAACTTCCTCCCAACAAGCTGGCAAATCATTGTCTACTCAGTCTGAACACCGGAGGTGCTTCCCCCCCAGCTGAGTTGCCATTTATTTTTCCTCCTCAGCCAAGTGAAAAAGCCAGGGAGTCATCTCCCCACAGAGTTTCAGACTCTATCCGGAAGAGCAACGTTTGAAGATCCCACAACAGAGTGACGAAAGCTTCTACAAACCCCAGCTGGGCCCCTCATTACCAAGATAGGTCTATCAGTGACCTATATCCCCAAGCAGAGTCCCATTTGTCAAATCTACCAAATGATCTCACCCCCAGCTGGGATGCCCACTTCAAATAGATCAGTCGGAGATCTTCGCGGCAACGGGATCCGAATCCCAGATCTGTATCTTTGCATAATCATAGCATTCACATCATATTCTCCCCACAGAGCGTAGCATTCCGTCTAATACGGAGCATTACGGAAAAAATCAAACATATTGCATAATCATAAGCCATGGTCTGAATCAAACACTTGTGAATACTGACAATTCATCAAGGATATACGGGAAACCCCCCAAAATTCCCCACCAGAGAGCCAAAGCACTGGCCTTACAAATACAGATACACACTCCTTTTGGCACTCGTCCGTGTCATTTATTCCCCAGTAAAGTCGCCCGAGCTTCTTTACAAACAGACACTTATATATTACAAATACTTCTTGACATCTGTCCGTGTCATATCCCCAGTAGAAAGCCAAAGCGTCCCCTTTGCACTCACAGGTACATATATCCATACAGATTCCATGACACCCGTCCGTGTCACCTTCCCCAACATAACTACCTGAATACCTTGTAAAGCATATACTTGTCTATAACATACCTCTTGACACTCGTCTGTGTCACACTCCCCAGCAAGTTAGACACTTGTCGGTGTTTCACTCATACTTATTTCACTCATACAGATACTCGTCCGTATCTTGTATGCACCACTTACATCCCCTCAGATTCGACACTCGTCCGTGTTCTTTGTTAACCGGTTGATACTCGTCCATATCATCATCTCTGAACATGCGTCAAGCGTTTGTTTCTACTTGATACTCGTTCGTATCATAGTCTTAGGGATGCTCGTCCGCATCTTTAATCCATACACGTGTCAAACACTCATGACTTCTTGAATTTAGACACTCGTCTGTGTCCACTATTTCCCAGAAGAGTCCCCTCAGATTCAACACTCGTCCGTGTTCTTTGTTAACCAGTTGATACTCGTCCGTATCATCATCTCAGAACTTGCGTCAGTGTTTGTTTCTACTGATACTCGTCCGTATCACGGTCTTAGGGATGCTCGTCCGCATCTTTAATCTATACACAATGTCAAAACACTTATACCTTTTATTTCTTGGATGTAAACACTCGTCCGTGTTTACTATTCCCCAGTAGGTCGCCAGCAAAGCAACCTTTTTCTATCTGACATTCGTCCTATGTCATGATACCCTTTTTCGGCAGCCGTACTCTGCCAGGTGATCGTCCTTCACCCTTGGATGACCGTCCCTCATCCTTTCCCCAGCGGAGTCTCCATTATTGGAACCCTTTTCTATCCGGCATTCGTCCTATGTCGTGATATTTAGCAGCCGTCCCCTGCTAGGTGATCGTCCTTCACCTCCTGATGATCGTCCTTCATCATTTTATCCAATGGCCGTCCCCGTCGTTGATCTTGTTATCTGACATTCGTCCTATGTCATGATAAACCCTGAGAGCAGCCGTCCCCTGCTAGGTGATCGTCCTTCACCTCCTGATGATCGTCCTTCATCATTTTATCCGATGGCCGTCCCCGTCGTTGATCTTGTTATCTGACATTCGTCCTATGTCATGATAAACCCTGAGAGCAGCCGTACCCTGCTAGGTGATCGTCCTTCACCTCTTGATGATCGTCCTTCATCATGCTTATCCGATGGCCGTCCCCATCGTCGACCTTTTATCCGGCATTCGTCCTATGTCGCGATATTTTTGGCAACCGTACCTTGCCAGGTGATCGTCCTTCACCCTTAGATGACTGTCCCTCATCTTATACCCAACAGAGCAGCCGTCCCCTGCTAGGTGATCGTCCTTCACCTTTGATGACCGTACCTCATCATTTATTTCATTTACCTAACCCCCAGAGAGTCTTGATGGCCGTCCCCATCATAATCTCTCATATCCCCAGCTAGTCGGCCGTCCCCGTCTTTGCTTTATTTCCCGCATCATCCCCAGCATGTCGGCCGTCCCCGTCATTGCTCTTTCCCCAACAGTCGTCCTCTGCTTGACGGTCGTCCTCCGTCGCCCGCACTTTATAATATACTTTATTTTCTTTTACAATCTATATCCCTTTTCTTCTTCATTTTGTGAGTGCAAATTTTGGACTGTCTTTGGTATTCAACCACAAGTTATCTTGTTTGCCTGTTAAGCCGTTGCTTACATCCTGCACAGCTAACTCATGCTTGAATAGGGGCAGCTGTAAACACCCCAAATTTTCCCTCACCCATTCACACCATGGCTTGTGATCTTTTCATATGCATAAGTTCAATCATAGCATCTCATATTGCATTTTTGATTCACTACATTGCTTCTAAGTCATCTGCATCTAGGGTTTGTGATCTGAGCAATCCCTGAGCCATTTGAGCCACTCCATAGTTCATCAATCACTTCAAAGGGGTCCATGTATGTTCAAGCATCATATTATATCCTCTCAAAGTCAAGAATGTCAAAAAAATCACAAGAACTGAGATTGGCATGGAAGCAGAGCCAGGTTTGACTGCACAGATGACCTAGAATTAGGGTTTTGGTTTCAAAGGCCATAACTCCAATTTTTTTGGTCATTATTGTTTCTATTGGTCTCTATATGGTATAGGGATCATGCATATCAATTTTCATGAAGAAATTCCATGGGGAAGGCATCTGATCAAGAGTTGACTTTTTGAGCAAGTCAGTGCAAAATCAGGGCATCTGAGGCCCCCAATGACCCAACCAAAGGGTTTTCTTCATCATTTTGATTGTGTATGATCTTTATTTGATCATATAAGATGTTGGAAGTTCACAAAATTGAATAATTTCAAGCCATTTGCAAAGTTGACTTTTTGGGAAAATGACTTGTAATGGAAACTTGCCATTTTGGGAAACTTTTTCAACCCTTGCTTTTTGATTCAAAAATGCTTCAAATGGGAAAACTTTGGTCATGAAAGTTGTAGAATGGATCATTCCCTTTTCAAAAAGTACAAGAACTTGTTCTAATTCATTTTTGATCAAAAGTTATGGCCTTGCAAAGTTGGATAAAATCATTGAAATTTCACTTTTGCACAAAATGGAAAACTTGCAATTTCTCATGGCAAGCCTTTATGTGACTTCAATATGACCTCTAATCATCATACCAATGCAATGCATGACCTAAAATCAGAATTGGCCCAAGGGATTTCTCATTTATTTGCCTTGATTTTCACATAACCATAGGCCATTCTTCATGAAAGTACAAAGAGGGATTTTTTGCAAAATCATTCTCAAAGGGATTGTATGATCTCTAACTGGTTTCAAAGCATTTCCATGACTTCATGAGGCATCACACACCAAAATTCAACAAGGTTTTCTCACATGTACATAACCAAAAGTCATGAAATGTAACAAGTGGGCAAGTTGCAAAAACTCTCTCAACTCATGATCCAAATGCAGCAGCCTCTCATGAACCATCCAAGGGCCATCCTCAAACTCAGCTGAGGCAGATACACCCTTTAGATTTCCTCTGCCATGACCCATACTCTCAAGGACACGTATTTGACTTTTTGGCCAAAACTCCCATACTCTTGGAATAGTGTTTTGCAGCCATTCAGAACCTACCACATATTATATTCAAACAATATGGGAGAGATAAGTGCAAGCATTGGGGCCTGAAAACACACACAAGCCTGAAGGAGATCATAAGCCAGCATTCTCATTTTTTCACCTCTTATGCAAAACCATTCGAAACACACTCCACAAGCATCAAACATTCAAACAAACTTCACAAAACATCTCAGCACACCTCACTGATCATTTCCCACCCTCTATTTTGCCCTGAAACCTCCATAATCAAAAACACAATTTCAACACTCCATTGGCTTGAGCTTCTGCAAACTCTCTCTAGAGGCCATTTAAACTTCAGCTAAGGATCACAAACACTTGGGGGGATCATTGGGGGTTGATTTGAAGCAAAGACTGGCCCAGAAAGTTGCAAACTGAGGAAACTCAAGCTCAGGTACCTCAAGAACTTTATTCCAGAAATGAGTTTTTAAGTTCCTGGATTGTTCTTCATGCTTTGCTGATCACTCTGATGTTTTTACTTTTTGAAATGGTTGAGAAATAAGCCTGTATCGAAGCTCTGAAACTTTTCCAGATTTTATGTTTTGATCTATATCTTGAGTTGTAGGTTATATAAATTTGTTTTGATGCTTGATTCGTGTTCAGGGTGATTAGGAGATGTGATCTGGAGCTTTAGAGCTCTTGATTTTGTCTAGAGAAGAAGATTAGGTTTTGTGCTCGCCGGAGAAGATGACCAGTGTTCCGGTCATCTGAAAGTCATTAAGGTTCAGATTAGGGCTTTAATCATAATTAGTGTAGTTTGAATTTCAGCCGTCCAGATGCGCGCGGGGTCAATTCCCTCCAACCCAGCTTTGAATCTCAGCCTTGGGATTAGTTGACTTTCCCCTTTTTCTCATTTTATTTAATTTTTAATTCATTTGTTTCTATTTAATTTGCACGAATTAATTAAAATAGCAAAAAATGTTTAAAAATTATGAAAATTTTTATCAAGGTTTTCATTATTTTTCAGAACACAAAAATATTTTTATTTTTATTTTTTGCATTAAAAATTATTTTTAAATCATTTAAAAGATTATTTTTAATTAATTAATGAAAATCAATTAATTAAAAATACTTTTAGGTATTTAAAAATCACAAAAAAAATTCATATAGCATTTAGAAACATTTAGAAACATTGTCCAACTCTCAAACCAAATTTATTTTTTGTTCTTGATGCCTTTTGATAATTTTCAATGGAATTAATTTCATTTCAAGGCATTATTTTGGTTCAAACTTCAAAAATTTATTTCTGCCTAACCATTGAGAGTTGGAAAATGATTCTTTTTGCATTGTATCTTGCATAGCATGTAGTGTATAGGATAAAATTGGCATGAATTTATCTTGCATTTTCAATTTGTTTTGCATTTTTCTTGTCAAGGTACCTTAAAACCCTAGCAATCTTAGGAAATTCATAACCCTCCTTAGGTTAAGAGTTGGATCCCCTCCTTTGGGCAGTGAGTTTGTATAGGTTTAGGGTTCCTTTGATTGCACTTTCAAATTTTTATCATGTCATTTGCTTCTGGTTTTGGATTTTTGCTTTGTATGTTGCATATAACCCTAATTCATGCCTTCCTTTGCATCCATCTTCCATTTGCTTGCATACCATGACTTGCCATGACATTTTGTGCATCCATTTGATTCATGATACATCTTAAAGCATATTAGAATCATGTTTGATCATTGCACCTTTCATTTTCCATATTGTATGTCATTTGCATTTCATAACTTTTCATGTATGTTCATGGTTCTAAGCATGCTTCTCTTGCATCCATATGTTTGTATGATCATTCTAATGCCTTGCCTCATGATTGCATCATCTCTTAGCATCATTAACATCATACTCATGCTTCTGTTTTTGGTTTGCATCATGACATTGCATCTCATTTTGCATTGCATTTCATTTCTTTTGCTAACTTTTCAGGTGGTAAGTTGTTTGAGAAGTGAATTTGCCTTCACTTCTCACATTCTCTTTTCATCTCCTTCATACTTACCTTGCTGCATTTTTTATGTGTATTGGATTGAGCTTGCTCTTTCTTGTTCATCTTACCTTCTTTCATTAAGCAACTTGTCTTCTTAAGTGAAGCAAGTTGTTTTGCTTCTCTTTGCTCCTTTCATCTGCTTCTCTCCTTGGTGGTTTCTTGAAGATTTCTTTCTTAAACCTCACAAACCCTAGGAATGACCAAGCATGATAATAATTAGGGTTTGATTAGTCCCCCACTTAGCTTTTACCTTTGTGTCTCTTTGAGTCTTCTCTTCTCACCTCATAATCAAGGACTAAACCCTAAAGGTTTTAAGGCTTTGTGATTAAGCTTATGCCTGCATCCTTCTATTAGGATGAAGTGTATAACTTTAATCCTAACTGTTAAACCCTTAATGTGTTTAAATCCTTTAATCAATTCACTTAAAAATCATCAAGACATCAAGCTTGTAACTTGGGCCTTGCATTAGGGTTCTAATTCTTCCTTAATTGGTTAAGAAGGACTAACCCTAGTGTTAATGGACAAGTCCCCCTCAAGTTGTCTTACAAACCATAAAACTCACTTCTTCATCTTATCATTAACTAAAATCCATCTAATAAAGGCTTTGTTTTGTCATGAGGTTAATCCCTAATCATGGATTAAGTTAAGGAGTCTTCCTCAGCTTAAATATTCTCATCTATTATCCTTCTATTAGGATGGTGTAATGAGTTTGTTTAATCCCTGATTATGGCTTAGTCTCATTACTTAACACTAAACAAAAACAACAAAAAACATCTAAATAATCACAAGTAGGTTAATGTTCTTAATCCTACATCATGGTGATTAAGTGTGAGATGCTGACTTCACACTTAAGGTATTCTCATTACCCCTAATCAGAGGGAAGATGTGATGAGTTTACTAACCCATTGGTTTAGGCTTAGGCTCATTAACTTATGACAAACTTTCAAAAGGCAATAAAAGACTGAAAACTCAAAAACAAACAATAATCGTCTCCTTCGGGATTCTTTTCTTATCATCTTCACTCACAAACGAGAACCTGCTTCTTCTGTCTAATGCAAGACAGTTTACACCTGAGCCAGACAGGTCATACACTTGAGCATAGACAAGCAAGCAGTTCACATGTCAATTCATCTTTCAGTCTCTTTGGGTCGAACTACGGTGTTCTGACTTCCTCATTGCACGAGAGGATACGTAGGCATAACTTAACAGTTATCGAACAAAAGTCTCTGTATATTCCCCTTTTTTCTAGCCTTATTCCTTAAGCCTCATGGTCATGAGCATTTCATTCTTATTCTTATACTGACACTTCACATATTTCACTTCACTTTCTTCCAGCACTGACACTTGTATTCTTTCCAGCTTTGATACACAGATTGCACTGACACTACCCCTTTAAAACACAAATCTTTCAAGTGTGGATCCCGTCGAGTACGACGGACAATCTGGGTGCTAATACCTTCCCAGGTTGTAACCAACCCCCTTTCTCAGTCTCTTTGGTTCGCAACCGTCTTATCCATATCTTTTCTAGGTCTATGCAGTATTGCCTTTCCTCCGGGATAAAAATGCCTAGCTGGCGACTCTTTCTTTTCTGAGTTCACCCCTGTGTGTTCTCTTCCTCTTTTCGCCGACCGTTCGCGTCTGTACCCCTCTTGGCCCTGTGCGTCATTTTGGCGGGAGCGACAGACTGGTACAACACCGTATTAACAATTTTCTTTGATTCCAGTGACAATAACAACATTGACAGTTCAATTGTCAACACTCTCAAATGTTGTTTGGATGAATTTAATCCTCATGCAAGGGCATTCCGGATGGCAAGGGACAGGTTGAGTGATAGTGATTTCCAAGATTTGAAACTAAAACTTATTTCTGATAGATCCACGGATGGTCGCATCTACAACACTCCAACTGTCTCGGAAGTTGCGGCTCTAATTGTAGGCGATGTTGATTCGGCCTCTAAGAGATACATCCTACTTAACCTGAGCGAAGGTTGATTACAAAGGATCGACGAATTCCACCCGGCTTACATGGCATTGCAGTATCCTTTGATTTTCCCTTATGGTGAAGATGGCTATCAGCCTAACATACTGCACAGGTATAGGCATCAACAGATTCTTTCAAGGGAAAATCGACAGACAATAAAGGATTGGCTTTGCTTCCGTTTGCATGAACGGACTGAAGAGGCAAAAACACTCATGCATTCGAGAAGATTGTTCCAACAATTTTTGGTTGACGGTTATGCAATGATGGAATCCGAACGTCTGAATTGGCTGCCGAAAAACCAATCAAAACTTAGAGTCGGCAAGTATAGGCAAGTTCGTGATGCACATACCAATGCAGGGGATAACCAGCAAAATAAAACCGGCCGAAGAGTTGTTTTGCCGTCTTCTTTTGTAGGGGAGAAACGTTACATGGATCAACTATACTTCGACGGTATGGCCATTTCGAGTGCACTGGGCTTTCCTGACTTATTTATTACTTTTACATGCAATCCCACTTGGCCTGAGATTAGACGACACCTTTCAAAGGATAACTTAAAGCCTTACGACAGGCCTGATATTGTTTCCAAAGTCTTTAAAATTAAGTTTGATGAACTAATGTCTGACCTCACAAAACGCCAAGTACTTGGTAAAGTTGTAGGATGTAAGTCATATACAATTGCTTCTATCTTTTTTATATTTTGTTTACATGATATACATATTAACGTGTTTTTCATGCCTTCTGTAGACATTTATACCATCGAATTTCAAAAGAGGGGCTTGCCACACGCACACATTCTGTTGTTCTTACATCCACTTAGTAAGTATCCTACGCCTCAGGACATTGACAACATTATTTATGCAGAAATACCTGATCCTATCAAGCATCCAAGGTTGTACCAGTTAGTTAAATCACACATGATCCACGGACCGTGCGGTTTTTCCAGGCTCACTTCCCCGTGCATGAGAAATAGAAGATGCTCTAAGTTTTTTCCAAAAAAAATCAACAACTACACAATGGTCGATGCTGACGGCTTTCCGCTTTACCGAAGAAGATCTCAATCTCATACAGTTGTGAAATCCAGAATTACATTGGATAATAGGTACGTCGTCCCCTACAACACACGGTTACTACTTAAATATGAAGCACACATCAACATGGAGTGGTGTAATCAAAGTACTTCCATCAAGTACCTGTTCAAGTACATCCACAAAGGATATGACCGGATCACCGCGTCAATAGTTCCTGCATCAAATTCATTTCCACAAGCACATGATGAAGTTGATGAAATTAAAGAATACCTGGACTGTAGATATGTTTCTCCGAGTGAGGCTACATGGAGGATTTTCTCTTACAAACAGCATGGGAGAAGTCCTGCGGTAGAATGGATGTTTTACAACCTTATAGGTGAGGAACCTATTGTCGCTCCCGGGATTTTCATCCTAGTACAAACGTGAAAGTGGTGCGGAAAGGTAGAGTCGCCAGCCAGACATTTTTATCCCGAAGGAATGGGAAAGGTAATGTTGCACAAACCTGAGGAAGAAGGAAAGGACAAGGTCCTGCGAACCAAAGATCTGAGTTCGGGAGTCGGTTACGACCTGGGAAGGTATTAGCACCCCAGATCGTCCGTCGTACCCGACGGGATCCACGCTTGCTTGTTTGTTTCAAAGGGTGAGAAAATACGAATGCTGCTGAATAAAACCGCTAACTGGAATGGAAATGAAATGAGAAAGGGAACTGGAAAAAAAAAGAGAATGAGAATAAAAGGGGAAATGTAGGGAAAATAAATAATGTGCTCGAACGGGCCCTACCCCGCTGCCTACGTACCTCATCGGGATAATGAGGATCAGAGTCGACGTAGTTCGCCTAACTAAGGCGGGAACTATTTGTTTGTGTTTTTTATGCTGGAACTGTGTATGTCTATGCTCAGGTGTTGCAGGCTCGTCTGGTACGAGTGCGTTTACCGTCTTGCATGTGTGACAAGTCGTCGCGAGTTCGCGTTGTGAGTGAATGAGATGAGAAGAGAAGTTCCCGCAGGATAGTCGCTTGTTATTTGTTTTTGGTCTTTTAAGAGAAGTATTTTGAATTTGTTTGTGAACATTCTCATACTAAGACCTATCCATCGCGGTGAGTATTTACACCTCGCCCCGAAACAGGACGCGTATAAACACTCCGCAACAAAGTCTCGTGTCGTACAAGATTGTTCGGTTTTTATTAAGTGTTTTATTGCTTTTCTTTTGAAGGGAGAAAGAATGACTCAAGTTGCAAAAAAGGAAAAATCTAAGGGACTAAGACTCAATCCTATTTTTGTTTATTTATTTACAAGGTGGTCCTAATGGTTAGTGAGGTTTCTAAGCCTAATGGAAACTAGAAACTAATGGAATTCAACTTACTTCTTAATGAAGTTAAGTTGATTCCAAGAACAAATGGGAACCCTATGCAAGTTGTAACAATTAAAAGAAGCAAAAACCATGAAATTAATCATAAGAAAATAAGATTCTAAAAATGCATTTAAAGGCATGAACTAAAAAAAAAAGTCTATTTTATTTATTCTAGTTCTAGGTGAAAATGAAACTTCAAGCTTAAGTTCTAAACTAAGCTAAACCTAATATTCATTCTAAAAATTCAATTTAAACTATCCTAAGTCTAATATTAAATTCTAGGATGAAATCTAAACTAACCTATTATTTTTTTATTGAACATTATTTACATGGCTTAACATAATGGGAAGTGTGCATGATTAGGCCTAAAACTAATATTCTAAAAAAATATTAAATCTTCTAGAAAAATTATGAAACTTAAACTATAGGGTCTTAACACTATCTAAAATATTGTATTAAGAGGGATTCTAAAAAATCTCATTTTTTCTATGCCTAACAAATAATTATTTCCAGCTAAGAATTAACTACTATTTCCTAAGGATTACCCCACTAAAACCTAAGATAAAAGGTCCTAAAAATTCCATAAAAAATATCCTAAGAACTATTATGAGTACTCTAATTACAGAAAAAAGAATGGCTCAAAAAGGTTGCTGGAAGCTACTTAAATAAAATGAACAAAATCCAGCATAAATAAAAGAAATACAAATGAAACTAATTAAAAGAATAATTCAGAATTTAACCAAAAATAACAAAAATTCAGAAAATAAAAATATCAAACATTTCTAAAATGACTTAGAATCCTACTTTAATTTTTATAGAATTTTCTCATGCTTTTTCCTATTTTTTATAGATTTATTTCTAACCTATAATTAAACTAAAATAAAATTCTAACAAGAAAATAAATGTGGTGCAGTA
Source organism: Lathyrus aphaca (assembly GCA_963966055.1). Taxonomy (NCBI): domain Eukaryota; kingdom Viridiplantae; phylum Streptophyta; class Magnoliopsida; order Fabales; family Fabaceae; genus Lathyrus; species Lathyrus aphaca. Next base: position 116,198,162 of record OZ014520.1, read on the forward strand.
AGTAAATTTTTTTATTTATTTTTCCACTATGGGCTTAAAGGAGGGGTGACGATAGCACAATGTCTAGGCCCATATGCGCCTGAGTCCAGGGGGTGCGAAAAGCGGTTGTTTCATGTTGTTTTTATGATGGGCCCTAAACAAGGGTGTGGATATCAAAACATCCTAGGCCCAACTCGTAAAAAAGAAAAGAGAGCCCAGGGGGTGCAAAGATCAATTTTTTGTGCTGTTTATTTTCTGTGGGCTTATGCGGGGGGTGCTAATAATAAAAACAATAAGGCCCAACCTTCATCTCCCATTCATTCTTAAAACAAGAACATGATTAGTAAAAAATGAAAAAAACAGATTAATTACTTTAACTAACTGATTAATCTTAATATTACATCAAAGATTTAATAAACTTCCTCTAACTTAAATCTATTTTCCTAATTAATTAACAATTAAATTAATTACTTCTTAATCATACATATAAACCAACAAAAGACAAAGGGCCAAAGAAACCCTAGCTCTCTTCCTTCCGCCGCAACCCTCTCGGCTTCCCATCCTTCTTCTTCTCACGCCGCTGCTAAGCCACCCTCCTCCTCACCTTATTCGAACCCACACATCTCCTAACATCATCTTCTTCGAATTCACTCTCCTTCCTAACCACCACCCTCTTAACTCAAACACATAAAACCCCTAATTATCAACCTAAACCTCCATCCGAACATGAATTCTTCACATCTCTACTTCACAAAGTCAAATCGCGAAAGAAATCAAAGCCTACAAACACAGAGGAGACATTGTACCTGGATGTGAGAAAAGCCTTGATTAGAGATTCCGCGCGAAGAGATGATGAGGCGCTGTGCGTGAAGCTGAAGACATGTCGAAGTCTTGATTGATGACCGAAAAATAGGCCGGTGAAGACGATGCAAGGGTTAAGAGCTTTTCGGAATCGCTGCTTCCCTTGATAAGTTTCCGCGTACACAGGTTAACGCTTGCACACAGTGGTGACAAAAGCTTGATGCGAATGAAAAATCCTCAGGTACGACCTTCTTCTTCATTCAATATCGTTGAATATTTACTCATGATTGTTGAATTGACGTAGGCTTTGTGAGATTACTTGACTTCGGCCACCGTTATCTCTGATATTGATTCTCAAATTTTTTGCAGATTTGTTGTGGTAGCGATCTACAAAAAAGTCCTGAGAATGGTGGATTAGAAGTGAAGATGAAGAAGGAAATTGAATCTGGTTTTGACGAACTGAAGGAAAGGGTTGAAGAATTTTGAGGAAATGGTTGAAGAAACTTAGATAAGGTGAGGATTATGGAGGGAGATTCAGATGGACGGTTATGGAAAACAGGAAACAGAATGGGAAGCCAACCCAGCTATGGTGAAGGATTGATCTATATAGGATATTGGATGAAGTTTCCAGAAGAAACTTATTGTAAGTCTGTTATTTTTCGGTTATGATTCGGTTATGAGTTGGTTAGGACTAGTTATTTTCTGTTGTGATAACCTCTTTTGCTTTTCGAAATGATTTCTGTTCTTGCTGCTGGAAACTGGTTAGGGGTAAACAAAAAGATTTAGAAACCTGAATTCTGTTAGGCCTCTTCTACTAACTTTCTTCCGTTATTTCTGTTAAGGTGTTGTTGGTTAATTCAGTTAGTTTGTTATGGATGAATTGTTTTAGGGATCCTATTATAAGTTAGTTGTTGATTTCGTATTGAATTTCCGTTAGCATTTTGTGGTTTTCCTTTTATTGGCTGTACTGATTTGATCATAACATCACCTGCTTTCCTTTTCCAGATTCAGCTGAAGCCTCACCAATATGATTGCTACGAACTAGAGTGTTTAGCGCAACATCCTGGCAGCCTCTTATACCAATCATGCCATCTCGAGCTGATAAACGGCTTATAGGCTAGGTAACCACTCTGAACTTCTTTATTGTTTCTGATATGAGTTCACGACGGATCTCAATTCTTTCATTGTTCTCAGCTAGTATCCTGTTACGTCGGTTAGATTCTGATCGCTTTTGGTGGAGTTATCCTTTTCTCCCTCTTTTACATTCTCTATTACATCCTGTCAATTTCTAGTTATTGATCCCATGCCGTTTCGCAGGTTGATTGAATGCTGACACTGAAGATTATGGTTTACGAAGATGGAGATATAGATGATGCCGAGAAAAAATGGAAGAGTGAAAGATTGAAGGATTCCTCTTTTTTTTTGTCTTTGTAACTTGGTAGAATATAGGATTTTCTCCTCCTGTAACAACATTATACTTAACCTTGGACTTGAAGATGTAACTGTATTTTTTTCAATTTTGTAATTGACCTCATAACTGAAATGCTCTTCTATTTATCGTTGAATTCTTTTACTTCTAGAGGAAATTTGTCAAGCTTTTCACCATTCATATCACTGTCCAGAGTAATAGAAAACTTAGTTGCTGAAAATGAGCTTGTTTTGAAAAACAACATATGCCCTTTTCTTAATCTAAACCAGTCATGTGAACCACCTTGACTCAAAAGAACATATGAATCACCATAATCATTAAGTGGTGCATCAACAATAGTGCACTCAGCTGGGTTTAGAATTCCATCCAAATTGATTTTTTTTTCTCGACAGTGTTCGGATGGCCATCTTGACTCAAAACGAAAACAATTCTAATTGTCCCTTTTTTGTAGAAAAATAGAGCAGGAGCAAAAGAAATGAGCTAGGAGAAGGAGGGAATTAGGTTTTAAAAAATAGAAATTAGAATTAGAGTTGGCTTAGTGATGATGATTCTAGAACGAAATTACTATCGAGTTTAAAGGGTGTAAAAAATGGACCAGAAGAAAACATGAGTTTGATATGAACTATGAAAAATGGAAGATGGTTCAAAATGGATACGGACAAAGATAAATGGGGAAGTGAATAAGAGAGAAATGAAGATGAATTAATGGAAACGTATTGAAGTATAAAGATGAAAATGGAATGGAATAATCGGGAGTGATTAATAACAGTGAGAACAAAGCAATGAATGAGGTCTTGATTCTGGCCCAAAACATATCTGGAAATCATTCCACAAATCTATAAGCACAACCACTTCTGAGCCACTGAATATATTTTTTTAAATTAGTCGTAACTCTTTGAATTATCTGAAACATGCCCTGACCATTCGAATCCAGATGAATCACTGGTAAACTGAAGATTCAGACCAGATTTCACACAAAATACTGCTCGATATCCCGATGAATCACAACACACGGCAGCCCGAACTTTGAATATGCATTGTCTAAGAGATAGTCCAGTGGTCCAAAATAACCTTGCAATTACAATGATCTTTCGATAATTTGACCAAAATTAAATCAAACTCCCATCGGCATTGAGACACAACTGAGCAACTGCATTTGGAGTGGAATCCTAATCCAGTGAATATTCTTTGTTATTTCAATCCTTGCCAGATACTTATAAGGTACAAAACCCTAGTTTCCTTGAACCCTGATCACATGCCTTATGAAACAACGAAGTGAACTACTATGATGTCAATGACCTGGTAAGAAATGCAGATGAGTGTAAAAATGATATGCCAGTAAGGGGTATAAATATGAGGGCAAATTTTGAGGTATTACACCTATTTACTATACCGATCACGCCACAATGGAAAACGTTTTGGAAAAGGCAAGCATCACCGACTCAATGTTCACCTCCTGGTTTGTTGCAAATAATATTTATGCAGAAGCACAAAATATCACTTATTCTCAATTCGTCTCCAAATTTGTTTACGTCAAAGGTAAAAGATGCTGGAAGCCACGTCAAAAGGGCTTCACAATAGGTCGGTTAATATGGGTTCCCCCCACCACGGGCAGACTCTATTACCTAAGGATGATGCTCACAATTGTCAAGGGACCAAAGACTTATGAGGACATTCATAAGGTTGGCGAAATACAATATGATTCATTTAGGGATGCATATTACGCCATGGGGTTCCTTGACGACGATAAGGAATACATAGGAGCCATTAAGGATGCAAGTCATTAGGGATCAGGCCATTTTCTCAGAAAATTATTTGTCATCATGCTTCTCTCAGGAACAATCAACAGACCTCTACATGTTTGGAATGCGACATGGTTATTATTATCGGATGGGCTTTTACACCGACAGAGACAACTTGCAAATAACCAAGGTTGTATGATCTGTATCATTCATTATGCTTTATTTTCATACCCTGTTTGTATTGTATGCATAATACCCTTACTCATTTTGCATATCTCCATCTGGAGGTAACTGACCTGCAGAATTTTACACTCATTAAAATTGAAGCATTACTACAGGCCAACCGCAGAAGCCTCGCGGAATTCAAGCCCTTTCCAACACCTAACGGTTATATTCTCCAGCAGCTTGGTAACAGACTAATATATGAAGAGAGGAGTTACGACACTACCGTTATGAAAGAAGAATTCGACAAGCTTTTTTATTCACCAACAGGTTTTTCCTTTCCCATGCTATATGCATGTTTCAACTTGAAATCCCAGTCTTCCTGATCTCTTTTTCTTATTTGGTTTCTTAATAGGAGAACAACACCAGATTTTCAACAAAATCATTATGGCTGTCAATAATCAAACATGAGGGGTCTTCTTCCTTCATGGTTTTGGCGGAACAGGTAAAACTTATATGTGGAGAACGCTTGCAGCTCATTTGCGATCGAAACATGAAATTGTTTTGACGGTTGCAACGAGTGGTATTGCTTCCCTTTTGTTGCCTGGTGGTAGAACGACACATTCCAAATTTAAAATACCGGTCCCAACTTTGGAGAATTCTACATGTAGAATTGATTATGGTGATGAACATGCCCAATTACTCCAGCAAACAAAGTTGATTATTTGGGACGAGGCACCTATGGCAAGCAAATTCACTTTCGAAGCACTGGATAAGACTCTAAGGGATGTTATGAGTAGACATGGTAATTCAGATGTCATTTTCGGAGGTAAGGTCATTGTTTTCGGAGTTGACTTTAGACAAATTTTACTTGTTACTCCCAGAGGGACCAGATCCGACATTGTTCATCCTGCAATCAACCCTTCATACATTTGGGATTCGTGTGAGGTTCTGACCTTAACACATAATATGCGGCTCAGGGCCGGACGTGACATCCAGGAATCTCTTGAAATTGCTGAATTCTCAAATTCGCTCTTGTGGTTGGGCGAGGGGAGGATTTCTGAGCCTAACGATGGATATGCCGAAATAGAAATTCCTTCCGATATTCTTCTTTTGCATTACACTGACCCGATTGTCACAATAGTCGAGAGCACCTATCCTGCTTTCCTGGATAATTACAAATCTTATGACTACTTGAAAAGTAGAGCCATTCTGGCTTCCACCATTCAGGTAGTTGACCAAATCAACAACCATGTCCTAGACTTGATGCCATGTCTGTTTCAACTCACCCTCTCACCCGGCCCTAATATAACATGACCTTAATAAACTTTAACATACTTCTAATTATTGCTTTCTTATTATTTTCATCTATGTGTAGACGAAGGAAGAGATTACTATAGCTCCAACTATGTGGATCGCTCGGAGATACACGATGACACCATAATGAATGTCTTAAGCCCTGAATTTCTCAGCACCCTTCGTACTTTTGGACTGCCAGGACATCACATCAAATTAAAAATCGAAACTCCAATTATGCTTATGCGAAACATCGACCAGGCTGAGGGTATATGCAACGGGACTAGGCTTATTGTTACCAGGATGGCAAACCATGTTATTGAAGCGGAAATTATGGGTGGAAAGGGACATGGAAAAGTTATATACATCCCACGCATGGATATGTCTCCGTCCCAATCGCCCTGGCCTTTCAAACTCAGTAGAAGACAATTCCCGATCATTGTTTCTTATGCCATGACAATCAACAAATCTCAAGGTCAATCTTTGGATTGGGTTGGCCTTTACTTACCTAAGGATCTCTTCAGTCATGGCCAACTTTATGTTGCAATATCACGAGTCACTACCAAGAGGGGAATCAAAATACTCATTCATGACGACGGCAACAAACCCAAATCAACTACGGCAAATGTCGTCTACAAAGAGGTTTTCAACAATGTATACACATTACCGTACTTATGTTTTTGGTATTACTCAACCGCCTGCTTTCCTACCCACTACTTTCACATCAACACATTGCATACATTTGTTTTTCGTTCTACACAACAAAAACATGTAGTGCGTGCCTTGCTTTATAATCTGCATAAACTTTTATTCTGACATCAGTTTATGATACCGCCCTAAAATATCTTCATGAACCCTGCTGAAGCAATTGTAAAATCCGTGTTTCATCCTTTTATGTGTATGACCCTTATACAAACTTCGATACCTGCTGCATCTAACATGGTCGGCCGGTTTAGCCAGCGTTCGGCACTTCCGGGGATTCTATGCCAGGATTCTGTTCAACTTTTGAATTGTACATTTCAAATATTTGTTCTATTTTATGCAGTTTTGTGATATTTTAACTGTTCTTGTGCTTCTGTCATGCCTCCATTGTAATCTTTATTTCACCATTATGTTATTCCTTACTAATTATAACAGTCAGACTTCTGCTTTTGTAACCAAAAATATATAACTCTTCCATGGTCAAACGATGCTTATCTTTCATTAAAACTAACATTAACCATTGTCCAACTATTGTTACATCCATTTCTCCAATTACATTTCCGTCCTATTTTACTGTTACATCTTTGCACTCTTGCCATCCTATATTTCAAGCCTTCGCATTGTCTGTTAATAATGCGGATATTCGGTTAAAATTGCCAAAAACACTGGCCTTACTTTTACTAACACCTATCCATCTTTATACAATTTTATTGTCATACTCATAACAACAATGATTGCCATTAACATGTTTTCACCAATGTTTATGGATTAACTTCAACAACATGATGACAATAATGCACTGCTCCTCATTTAAACATTAAACATTGTCTTTACATTCACAGAGCCAGATATTACCAGTGCTCTTTACAATTTTCTTATTACTCAAACCCTAACATACATGCTAAAACAAAATACCCTTACTATTACACATAAACTACACCCCCTGGAAACCTGCAACTGGACCGACAAGGTCGCGTTCTTTTTCTTTGCAACTAAGGTAATTCTGTCTCCCAGTTGACCTATGCTCATACCTAAACACCTCTTCTCATTTCTAATCTATTAGACAGACACTTCAGCCCCTGCAGCCATGGAACAAAATCAACTAACTCACGTTATTTTTCCGCACACTAACGGTTACTCGGTCACCAGGTTTATCTATTCTGAACTTCAAAATGTCGCCCATCCAAAGCTGACGGTACTTGGCGAATTCATGCCACTCGCGGTACATGTATTTTTCCATCTTCATGATCTTTCCGTTGCGCCTGGCACATTTGATCTTCGCAGCATAGAGGAATCTGTAGTCTCCATCCTCCAAGATAATGTCCTTCTGATTCAATCCAAGAAACCTCTCACTCACGAACTTCGGAAAATGCTGCAACCAAATTATCTATATCATTATTCACTGGGAATAAACATATTTTGCATGCAAACGGTTTTTGGTTTTAGAATTACAACTTACCATCACGTTGTTCGTCACTTTGTAGCCAAAGCTCACCTCCTTTTCCCATTCAGCGTGATCGGGAATCGGATCTTCCGTTCCAACAGTTTCTTCCTCGGTACCATCACCAACGTCTGATCCACCAGATACTGATCCTTCTCCTCGAACATGCTCCTTAAACGTATCGCCTACACCATCCTCTTCACCGCTTTCGTTTATTTTCATGTTCTGATCCCTACTTTGCGATAACATCAACATAACATACAATCACATGTATCCTGATCTTTCTATTATTCAAGATGGTCTTTTGAAAAACTTACCCTTCCATTCGGAATGAATGACCATCGGTGTAGCTGAAGATTTGTACCGGAGCAGTAGAAAACGTCACGTTCTTAGGCGCAGGAATCCCATTGTCAACTGTTTTCCTGCACACCATTGGTGAAACACATTTTTCTGTTAATACACATTTCTTAACGACAAATCACAGTGGTTATGTAAAATTCTTACTACCTTCCTGCAACCATATCTTCCTCCACTCTCGGCTCCACAACCCGCATGTCGCTCTTCGAATCCTTTCCTTTCACACTGTTTCTCTGTTCTTGGAGAACTTCTTGGATCAAGTTATCAATGACAGCTTGGGTATCATCCATACTTCCCATAATTTCATTGCTCGACCTAAACAGTTTATGAAACTAAAGTCTGTGAAACAATTCATGCACAAAAATTATACAAATATTATACGGCTCACCCTCTTACCCGGACTCATTCATCTGCTTTTTCCCCACTCCCATTTTAAGCAATTCGCAGGTTTTAATGAATGGGGACAACTATGCCTCTGCTACCATTCTTACCTCTTATATAGATATAAATTTTCCTTAATATATCACATATTCACTGATGTAACCATTGTGTAACCTCTATAGCCCATGCTTCATAATAAATTTTCCTTAATTGTGTGCAAGTTACCAATGCCTAATGTAACCACTCCCATCATTTAATCCTTTCACTTTTTTTCTCCTTCTTAACAGTTCAACTCCCACTGTGACAACCTCACTTTATACTATTCAACCATTTATATTTTTTCCCTTTTTCCTTACAACTATGCACACATCCAATGAGAAGGTTGTTTAATCTTATTATTACTTTTGCTTTCCATTTTGTTTTTTATCAATGTTACTCATTTCATTTCTACACACAGACACCCTGTTAATACCTACTTTATTAAATAACATTTATTTTATTGCTTTTTATTACAGGGTGAGGTTTTACACATTGTGTTTTAAATGTCTCACATTAGTGCCCACTGGATTTTGTCTGTCTCAGGAGATTGCCTGGACCTGTCTTCTTACACAAAGTAATTTCTGTATTCCCCAAATTTTAGTTTCTCCCCATTGTGATGCATTTTCTGCTACTGCTTCCCACCGTCTTGCGCACCAGAACCTCCTTTCCATTAACAACCACCTTCAATCTACCTCATTGTCTGCTCCAATCCATCTTCCACCATGGATAAGACAATTAATGATTCAAGGTAACACATAGCTTTCTCTTTACAGCTAACTCTGTGAATTCATACTTTGATGCCTCTTCGTGTACATATAGTAATACTAAACATATGCTTCCTTTGTTATTGTTTGAGCTTAAATATTTGTCATCTTTAGGCCTTCCACACTTTACATTTGCAAAACTTTGTTTGACATTACATGTATCTAAACGATTCTGCAAACAAGAGTATCATGCATCCATAGAATTACATGTTTGTATGCAATTTTACACACCTCTCATTCATGCCTCCCAATCATCACTGCGCATAAACATTCATCACGTGCAGTGGTTTACTACGACAATGTTCACATCACCATCTAAGTGGGGAATCATTCTATGGCATTAACCCTTACATCGAAACGGTTTATTAGTGGTGTGACTTTGTTTTCTGATTTACCCGTATAGGCGGTCGATAAGGAACCGCTGCCATTCTGTTACACTAAGTACTAATCCCTCATGTTTATTGGTCGTGTTTCGTTACATTTTGCTGATATCGAACGTCTTACACGGCCCGATCGACTCGCATTCTCTGTCTCAGAGCCCGGGCTTACAACATCATTGTCAAAAAGTTGAATCGTTCTTAATCTAAATGACAATGTTAACAACCCCCTCTTTTGACATATTATTCATATCTCTCATTCACCATATATTATACTTTCTGTTGCAATGTTTTCGGGTATAGTTCATTTTAAAGTTTACTCATACTAAAATGAAGTTTGCAGCCTCCACTTTAACAGGAAGCTCCTTGGAAATTTACACACAGCAAGGAATAAGATACATGGATCTCCATAGACCTTATATTATAGACTACTCCAACAACTTCTTTTGCAAGGCACAACAAATGGTATGTTTACTCCAGTTTAACAACTGGCTCACCTGATAACTCACCTCTACTTTCCCATTATAACGTTTTTAGTTACCGTTTCCGGCTCTGATCAATGTTCATGTATTTCATGGTCCACGTTGAAATCACATAACCCTCAAAGCATATTTTTACAAATGATATAGGACTATATTTGCTGTTGTAATATTTCGGCACTCTCGCATCTGCATTTTTTCACCACATCAGTGGTTTCGCGCCACCCAGTTTATGTCATTATCTTGTTTCGGTTCTGTTCAAGGCCACTACTCATTCAAATGTGTTATAGTTACTAACACTTTGGTCTGTTAAATACAATCTTCAGTTTTAGTTAACTTTGGTCTATGTTTTTATTTGAAATACTTTAAATTTGAATTATGCTTCTAAAGTTTAATACTGTATTATTTATTATTCTTTGTCTTTTAAAAATCTGTATTGCTCAATCAAAGGTTTTATTCATTACACAAAATCATTACATGATGCAGCGTGACTGTCATGTAACTTCAGTGGCCTCACAATCATTCTTCCAAATCATTCTTGCTTATGGCTGGCCAGGTTGGTTGATCCTTCATGTAGCAACTGTCCTTCTTGAACTGAAAACGTAAATGCCTGTTACATGGCAACTGAAAATTCCTTTGGTTGTACATTAAAAAAACTACCATACTGCAAAGCCTGCGCAGTACTGTACCGGTTCCAGATTTTTTCCAGCTTCCAATGCCTTTTGCAACTCTTCAGGCACATCAGCATTTATTGCTGAATCCATGCTTTCTAAACATCACCACCATTTATTATTCTTTGTCTTTTAAAAATTTGTATTGCTCAATCAAAGGTTTTATTCATTACACAAAATCATTACATGATGCAGCGTGAATGTCATGTAACTTCAGTGGCCTCACAATTCAAAGGTTTTTAATAACTGTCTTTTCATTTTCCTTTCTTTTCTTAACAAAATTTATGCTGCAGTCTTTCTGCAATTAATTGGAAGCTGGACGGTTTTCCACAATATTGCTTTTCCCACCATTATTAACATATTTTTACTTTCAATGCAATAAAGTATTCCATCTTTTTAATGTCATGGAGAACATCAACAGACTCTTTATTTTCTTATATATACCGCAGCCCATAATTCCTTTTTCAATATCTATTTTACTCAGCATCTCAGGTACTACCATGGCCTCGAACGATCTTCCTACCGACGTCGACGAGGTTCCCCAGCCACATTCACCGCTTATGCCTCTGCAGAATCATGTCACAACTGAGAAGAAACCTCCACTGCTAAATCCTCTGCCAAATCCGGTGGACGACCAAAAGGTTGAGCCGGTGGTGATCGAACCACTTCTTCCTCAACCTCCTGAGGATCAACAAGTACAAATACAACAACAGGCACAATTTCACGATCACTTATTTTGTTTTGTTCCTATTCTGCACCCCATGTTACTATTTACTGATTCTGCATTTACTTCTTTTTTTCAGCAAGTCGAACATCGTGTTCTTTCATCTTCTAAGCCGCGGCAGCAGCAGGTTCGCAAGAAAAAGAACAAGAAAAAAACATCCAAAAGAAAGAGAACTCATTTCTCCTGCGACAGTGACGTTGATGAGGAAGACTATTCTATTTTTGGTTCAAGTGACGATGACGAACAAGATTGGTCGTGGTCCAACTTCATATCGACGCGTCAGTTTAGATTTGATAATTAGGTTTCATGTTTCTGTTGTAATTCTAATATCTCATGTCTTAATTACCTACCTATTCTAAGACTTTTGAAATGCTAATATTTTTATGTTTCATGCCCATTCAATGATATATGGTCTATGGTTATAATTGTATGGTTAGTTGTGTATGTCAAAAGTTATTGAAACAAATTAAAATTCCCATATATAATTGGGTTAAATTTAATGTATCATGGACACTGATATATGATACTTGGTTGCAATGCACCAACATTGGTTGTGATGTTTCAATTTCTTATTTAATTTTTCTAAGTTACTTATTTAATTCTCACCAGTTAGGAAGACGGTTTGCAAATTCAATTTAGAGAATCTTATTGATTAATTTTTTTTTATAAAAAGTGTCAAAGTAAATATTTAATATTAGATCTTAAAAAGGGTTATATACTAAATTTCACAGCTGAATTTTTTTATTCTCCTATTCATGTTATTATTGAATTCAATTAAACATTAAATCTTAATGAAATGTTATTTGATTTTTAATATATTAACTTTTCATTACTTTTTAAAATTTTTATAACTACTATTAATAATATTTATATAGTGTTGATTCAAATTTTTTTATAAATGAAAACAATTTTATTATTGATATGTCTTTATAAATATTCTCAAACCAAAATTTGATATATCTCATGTCTTAATTACCTACTTATTCTAAGACTTTTGAAATGCTAATATTATTATGTTTCATGCCCATTCAATACTATATCTTTAATTTTGTTCGCCAACAATCCCAATCTTTGTATTTTTTTTTTTCATTCTAATATTGCTGAATAATTTTTTCTTCCAATAATTCGTGTTACCGACCAGTACCCGTGCGAAAGCACGAGTTTCCCACTAGTTGGATGTAAGAATAGCTGTTGAAAAAATGGAAGAGAAAAAGGTTTGCAGGTTGTATTTCAAAACTAGAGTTTCAAAATTTGATTTGAGTGAGAAATAAATAATATTTTTAAATCATTTTGTAAGCCATTGTTTATCACTAATATATCATTAATATTATTACCGTTAAAAATCGATTTTTTAATAAATTAGTTTTTCATATTTAAAATAAACTTCAATATCAAAAAATCAATTTGAAAAAAAATAAAGTTCCAACATAACCAACCAATACCATACCATTAATATAGATATGGATATTTTTAATTGCGGTTCGATTCAGTAGGTTTTGGTTCAATTAAATGCGGTTGATTCGGTTATTGAATTGTTCAATAAACTGTGATTCGGTTCACAAACTAAAGAGAACAGTGATTCATTTATTTAATAACGGTTCGATTTGGTTTTATGGTTCAATTCGGTTTTATCCGTCTAACTTCCTGTAATTTTCAGGATTTCTCTTTTTGTTTTTTATTGATTTTTATTTCTCTTTTTGTTTTTTATTGATTTTTTTTATCGGGTTGAAGAATCTCTTTTTCTCCCTTTTAATACAAATAGCTTGTAAAAAAATGAATTTGACTTGTTTTCCCATTTGACACCACAATTGGGGAACAATATTCTGCTTCTTAGAAAGTATTATTTATGAATTATGATTTTTCCAAAGCTCTTAGTATATATGGTACTGACCTTAACAATCAATTAATTCAAGAGGGCTAATTTTGTTGCCTACGTGTGGATATGAATTTGATTTAATAGCATCTAATAGAATTCTAACCTTAAACCTTAATGTGGGCTAGTAAGCCAAGCTTGTTTATGTGATCAATGTGTATATTCCTCTCAAAATAGAAGCACTTGTCTCATGCTTGCCAAGAGCATGTTAATTCTGATGCTATCAATGTATTCATTCAGGGAAAACATTCATAATTCATAATAATATAAATGAAAGTTCAAAGTTAATGTAGCTATATAATTACACAGATGAATTACATTGATAAAAACGGTTTATCTTATGACGAAAGCCCATACTTTCAGTTTCATTTTCAACCATAAGTTGAGGCTAAAATGTGCAGGAGGTAATGGAAAGTGCTCATCAATGCTCTCAAAGCTCAATGCCTAAGAAAAATATGTTCATGTCTTTGGGCAAGCAGTGGCACCTGTGTTTCTGGCAGCCATTCTTCGTTGGGAAGCAATAGGACATGCTTCCAAGCAAGGCTCCTTCAGAACTGCGTCATCTTCAGGCAGTGGGGGCAGCACTCCAAATTTGAACTGCAATTTGAAAACTTCAAAGAAAATAGTAACCGTAGCAACCTCATTGTACAAATTTATACTCTCGAAGAGATTAATCGATATTACCTGGCAGCTGTAATCAGCAAAGTTTGGCTCCATTAGTAAAGGAACTCCCATATGATCCTTGAAGAAGGTCTAGATTGAAAATAGAGTCAGAACCAATCATCCATAAATGCAATAGCTTTAAAGTTGACACAATATTTTTAACTCTTATATTAACATGAAAAACTAAGAAATCAGTCTCAAGTGGATAATGAGATTTAGTTAATGACGAATCGTTCAAAAGAACCTGAGTTCAAATTCTGACTGAAACAATCATTGACTAGAACATAGTTACTCAATCGAACGCTAGATTACCCTAGTCCCTTCCCTTGAAAACCGGCTGGTTATTAAGATTAAAAAGATTACATGAGAAGGAAATGATAGGGATTTGAAGAATCACTAACCTGTGTTGGAAACTTACAGGTGTTAAGGCATATACCAACACACTTGCTTTCCTCTAGATACTTGCATCTTTCAACAAACACCTAAAACATTTTATGAATATACATCACTCACAAGAATACAATGATATTATTATTTAATCATAAAGACCAAACAAGGAGAAAGGTATAAGTGATCACCCCACTATTGCACGAGCTTCCATCTGATAGGTCTACAGAATTGACTTTGCAGGGTCCCATGAGCCATTGACATGTAAGTGCGGTAACCCTTGCTTCAAAACTTAAATATTTTTAGGATATCTCCAAAAAAAGTTTATCACTACCTTGTTACATTCAGAGGAACGTCATCTCGAAGAATTGAAAAATGAGACGTAATCTTATTAGACTCACCAACCATTATAGCAGCAACTTTGCCTCCTCCTAGAGGAGATATGAGCATTTTATAGAGCTCCAAAAGGAATGGAGGAAATAGAGACCTCAAAATTCGTACCTATCACAACACATCATAGATATCAAATTCACTTGAAATCATTAAAATAAAAATCACAAAGATTTTACCAAGCAATATATATTGTTAAACTAATGAGCAAAATAGTTTGATCATGAACGTTTTGAATCCATGCTTTTGATATGTGAAAAACACTTGTTAAGAAAAATGTTATGGTATGGTATACAGAGATATAGAGATCAGACCGTCTTTGAGACCGTACAAGACAGTCTACCGCACATAACCCAAAATATGTCACGATTAAACCGTACCAATAAAGGGTCTCATAAAATCTTTATCCTTATTTAAACGTGGTTAATTAAGGCCTCTATGAAATGACTACACAGAACCTTCAAAAACTTAAGACTGCTATGATAGAGATTGTGAAAGAAGAAATTACCGTAGCTTCTATGGTATGAGAATTTGTAGTGCCTTTCATCATTAGACGATTTGCAACTTCAATTAGTCCATCATATCCAGGTTTCTTTGAGTCCCATCCTACCTCCTAGCCACCACATTAACCATATATCCATATATTTTCCAAAACAACATATATAAATAACGCAGCTATGTCATCAAACTAGAGAAAACCTACAGTGATGACGAGAAAAAACTAGAAGGGGTTTAGTTACCTGTACCAATTTGTTGCGGAACAAATTGAGGAACAAATCATCCAAGACTGTGGGCTTGTATTCTATCTTCGGAGCTGTAACTCCCACCTGATTCAATCCACACAATTGAAGCAAAATTCTCATACTAATTAACTCGCAGCAAGAATACGAAAAAGAAAATCGGAAAATACGAACCGTTTTGGGTCCTGATGGCGAAGTAGAAGCGAAGGAAACAGACAATCGACGGTTATGAATTCCAGTGGAATAAAATTTTGGGAAACCACCAACAGTAATACCTAACGCCTTCATTTCTTCTCAACTGTAACAACTAAACTGACTAACCACACTTCACTTTAACTGTCTGCATTCGGTAAGGTTACCGGCTACCGGTTATTTCAATTTTCAAGTGAAAGATAAAGAGAGATATTATTTGAACATTTTATTTAGGTGACCATTAAATTTATTATATCAAAATTCATCAAATACTTAAATTTATTTTCTATAATTTAAAAGATTAATTTTGATATACTATTATATAAATATATATTATTGAAGATTAAAATATAGTCAAAATTATATTTTTTTTCAAAAAGTTGTATCTTAAAAAAAAATTTAAATACTATTTGAAATTGATTCAAAATTAAGTGATTTTTTAAAATTTTGATATTCAAATTTTTTTCGATTAAATGATGAAATATCTAAAATAATATTTTAAAAATAACTATTCAAATTAAATTTTTATTTAAAAGTTTTATAAAAAATTTCTTTTGTAAATCTTTGGCTTAAATGCATATTTGGTCTCCCACTTTTTGATCCTCAAGTTTGGGTCACTTGGGATTTTTATGGTCCCCCTCCATTTGGTTTGCTCATTAATGATGTGGCAGTTGTGATTGATGATGTGGATGTCATATATTGAATATTTAAATACACAGTCATATATATATATATATATATATATATATATATATATATTGTGATTTTAAATTATTTTAAAATATAATAATGAATAAAAAAATGAATTATTTTATATTATTTGTTTATTTATAAATGGTGCCCTAATATGTTAAAGGTATTGTTCATCCTTCACCATTCTTTCAGAACGTGTCTTCCTCCTTCAATCTTGTTTCTTCCTCCTTCAATCAAGTTTCTTCCTCCTTTCTTCAATCACCTTTCTTCCAACTTTCGCCCATCACGTTTCTACCAAATCGTTTTTTTCACTCTTTGACATTTCTTCAATCATGTTTGGGAAATCTGTTTCAAGGCGTAGTTTCGTAAATCGCTCAACTAGGTATGAATGTCACTGTGGTTTGGATGCTCCATTAATGACATCATGGACTGATGCCAACCCAGGACGGTGTTTCCATGGTTGTGGAATGTTTAAGGTAAGATGCACTCTAAATTAGGTCATATATGAAGTTTTGGTAAATTACTGCTACTTCATTGTGTTTAGTCCATTTTTTCAGATGCAAGGTTACAAAAAGTGCCGACATTTGTTTGGGTGGATGAAGAAATGAGTCTAAGGGCAAAGGAAGTGATATCTTCTCTTATGCGGAATTTGAATGACGAGAAGAACAAGTTGAAAGATGTCATTACGAAAGATGAAGAAATGAAGAAGAAGATGAAGTTAATGAAGAAGCATTTGAAACTGAATTGGATGATTACAATTAGGTTGTTAATTGTTATTGTAGTGGCATGTATAATGAAATAGGTTTTCATGTTTGGTGTTTCTGATGTATGGGTTGTGTTAAAGTTGTAACATTATGAAGTCAATGAAGAATTTAAGTTGTAACACCTAATTATCTTATTTATCTTGTTTAAGTTGTAACACGTAATTATCTTGTTTACTTTGGCATGTTAAAGGTGTAACCAAACTGTTTATCTTGTTTAAGTTATAACACTTAATTATCTTGTTTACTTTGGCATGTTAAAGGTGTAACCAAATTGTTTATCTTGTTTAAGTTGTAACACTTAATTATCTTGTTTACTTTGGCATGTTAAAGTTGTAACCAAAATGTTTATCTTGTTTATGTTGTAACACTTAATTTAAGTTGTAACCAAACTGAACTATGTAAAAGCAAACCAAACTGATAAAGCCAAACTGATATAACCAAACTATGTAAAAGCAAACCAAACTGATAAAGCCAAACTGGACTGTCAAAAAGTACAACAAAAATAACTAAATTGAACTGTCAAACTTATAAAGCCAAACTTATAAAGTCAAACTGATATAACCAAACTGAACTGACAAAAAAGTACAGCAAAAGTACAACAAACTTGAGTTGCTTGTGGTGCTTGAGAACATCAAAATGTAAAGCAAAAAGTACATCAAAAAGACCAGCAAAAAGTACATCAAAATGTTCATAAACCCTTAATCTTGAGTTGCTTGTGGTGCTTGAGAACCTTATCCAATCTCAATTTGTTCCTCAGTTGACTTCTTTGCTTTTTTCCACCCTTTGGCTTCTTTGGTTTATTACCACCCTTTGGCAATACTCTGTCAGCAGCTTTTTTGCCCTTGCAACTTCTTTTGTTATGTCTCATTTGTCCACATTTGTTATAGATCACAGTTGATAGCCTTCTAGATAGAACATAAGGATTATTTGGCTTGTCATTTGCCTTGTTCCTCAATTTCTTAGGACGGCCTATTGCACTTCTCATTATAGGTGGAAATATTGGCACTTAATCAACAATTGGGCACAATTGTAGTCCATTTGTTGGAATCTTCCTGGTCATCTCCAATATCAGGTGCATCTTTGTATAAGTGATCAGAATCTTCATGGTCATCTCCAATATCACATGCATCTTTGTTTACATTAACCTCACCTAAAGTTTCTGGAGGTAGCACTTGAGTCCAATTTATCTCATCTTCATCATCTTCATTGCCTCCATCAAATTCATTTTCAGTATCCTCACTTAAGTCACTAGCAACATAATCCTCATCATCATTTGGTTCAGCCTCAACATTAGGTTCAACCTCTGCATTAGGTTCAGCCTTTGCATTAGGTTCAGCCTCTGCATTCGTGTCACCCTTATCAGTAGTTGGAACATTCAAATTGGTCTCATTAGGAACAACTTTACCTTGACTACAACTAGTACATTTCCACATCAGAATCATCAATGAATTTGTCTACTTTACTTGGGTCCACTATTTCAGGGGATTCACAAACCTTATTTTCCACATATATGTCAATAACATCATGTCCCTCTACATCCTTAGCAAATTTCAACACATCTGCATCATTGTTCAATGGCCTAAGACCTCTAGCAAAATTGAACAAAGGGTTCCTATACCACAAACATTTGATATCTACATAACTTTCACTTTTAATCAAGCTCTCCAAATCCATATAGTTCATGAAATCCACATCACATCCCCAATTCTTCTCAGTCACTTCTCCTCCAATATACTACTTAACATGTTCCTCAACTAGTTTTCCCCTATGGTGTATTCTTAACCTAACTTTATTATTCTGACTAGGCTTGTCATTACATTTAGGGTTGAAACACAAAATCAGAATATTATTGTCGCGGTGAGAATCGGATACCAAGCTATTGATTAAGCTTGAATCGCAAAACATTTATATTCACCACCGACTTTAATTTAATCCAAAGGGAAAAGGGAAAAAGATCGTAAAAACCCTAAATGAGGAGAAATTAGGTTCGGGGGTTGATTATACTTAGGGAAGGTGTTAGCATCCTAAGCATCCGCAGTATCCTACGGGAACCTCTTGTTAATATTTGTATTTTTGTTGTTTATTGCTTGTTAAAATTATGGGAACCTAAGATTTTATTTCTAATGGTGCTCGCACAACATCGCATCGATGCCTACGTATCGGGTATAGAATCAGAGCACTCGTAGTTCTCCTAAGGATTAACGAACACTTGGTTACGCTCAAGGTTCGCGGGGGAAGGTAAGTGTTATGGCAAACACTCACGTGACTTTAAGAAAGTCACAAAAAGTTGTAAAATAAAATACTAAGGACCTAATGGCTAAGGGCCTAAGGATGAGGGACCTAATTGCTAAGGTCAAAGAAAAAGAAAGGGACCTAATTGCTAAGGTCAAAAAGGTAACTAGGGATTGCTAAACTTCCTATGATATTGAGTCAACTGCAGGAGTTCTTTCCCTTTTGGATTTAAAATGCGAGAAAAATGAAATAAATGAGGGTGCAAGCTCCTAAGTCTAAGGCATAGGCTGCAACTTGCAAAAATAAATTGGATAAAGTAAATGGAAATGCAAAGTAAAGGGCTTAGTAACCGGGCTATGACTCGATATATGGATCGAGAATGCGGGGGTGGAAAACAAACGCGGTGCGTCAATTTGTTTAAGTTTGAAAGCCGTGAAGTGTAAGGAACGTGCAGATGGCGATCGTAAACGACCGACTTACGTGTGTGAGTGAAGTGTATGTGAAGTTCACTTGGCGTTGGACCAAGGATTTATTATCTTGAAAATTAAAGTTAATATGGTGTAAAAGTGCGAGAAATAAATAAATAAAAAAGTGAAATAAATAGAATAAATTAAATGGAATAAAATAAATAGAATAAAAAATGAATGGCCTCATATTGGTCACGATTAATCGGAAACGATTTATCGTGACTTTTTGTCATATCATCGGCCCTAAAAAGGAACAACCATCAACAAATCATTAGTAAAATAAATGTCATAAAAACAATAAAACTATAAACTAATTAATTAATTATTTTTTTTGAAATTTATTGTTGTTGTTTCTTTTTAAACTTGAAAAGAAAATTAAAGGAACTAAACTTATATATATATATAAATAAACAAGAAATAAGTTTTAGTGAAGCAAGATAAAAAGGGGGTGGCAGAAGCAGGCCCATGGGGCGCTGGGTGTGTGCATAGCGGATCATGTGGGCCTCAAAGCCCATCAACCATAAAGAAATAATAATAAAAACCTTTGGGGAAAATTAAAGAAATATCAAATATTAAAAATATCATAAACAGTCTCTTTTTTTTTATAAAAATAAAATTAAATAAACAAAATGAAAGGAGAAGAAATCAGATTAGGGAAAAAATAAGAAGAGGAACACGAATATCAACATCACTCAACCCCCAAAAACAAAACTCACTCTCTACTTCTTCTTCCTCCTCTCACTCACGGATCTTCACTTAACTGTCTCGGATTCACGCTCTCAAATCTCCCGCGGCTCTCACTCAGTCTCTCTCTCTAACCACTCGGTCACGGCGGATTTCTCTGGCTGTTTCTGTTTTGGAGTTCGCACGGGATGCTGATGGCCGGCGGAAAGTTTTCGGTTTGTTGGAGCTCGCGGTGGATGACGGCGAAAGGTTTTGGCTCGCCGGTTGGTGAAGGGTTTTGATGTGACGGTGATGATGACGCGGATGGTGGGTTGAGATGGTTTGCGGAGAAGAGAGATTTTTCGGCGACGGCTTTTGAGTTTAAAGGGATTCGACGAATTTTCAAGGTTTGTGGTTTTTGTGCGTTTTGAAAGAGGTTTAGTTTTGTGGTTGAAGGTTGGTGTGTCGGTTTTCCAGGTTTGGCAAGAGGGTGATGGGTAAAGCTCACGGATGGTGAACGGTGAGTTCCGTGAAGGATTTTGGGCGGTGGCCTCGGCTGGGTTTAGGGTGCGTCTGGCTATGGGTTGGTTTATGCAGCGGATTTGTTTGCGGGTCGGTGAGGATTCTACAGTTATGGTTCGCGGTTCTGCTCAGGTGGTGGTGGTTTCGCATTTTGGTTCAAGGTCATTTGAAGGTTTGTGTTTTTTTGAAGGAGGGTTTTGTATTTCCGGATTTTTGGATCTGTTTTTCTGGGTTTATGCAATTCAGAAGATTTGAAGAATGTTTGGCGGTTTTAGCGATTTTGATGGTGGCTCGAAAAAAAGTTTATGTGCTTGGAGTATTGTTCGTGGTTCTGTTTAAAGATGAATATGAGTTGAGGTTGAAGTTTTTTTGGTTTCGTTATGAAGGTATGGTGTGGGTTGGTTTCTGGCTTTTGGTTGAGATTCGAGTTCTGCGTTTTTTGCTCAATTTATTGGTTTTGTGCGATTCTCAGATCTGTTCCTTGTTGTTGTTGATGCTGCTAGGTTGAAGGTTGTGATGTGATGGATATAGTGGTTGGAGATGGTTGATGCGTGGTGATGAAAGGGAGAAACGGCGGTTTTATGGAGGTGTTTTTCACAGGTTGTGGGTTGTTGTTGAGCGTTTGTGACAGGTTTTGCTTCTGTTGGTTGTGATTGTTGTTGGCCTTTTTTGCAGGTTCGTTTGGCGGCGAAGGTTTGAGTATGGCGGAGAAGAGTGTTCGAAGGTGATGGGGTCTGTGATTTAATTTTCGAAAGGTTGAAGGTTGAGCGACGGCTTGTCTGTGTTGCTGCTGCGTTTGAGGGTTGTTTACGGATTGGTGTATCGGTTCTGGCCGGTGAGATGGTGGTTGGCTGCGTTCTGGATTTCATGAGGTATGTTGGTTCTGTTTTTTCTGGTTTTGAAGGGATTTGGTTTCAGATTTGTGATACTATCTATGGTGGTGATGAGCAATGATTTATGAAGGTTTTGTTGAAAACAAGTTGTGGTATGTTGATATTCGGGGTTATGATTTGTGTATGGTTATTGGTGTGGAAGAATTTATGAGTTTTGGTGAGTTGTGAAGTGATAGCAGGGTGTTGGGTGAAGATGGAGGTTTCACTGCTGAGTTTTTTTTGAAGTTTTGGTGATTTTTGTGATGGTTGTTGTTCTAGCGGAATGGCGGAAGGTTGAATGAGAAGCTTGAAGGGTTTGATGGAGGGTTTACTGAAAAAAAGGTTATGAAGATTTTTTTGAAATAGATTCAGATTTCTTCTCATTCCTTAATAATTTTCTGGTTTTGAGTATTCATTTCATATTTCTTTTTTTATGTTATGCAGATTTTGAATGAAACTGAAAATGAAAACTATCTATGAACAAATGCAGAAAAGAGGTGAAGGAGAAAAAAAAGATATTACCGACCCGAACGTTATCGGGGTGAAGGATCCGCAAACGGTAAGCTATACTTGTACACTCCCTCCTTCCTCTATTTTTTCGTGCAGCTTCTTCTCTTCCCCTTGCTGTTGTGTGGTTTGCTTGCTTGTTTTTTTGGATTATTTGAGGGCTGTTTGGGACTGGTTTGATGCTGAATCTTTTTGTGGTTTGATTTTTCTAATGTAACAGTGTTGTGTTTTGTGTTATATTGTGTGCTGTTTTTGGGGCTGTAACAGGGGTTTTGTGGGGCTGATTTGTAGTGTATTTTTGGGGCTGTTTGCAGTGTTGAGGGCTGAATTTTTTTGTGTGATGTTTCTAATGTAACAGTGGTTTTGTATGCTGTTTTGAGGGTTTTGAGTTTAGGACTGGTGTAGTGTTTTTGTGGCTGAAATTGGATGTAACAGTAGTGATTTTTTTGAGTTGTTTCTAGTGCTGAATTTTTGTGGTTTTGTATGGCTGTTTGATGTTGTTTCAGGGGCTGAATTTTGTGTGTTTTGCAGTGTGTTTTATGCTGTGTTGGGAGCTGTCTTTTGTAGTGTGTTTGATGGTTTTTTTTAATTTGAAATTGTCCTTGTTGCTTGTAGGTGAAGGGTGTTTTGAGAGAGGGAACAAATCTGATTTTGCAGCAGTAGTGGGAGGCTGTAGCAGGTTATTTGTGTGCTGTATAGAGCTGTTGAGGGGCTGTATGGAGCAGGCTGAATTGCATTGTGCTGCTGAATTTTTGTATTTTTGTGTGGTTGTATTGTACAATTTTTTTGTAGTTGTAATATAAACAAATATTTGGAATAAAATTAGATACTTGAAATGAATCTTGAATAAAAGAAAATTAGCATTTGGAATGACATTTGGAATTGAATTTGAATAGAATTGGATTTTGAATTTGGTGGAATAGAAAATAACATAGGACTTAGAAAAATGAAATAAGAGACTTGAATAATAAATAAAAAATTAAAATTATAAATTGAGATTGAATTAGAAATAGAACTTTAAAAAAATGAATTAAAAATAAAATTGGAAATTGAGATTAAATTAGAAATGGAATCTTAAAGAAAAGTAAATTAAAAATAAATTAGAAATTGAAATTAAATTAGAGTAAACTAAAAAATAAATTAGAAATTGCAATTAAATTAAGAAATAGAAACTTGAAAATGAGTTGAAAAAAGATAAACATAAAAATTGGAGATTAAAAGTAAATTAGAAATGGAAACTAAAAAGGAGTGAATTAAAAAATAAAAATTGAAAAATAGAATCCATTAAGAAATAAAACTTGAAAATTGAAAAATAGAAATAAAATACATTTAGAAAAACTTAAAAATTAGAAATAAAATTATATTTTTTTTTTAACAAAACTTTGGGAATAAAAATAAAAATTAAGTTTTCTTTTAAAAGTTAGAAATGAATTAAAAATTAAATTTAGGATAGAAACTTAGAAGTGAAAAGGAAATTAAAATTAACTTGATGAATAACTAGAAAATGAGTGAAAGTAAACTGAAAATAAATCTGGAAATCTCTGCTAAATGCGATGAATGTATGATGCGAGCAGTTAGGGGTAAAATTTGGGGTGTGACAGTTGCCCCTATTTAAATAATTTTACCAGATGGCGTGAATGACGATAGGCACTCATGAGATCATGGTGAAAGGTATTTAAATACAGAAATAACCGGAAATTTTGCCCCTAAATGCAATGTTATGCTGGACCACAAGTCTATCTAACTCTGCAACTCTTATGCAATGAAATGATGATTATGGTATGAATGATTAGAATGAGAATAAATCGACGACCACAAGCCAAGACTCACTGGGGATGACAAACACTGGGGATAAAGAAACGAAAACGGGAAATATTCAAAGTGATAAATCAACAGGTTCAAGTGTAACTGTCGACACTAAGAATAACAAAAGACGGGAACAAAAGGAAATCCAAATCGTTGGATCAAACGAACACAGACAAAACAGAATAAAATTCAAAGTGACTGCACAGTGGCTCGATGCGACCAACTGACACCAAGAATACAAACAAAACAAGGAAATAAATCGAAATGGTAGATCAATGGCTCTATGCGACCAATTGACTGTGAGAAGAAAAACAACATATTCGAAGTGGATGCGCAGCGGCTCGATGCGACCAACTGACACTAAGAATACAACAAAATAAACATTCAAAAGGGAATGTGCAGTGGCTCCATGCGACCAACTGTCACTGAGAATGACAACAAGCTTATTCAAGGTGAATGCGCAGCGGCTCGATGCGACCAACTGACACTATGAATAACAAACTAAACATCCAAAAAGAATGTGCAGTGGCTCTATGCGACCAACTGTCACTGAAAATGATAATCATAATATTCAAAGTGAATGCGCAGCGGCTCGATGCGACCAACTGACACTAAGAATACAACAAAATAATCATTCAAAGTGAATGCACAGCGGCTCTATGCGACCAACTGTCACTAAGAATGGAAACGGCACAAAATTCAAAGTGAATGCGCAGCGGCTCGATGCGACCAACTGACACTGGAAAATGATAAACATAATATTCAAAGTGAATGCGCAGCGGCTCGATGCGACCAACTGACACTAAGAATAGAAATGACACAAAATTCAAAGTGAATGCGCAGCGGCCCTATGCGACCAACTGACACTAAGAATAGAAATGACACAAAATTCAAAGTGAATGCGCAGCGGCTCTATGCGATCAACTGACACTAAGAATAACAACCAAAATATTCAAAATGAAATGCGCAGTGGCTCGATGCGACCAACTGACACTGGAAAATGATAAACATAATATTCAAAGTGAATGCGCAGCGGCTCGATGCGACCAACTGACACTAAGAATAATCAACAAAATAAACATTCAAAGTGAATGCACAGCGGCTCAATGCGACCAACTGTCACTGAGAATGACAAAAAGCTTATTCAAGGTGAATGCGCAGCGGCTCGATGCGACCAACTGACACCATGAATAACAACAAAAATACTCGAAGTGGAAGCACAATAGGTTCGAAACCTATTGACACCACAAAAGAAAGCCAAGATACACTCAGAGTGAATGCGCAACAAGTTAAAAAACCGGCTGACACTAAGAATGATAAAGACAAAGTAGTCAAAGTATTCAAAATGGTAAATTAGCAGGTTCAAATGTAACTGCTAACACTGAGGATAAGGAAGGAAATCACAGTGATTTAGTAGCGGCTCTATGCGACCAGCTAACATTGGGGATAGAATGCAAATCACCCAAAGATAGATCAACGACTCTAAGCGATCGGCTAACGCGAAGAAGTAACAATAAAATGTGTTGGAGTTTTCAAATAAGATAAGACATCCAACCTCTGGAAATTCCTTCAGGAACCATCAGGAGAAAGGTACAGGTATGTGCCAAAATCAAATGGACTTGGATTTAAGCAAAAGGTTTCAGGACCTGCTTAAAAGATTTGTGCCAATGACAATTAGATTTCAAGGAGATGTTGGTGGTCATAAAGACAAATACCCATCACAATTAGAATTCCACGGGGAACACCAGCAATTACTGGGGACAAAAACATTGGTAAACCAAACTTCGGGTACCAACAACAATGAATTCTCAAATTGAACACTAATGATATCTGGACTTGGAGTTAGAAAGAAAACAACTGGGGAAAGACAAATGCTAATGTCAAATGCGCATGATTGAGCATGATGCGAATGATCATGATATGCAAATGTTGACTCAAAAGAGACGAAGAGTTTTGACATGACTCAAGGAGAAGTAGGCTCTCAACACCAATACTTAGATGAGCAACCTAAAACACACTGGGGAGATGTCTTCGAACTTGGAAATCATGCTTGGTCCAAGGATCCATCCAAGAGTGTTATCGGTTTTGAACTTCTATGGGGATTTCTGCAATAATAGTATAAAAGTGTTGTTGCAAACCAGGACTTCTTGGGGGAACAAAAAGTTTTTTTTTCAATTTTCCCAAAGTCAAAGAAACTTAAAAGTTTTTCAGTATGCTTTCAAAAACATTTTTTTTTAAAAAAAAAACTTGTCATTTTCAGAGTTAAATTGTAATCAAGTGATGGCATTTTGCATAACAAAAGAAAATAAGAAGCTGAACAACAAAACTCATAGGCAAAGTTTGTATTTTATTCAAGAATGGTAGCTTGCCAATGGCAAAAACTCCATGGGAAATTACAGTTTGAAAATGGCAATGGGGAGAGGTCTACATTGAATCCAACGACCACTACAATACCTAATAACTAAGACTGCCCGACACCTTGCTTCTGACAAGAGCAAATGGATCGATCTTTCATTATGATTCTTCAGTAATGGTAAACACCATCTGCTACAGTCAAATGCCTTTGTCCCTAACTTTTGCCTGGATCGCCCTTTCGGGTTTTCAATCCACCGGGACGCTCTTTTTTGCCTAAGCCGCCCTTTCGGGTTTTCAACTTAGCGAGCTCTTATTTTTCATTTTTTATCCCTAACTTTTGCCTGGATCTCCTTCATAGGTTTTGATCCACCGGGATACCCATTTTTGCATAGGTCACCATTTCTGGTTTTCGACCTACCGGGTTTTATTTAGGCATAATATTTTTTGACTGCATCAGAATTCACCGGGTGCTTCAGCTGTTCACCATCCATAGTTGTAAGGATTAAGGAACCTCCGGAGAATGCCACCTTCACAACATATGGGCCTTCATAGTTAGGACTCCATTTTCCACGCATGTCTTTGTGGACTGGCAAGATTTTCTTGAGTACAAGATCTCCTTCTTTGAATTCTCGGAGACGGACTTTCTTGTCAAATGCTCTCTTGATGCGCTTTTGGTACAACTGGCCATGGCACATGGCGGTCATTCTCTTCTCATCAATGAGGTTCAGTTGGTCAAACCTGTTCTGGACCCACTCAGCTTCCTCCAGTTTGGTTTCCATCAAGATTCTCAAAGATGGTATCTCTACTTCAATAGGGAGAACTGCATTCATCCCATACACCAGAGAGAAAGGGGTTGCCCCTGTTGAAGTGCGAACTGATGTTCTGTATCCGTGTAAAGCATATGGTAACATCTCGTGCCAATCTTTGTAAGTTTTTACCATCTTCTGCAGAATCTTTTTGATGTTCTTGTTTGCAGCTTCAACAGCTCCATTCATCTTCGGACGATACAGAGAAGAGTTATGATGTTCAATCTTGAACGTCTCACACAACTCTTTCATTGTTTTGTTGTTCAAATTGGTCCCATTATCTGTGATGATTCGGCTTGGGATTCCATAACGGCAGATAATTTGATTCTTGATGAAACGGGTAACCACTTGCTTTGTCACATTGGCGTAGGAAGCTGCTTCTACCCATTTGGTGAAGTAATCGATTGCGACCAAGATAAACCGGTGACCATTGGAGGCTTTAGGCTCAATCGCCCCTATCATATCAATGCCCCACATTGAGAAAGGCCAAGGCGATGACAGAACATTCAAAAGTGTTGGAGGTACATGCACCTTGTCGGCATAAATCTGGCATTTATGACACTTCCTGGCATACTTGAAACAATCTGATTCCATGGTCAACCAGAAGTATCCAGCTCTCAAAATCTTCCTGGACATGGCATGTCCATTGGCATGTGTTCCAAATGATCCTTCATGGATTTCCCTGATCAATAAGTCTGCTTCGCGCTTGTCCACACATCTGAGCAGAACCATATCATGATTTCTCTTGTAAAGCACATTGTTGCTGAGGAAAAACTTGGACGCCAATCTTCTTAAAGTCTTCTTGTCTAGATTTGTTGCGTCAGCTGGGTACTCCTGATTCTGCAAATAGTTCTTGATGTCATAGAACCACGGTTTCTCATCAGTTTCTTCTTCAACCAGTAGACAGTAGGCTGGTGCAGTTCTTCGCTCGATTGTAATGAGTGGAGCTTCATTAAGAAATCTGACTTGGAACATAGAGGCCAACATAGCCAAGGCGTCTGCTATTTGATTTTCTGCCCTTGGAACATGATGGAAAGTGACTTCATCAAAGTATTTGATCAATTCCACAATGTGGGCTCGGTATGGGATCAACTTCTCATCACGGGTCTCCCATTCACCTTTGACTTGGTATATTACCAAAGCTGAGTCTCCATATACATCAAGGATCTTGATTCTGGTATCAATTGCAGCTTCGATACCCAAAACACACGCTTCATACTCTGCGATGTTGTTTGTACATTCAAAACACAATCTAGCCGTGAAGGGAGTATAACCACCATCAGGATTCATCAAAACAACTCCTACACGATGCCCCATGTAGTTAGAGGAACCATCAAACATCATCTTCCAACGAGACCCTGGCTCGGGACCTTCATCTGGACCTGGAACTTCACAGTCCTTTATCAACATAATGTCCTCGTCCGGGAAATCGAATTTCAAAGGTTCATAATCTTCGACAGGATGATCAGCAAGGTATTCAGACAAAACACTGCCTTTAATAGACTTCTGGGTTACATATTGTATGTCGTATTCGGATAACAACATGTGCCAACGGGCGAGTCTTCCAGTCAAAGCAGGCTTCTCAAAAATGTACTTTATTGGATCCATTTTCGAGATCAACAAAGTAGTGTGACAAATCATGTATTGCCTGAGGCGTCTAGCAGCCCATGCCAAAGCACAACAAGTTTTCTCTAAAAGCGAATATCTGTTTTCACAGTCTGTGAACTTCTTGCTTAAGTAATAAATGGCGTGCTCCTTACGACCAGTTTCGTCTTGTTGGCCTAATACGCAACCCATAGATCCCTCGAGCACAGTCAGATACATGAAAAGAGGCTTCCCTGGAGTAGGTGGGATCAAGATAGGAGGTTCTTGTAGATAAACCTTAATCTTCTCAAAAGCAAGTTGACAATCAGGACTCCACTCAATTGCTTGATTCTTCCGGAGTAACTTGAATAAAGGCTCACATGTAGCAGTCATGTTGGAGATAAATCTGGAGATGTAGTTCAATCTTCCGAGGAAACCCCTGACTTGCTTTTCTGTTTTGGGAGCTGGCATCTCTTGAATTGCTCTGACCTTGTCCGGATCTACTTCAATACCTTGCTGACTAACAATAAAACCAAGTAACTTTCCTGATCGGACACCAAAAGTACACTTAGCTGGATTCAGACGCAGTTGGAACTTTCTGAGACGCTCAAATAACTTCAAGAGATGATTCAAATGATCCTCCTCACTCTGTGATTTGGCAATCATATCATCCACATAAACTTCTATCTATTTATGCATCATATCATGGAAAAGGGTGACCATTGCCCTCTGATAAGTGGCTCCTGCATTTCTAAGACCGAATGGCATAACCTTGTAACAATAAGTGCCCCATGGTGTGATGAATGTAGTCTTTTCCATATCGTCAGGATCCATCTTGATCTAGTTGTATCCTGAAAACCCATCCATGAAAGAGAAAACAACAAATTTAGCAGTGTTGTCAACCAAAGTATCAATATGCGGGAGAGGGAAATCGTCCTTCGGACTGGCTTTGTTTAAATCCCTATAGTCCACACACATTCTGACTTTGCCATCCTTTTTAGGGACTGGCACAATATTAGCTACCCACTCAGGGTACTTTGCAACTGCAAGGAATCCAGCATCAAACTATCTTTTGACCTCTTCTCGAATCTTCAGAGCCATGTCTGGTCTTGTTCTTCGAAGCTTTTGCTTTACAGGAGGACAATCTGGTCGAAGAGGTAACTTGTGGACCACTATGTCTGTGTCTAAGCCGGGCATATCCTGATATGATCATGCAAACACATCTACATACTCTCTGAGAAGCTTGACCAATCTTTCTCTGATGTCTGCCCCAAGTGTTGTACCAATCTTGACTTCCTTCTCATCTTCATCGGTGCCAAGGTTGATGGTCTCAACATGCTCCTTATGTGGCTGAAGATCTGTGTGCTCATTCTCAACTAATCTTGCCAGTTCTTCGGGAATGTCACAATCTTCCTCACTTTCATCTTCCGCTTGGTAGATGGGCGAATCAAAGTTAGGAGAGAATGTAGAGTCATTGGATTCAATAGGGTTTTCGTTTATTCTGCATATGATAATGGTTTTCTTTTATTAAAAGTGGAAAATAGAGAAATGCAAGAGAAAAAGCTTTTTTTTATTGGTTTTGAAAGATTGCCATTTTCTTTTTAAAAGTGAAAAGAGAGAAAAACAGTAAATGATCAAAATAAGAGTTTAACAAAATGCCTTCATTGATAATAACTTTAAAAATGAAAGGGGCCCTACAAAATACTCCCATAGCCTTGGGCAGAGCTAGGGAACTTTGAAAACATTTAAAAACAATAAATTACTTTGACAATGGAAAAAACTCTGGGATCTCGACTGCCTCCCAATTGTCCAAGGCTTCTTCACACTGATACACCAAATGATTCACATCTTCATCTTCAGAAACTCCATCAATTGCATTGACCTGATAACCAGCACTGGAAAACACCTCTTGAATGGTCTTCGGACGTCCTTTAACGGAGGTTGACGCTCCTTCCTTCACATGAGTCGGTTTGTAACCCAACCCGCAACGATCTAGCTTCTGTTTGACTTCGATGACATCACCCCAACCTTCATAGCTTCTTTCTTCAATGGTGGAAATGGTACTCTTCAGCGATGCAAAAGATGGGATACCCTTCCCTTTTGGTTCCTCTACTTTCAAAAGGACAGCATTGGCTATCTCAAGAGCTTGGAAAGAAGTTTCCAAAGCATCTTCATCAGCCTCAATATAGATAAAGGATGAAAGGTTACTAACCATGAGGTCTTTTTCCCCAGACACAGTTACCAACTTGTTATTGACCACAAACTTCATCTTCTGATGTAGGGTAGAAGTGACTGCCCCAGCAGCATGGATCCAAGGTCTTCCCAGCAAGCAACTGTAATTAGGATTGATGTCCATAACCTGGAAGGTGATTTTGAAGACCTGTGGCCCAATCAAGATCGGTAAGTCTACTTCTCCAATAACAGTCCTCCTTGACCCATCAAAAGCTTTCACAATTAGTGCACTGGGCCTCATCTCTGCCCCTTGATAAGATAACTTAGCAAGTGTTCTTTTCGGAAAAACATTCAATGAAGATCCTGTATCCACAAGAACTCTTGCTAAAGTATCCTCTTGACATTTCACGGATATGTGGAGAGCACGGTTATGGTCCAAGCC
Source organism: Lathyrus aphaca (assembly GCA_963966055.1). Classification (NCBI taxonomy): domain Eukaryota; kingdom Viridiplantae; phylum Streptophyta; class Magnoliopsida; order Fabales; family Fabaceae; genus Lathyrus; species Lathyrus aphaca. The sequence continues at coordinate 116,229,636 of OZ014520.1, forward strand.
TTCCTTTGGAAGATCCTCCATACTGAAGCTGAGATTGTTACATGCAGTGATATTGGCAATGACTCCATCAAACTAATTCACTGTTATATCATGTGTAACATGGGCTTGAGCTAGCAACTTCTGAAGCGCACTTCGATGAGCCGGAGAATGCATAAGAAGTGATAGGATAGATATTTTGGAAGGCGTTTGATGTAGCTGATCAATAACCTTATAATCACTCTTCTTAATGATTCTGAGAAATTCTGCATCCTCTTCTCCCAAGACTACCCCTTTGTCCTGGTTGACAACAGCTGGAATGACTTCTTTAGGCGGAACCGTATTGGCTTGCTGATAAACACGACCACTGCGAGTTAAACGACCTGCACCCGCTATGTCAGCACTTGCCACTTTTGAACCTTCCTTCTGACTAGCTTTATCAATCTTCTGATGAATTTTCCCTGTATCATACCTCCATGGAACTGCTTTAGTGTCTTCATAAAGGAAAGGGTTACTCCTTTGTTCAAACCTTGGCTCAGGTATATTGAAAATTGGCACCACAGATTCTGGAATATTGAAGATAGGTTGAACTCCTGAAGATTCAGGCAGGTTGAACACTGGCACCACAGTGGAATTAGATTCAGGCAAGTTGAAAATGGGTTCGATCACTGCCACTTCATTCCTCTTCATATGACCGCTCACTTGTAAGACACCTTCATCAATCAAAACTTGAACATCTTTTAAGACCAATTCACATCCATTTGGGTTATTTGCACAAGCTTCACAATTCTGATGACAGCTCTTCAACATACCTGCCCCCACTAATTCTGCATGGAAGTCCCGAAGCGGAGTCTTGATCTCTGTGGCGTTGAAAATCAAACCTTCTTCAGACTCGTCAACAATAGCATTTATGGACCCATGCTTGGGTAAAGGATTATCTTTGACATTCGGACCAGTATTCCCAAATGACAAAATGTTTTTCTCCATCAAATCCTTCACTATGTACTTCAAAGCATAACAACCCTCCAAATCGTGCCCTGGGGCACCTTCATGGAATAAACAGTGGGCATTTGGGTTATAATTTGGTGGGAGTGGATTTGGTGGAGGACCCAAAGGCCTTGGGGTAACGAAACCTTTCTTTAGCAGTGAAGGATATAATTCAGTATAAGTTATAGGGATTCGAGGATTAGGAGGCCTTCCTCCTGGTCTTCTATTCTGAAAATTGGGATTTGGATGAGGAGCTGGAGTCCTCTGCTGGTAGGCTGAAGCATTGGACGCTTGTTGATAGCCTGGATTGTTGAGCATTTGTTGATGAGGTGGAATCATTGGAGCCGCTTGCTGATACATCGGTACTGCTTGAGTTGGCCGATACATAGGGACTTGTGGATTAAACGACGGTTGAACCACCGCTACATAAGGATGTTGGGCATACTGCTGTTGATGAGCATACTGCTGTCGAGCCATAGGTGGAGGTCTCTGCCAAAGAGGATTTCTTCTTTGACTTGTCATTATGGCATTCGTCTCACCCTCTTTCTTCTTGTGGAAATTACTGGTAAATTTCTTGCCGATATTTCCACTACCAGTGCTGGAACTGCCAGATACACCACTCATCTTTCCACTTTTCAAACCGAGTTCTACCTTGATTCCCACAGCCACTAAATCAGAGAAGCTAGCAGTTATGCTCCCCACCATTCTCTCATAGAATTCTGGTCGCACAGTGTCAACAAACCAGTCAGCTAATTCTTTTTCAGTCAATGGGGGCTCTACTTGAGAAGCGGTCCCTCTCCACCTCTGAGCATACTCTTTAAAGGATTCAGACTCTTTCTGGGACATGCTCAACAGTTGCCTCCTATCGGGAGCAAGGTCCATATTATACTTGTATTGCTGGATGAAAGCATCTGCCAAGTCTTGGAAACTGCGAATCTTTGACTGGTCCAGCGTTAGATACCATTTGGAGGAGATTCCCTTCAGACTGTCCTGGAAGCAGTGGATCATTAGTTTATCATTGTCCACCTGCGCAGCCATTCTTCGATAGTACATCAAGAGATGGTTCTTAGGAAAAGTTGCGCCCTCATACATATCAAACGTGGGTATCTTGAACTTTGGAGGTATTACCAATCCAGACACCAGACACATCTCTCTAGCAGCAGCCCCAAAGATCTGGTCACCTTCAATCGCTCTTAACCTTTTTTCAAGGGTATCAAAATTCTCTTGCATCTTCACATGTTTCTCATCTCCGTTTTCAGACATATCTGGCGCTTCATACCCCTGATGGTCATTAAAGTACGGTTGAGCACGGGTGTGCACAATGTCTTGTGTAAAATTAGCAACTGCATGATTCTCTTCATTAGTCACAGGAATAGTCTGTTGAGTAGCAAATCCTTGAGGAGGAGGCACAAAACCTAGGAAAGGAAATGCCATGCCTTGAGAAGGAGGTGCGAAACTTTGAGAAGCTAAGCCTTGGGACGGAGGGAAGAAACCCTGAGCAGCAAGTCCTTGGGAAGCAGGAATGAAACTTTGAGTAGCAAAACCTTGAGAAGGAGGGAAGAAACCCTGAGTAGCAAGTCCTTGGGAAGAAGGAATGAAACTTTGAGAAGCAAAACCTTGTGGAGGAGGAACGAATCCCTGAGGAAGCCCAAAAGGAGGCCAAGTCACAGGGGTAGTGACTGATGAAGTAGGCTCAGTCGTTGCAGTGACAATTTCTGACACTACAGTCTGCTGGGTATCCATCTTTGCTCGAATGACCTGCAACATTTCCATCATCTGACCCATATTTCCACGAATTTCAGTAAGCTCCTCGTTAACTCTGTCCATCTCTATGTCTCTTTCAGCCATCCTCTTTCTGGCTTGAGCTCGAGTGTAGTATTTGCGTGAGAGCCTCAGTGTGAAAGCTGGAGAGCAGATGACGGGAATGAGTTTTATATGAAAAAAATGCAAATGAAATGCCAAATGTATGAGTGCAATGCGAAAATGAAATTTTATTCAAGGAACTTAAGAAACAATTTGCAAATACCAAGGAACTCATAATAATCAAAAGGATATGATTTCATTAAATTCAAAGAATGATACAAAGTCTTGAGTACACCTTCAAAAATCCCAAACAAAGTTTAATAAAGACAAAGACAAAGTCCTAAGGAGATTCTCCTAAAAGCCTCAAGTTGAGCTTCTCGATTTGTGCCTTCATCTGAGCCCTTTCAAGCATAAGTTGATCCACGATCGACTTCCAAGAAGCGTCCCCTTGAGTGCTGGAGGAAAATAAATCCTCTTGTGCTTTCCTTTTCTTGCTGGAGAGCTCTTCTTCTTCCTTCATCTTCAGTTGTCTTCTAAGTTCTTCATTCTCACTACTGATGATCTGATTTCGATTCTTCCAGGCATTCTTCTCTCGAAGCTCTTTCTCCAAATCAATCTTCAGCTTCTCTGCATCGTCCATAAAGATTAGAATGGGTTTCTTGAAGGTCATAGGATCCTGGCGAGGGTAAGGCATCTTCATACTGATTGCCCTATCTCGTACCCATTGGAGATAGGGTTCCATAGAAACACAATTCGGCTTTCCCAGGCTGCTCCTTCCCTTCCTATGGATGTACTTCCAAGATTGCATAATCTGTTTCTTGAGCTCTGGTTCTTCGTCATCCTTAAAGAAAATTCCTTCTACTTCAACACTCTTAGGTTTGTCCTTCAACGGATACCCGAGTTGGCGGCGAGCCAAAACTGGATTATAGCTGATTCCTCCCTTAGTGCCAAGAAGAGGCACATTAGCAAAATCACCACAGCTATCAATAATCAATGCTCCATCATAAACACGATTGTACCAACTAATGTCAGAGTGGGTAAGAGACATGATCCTTTGTGACCACCACAAACCATCCTTAAGGTTCCAAAATGAAGCTGACTTAGGCAAGTGCGAAATAAACCACTCGTACAACAATGATGCACAACAAGTAATCATCCCTCCCTTATGGTGATTCCTCAGATGGATGGAATGGTAAGTGTCTCCGAGCAAAGTAGGGACCGGGTTCTTCTTCAGAAAGATCTTGATGGCGTTCAGGTCGACAAAGTCTTCAAAGTTTGGGAAAAGCAACACTCCATATATTAGCAGAATAAAGGTCGCCTCAAAAGCTTTCATATCCTTCACACCAACAAAATTCTTGGCCTTTTCTACCAAAAACTTTGTAGGGAATCCAAAAATCTTTCCTTTATAGGTCATATTTGCCTTGACCTCAGGAACACTCAAATATGTCGCCTTTGCAATCTCCGCTTCTTCAGGGTCCTTTTCTAGAACAGGGAATGGAAACTCATCCTTAACACGTGATCCCACCAGAAATGAATACTCTTCCAAAGTAGGCGCCAATTGGTAATCAGGGAACGTAAAACAATGGTAGAGAGGATCATAAAACTGGAGCATCACAGAGAGCAACCTTCCATCCCACTCAGTCTTAAGTAAGGCTAAAAGTCTCCTATGCTTCTCCATGAAGGCTTCTTGATCCAAAACCAAATCTCTTAATTTCCTTAGGTCTTCGAGTTTGGGAGTTTTGAATGTGTACTTGACAGTCTTTCTTCTTCCAAAGTCCATGATGATACCTATGATATTTGCAAAGATAGAGTTTCTGAGTTCCTTGAATAAATGGTAAAAATGATGCTTCATGATGCGTGAATGCACAAACACAAACACAAACAAGGCTTAGGTTCAAAGCTTGCATGAGGTCGAAGGTTCAACCCTCCCAAAAGGTATGTACTATGAGGTTATTTGTACCTGTACAACGGGTTCTAAAAGTTCCTAGAATCATTGTCCCATCTTTCGGATATTACCGACTTCCCAACTCAACTTGGTAATCAATAATATTCTCAAGAGAGTCTCATCCGAGTGCAGTATCGCGTATCAACTATTTCGGATTTACACCCTCATAGTCATCGCACTACATCCCTAAAAAGGCCAAGTGGGGGTAAATGTTCTACAGTCCTCAGCATTAATGGCTCTCAGGTCGAATATAGTAATGTTTTCACGACTGAACTCGATCAACAAAACTACATCCGAGGAGGCCTCCGCTGAGTGGTGGTGTCTCAAGTCAACTTGGTCGGGACTCAACTCCCTACAAGCCTTCTTGAATATACCACCGTCCTATCTTATTTTGCACTCAAGTCCGGGTTAGGACTTATCTCACCACACATGGAACACCCACCAAAAATCCCAAATAATAACAAGCAATACAACAACAAATATACAAATATACAAGGTGGGCTTAACCCTCAAAAATAGAGTTCCCCAGCAGAGTCGCCATTTCTGTCGCGGTGAGAATCGGATACCAAGCTATTGATTAAGCTTGAATCGCAAAACATTTATATTCACCACCGACTTTAATTTAATCCAAAGGGAAAAGGGAAAAAGATCGTAAAAACCCTAAATGAGGAGAAACTAGGTTCGGGGGTTGATTATACTTAGGGAAGGTGTTAGCATCCTAAGCATCCGCAGTATCCTACGGGAACCTCTTGTTAATATTTGTATTTTTGTTGTTTATTGCTTGTTAAAATTATGGGAACCTAAGGTTTTATTTCTAATGGTGCTCGCACAACATCGCATCGATGCCTACGTATCGGGTATAGAATCAGAGCACTCGTAGTTCTCCTAAGGATTAACGAACACTTGGTTACGCTCAAGGTTCGCGGGGGAAGGTAAGTGTTATGGCAAACACTCACGTGACTTTAAGAAAGTCACAAAAAGTTGTAAAATAAAATACTAAGGACCTAATGGCTAAGGGCCTAAGGATGAGGGACCTAATTGCTAAGGTCAAAGAAAAAGAAAGGGACCTAATTGCTAAGGTCAAAAAGGTAACTAGGGATTGCTAAACTTCCTATGACATTGAGTCAACTGCAGGAGTTCTTTCCCTTTTGGATTTAAAATGCGAGAAAAATGAAATAAATGAGGGTGCAAGCTCCTAAGTCTAAGGCATAGGCTGCAACTTGCAAAAATAAATTGGATAAAGTAAATGGAAATGCAAAGTAAAGGGCTTAGTAACCGGGCTATGACTCGATATATGGATCGAGAATGCGGGGGTGGAAAACAAACGCGGTGCGTCAATTTGTTTAAGTTTGAAAGCCGTGAAGTGTAAGGAACGTGCAGATGGCGATCGTAAACGACCGACTTACGTGTGTGAGTGAAGTGTATGTGAAGTTCACTTGGCGTTGGACCAAGGATTTATTATCTTGAAAATTAAAGTTAATATGGTGTAAAAGTGCGAGAAATAAATAAATAAAAAAGTGAAATAAATAGAATAAATTAAATGGAATAAAATAAATAGAATAAAAAATGAATGGCCTCATATTGGTCACGATTAATCGGAAACGATTTATCGTGACTTTTTGTCATATCATCGGCCCTAAAAAGGAACAACCATCAACAAATCATTAGTAAAATAAATGTCATAAAAACAATAAAACTATAAACTAATTAATTAATTATTATTTTTGAAATTTATTGTTGTTGTTTCTTTTTAAACTTGAAAAGAAAATTAAAGGAACTAAACTTATATATATATATATATATAAATAAACAAGAAATAAGTTTTAGTGAAGCAAGATAAAAAGGGGGTGGCAGAAGCAGGCCCATGGGGCGCTGGGTGTGTGCATAGCGGATCATGTGGGCCTCAAAGCCCATCAACCATAAAGAAATAATAAAAAAAACCTTTGGGGAAAATTAAAGAAATATCAAATATTAAAAATATCATAAACAGTCTCTTTTTTTTTATAAAAATAAAATTAAATAAACAAAATGAAAGGAGAAGAAATCAGATTAGGGAAAAAATAAGAAGAGGAACACGAATATCAACATCACTCAACCCCCAAAAACAAAACTCACTCTCTACTTCTTCTTCCTCCTCTCACTCACGGATCTTCACTTAACTGTCTCGGATTCACGCTCTCAAATCTCCCGCGGCTCTCACTCAGTCTCTCTCTCTCTAACCACTCGGTCACGGCGGATTTCTCTGGCTGTTTCTGTTTTGGAGTTCGCACGGGATGCTGATGGCCGGCGGAAAGTTTTCGGTTTGTTGGAGCTCGCGGTGGATGACGGCGAAAGGTTTTGGCTCGCCGGTTGGTGAAGGGTTTTGATGTGACGGTGATGATGACGCGGATGGTGGGTTGAGATGGTTTGCGGAGAAGAGAGATTTTTCGGCGACGGCTTTTGAGTTTAAAGGGATTCGACGAATTTTCAAGGTTTGCGGTTTTTGTGCGTTTTGAAAGAGGTTTAGTTTTGTGGTTGAAGGTTGGTGTGTCGGTTTTCCAGGTTTGGCAAGAGGGTGATGGGTAAAGCTCACGGATGGTGAACGGTGAGTTCCGTGAAGGATTTTGGGCGGTGGCCTCGGCTGGGTTTAGGGTGCGTCTGGCTATGGGTTGGTTTATGCAGCGGATTTGTTTGCGGGTCAGTGAGGATTCTGCAGTTATGGTTCGCGGTTCTGCTCAGGTGGTGGTGGTTTCGCATTTTGGTTCAAGGTCATTTGAAGGTTTGTGTTTTTTTGAAGGAGGGTTTTGTATTTCCGGATTTTTGGATCTGTTTTTCTGGGTTTATACAATTCAGAAGATTTGAAGAATGTTTGGCGGTTTTAGCGATTTTGATGGTGGCTCGAAAAAAAGTTTATGTGCTTGGAGTATTGTTCGTGGTTCTGTTTAAAGATGAATATGAGTTGAGGTTGAATTTTTTTTGGTTTCGTTATGAAGGTATGGTGAGGGTTGGTTTCTGGCTTTTGGTTGAGATTCGAGTTCTGCGTTTTTTGCTCAATTTATTGGTTTTGTGCGATTCTCAGATCTGTTCCTTGTTGTTGTTGATGCTGCTAGGTTGAAGGTTGTGATGTGATGGATATAGTGGTTGGAGATGGTTGATGCGTGGTGATGAAAGGGATAAACGGCGGTTTTATGGAGGTGTTTTTCACAGGTTGTGGGTTGTTGTTGAGCGTTTGTGACAGGTTTTGCTTCTGTTGGTTGTGATTGTTGTTGGCCTTTTTTGCAGGTTCGTTTGGCGGCGAAGGTTTGAGTATGGCAGAGAAGAGTGTTCGAAGGTGATGGGGTCTGTGATTTAATTTTCGAAAGGTTGAAGGTTGAGCGATGGCTTGTCTGTGTTGCTGCTGCGTTTGAGGGTTGTTTACGGATTGGTGTATCGGTTCTGGCCGGTGAGATGGTGGTTGGCTGCGTTCTGGATTTCATGAGGTATGTTGGTTCTGTTTTTTCTGGTTTTGAAGGGATTTGGTTTCAGATTTGTGATACTATCTATGGTGGTGATGAGCAATGATTTGTGAAGGTTTTGTTGAAAACAGGTTGTGGTATGTTGATATTCGGGGTTATGATTTGTGTATGGTTATTGGTGTGGAAGAATTTATGAGTTTTGGTGAGTTGTGAAGTGATAGCAGGGTGTTGGGTGAAGATGGAGGTTTCACTGCTGAGTTTTTTTTGAAGTTTTGGTGATTTTTGTGATGGTTGTTGTTCTAGCGGAATGGCGGAAGGTTGAATGAGAAGCTTGAAGGGTTTGATGGAGGGTTTACTGAAAAAAAAGGTTATGAAGATTTTTTTGAAATAGATTCAGATTTCTTCTCATTCCTTAATAATTTTCTGGTTTTGAGTATTCATTTCATATTTCTTTTTTTATGTTATGCAGATTTTGAATGAAACTGAAAATGAAAACTATCTATGAACAAATGCAGAAAAGAGGTGAAGGAGAAAAAAAAGATATTACCGACCCGAACGTTATCGGGGTGAAGGATCCGCAAACGGTAAGCTATACTTGTACACTCCCTCCTTCCTCTATTTTTTCGTGCAGCTTCTTCTCTTCCCCTTGCTGTTGTGTGGTTTGCTTGCTTGTTTTTTTGGATTATTTGAGGGCTGTTTGGGACTGGTTTGATGCTGAATCTTTTTGTGGTTTGATTTTTCTAATGTAACAGTGTTGTGTTTTGTGTTATATTGTGTGCTGTTTTTGGGGCTGTAACAGGGGTTTTGTGGGGCTGATTTGTAGTGTATTTTTGGGGCTGTTTGCAGTGTATTTTTGGGGCTGTTTGCAGTGTTGAGGGCTGAATTTTTTTGTGTGATGTTTCTAATGTAACAGTGGTTTTGTATGCTGTTTTGAGGGTTTTGAGTTTAGGACTGGTGTAGTGTTTTTGTGGCTGAAATTGGATGTAACAGTAGTGATTTTTTTGAGTTGTTTCTGGTGCTGAATTTTTGTGGTTTTGTATGGCTGTTTGATGTTGTTTCAGGGGCTGAATTTTGTGTGTTTTGCAGTGTGTTTTATGCTGTGTTGGGAGCTGTCTTTTGTAGTGTGTTTGATGGTTTTTTTTAATTTGAAATTGTCCTTGTTTCTTGTAGGTGAAGGGTGTTTTGAGAGAGGGAACAAATCTGATTTTGCAGCAGTAGTGGGAGGCTGTAGCAGGTTATTTGTGTGCTGTATGGAGCTGTTGAGGGGCTGTATGGAGCAGGCTGAATTGCATTGTGCTGCTGAATTTTTGTATTTTTGTGTGGTTGTATTGTACAATTTTTTTGTAGTTGTAATATAAACAAATATTTGGAATAAAATTAGATACTTGAAATGAATCTTGAATAAAAGAAAATTAGCATTTGGAATGACATTTGGAATTGAATTTGAATAGAATTGGATTTTGAATTTGGTGGAATAGAAAATAACATAGGACTTAGAAAAATGAAATAAGAGACTTGAATAATAAATAAAAAATTAAAATTATAAATTGAGATTGAATTAGAAATAGAACTTTAAAAAAATGAATTAAAAATAAAATTGGAAATTGAGATTAAATTAGAAATGGAATCTTAAAGAAAAGTAAATTAAAAATAAATTAGAAATTGAAATTAAATTAGAGTAAACTAAAAAATAAATTAGAAATTGCAATTAAATTAAGAAATAGAAACTTGAAAATGAGTTGAAAAAAGATAAACATAAAAATTGGAGATTAAAAGTAAATTAGAAATGGAAACTAAAAAGGAGTGAATTAAAAAATAAAAATTGAAAAATAGAATCCATTAAGAAATAAAACTTGAAAATTGAAAAATAGAAATAAAATACATTTAGAAAAACATAAAAATTAGAAATAAAATTATATATTTTTTTTTAACAAAACTTTGGGAATAAAAATAAAAATTAAGTTTTTTTTTAAAAGTTAGAAATGAATTAAAAATTAAATTTAGGATAGAAACTTAGAAGTGAAAAGGAAATTAAAATTAACTTGATGAATAACTAGAAAATGAGTGAAAGTAAACTGAAAATAAATCTGGAAATCTCTGCTAAATGCGATGAATGTATGATGCGAGCAGTTAGGGGTAAAATTTGGGGTGTGACAATTATAATACTCAATGGGACCATATTACATTTTAGGGTTGAAACACAAAAACAGTCAATAAAGAAAAGGACAGAAGGTACATGGTGAACCACAACAAGAAGAAAACAACAAATAAATATTTTGACACTCAATAAAGAAACAAGAAACCGTACCTTAAACAGTATTTGACTCGTCCACTTGCCATTTTTCCTCCTTCAATGTTTCCTTTTTCCGGTTCAAGCTTCGAATAACGCAGGATCAGCCTTCAATGTTTCATTTTTCCTTCGATGATGTAGCGTAAATGATGGATGCAGGATTAGGGTTCATTAGTTTCTATTGTAGCTTAGCATATGAATGGTGACTCTTGGTATTTTTTGATGAAGCATAACATACGAATTATCTTTAAAGTTATTTTAAAATGATTTAATTTATTTTTCTATTAATTTGAAGATTTAAAAATAAAACTTGAATAATATATTAACAAATATAATAACATGGATCCAACTTGGCTATCCCACATCATCAATCACAGCTGCCACGTCATTAATGAGCAAGCCAAGTGGAGGGGGACCATGGAAATCCCAAGTGACCCAAACTTCAGGGACCAAAAAGCTGGATTTTAAAATAGGGGGACTAAAATTTAAAAAAAACACCAAAATAGGGGATCAAATATGCATTTAAGCCTAAATCTTTTTACACCAAAATATATTAACTACAAAAATCATTTTTAAAATAAGTCAAAACAAACCGGCCTATAAAAATTAATAATTAATATATTTGGTTCATTTTATCCCTTTAAATTTATGAATTGATTTATTTAATTATTTAATTCTTTATTAAATTTAATAGATAGTTTAAATAATTAAAGAATAAAAAATATGGGTATATATTACTACAAGAAAAACCTTCTAAAGCCACGTGTTTTTGTGACGTGATTATTATGTGGCTAAAAAAAGATAGTTGCAACGTGATAATCACGTCATTACTATTTTTTATAATAAAATATAGAAGATAACCTGGGTAGATGTCATTTTTTTTTTTAAGAAAAAATATTTGTGAAATGGTAAACACGTCGAAACAATAAAATTAATATAACAAAATAAAAAAGACTCTAATGAAGGGAGTTTTGAAATTTTCAAAAAAAATTGTTGTGACATGTTAATCACGTCGTAATATTTTGGAGGAAATAAATACTGACATGGAAATGACTAGGTACAGATTTGTACAGGCAAAACAAATAAACTTTTTAGGCATTTAGATTTTTCCACGTGAATTTCACTTCACAACTTAGTGACGTGAAATTCACGTCGCAAATAATTTGTGTTTTTTTTATAAAACCATTTACACTTTTTTAACATTTTAATTAATAAGTATACTTTGTCACCTTAATTTCACTTCACAACTAAATGACGTGAAATTATGTCGCAAAACATTTGTTTTTTTTTAATTCAGACATTTTTATGTTTTAATTAATAAATATACTTTGTCAAGTGAATTTCACTTTACAACTTAGTGACTTGAAATTCACGTCGCAAAATATTTATTTCTTTTTTAAAATTCACTTTTACGTTTTAATTAATAAATATACTTTGCCACGTGAATTTCACTTCACAACTTAGTGAAGTGAAATTCAAAGTGAAATTCACGTGGCAAATCATTTTATTTATTTTAAATAACTTAGTGACGTGAAATTCACGTGGCAAAGTTTTTTTTTTATAATTCTTAATTAAATTTTGTCCGTTATTGTTTGCGACGTGAATTTCATTTCACAATTTTGCGACATGAAATTCGTGTCACTAAATGTCTTATATTTCCCAAATTTTATAATTTGTCTGTTACTTTCCTCTCTTATCCATATAATATCCTCTCATATCACATATCCCTTCACTTTCTCTTTCTCTGTCTTTCTCTTCCTCTTCCCCGCACTTTCTCTTTTTTCCGTTAATTCTTCTACTATTCTTTTTTCCTCTTTCTCTTCCTTTTTCCCCTCTCTTCCACTTCCATTTGTTTCTACGATTATAAGGTAGGATTTTCTTCTCTTTTCTTCCTCTTTTTTTTCCAAAATTATTTACTATTTTTCTTAAATATATTCTGACATGTTTTATTTTCAATTTTGTTTTGGTCAAATGTTATAAAATTTTAGGAGATTAAAGAAAGCGAAGATATTATATTGGAACAAGAAGAATATTGAAGATATTACAATATATATATATATATTAATTATTAAATTTAAATTTAATATATATTGAAGAATAATATTTAAGATATTAATATATATATATATATATATATATATATATATATATATATATATATATATATATATATATATATATGATCTTACCTGATCAGGAGGGCCTTCCAAGGATTTGAAGAATGGGCCAAAGAATGGAATGAGAGAGGGGGTGTACCTGCAAAGTGCTCCGATGCTTAAGTCAGAAAAGGTACAGAGTTAAGGTTATTTCAGAGTAAGTTAGCCTACCTGACCCTTTGCCATGAAAGGGTATTTATATTGAGCCCTCAGCGCTGGGCCAAGGCTCCTAATGGGCTTGATCTAGCTAGGCCCAAGGAGGAGCTGCCAAGGAACGCGTAAAAAGCGTGAAGACCTAGACCAAAGGTCTGCTCCCTGGTCCAACCACCCCTATCCTTCAGGAGATAATGCAGGGCAGTTGGGTGACGTGGCAGATGAGCTGGCGGACATGGTTTCTGCCCGACATCGCGCGTATGCCCGTAGTATGGACAGGTGATGCGTGAAGGAGGGTCGGCTGGTGGTATGCACGTGTCTCTGCCCGACACATAGTGGGATGTCGGGGCAGAGTGTCATCAACTCGGATGTCTGGGGCCTTTGCCCGACATGTTCATCAGCTCGGACGTATGGGCCTATGCCCGACGCGTATTGGGCCGTGCTGTGCACGTCGTCATGGCCCAGTCCAGAACAGGAGCCCCCTAAGTCGAGTCTCTGAGTTAGAGTGATGACTTGTATTGCAACCGGGGTTCCCGTGTCGAGGAAAAAGTGTGGACGTATGGCATGGAAGACTCCAATAGACTTGCCCGCAATGTCCCTCTCTCTACGGGGCTCGATGCCCCGGCAGTGTCGGGGATGAAAAGTCATTGACGGGTGCGTACCTTTCTCGTAGAGGTCGAGGGCTTCATACGGGGATGGGACGTTCTGATGAGTCGGGGAGATGGATAGATTCCCGGCGTCACTTCAGTTTCTTTATGGATAGACGTGTTTCAATTTTAATGACGTCGCTTCGTTTTGTGTGCAAAGGCGGCGTAGGCAGTAGGCAATGATGAGCTAGCGCGTTGGCCCATGCGCCTGGGACTATAAAATGAAGTTGAGTGACTTCATTTTCACTTTTTCGCTCCTACGTTCACCGGAAGCTCTGAAGAATCCTCATGCGTCCGCCCGTCTCGCTGCCTGAACCGCCGCCGCTGCTCGTGCGCCACCGTCTCTTTCTCAATTCCAAATATGTCAGGTGTCATTTTGTTTCCTTAATCCCTTATTTTTCTCTCTTTTTGTGCCAAATGTTTGCGAATGTATGTTATATCTGTAGTAGGTTGGTTAGATTTGACTTAGGAATAGTAAAATGGACCATAGATGGTAAAATAGGGTTAGGGTTAGACTGTCCCGGGCAGAAATTACATACGCCAGGCAAGATTTGCATAAGCATATATGAGCTTTCTGCCCGGTCTCGTAAGGACATGCACATTCTTGCGTCGGACACGTTGTCAGTGTCCGTTGCTGCTACGCCCTTTCACTTGACCTGCGGTGGAAGGGTGGATTTGATATGACGTCGAATTCACTCTTTCTGTCTGCGTTTCAGGTGCTACCGGGCGTTTACGACTGAGGAGAGAAGACTCCGGGTCCTCGTCTGAAGATGCGGCCATCACTCGTCTACCTGTCGGGGATGGGAGTGCCAGGGATGATACTGAGCACGCCTCGTCCTCCGGGCAGAATGATCTCTCCTGGGTTGCGGATGAACCTTTGGAGGAGGAGTCCTATTTCTGTGACGAGGCTATCCCCGCTTATGCCGTGGTCGAGGACAGAAGCCGGGAAGATCCGGAGAATTGGAATTGCCATGCCCCCAAAGAGGCGGACCGTATATGTCATCATTTCCCGGGGAAGCAGTTCACGATGTACGAGTTCGCTTTCCGGGAGGCGGGGATCAGGCTGCCCTTTAATTCATTCCAAATGTCCATCTTCAAATGGCTTCGGCTGGCGCCGTCTCAACTGCATCCCAACGCCTTCGCTTTTATGCGGGCGTTCGAGTTGGTCTGCCGTTTCCTCGGCATTGGGTGCACTCGAGCCCTTTTCTTCCATGTCTTCCACCTCCAGCGGTCCGGTCTCCGTGGGCGCCACAACTGGGTTTCTTTTAAGCAGCCCGTGCGTTTATTCAAGACGTACGTGGACTCTGCCCGTCACTTCAAGGGTCGGTGGTATGTGGTGAGACCGATCACCCGTGTCGCCCTGCATTCCCTTTACTACTATCAACGGGCAGCAAATGGGGAGGAGAAATTGATGTCGAAGATACCGCTGAGGTGGCAGCGTGATCATTTCGACCTCACTACTGCTCATTATAGGGTCAAATTTGCGATGCTCGGCGTCGAGGATAGGCTCGCATATAAGAAGTTGGTTGATTATGTGCGGAGCTTCAATCTGGGGGTCTGGACAGATCGACAGGGTGTGCCTTATCTCGACGAGGCTGGAGTGCCGATCACTGAGACCCGCATTATTAATACGAAAGCCTTGCTCGAGTGCAGGACCGAGGATAAGGCTTTGGAGTTATTGAGTAGGCAAATTTTTCTTATTCTTCATTTTTGTCTATGTTTTTGCTCGCTAACGTTTGTGTGTAATGTTTTGCAGGTGCTATGCCCACTGCGCGTGACCGGGTCCTTAAGCTGGCCAACCAGGTTGGTGCGCCGGACAGGGTACCAAAAAAGAAGAAGAAAACTGTGGCTCGTGTTCAGGTGGCCACTGATGATGCTGGGGTTGGGACCTCGAACACAGCGAGTCCGGTGCCTTCCTCTCCTCCTCGGGCGTCGACGATAAATATACCTGACAGCCCGCCTCAATCAGCCTCTCCTCTCCACAAACGGAAGCGTCCGGCGGGGACTCTCTCGAGGTCGTCACTGGGAAGTGGGAGTCCGGGCGGACCCGACAGCTACCTATTGCCCCCTTGCTATGTGGAGCGGTCTTTCTTCAAAGCCGAGGATGCGATCGCGGTGCCGGCGCCTGAGGCAAGGGCTATTCTGGATCACGAGGCTGGTGTCCGGCGCAAGGAGCTGGCAAGAGACCTGGCAGCTGTCATCCGGGTGATGGAGACGGCCATGGTCTTAACTGATACCTCAGTCTCTAATGCCTCCCTAGAAGATGCTCTTGTGCAGGTTCGGTCTGAGAAGGACAAGCTGTCCAAGGATCTGTCGGACTACAAGGAGGAGCATCAGCTGCAGGAGGGGCTGAAGAAAAAACTGGAAGAGGTTGAAAAGGAGCGGGACCAGCTGAAGGCGGCCAAGGTGAATTTGGAGGAGCAGGTGGTCGGGCACCAAAAGTTGATTGAGGATAATGCTGGACTGCGGACTCAGCTCGCATCTCTCGAGGAGAAGGTCCGTCCTTTGGCTGATGAAAACGAGGAGGAGCTCGCACTCGGTTCCCGTGGTGAGCTGCTAGGGCACATACGTTCCCTTAACCAGGACCTCGTAGCTGTGTTCAAGGAGGGTTTTGACAATGCCGTCGAACAGCTGAGGCTTCTGAATCCTGAGTTGGTGACGGAGGGGTCGGCCCACAACTACTGTGTCCGGGAGGGGGGGATTGTGTGCCCTTTCGAAGCTGAGGAGGAGCTGGGGGATGACGAGGACGAGGTGGAGAATGTTGAAGAGGAGCTCCAGGCGGAGTCTTAGATTATTTTTTGATTTGTTTTTCATATGGCCTGCGTGCCTCTTTGCTGTATGGCCTGCGTGCCCTTTACGTATTTTGGCCTTCGGACATATGTAATTTGGCCTTCGGGCGTACTTGGCCTCGGCCGTTTGCTTTTAATATATGAATTTTGTTTTTGGTCATTCTTTTTGTTCGGTTATGTACCATGTTTTTATGTTTATGGACTGTTGTATTCTGCTCGACCAGGTTAGTCTCTTCGGTTTAGGGAACCGATGAGGTTTTGGGCGTCGTGCCCGTTTGGATCGAAGACCGAGTTCGATGTTCGGGACTCCGGCTTCGAGGTTTGGGCTCTCCCATCGCGAGCTGGGCGCCCTGCCTGTCGTGGTACTTCGACATTGGTGCTTGATCGAGATCCTAATCGTCGGAGAGGGTTGTGTTCGCGGGAGGGGTCGGTTTGTCCCCGGGTCTTGCGGTTCCTCTCTGTCGTTTTGGAGACGAAGAGCGTGGTCGTACCTCCCACGTCTCCCCGTGACATATTTAGCTGTAATATTGTCTAAGTTTCTCTGCGTTCCATGGTCGAGCAAGTTCTTCCCCTTGTAGGTTTTCTAGGTAATATGCCCCGTTGTTCGTCTTGTCGCGGACGCGGTAGGGGCCTTCCCAGTTGGCGGCCAGTTTACCCTCTCTTGGGTTTTTCTGGTTTCTTCTGAGGACCAGGGTGCCCACCTGGAACTCTCTTTTTATGACCTTCGCGTCGTGGCGCAGGGCTATTTTTTGTTTGAGCGATATTTCCCTAAGGGCCGCTTCGGAACGAATCTCGTCGACGAGGTCTAGCTCGGCTCTTAATGCCTCGTCGTTCATTTCTTCGTCTAGAGGTTCCTCCACGCGTCTCGTCGGCTCCCGTATTTCCACCGGGATGACCGCTTCGGTGCCGTAAGTTAGTCGGAATGGGGTCTCCCCGGTGGTGGAGTGTGGTGTCGTGCGGTAAGCCCATAAGACGCTATGTAGCTCCTCGACCCATACCCTATTCGCTTCACCGAGCCTGCGTTTAAGGCCACGTAGGATTACCCTGTTGGCCGCCTCCGCTTGCCCGTTCGTCTGCGGATGTTCGACGGATGTGAAATGCTGCTTAGTACCTAGGCTGGCGACGAAGTCTTGGAATCCCCCATCCGTGAATTGTGTTCCGTTGTCCGTGACGAGGGCTTGGGGTACGCCGAACCGAGCGAGGACATTGCGTTTAAAGAATCGGAGGATGTTCTGTGCGGTTATTTTAGCCAATGCCTCGGCTTCGATCCATTTGGTAAAATAATCCACCCCTACGATGAGGTATTTATTCTGGTACGATCCGGTCACGAAAGGTCCGAGGATGTCCATGCCCCACCATGCGAAGGGCCATGGGGAAGACAGTGATTTTAGATCGTTCGGGGGTGCGAGGTGCATGTCGGCGTGTCGCTGGCATTTATCACATTTTTTTACGTGCTCCTTTGAGTCATGTTGCATGGTCGGCCAGTAATAGCCTGCTCGAAGGGCTTTTCGTGCGAGTGATCGCCCGCCGAGGTGTTGAGCGTTAATCCCCCGGTGTATTTCTCCAAGTATGTCGGGGACTTTCTCTTCCTCGACGCACTTGAGTAATGGGATGGAGAACCCCCTACGGTAGAGTTTCCCTTCGAGGAGCACGTACGAGCATGCCCATCGTTTGGTGGTGGTCGCCTCCTTTGGGTCGACGGGGAGTTCGTCCTTTGTTAGGTAATTGTAGATAGGTGTCATCCAACAATGAGCATCCCCGATCGCGTTGACCTCGATTGGAGGAGGTAGTTTTTCGATGCTAGGCCGAGGAAGGATCTCTTGGATTACGGATTTGTTTCCGCCCTTCTTCCTCGTGCTGGCTAGTTTTGAGAGGATATCGGCCCGCGTGTTATGCTCGCGAGGTACGTGTTGTACTTCCCACTTCTCGAATTTTTCGAGTTTTTCTTTGACAAGGGACAAGTATTCGACAAGGTTGTCGTTCTTGGTTTGGTACTCTCCTCGTACTTGTGAGGCCACGAGTTGTGAGTCTGTTGATATTTTTACTTCCTTTGCTCCCAGGTCCTCGGCTAATCTCAGACTGGCGATAAAAGCCTCGTATTCGGCTTGGTTGTTCGACGTTAGGAAAGCTAGTGCTAATGAGACCTCGATCAGGATCCCGTCCTCATTCTCGAGGATAATCCCGGCTCCGCTACCTGATGTGCTGGAGGCGCCGTCGACGAAGATCGTCCACTTATGGGCGCCGTCCGCCGGTGTTGAGCAGTGGGTCATTTCCGCGACGAAGTCGGCCAATGCTTGGGCTTTCAAAGCCTTTCTATTTTCGTATTGTATGTCGAATTCGGAGAGTTCCAGTGATCATTTGAGCATTCTGCCGGCCATATCTGGCCGCCCAAGCAACTGTTTGATCGGCTGATCGGTTCTTACTTTTATCGTGTGTGCGAGGAAGTAATGACGTAGTCTCCTCGCCGCATTTATGAGGGCTAGGGCGACCTTTTCAATTTGCTGATATCTGAGTTCGGGGCCTTGGAGTGCTTTGCTCGTAAAATAGATGGGTTTCTGTCCCTCGTCGGTTTCCCTTATTAGGACGGCGCTGACGGCCTCGGTCGCTACGGACAGATATAGGTATAGGGTTTCCTTTTCTAAAGGTCGTGATAAGACCGGGGGTTCAGAGAGAACCTTCTTTAAATGGAGTAATGCCTGTTCGCACTCGTCGGTCCAGTCGAAGCTGGCTTCTTTACGAAGTAGTCTGAAGAATGGCAACGCATGCTGGGCGGATTTGGCGATGAAACGGGAGAGTGAGGTGAGCACCCCGTTAAGGGACTGGATTGATTTT
Source organism: Lathyrus aphaca (assembly GCA_963966055.1). Taxonomy (NCBI): domain Eukaryota; kingdom Viridiplantae; phylum Streptophyta; class Magnoliopsida; order Fabales; family Fabaceae; genus Lathyrus; species Lathyrus aphaca. Next base: position 116,248,648 of record OZ014520.1, read on the forward strand.
TTGGTCCTCGGGGTTGGGAATTCCGAGAACGCCCGACATTTGTCGGGGTTGGCTTCGATCCCCCTTTCGGTGAGGTAGAAACCCAGGAATTTTCCTGCTCGTACTCCGAACGTGCATTTTTCAGGGTTGAACCTCATTTTGCACTGCCTCGCCTGCTCGAAGACTTTGGATAGGTGCCGAGCATGGTTAACCTCCTCGTGCGACTTGACGATCATGTCGTCCATGTATACCTCGAGCATGTCCCCTATTTCTTTCTTGAAGACTTTGTTCATCATGCGTTGGTATGTGGCACCGGCGTTCTTGAGCCCGAATGGCATTACGTTGTAACAGTAATTGCCCGTCGGGGTCATGAATGCCGTGTGTCTCTTGTCCGTGGTCGACATAGGGATTTGGTTATATCCACTGTATGCGTCCATGAAGGACAAGAGTTTAAAACCTGCAGAATTGTCCACGAGCATGTCTATGTTAGGGAGGGGGAAAACATCTTTGGGGCAAGCCCTATTAAGATCAGTATAATCAACACACATACGCCATTTTCCATTATTTTTCTTAACGAGGACTACATTAGAGAGCCAGGTTGTGTACTGGGCTTCAGAAATAAAATTTTCCTCTAAGAGGTCTTTTACAGCTCGCTCGGCAGCCTCCGCCTTCTCGGGAGACTGTTTGCACCTACGCTGTGCTATGGGCTTGACTGCCCGATCTAAAGCTAGCTGGTGACACGCGATCTTAGGATCCAGGCCGGGCATTTCTGCGGCATTCCAGGCGAAGAGGTCGGAGTTCTTCTTGAGGCATGCTACGAGCTTCTCCCTTGTTCCCTCGGGAAATCCCTTGCCTATCTTTACTGTCCTTTCTGGATCGTCCCCCAGAGGGATGAGTTCGAACTCTCCGTCGGGGATCGGTCGGAACGGGTATTCGGGAGATCGTTCCTCGGCGGGCTTCCATTCTTTAGTTTCGTCGAGACCAATGCGGCAGTCGAGGTCGATGGCGTTAACTCCCTGGGGGGAGGATCCTCGGTCCTGAGTTTTTTGTTGCCACTCTTTGTATTGACCGTGGCCTGTCCTTTTACCGCGGCGTCGTAGCACCGTCGGGCAGCTTCGATGTCACAGTGGATGGTGACTACGCGGCCCAATTTGGTGTAATACTTCATCTTTAAGTGGACGGTGGATGGGACCGCGGTGAGTTCGGCTAATGTCGGGCGGCCGAAGATGCAATTGTAGAGGGATGGACAGACTATGACCAGGAATTGGATTTTGATTTCCCTGGCCGTTTCCTGCTCCCCGAAGGTGACGAGGAGCTCGTAATACCCCTACAGCCTTGTTGTTGCTCCGTTGAATCCCTAGAGGTCGGATCCGACGTAGGGGGCCAGGTTGGTCTTGTCTAATTTCAGAGTCTTGAAGAGGTGGACGTACATGATATCCACCGAGCTGCCCTGATCGACCAGAATGCGCCTGACGTCGAACTGGGCCATCTTGGCCCTGATCAATAGTGGGATGCCCGAATTCGGGGATCCGCCCGGAAGCTCCTCCAAAAAGAAGGATATTGGGTTGGATTTACCCCGGTATTTTGTCAGCGTCGCCTTTTGCTCGGGTGCAGTCAATAGGAGCTCGTCGAACTTGCGTTTGACCGAGAGGGCAGTGGTCTCACCGTTAATCCCTCCACCTGATATAACTAGTGCGGTCGGGAAGTCTTCCCAGGGGCTGAGTGCAGTGATTCTGCCTTCGGGCAGTGGCTCGGGGAGGATGAAATCTTCTGGGCGTGACACACAGAGGGCCACTTGATAAGGAGAGTTGTCGGGGGGTGTGTCTTCCCGGGGTCTCTTCTTCTCTGCCTCGTCATGCTTGGGGGTTTCGTTCCTCCTCGTATACTGTTTTAGGTGCCCTTCCTGGATTAAAATCTCTGTCGCATCTTTCAGGTGGACGCAGTCTTCGGTCACGTGCCCGTGGCTCCTGTGGAACCTGCAGTACTTGGATTTGTCGGTGTGAGGCTTGGGTGCAGATGGTTTTGGGAACCTTACTCTGCCCTGTTTGAATTCAGAGTTGATGCATTCCACGAGGATGCGCTCTCGGGGAGCTGTCAGTAAGGTGTACTCGCTGTATCGGCCTGCGGGGCCTCTTCCTTCTCGAAGCTCGCGGGGTCTTTCTTCCCTTCGCTTGTCCCCGTTGCGACGAGGGATATTTGGATCTTCGCGCTTGGGGTGGTCAGTATCTCCAATACTACGGCCGCTGCGAGCATTGTGGGCTACTTGTTTTTCCTCGTATCTGTTGGTGTAAGCCCTAGAGGCCAATACTTTTTGGTACTTGTATCGGATTATTCGTTTAATAATAAAAGGCATTTCTTTATTATGTTTGTCTTTCAGAATAATAAAGTCCCTAGAATAGTTAGTCTGTTTAATGAAATGTTAAGTGTGACTTAATCATGAGATCCCATTAAACATAAAGACATTATTCTTAAAATATCCGTAGTCAAGCTTTATTGCAAAGTGGGATAACATTAAAGCATTGAGACTATTATGAAGATAGACTGATGATCACATCTCATGGATCATGGATAAAGAGTTATCAAGTCTTGACATAGGTATAAATATTAGGAGTAATATTTATACCGGATTGACCCGCTATGAGAATACTACATAGTATGTTATGCAAAGTGTCATAAGTTATTCTCATGGTGATAATGGTGTATTACCACCCTTCGACCTGAAACCACTATGGACCCTAGATGTAGAGTCGGGTGCTTTATTGCTGATCAAACATTATCCGTAACTGGATGATCATAAAGACGGTTGATGGGCACTCCACGAAGCATGCTGAGGGACATGAGTGTCCTAGATGGAATTTGCCAATCCTGCATAACAGGAGAAATGTCTAAGGGCCCAATATTGAACTGGACAAGGATGACACAGTGTATGCCTTGTGTTCAATATAGACATAGGGGCAAAAGGGTAATTGTACAAACATATATTATCACGAAAAAGGTTTTGTCAGATCACATGACATTTTCGTGACTTGGGTAGCAGTGATGTGTTGCTAGATACCGCTCACTGTTTATTATGTTAAATATATAATTTAATATAATTACCAACGTTACGAAATCCTACAGGGTCACACACATAAGGACAGTTTGATGAGAGATAGAGAAATCAAAGGAACACCGTAAGGTACGGTGCACTTAAGTGAAAAATAGAAATTCGGATAATATAATAATAATTATTGTTATTTTATAATGGTTATAAAATAATAATAAAATAAATATATTTATTATAATAATAGTTATTATAATAATATATAATATTATTATGGATCATGTGAATTGGGCTTTTAGCCCGCAGCCCACAAGAGAGTCTATAAAAGGAACCCTTGTGATGAAGCTTTTACTTGATGCAATTTCGTTTTTGATTCTCTTTTCTCACTCAAATAATTTCGTTCGTAAGCAGCTAGCACTGTGACCGGAAGCTGTTCGTGTGGACTGAGTAGAGGCGTTGCACTTCATCAACGCTTGTGATCGTTGCATCAAAGATCTGAATCGCCACAAAGAGGTAACGATTCTATCACTGACCATGCTCATTCGTAAGGATCACTAAAGGAAATTTTATTTTTCCGCTGCGTTTAGATCGCAATTTCCTTCAGTGGTATCAGAGCCACTTACGAAACCATGGATCTGATAGCTGTTAAATTTCCGTCTTTTCTGTATTTGATTCGATTAAAACACAGAATGAATTTAACAATAAACGATTAATTAAATTTGGCATCTGTTGTGTACGATTTGGATGATTGATGTTGATTATGCTTCAGAAACCGACATTAGTATGGTGAAGTTGTGCGATACATTGATCATCCATAGGTTACACAATTAGATCGATCACTTTTATATAAGATATAAGAAATTCTGATGCAAAGATGGTATATGGGATATACTGTTTTGATTTCATCCATTCAATCACATAAGGATTGTAATTCTTTTGAAAGATCATCATTTTCATTCGCTTCGGAATCCGACGTTAGTATGGTGAAGCAATGACATGTTGATCTATCATATTGAGTTATCAATCGAGTTGTGTTTGACGGCATGAAATTGTTGCATTAGGATTAATGGCAGTACAAGTGTTGTATTGCCGCAGACTTTTCCGGTTGGGGTTGTAAATGCACAAAAGTTGTGCAGGAAACGACGTGAAATACAATGAAGTGTTCATAAAAATTTTCGCCGGGGCGCTGCCCCTGACAACCCCGCAAGGAGGGCAGCGGAACCCCCGGCTAAGTCTGCAAAGTGTGATCAATCAGCCGAAATTTAATTTAGTTTATTTAATTATCGGAATTTTTAAACTAATAATAAAAGTGTGTTTATTATTATTTATTTGTGGTGATCAGTTATGGCCTTAGTTTATCCTTTATTATTGTTTTGGGATTTTTAAATACGGCCTGCGAGTCGTGCCTCTCTCTCAATCTCTTTATGTAACTTCTTTTCTCATCTCACTCCCTCGTATGTAAAACGAGTTTTCTTATATGTAATGTAATATTATGTTATGAAGAAAAAGGAAGTATTCAATATTAAAGGAGGATAACCTTGGAGATCATGCTTGGAGAAGCTTAGATCGTTATTAGGTTAGCTTAGGTTCTCTCATTGGCTTGAGAGAACAATTGCGTTAGGGGCCATAATTGTATCTTTTTATATGTATGTTGATGCATGTGATTGTATGTTGATGCATGTGAGAGACGTTTTGCATGTTAAGCCGGTGAGATCAAACTAATAACAAATTCCCTCAAAATTAAATATTAAGTTTATGCTTTCCAATTTTTAGCACTCATCAAGACTAGTATCGAGCATTGTAGGTTTCGCCTACGCGAGGTGCATGTTCTATATAAGTAAGGTGTGATGGGATAATTGTAATATCCAATTGCTAAAACAATGGGTCAAACTTAACTAAACAAATTATAATAAGATTATACATGTTTAGAAGCAAGAATTGGGAATGATTCATGTGATGGATCAGAATAAGGAGTTATTCACCCAATTGAAAATATTCGAGAGTTGTATGAGATACAATTGGAAGGAGTTCCTACCTAAATAACTTAGTTTTGTGTAATCAGCCTAACGCTGACTTAAAACAAAGTGAAACATGGATCTCGACCCACTAGAAAGTCTTCCAACGGGATTTTCCGAATCAAATGATGAGGGTCATTTGTTTTGAATAAAATAGTGGGAGCATATTTGATTAAAGGCCTAATTAAATATGTTGTTTTAATGATACTTATATTTTCATATTTCTCTTGTAGATTACCATGACAACAAACACATCGAACAATATTTTGCGATCCATCCTAGATAAGGAAAAATTGTCTGGGACAAATTTCCTGGATTGGCACCGTAATCTGAGGATTGTCCTCAAGCACGATAAGAAGCTGTATGTCTTGGAGACACCAGTTCCTGAGGAGGAACCTCCTAGTTCTGCACCAAAGGCAGAAAGAGATGCTTATAAGAAGCATTTCGATGATGCCAATGAAACCGCTTGCCTCATGCTTGCTACCATGAACTCTGAGTTGCAAAAGCAACACGAGAACATGTCTGCGTTCGATATGATCGGACATCTGAAAATGCTTTATCAAGAGCAAGCAAGAAATGAGAGGTTTCAGGTTTCAAAGTCCCTTTTTAACAGCAAGTTAGCTGAGGGAGCCCCTGTAAGTCCCCATGTACTCAAGATGATTGGGTATGTGGAGAACCTTGACAGATTAGGGTTTCCCCTTGGAAAAGAACTTGCAATTGATCTGATCTTGCAATCATTGCCAGAGAGCTTCAGTCAGTTTGTCCTGAATTTCAATATGAATGACTTGGACAAAAATCTTCCAGAACTGCTAGGTATGTTGAGAACTGCTGAGCAGAATATGAAGACAAAAGGGAAATCCATTTTGATGGTCAGTAATGGAAAGAAACAGAACAAGAGGCCCATCAAACAGGGTGGTAGAGAGAAAGGCAAGGAAGTTGCCAAACCCAAACCCACTCCTCCTGTTTTGAAGCCTAGTGGAGGAATAGCAAAGGAGGGCACTTGCTTCCATTGCGGTAAGACCGGACATTGGAAGAGAAATTGCCCAAAGTACCTGGAAGATAAGAAAAATGGAGTAGAGACTTCAAATTCAGGTATTTTTGTTATTGAAATTAATTTATCTACTTCTGCATCATGGGTATTAGATACTGGATGCGGTTCTCACATTTGTACTAATGTGCAGGGGCTAAAAAGGAGTAGAGATTTGGCAAAAGGTGAAGTTGACCTACGAGTTGGCAATGGAGCAAAGGTTGCTGCTTTAGCTGTAGGAACTTATGTTTTAACTTTACCTAGTGGTTTAATAATTCAGTTAGAGAACTGTTATTATGTACCTGCAATTAGCAGGAATATTATTTCCGTTTCTTGTTTGGACAAGTTTGGTTTTTCATTCATAATAAAGAACAATTGTTGCTCCATTTATTTGAATGATATATTCTATGCTACTGCAAAAATGAATAATGGACTATATGTCCTTGATCTTGAAATGCCAATTTATAACATTAATACTAAAAGGTTGAAACCTAATGAGTTGAATCCAACTTACCTTTGGCACTGTCGATTAGGCCACATAAATGAGAAACGCATTTCCAAACTCCATAAAGATGGACTCTTGGACTCTTTTGATTATGAATCATATGAGACATGCAGATCTTGTTTAATTGGAAAGATGACAAAGTCCCCATTCACAGGAAAAGGTGAAAGGGCTAATGATCTCTTGGCACTCATACATACTGATGTATGTGGACCACTGAACATACCAGCCAGAGGAGGTTTTCAGTACTTCATCACTTTTACTGATGACTTCAGTAGATACGGATATGTGTATTTAATGAAACACAAATCTGAGTCCTTTGAAAAGTTCAAGGAATTCAAGAATGAAGTACAAAACCAACTAGGGAAGAATATTAAAGTTCTTCGATCAGATCGAGGCGGTGAATATTTAAGCCTAGAATTTGATGACCATCTAAAAGAGTATGGGATTCTATCCCAACTTACTCCTCCTGGAACACCACAATGGAATGGTGTATCTGAGAGAAGAAATCGAACCTTGTTAGACATGGTCCGATCCATGATGAGTCACGCCGATCTTCCAAACTCCTTTTGGGGACATGCATTATTAACAGCAGCTTACACACTTAACCGTGTTCCATCCAAAAAGGTTGATAAGACACCATATGAGATATGGAGTGGTAAGAAACCACATATGTCTTACATAAAGATTTGGGGTTGCGAAGTTTACGTCAAACGACAAATTTCAACCAAGCTTGAGCCCAAATCTGACAAATGCTTATTTGTGGGATATCCTAAAGAAACAAGAGGATATTACTTCTACAATCCTTCTGAGGGCAAAGTGTTTGTCGCTCGAACTGGAGTCTTTCTGGAAAGGGATTTTATTTCCAAAGGAAACAGTGGGAGGAAAATAGAGCTTGAAGAAATTCAAGAATCACAAAACATTGAAACACCTATGGAGGAACTAGAGCAGGAAACACAAGTAGTTGTGGAAGAGCAACCTGCTCAAGTAGAACAAGACCAGCGTAGGTCAAGCAGGATACGTCACCAACCTGAGAGATATGGATATCTCATAAGTGATCAGGGTGATGTATTACTCATGGATCAAGATGAGCCTGTGACCTACAAAGAGGCCATAACTGGTCCTGAGTCTGAGAAGTGGCTAGAAGCCATGAAATCTGAAATGGATTCCATGTACACAAACCAGGTTTGGACCTTGGTAGAACCTCCTATAGGAGTTAACCCTATAGGATGCAAGTGGGTCTTCAAGAAGAAGACTGACATGGATGGTAAGGTACATACCTATAAAGCAAGACTGGTTGCAAAAGGCTATAAACAAATTCATGGGGTTGACTATGATGAAACCTTTTCACCAGTTGCAATGCTTAAATCTGTTCGGATTTTACTTGCCATTGCTGCATATCATGATTATGAAATATGGCAGATGGATGTCAAAACTGCTTTCCTTAATGGGAATCTTCTTGAGGATGTGTACATGACACAACCTGAAGGATTTGACATACCACAAGATGCCCAAAAGATATGCAAGTTACAGCGATCAATCTATGGATTGAAGCAAGCTTCCAGAAGCTAGAATCTTCGTTTTGATGAAACCGTAAAACAATATGGATTCATCAAAAATGAAGATGAACCTTGTGTCTACAAGAAGGTTAGTGGGAGCATGATCGTGTTTCTGGTATTATATGTAGATGACATATTACTCATTGGAAACGATGTCCCTACCTTGCAACAAGTGAAGACTTGGTTAGGGAATTGTTTTTCTATGAAAGACCTAGGTGAAGCAGCCTATATATTAGGAATTAGGATCTATAGAGATAGATCACAAAAACTGCTTGGCCTAAGTCAGAGTACATACATAGATAAAGTGTTGAGACGCTTTAATATGCATGATTCCAAGAAAGGATTCATACCTATGCAACATGGTCTGTGCTTATCAAAAACACAATCCCCTTCAACTAAGGAAGAAAGGGATCGCATGAATAAGATTCCATATGCATCTGCAATAGGATCTATCATGTATGCCATGTTATGTACTCGACCAGATGTCTCGTATGCATTAAGTGCAACGAGTAGGTACCAATCTGATCCCGGTGATGCTCACTGGGTAGCTGTCAAGAATATCCTTAAGTACTTGAGAAGGACTAAGGATTCATTCTTGATATATGGAGGTCAGGAAGAGCTTGATGTAATTGGTTACACTGATGCTAGCTTCCAGACAGATAAGGATGATTTTAGATCACAATCTGGTTATGTGTTCTGTCTCAATGGTGGCGCTGTGAGCTGGAAAAGTTCAAAGCAGGAAACAGTTGCTGATTCTACAACTGAGGCCGAGTATATTGCTGCCTCAAATGCAGCAAAGGAAGCTGTTTGGATCAAGAAGTTCATTAGTGAACTTGGCATAGTCCCTAGCATTGTGGATCCCATTGGTTTATATTGTGATAACAATGGTGCTATCGCACAAGCTAAGGAGCCTAGATCTCACCAACGATCCAAACACATACTTAGGCGTTATCACCTCATTCGAGAGATAATCGATCGGGGAGATGTGAAGATATGCAGAGTAACTACACTTGACAATATCGCTGACCCATTAACAAAGCCTCTTGCGCAACAGAAGCATGATGGTCATACTAGATCTATGGGTATTAAGGGTATGCCTAATTGGCTCTAGTGCTAGTGGGAGATTGTTGGTGTAAGCCCTAGAGGCCAATACTTTTTGGTACTTGTATCGGATTATTCGTTTAATAATAAAAGGCATTTCTTTATTATGTTTGTCTTTCAGAATAATAAAGTCCCTAGAATAGTTAGTCTGTTTAATGAAATGTTAAGTGTGACTTAATCATGAGATCCCATTAAACATAAAGACATTATTCTTAAAATATCCGTAGTCAAGCTTTATTGCAAAGTGGGATAACATTAAAGCATTGAGACTATTATGAAGATAGACTGATGATCACATCTCATGGATCATGGATAAAGAGTTATCAAGTCTTGACATAGGTATAAATATTAGGAGTAATATTTATACCGGATTGACCCGCTATGAGAATACTACATAGTATGTTATGCAAAGTGTCATAAGTTATTCTCATGGTGATAATGGTGTATTACCACCCTTCGACCTGAAACCACTATGGACCCTAGATGTAGAGTCGGGTGCTTTATTGCTGATCAAACATTATCCGTAACTGGATGATCATAAAGACGGTTGATGGGCACTCCACGAAGCATGCTGAGGGACATGAGTGTCCTAGATGGAATTTGCCAATCCTGCATAACAGGAGAAATGTCTAAGGGCCCAATATTGAACTGGACAAGGATGACACAGTGTATGCCTTGTGTTCAATATAGACATAGGGGCAAAAGGGTAATTGTACAAACATATATTATCACGAAAAAGGTTTTGTCAGATCACATGACATTTTCGTGACTTGGGTAGCAGTGATGTGTTGCTAGATACCGCTCACTGTTTATTATGTTAAATATATAATTTAATATAATTACCAACGTTACGAAATCCTACAGGGTCACACACATAAGGACAGTTTGATGAGAGATAGAGAAATCAAAGGAACACCGTAAGGTACGGTGCACTTAAGTGAAAAATAGAAATTCGGATAATATAATAATAATTATTGTTATTTTATAATGGTTATAAAATAATAATAAAATAAATATATTTATTATAATAATAGTTATTATAATAATATATAATATTATTATGGATCATGTGAATTGGGCTTTTAGCCCGCAGCCCACAAGAGAGTCTATAAAAGGAACCCTTGTGATGAAGCTTTTACTTGATGCAATTTCGTTTTTGATTCTCTTTTCTCACTCAAATAATTCCGTTCGTAAGCAGCTAGCACTGTGACCGGAAGCTGTTCGTGTGGACTGAGTAGAGGCGTTGCACTTCATCAACGCTTGTGATCGCTGCATCAAAGATCTGAATCGCCACAAAGAGGTAACGATTCTATCACTGACCATGCTCATTCGTAAGGATCACTAAAGAAAATTTTATTTTTCCGCTGCGTTTAGATCGCAATTTCCTTCAGTATCTGATATAGGCCTGGGCCTTGTGCAGAAGTTCATTCAAGGTGCGGGGAGGCTCGATCCCGACAGCTCTGCTGAGTTCACTGCCGGGCAAGAGCCCTCTTTCGAGGAGGTATTTCTTCATGTGTTCGGTGGTATCCACCTCGACAGCTTCCTGGTTGAATCGCTCAATGTACGAGCGCAGTGTTTCATTTTTCTTTTGTACTATGGCTTCAAGGGTTGCCTCTGTCTTGGGGTGACAACGGGAAGCCGTGAAGTGCCTTGTGAACATGGATCTCATGACTCTCCAAGACGTGATGGATTCGGGGGCCAAGATTTTGTACCAGGTCATGGCTCCTTTCCTGAGGGTTGTTGAAAACAGCCGGCATTTGAGGTGGCCGGTGATGTCATTGCGGTAGTCGAGCATCGCGTTGACGTTGTCGACGTGGTCGTCAGGATCGGTAGTCCCGTCGTACACAGCTAGATTGGGAGGTTTTTCCATGCCTTTGGGGAGCGGGGCTTCCATTATTTCCCGTGACAGGGGACAATGCAAGTCTTCCTCGTCGCTCCTCAGTGGAGAGAGTTCGTTGTTGTCGGGGCTGCGCCCGCGCCTTGGTGATGTTCCTGATCGACCATTGTCGCGGCTGGCGCGTGCCCTGCTGACGTGAGGTTCTGGAGAGCGACGTCCTCGCTTCTTTGTTGCCTCTGGACGTTGTTGTGTCCTCCTCTCCTGTTGGGGTCAGACCTCCTGTCGTTCAGCTTCTAGGGCCATGATTCTCTCGTGCTGCTGGTAGAGTATAGAACCGGCCTGGTTGAGGGCATTCACCATAGCAATCATGGTGGCGTCTCCTTCGACGGGGACGGGGATGGGATGAAATGCCTCGACCCCTTGGTTTTGAACGTGAGGGGCATCCCCGTTATTTTGGGGCTCTGGAGACGGGGTAGCTGGACGACCGTCTCGAGCGTCTGCTTCATGGGACTGCGGGTCGTCGTCCATAGTGTAGTCGACGAGGGGACGGCTGCGCTCGCTAGGTTGTTCTCCGGCCATGTTGGAAGGACAGGAATAAATGAGCTTTGATCCTCTATTGATGAAGATGGCGATAGCTAGTTCCCACAGACGGCGCCACTGATCTTACCTGATCAGGAGGGCCTTCCAAGGATTTGAAGAATGGGCCAAAGAATGGAATGAGAGAGGGGGTGTACCTGCAAAGTGCTCTGATGCTTAAGTCAGAAAAGGTACAGAGTTAAGGTTATTTTAGAGTAAGTTAGCCTACCTGACCCTTTGCCATGAAAGGGTATTTATATTGAGCCCCCAGCGTTGGGCCAAGGCTCCTAATAGGCTTGATCTAGCTAGGCCCAAGGAGGAGCTGCCAAGGAACGCGTAAGAAGCGTGAAGACCTAGACCAAAGGTCTGCTCCCTGGTCCAACCGCCCCTATCCTTCAGGAGATAATGCAGGGCAGTTGGGTGACGTGGCAGATGAGCTGGCGGACATGGTTTCTGCCTGACATCGCGCGTATGCCCGTAGTATGGACAGGTGATGCGTGAAGGAGGGTCGGCTGGTGGTATGCACGTGTCTCTGCCCGACACATAGTGGGATGTCGGGGCGGAGTGTCATCAACTCGGATGTCTGGGGCCTTTGCCCGACATGTTCATCAGCTCGGACGTATGGGCCTATGCCCGACGCGTATTGGGTCGTGCCGTGCACGTCGTCATGGCCCAGTCCAGAACAATATATATATATATATATATATATATATATATATATATTAATTATTAAATTTAAATTTAAATATATTTATTAATTAAAATGTAAAAAAGTTTGAATTAAAAAAAAACAAATTCTTTGCGACTTGAATTTCACGTCACTAAGTTGTGAAGTGAAATTCACGTGGCAAATTATATTTATTAATTAAAACATGAAAAAAAACGTTTGAACTTTAAAATTAAAAAAAAAACAAATGTTTTGTGACATGATTTTCACGTCACTAAGTTGTGAAGTGAAATTCACATGGCAAAGTTGTCATGTGAATTTCACTTCACAACTTAATGATATGAAATTTACGTCGCAAACATTTTATGGGAATCTACCCCAACTGCTCCTTCTAAAATAAAGCCGACATGTGTGCAGAACTTGCGACGTGAATTTCACGTGGAAAACTTGCGACGTGAATTTCACGTGGCCTCTATTTAATTAACTCTATTTTTCAAGTGAATGTACAAATGTAATATTCTAGGAATGTTGGTCATGTTGATGCAACTATTAAATGGATACAGGAAAATGGATTATACAGGAAACAAGAAGTTAGTTGGGGACATATAAAGGTTCATAATATCTCATTTGGTAAACTGGATGACTTGCAGGTACGTCTTATTACTGGTTATAACACCCTTAGTGAGTTTAGTATAAGAGTAAATAAGGAAAATAACTTCCTTTTATGTAGAACTAAGCTACTAAAAAATGCAGTTATTATAAAATTTGAGAGTGTTTAACCACAATGTTGATGCTGGTCTCAATTGGATCCAACCAGATTGCAGAAACTGTGAACAAAACGGTGGGTAATGCAAGGTCAACACAAACCCATCTCAACATGAATTTGAATGCACAAATCATATGTACAACTAAAGTTATTAAACAAAACTACGTTGATGATTGACATAAGTTTGCTATTTACAGAGAGGTCTACATTATTTCCTAATGTTACCATGGACTATTTAATTCTTCCTGCAATGGTATAAACAAACCCATTTCTCTAATCATCAACATCAACAATCAGAAAAACAACCATAATCCCAATAATTGAAATAATCTAGTGGATAGAAGAATTTACTTACAGTAGAGCAAATTTGTAGTGGAATCTGGGATTAGGGTTCCTCACAAATTTGAGCTAAGCCATGAAACTGAGGTAAAAAAATGATAGAAGATAAGCTTTGATTAAGGAAAAAAGATGAGTAGTGATTAGGAGAAATAGGTTTACCTGAAAACTTGATGCAATGGAGAAGATAAATGTCTTGACATTTTTTAGGATGAAGATGAAGTGAGCCACGTTAGAAGTGAAATTGTGAAAATACATTGATATTTGAAATTGAAAGTTCAAATTTAAAAATGGATGCATTTTAGGCTTTTAGTTAATAACCGGATCCAAAAATAAAATATGGATGAATAACCAACCATTTATAAATATTCTAGTTGATAACCATTTCATAATATCCGGATATTTAAAATGGATTTGGATATGGTTATGAGTTTTGGTCCTATAACCGGATAATTTGCACAATCCTACATAAATGTAATAGCTTTAAAGTTGACACAATATTTTTAACTCTTATACTAACATGAAAAACTAAGAAATCAGTCTCAAGTGGATAATGAGATTTAGTTAATGACGAATTGTTCGAAAGAATCTGAGTTCAAATTTTGACTGAAACAATCATTGGCCAGAATATAGTTACTCAATCAAACGCTAGATTTCCCTTGTCCCTTCCCTTGAAAACCGACTGGTTATTAAGATTAAAAAGATAACATGAGAAAGAAATGATAGGTATTTGAAGAATCACTAACCTGTGTTGGAAACTTACAAGTGTTAAGGCATATACCAACACACTTGCTTTCCTCTAGATACTTGCATCTTTCAACAAAAACCTAAAACATTTTATGAATATACATCACTCACAAGAATACAATGATGTTATTATTTAATCATAAATATCAAACACAAAGAAAGGTATAAGTGATCACCCTGTTATTGCACGAGCCTCTATCTAATAGATCTACAGAATTGACTTTGTAGGGTCCCATGAGCCATTGACATGTAAGTGTGGTAACCCTTGCTTCAAAACTTAAATATTTTTAGGATATCTCCAAAAAAGTTTCTCACTACCTTGTTATATTCAGAGGAACATCATCTCGAATAATTGAAAAATGAGACGTAATCTTATCGGACTCACTAACCATTATAGCAGCAACTTTGCCTCCTCCTAGAAGAGCTATAAGCATTTTATAAAGCTCCAAGAGGAATGGAGGAAATAGAGACTTCAAAAATTGTACCTATCACAACACATCCGAGATATCAAACTCACTTGAAATCATTAAAATAAAAATCACAAAGATTTTACCAAGCAATATATATTGTTAAACTAATGAGGAAAATAGTTTGATCATGAATGTTTTGAATCCATGCTTTTGATATGTGAAAAACACTTGTGAAGAAAAATGTTATGATATGGTATATAGAGATATAGAGATCAGGCCGTACAAGGCAGTCTACCGCACATAACCAGAAATATGTCACGATTAAACCGTACCAATAAAGGGCCTCATAAAATATTTATCCTTATTAAAATGTGGTTAATTAAGGCTACTGTGAAATGCCTACAGAGAGCCTTCAAAAACTTAAGACTGCTCTGATAGATATTGTGAAAGAATAAATTATCGTAGCTTCTATGGTATGAGAATTCGTAGTGCCTTTCATCATTAGACGGTTTGCAAGCGCGAAAGTGACGCGGAAAAGGTAGAGTCACCAGTCAGGCATTTTTATCCCGGATGAATGGGAAATGTAATGTTGCACAAACCTAAGAGAAAAGAAAAGAACAAGGACTTGCGAACCAAAGAACTGGGTTCGGGAGTCGTTTACAACCTGGGAAGGTATTAGCACCCCAGATCGTCCGCCGTACCCGACGGGATCCACGCTTGTTTGTCTGTTTCAAAGGGTAAGGAGTAAAACTGCTGCTGAATAAAAATCGTTACTGGAATTGGAATGAGATAGAAAAGGTACGAGAAAAATGTAGGGAAAATAAAGAATATGCTTGAATGGGGCCTACCCTACTGCCTACGTATCTCATGGGAAATGAGAATCAGAGTCGGCGTAGTTCGCCTAACTAGGGATGTGACTTTGTTTGTGTTTTTTTTATGAATTGAACTGCTTATGCATATGCTCAGGTGTTGCAGGCTCGTCTGGTACGAGGGTGTTTACCGTCTTGCAAAGAGACACGTCGGAGCGAGTTCGCGTTTAGAGTGAAGGAGGTGAGAAAAGAATTCCCGCAGGAAAGTCGCTCGTTGTTGGTTTGTAGCTTTTAGAAGCTTTTATTGAATTTGGCATAGGAGATTGTATCTAAGTCTTACTCAATGGGACGAGTACTTCTTACATCATCCCGAAATGGAATGGATAAGAAACATACCTAACTATGGGGGGAATCCTTAAATCTAGTCCCACAGATGAAGGCTTAAGCACACTAGCCTATTGAACTTTATTAAGTGTCTTTGTGGTTTTTGATTAAGAAGTATTTTTTAGCTTTTCTTTGTGAAGTAGTCTCATGCTAAGACTTATTCATCATGATAGATATCCTACACCTCACCTCGAAATGGGATGTGTGCAAGTACCCCATGGAAAATTCTCTTGGCACATGAGAAGACTTGTTCTTTATTAAGTGACTTGAAGTGTTGTTTTGAGATGAGAGAGAGAAGAACGAAAGGAACCAAAGGTGAAAGTCTAATGGGGGACTATTAATCCTAAGAGTTGTCATGCCTAGATGAACCTAGGTTAGTGAGTCTTGAATTTTATCCTAATGAAGAAGAAGGAAATAAAAGGAGAAAAAGAAAATAAAAGACAACTTAATTCTCAAAGGAGGCTAAGTTGTTTCTAAAGGGGAGTGATGAAGTTAAGCAAGAAAAGCACAATGTGCTAAGGCAATCACAACTTGAAAGTATAAAGAGATGAATGAAGGAGTTGTATGTGAGATACCCTCACACACACATGACTTATCATAACCCCCTACAAAACAAAGGTTAGATAAACATTGCATATTGGAAGCATAAGCAAATAAAAGCCAAACAAGTCATGAAATAACACTAAGAGTTCTCTAAGGCTAAGTTCAAAGGAAGAGGGATCCTAAATAATAAAAGGATTCTAAAGTCAGTAGCTAAACCCTACTAAGGTTCTCTAAGGTTATGATATCCAACAACAATAAACTATGTCTAAACTAGGTACTAAACACTAAATAAGTTCAAGTTGAAGTTAGATGAAGAAGATTGAATGATTATACAAGGTAAACATGTACTAATCATGGTTAAATGTCAAAGTCAGAGCCTAACATCAAGTATAAGTGTCTTATAAAGCAAAATAATGTGCCTTCAAAGCATGAGAAGGATTACTCAAGTGTAAAGATTAGATGGAGAAGAAACGATGAGAAGTGAACAAATTGTTTCCTAAGAAAGATGTTAACTTGGAACAAAAGTCAAATATGGACAAGAAAATATGGATTTCAAATACAAAAGTCAGAAGCTAGATGGTATATTAACATGAAGATTATAGGCACCTATCAAGCACAAGTGAGAAAGCATAGGCCATGCTAGGGTTAGGGAAGAAAGAAGCATGAAAAAGTTACTTGAGAAGTAAGGCACCAAACAAATAACAATGGTCATGAAAAAAAATCAGGTCCCTAAAGTCATAAACCAGAAGCCATCATTGTGTCAAAATATCTCTCAAAAATTCCCAATTAAACTCCACCAAATGGTCACTAAAAGTTACCTAAGGACAATTAAAGAACTCACACAAACATGATTTCCAAAACTAGGGATAAAATGAGTTTAAAAATATGACAAAAATATTTGTAGGTTCTTTTCTGAGTCCTTAAAATGATACAAAAAGAATGGTGTGAAAATGTTGTTTGAGGTGGAAAAAATAAAATGGAAAGGCCATGGTATTAAGGAAGAACTTAATTGAAGAAGAAATCAAATGAAAATCGATGAAATCAGAAAAATAAAAACACGCAAAATTTCTAAAATGTGTTGAGATGCTAAAATGATTTTTGTAGAAATTTATGATGAGTTTTGGTATTTTTTTGTAAATTAAAATGAAACTATGTTGAAAATATAAAAGGAATAGAAAAGAAAATAAGAGAGGGGTGCAACCATAACAAATTTGTAGTTAAAACAATGGAATGTGCTTAAAGGGGGTGCGGATAGAAATGGAAATGTGAGGCCCAAATGTATAGAAGTCTGAGGCTCATGGTATGGAGTATAGTGTGGCACCATCTCATGCATAATCCCTTCTTTCACACATAATGCATTGAAATCTTTTGACACATACTCTCCACCACCATTACTCCTCAAAATCTTGAGCTTTCGACGACTTTGTCTTTCGACCATAGATTTAAACTTGGCAAATACCTTGATCACTTCACTTTTCTTCTTGATCAGGTAAGTTCATAATTTTCGACTAAAATCATCTATGAAATTAACAAAATATTTGTTACCTTCAATCGAATCCACCTGTATAGGACCACATACATCAGAGTATATGACTTCATGAATTTCCTTCGACCTGTGTAATACCCCGTATTTTATTTAAAGCTCTGAACAATATTAATTGGTAATAATATTATTCTGGAATACTCTAAGAAATTTTAGCGGAACTAAATAGAGTAATTCACGGGATATTATTTTATTAATTGATATTAGCTGACTCAGAAGTTTTATAAAATAACGGATTAAGAGATATTTTTGGATACTCTCTAATTTTGACCCATTGGTAAAAGTATAAGTTTTTATATTTGTATATATAGAAAGAATATGAGAGAAAGAAGAAGTTAGTAAGAAAAAGGAAAATAGAAAAGAAGAAGGAAGAGGAGAAGAGAAGAAGAAGAGAGAAAAACCTTAAAGCTTCAATTCCTCATTCTCGATCGTCCGTCCGTCGAATCAACTCAATCTTTCCGCCAATCTTCATCTCTTGAGGTGGGTTCTTAGTTAGAAACTTTTATCTTTAATTTTTGTTGAGTTTTAGAGATTTCGTGGTTAGGGAAAAATTGGAAAATCTAAGAAAAAATCGGAAGTTTAACGGTTAAAACTCGATTATAACCTAACTAAAATACTCATATGATGTTTATGAACATGTTTGATTATGTTTTTCTGCATTGGTTGATGTTTGGAAGAGATTTTGTGTGGAAGAAGTGTTTTCCCGTAAGGCTGGAACTTCCTGAACTGGTGTAGCTCGCTCAGCGAAAGTTCCAGGAAGATTTTCGCTCAGCGAGAAGGAGCTCGCTCAGCGAGACCTGTAGGTTCCAACTTTAGTTTTTAATTCGTAACTTCTGATTCGGGTATCCATTTTTAACGTTCCACATATTGTTTTGAAGTTAATGACATAATCTATCTATTAAGATCAAGAATCATTATTTTTGAGCTGACTTTTACCCGACTTTTTCAAATGACCTAAACTTGATAAAATGGAAAGTGTGAGTTAATGGAAATAGAGAAAGGTACTACTTGTGAGGTATATAGGTTCCCCTTAAACTCGAATGAATCATGATTTATATTTTGTTTTAGGATCCTCCGTAAGGTCTTGTGTAAGTCTCAAAGTGGTTACTATGTGTTTCACTAGAGCATTCGTAAGGACTTGAGGTATCCGTTGTGTATGCTTGGGCATTGATTTGAGATGTGTATACTATAAGTCCTCCGTAAGGTCCTGCTGCTAGGTGGTGGGAGAGTGCTTCCAATTTGATGATGGTGCAAGGGATTCCAAGGGTATGGAAACAATTTAAGACAATTTTTATGGATAAGTATTTCCCGAGTTCCTTGAGGACACAAAAAGAGTTTGAATTTCAACAATTGAGGCAAGGGAGCATGATTGTGGCCAGTTATGCTGAGAAGTTTGAGAACATGGCGGCCTACTCTAGGCAGGCTATGTATGCTCCTGATGAAAGGTGGAAAATTGACCAGTTTTTATTTGGACTAAGGGCCGAAATCTCGCATAGTGTCTCTCAAAGGGAGTTCACTACCTACTCTGAGATGTTGAGACAATGCTATGTTGCGGAGCATAGTTTGAAGAAAGTGCAAACAGAAGCCAATGTTGGAAGAGCGGTTCAAGGTGATAGGGGGAGGGCTAGTCAATCTTTTAGGCTGAGACCTCAACCCTTCAAGGGGAAACAGGTGTCGAGTCCTAGATCCAGTGCTCCTCCTTCTTGCCCCCCATGTCACAAGAACCATTTTGGAAGATGTGAGCAGAACGGTGTAATTTGTTATCATTGTTAGAAAGAAGGACACATTTCTAGGGACTGTCCTCAGAGAAAGGACCAAGTACAAGCAAGATTTTATACTATGGATACCAGGAAGACGAAAGGCGACAATTCCTTGATTGTGGGTAATTGTCTTGCTAACAACCATCCTTGTCTTGTTTTATTTGATTGTAGAGCTACGCATTGTTTTATATCCACTAGTTGTGCGAATCAACTTGGGTTGCGACTATTTCCTTTGTCTCCTCCAATGGTGGTTACTACCGCTATGGATGAAACTGTCGAGACGCCACTTAAGTGTGAGAATTGTACGTTGTCCGTGGATGGTAGAATCTTTCAGATTGACCTTATTTGTTTGCCCCTTAAGAAAATTGATGTTATTCTGGGAATGGACTGGTTATCTGCAAATTCTGTGTTTATTGGGTGTGAAGAAAAGTTTATCTTTATTCCCTCCGTTGAAGTGCCTCCGAAAGATGTTTTGACAACGATCTTAGAAGGTACGGTTGGAATGGTAAATTTTCTGTTTAAACAAGAGAAATATGTTTTGCTTGTCCTTACTAAAGAGGAGAGTAATGATCAGCAAGTTTTGAACATTCCGATAGTTTGTGAATTTCCCGATGTTTTTCCTGAAGATGTCACTTCCTTACCTCCGGTGAGAGAAGTTGAATTCTCAGTCGACCTGATACTGGGAACGACTCCTATATCCGTTTCTCCTTATCGGATGGCTCCGCTTGAGTTAAAAGAGTTGAAGGATCAATTGGAGGATTTGATGGCAAAGCATTTTGTAAGGCCTAGTGTCTCACCGTGGGGAGCTCCGGTGTTATTGGTAAATAAGAAGGAAGGTGGTATGCGGTTGTGCATCGATTATCGTAAGTTGAACAAGGTTACAATCAAGAATAAATACCCTTTACCAAGGATAGACGATCTTCTAGATCAATTGAAAGGAGCCTGCGTGTTCTCGAAGATTGATCTAAGATCGGGCTATCACCAGATTCGTGTGAAGAGTTCTGATGTTCCGAAGACTGCGTTCAGAACCCGTTACGGTCATTACAAATTCTTAGTGATGTCTTTCGGTGTGACGAATGCTCCAGCTGTTTTTATGGACTACATGAATCAGATATTTCAGAATTACTTGGATAAATTTGTGGTGATCTTTATCGATGACATTCTTATCTATTCTCGTACTCCGCAAGAGCACGGAGAACATCTAAGGATTGTCCTATCGATATTGCAGGAAAATCAACTTTTTGCTAAGTTTAGTAAGTGTGAGTTCTGGATGTCAGAAGTCAAGTTCCTTGGACATGTTATATCACAGGGAGGTGTAGCTGTAGACCCGTCAAAGATAGAAGCTGTAATTAATTGGGAGAGACCGAAGAATGTTACCGAAGTGAGAAGCTTCCTAGGTTTGGCAGGTTACTACAGAAGGTTTATTAAAGGTTTTTCTCAGATGGCGTTACCGTTAACTAAAATCACTAGGAAGAACTTCGCTTATGAATGAAATTTCAGTTGTGAGCAAAGTTTTGTGTGGATGAAGGAGAAATTGACAACTGCTCTAGTCTTGATTATTCCTGATCCTAACAAATCTTACGAAGTGTTTTGCGATGCTTCAAAGATGGGTTTAGGAGGTGTTCTCATGCAAGAAGGTCAGGTGGTGGCGTATGCTTCTAGAAAGTTGAGAGTTCATGAGAAGAATTATCCTACGCATGATTTAGAACTAGTGGTTGTGGTGTTCACCTTGAAAGTGTGGCGGCACTATTTGTATGGTGTGCGTTTTGAGATGTTTAGTGATCATAAGAGTTTGAAGTACCTCTTTGATCAAAAGGAACTGAATATGAGACAGAGGAGATGGATGAAGTATTTGAAAGATTACGACCTTGAGTTGAAGTATCATCCAGAAAAAGCGAATAAAGTGGTTGATGCTTTAAGTAGAAAAGTGATTCATAATCCTGAATTGATGGTGTTGGAGTATGCATTGTTAGAAAAGTTTCGAGATCTTAATCTTCAGTTTGTTTGGACTCCGAATGGTGTAATCATGGGAAACTTGAATATTAATTCTACCTTGAGGAATAATATTCAACAAGCGCAAGTTTTAGATGAGAAGTTGCAAGGATTGTTACTCCAACCGGGTTTCGTGAGAGCATTAGATGGGATCATCCTATTTAATCAAAGAATTTGCATTCTGAATGATGATGTGTTAAAGAGAAAGATTTTGGAATAAGCACATAAAGGTTCTTTTACAATACATTCGGGTTCTTCGAAGATGTATCAAGACTTGAAGAGGGAGTATTGGTGGTCCGGAATGAAAAAGGACATTGCGGTATTTGTGTCTGAATGTGCGGTGTGTGAACAAGTGAAGATTGAGCACCAAAGGCCAGGTGGATTGTTACAACCTTTGGACATCCCAATTTGGAAATGGGATAGTATCTTTATGGACTTTACGGTAGGTTTACCAAGTACTCAGGGTGGCTATGACTCTACTTGGGTGATTGTGGACCGACTAACGAAATATGCGCATTTCTTAGTCGTGAAGACTACATATAAGGCAAGTCATCTTGCAAGGTTGTTTATTGCTGAAATTGTGAGATTGCATGGTGTCCTGTCCAGTATTGTATCAGATAGAGATCCGACGTTCACTTCGAGATTTTGGAAGGTGTTCCAACAAGCCATGGGTACAAATTTTCATTTGAGTACTTCTAATCATCCTCAAACGGATGGTCAGACGGAACGTACGATTCAAACGATGGAAGATATGTTGAGAGCATGTGTTTTGGAAAGTAAAGGAAATTGGAAAAAACTTTTGTCGTTGATAGAATTCTCTTACAATAACAGTTACCATGCAAGCATCGGTATGGCTCCGTATGAGGCTTTGTACGAAAGAAAGTGTAGAACATTGTTGTGTTGGTCGGAAGTGGGTGAAGATATGATCTTAGGACCTAAAATTATTCAAGAGACTACGGAAAAGATTCGTATGATCCGGGAAAAGATTAAACAAGCCCAAGATCGTCAAAAGAGTTATGCTGACAATCGAAGGAGGCCTTTGGAATTCGATGAAGGTGATCATGTGTACTTGAAAGTCACTCTGAGATTAAGATTGAAAGGACCGTTTAAGTCGCGTAAGTTAAGTCCGAGATACGTAGGACCGTATCTGATTCTAGAAAGGATTGGTGAAGTTGCTTACCGTTTAGCCTTGTCGCCCTCTCTATCTGAAATGCATGATGTTTTTCATGTATCCCAACTTCGTAGGTTCGTTCTCGATCCTCTTCATCCTATTCTACCGGATTCTATAGAGATAGAAGCGGATTTGACTTTTGAACCCCAACTGAGCCGTATTGTTGGGAGAGAAACCAAAGTGTTGAGAAATAAAGAGATACCACTTGTTAAAGTGCAATGGAATGAGACGCATCCGAGCGATGCTACGTGGGAGTTAGAATCAGAAATGCGGGAATCATACCCTCACCTGTTCAGGTAATCCTTTAAATTCATGGACGAATTTTATTTAAGGGAGGAGGATGTAATACCCCGTATTTTATTTAAAGCTCTGAACAATATTAATTGGTAATAATATTATTCCGGAATACTCTAAGAAATTTGAGCGGAACTAAATAGAGTAATTCACGGGATATTATTTTATTAATTGATATTAGTTGACTCAGAAGTTTTATAAAATAACGGATTAAGAGACATTTTTGGATACTCTCTAATTTTGACCCATTGGTAAAAGAATAAGTTTTTATATTTGTATATATAGAAAGAATATGAGAGAAAGAAAAAGTTAGTAAAAAAAAGGAAAATAGAAAAGAAGAAGGAAGATGAGAAGAGAAAAAGAAGAGAGAAAAACCCTAAAGCTTCAATTCCTCATTCTCGATCGTCCGTCCGTCGAATCAACTCAACCTTTCCGCCAATCTTCATCTCTTGAGGTGGATTCTTAGTTAGAAACTTTTATCTTTAATTTTGGTTGAGTTTTAGAGATTTTGTGGTTAGGGAAAAATTGGAAAATCTAAGAAAAAATCGGAAGTTTAACGGTTAAAACTCGATTAAAACCTAACTAAAATACTCATATGATGTTTATGAACATGTTTGATTATGTTTTTCTGCATTGGTTGATGTTTGGAAAAGATTTTGTGTGGAAGAAGTGTTTTCCCGTAAGGCTGGAACTTCCTGAACTGGTGTAGCTCGCTCAGCGAGCAGACCTCGCTCAGCGAAAGTTCCAGGAAGATTTTCGCTCAGCAAGAAGGAGCTCGCTCAACGAGACTTGTAGGTTCCAACTTTGGTTTTTAATTCGTAACTTCTGATCCGGTTATCCGTTTTTAACGTTCCACATATCGTTTTGAAGTTAATGACATAATCTATCTATTAAGATCAAGAAACATTATTTTTGAGCCGACTTTTACCCGACTTTTTCAAATGACTTAAACTTGATAAAATGGAAAGTGTGAGTTAATGGAAATAGAGAAAGGTACTACTTGTGAGGTATCCAGGTTCCCCTTAAACTCGAATGAATCATGATTTATGTTTTGTTTTAGGATCCTCCGTAAGGTCTTGTGTAAGTCTCAAAGTGGTTACTATGTGTTTCACTAGAGCATCCGTAAGGACTTGAGGTATTCGTTGTGTATGCTTGGGAATTGATTTTAGATGTGTAGACTATAAGTCCTCCGTAAGGTCTTGAGGTGGGTTGTTCTCAGTCCCATGTGAAGCATCCGTAAGGACTTGAGGAAAGTGTTGTGCTAGTTGTGTGTCAATCTTGAGTAAGTCTTGAGGTAGGTTACCTTTAGTCCCACGGGAAACATCCCTAAAGATTGAAGAGTGTGCTATGTCAATTCCTCCATAAGATCTTGTGTAAGTCTCAAAGTGGTTACTATGTGTTTCACTAGAGCATCTGTAAGGACTTGAGGTAGACATTTCCCTTCGTGTATGCTGAGATCGTGTGTGGACCTTAGTTCCCCTATGTTTTTGGTTCTTGTGTGAACTGGTTTGTGAAACGTGTGAGTTTCATTTGAGAATAACCCTTAGATCCGAGAGAATTCTAAGATAGGGAATCCACTGAGATGTTTTATCTCACCCCATGTTGATGTTGTTATTTCAGGTACTTCAGGTTCCATTAAGGGTAAGGATAAGGCTACTTGATTATCCCTACTAGTTGATGGCTTAGTCTTCCGCTGTGGATTTTGAGATCTTCAGATCTAGTTCTTAGATCTTTTTGTAGTTGAACATCTTGTACTATTTTATAGCCTTGTTTAGTACCTTATGTCGTAGTGGCTTTATTTATACAATGTGTTGCTAAAAACTTATTGGTATTTCAGTACCAAATTTCTAATATTATATATGAAAAATATGTTTTATGTATGTCTTTTGTATATGGGTATTACAACCTGCTTCCTACATCCTTGTTGAATATATTATTGTGTTATTTCGAATGAACACATTCTTCACACACTTCATTTGGGATGTCGATTTATGGCAATCCTGAAACCATATTTCTTCTCTTTAAATATCTGATGTCTTTGAAATTGAGATAATCAAGTCTATAGTGTCATAATCATTCATCTTTATTGGGTACACTTACAAGGCACTTATGCTCTATCACATTTAGTTCGATCTTGAAGGTTCTATTTTGAGATATTGGAGCCTTCAAGATCAACCTACCATCTGCGTGGATAACTCTCATCACCTTATCTTTGATCGACACCTTGTAGTTCTTTTCGACCAACTGCCCTATATGAGAAAATTGCTCTTCATGTCGGGTATGTACAAAACGTTGGAAATTACTGACCTCTTACCATCCTTCCTCTTAATTAGAATATCACCAATACCTTCAGCTGCTAGAGTATTGTTATTTGCGAATTTCACCGTGTTCTTCATTGAGGGCTTCATGTTGACAAACCAATATTTCCTACCAGTCATGTGTGATGAGCATCCTGAGTCCAAGTACCACTGATCTTGGAATCTCTCTTCATCTCTAGTTGTGGCCATCAGCAACATCTCTTCTTCTTAATGTTTCACCATCTTTGCATCAGAATCTTGATTTTATTTCTTTTCTAGACAACCACAAAATAATAACCATACTTTTGACAAATGAAACACTAAATATGACTATTGTCTGACTTTCGATCACCACTTCTTCCTCTACCTGCAACACCACCTCTTTGGTTTCCTTGGTTCCAGGGTTTTCTTTGATTCAATCAACCTCTTTTTTGCTGACTTTGACTAGTCAAATTGTTGTAGCCTCCTCTGCCTTTGTTGTCGAACACCTTTCATTTTCCTTTCTTATCTCTTGATGATTGAGTCTGCAGAACCACATCACTCTTCGACTTGCCTGCTGCTCTTTCAACCATTCTTTGTTCATGAGATTCAAACATCCTTTGAAGCTCTTATTTGGCCACCTTTGACAAATCTTTCGACTCTTCTATGGCTACTACCACGTGGTCAAACTTTGGAGCCAACGATCTCAAAATCTTTGAGACAACTGCTTTCGTCGTCAGCACTTCTCCACATACTTTGATTTAATTCACAAGTTTTGTAACTCTTGTGAAGAAATTTGTAATGCTTTCATTGTCTTCCATCTAAAGCAATTCATAAGCCCTTTTGTGAGTTTGTAACCTCACTTCTTTCACATTTTTTGCACCTCCAAACGATTTTTCAAGAATCTCCCATGCTTCTTTTGCAGAATCTACATCACTAACATTTTCAAAGTTATTTGGATCAACACATTGATGGATTATAAAGAGATTTTTATAATTTTTCTTCTTTAATTCTTTGTGTACAACCTTTTCTTGATTTGTTGCATTCTCTACAAGCGTTGATACTCCTTCCTTCACAAGATCCCATAAATCTTGATAACAAAAAATAACTTTAATCTGCTTGCACCAATTCTCATAATTATCTTTCTTGAGAATTAGAAGGTTTGCTGGAAAGTGCCCATTCAGATGATTCATTGTCATCACTTTTGCTTCCCACAAATTGTTCAAACTGGAGCTCTAGATACCAGATATTGGAATTAACTCAAAACCTATGAGAATTCCGGCTCTTTCTTTATGAACAAGAAAGGTTCTTGCAGAACAATTAACAAAGAAGAAGAAATATGAAGTGAAAAGAATTAGGGTTCTAAGAGAATTTGGAGAGAAAGTTTTGCTACCCACAAACTGTGAGATTTCTTCTATTGATTCACTCTACAACCTGCAGAAGTGTGAATTAAAATGCGTTGTGATGTTATTTGATTATAAGATGGATACTCCCGATTTATAAAATTAGGTTTGCTTGCAACCCAAGGCAAAATCCCAAAATATCTATTTTGAAACTTAATCAAATCTGGATCTAAACCAAATCTAAATCTAATCTAAATCAAATATGACATAATGAATTACACTTTCAACAAGAGTTTGTGAAGAGGGAAGAGGAAGGGACATACTTAATGACTTCTCATGAGGAAGACGATTATATAAGGGGCTCCCAACTGAGGGATAAACAAAATACTTTTTCTTGAGACTTGCTTTCATAACACTGCTCTCAAATCCCCAAACTTACGAAACAAAATAGACGGTGTAGCATTCCCTTGATCCTAGAAGGGAGGGCTAACACCTTTGGTGTTCTGACCAAATTTGGCCAGAATAGTATGAATGCATGTTTTTTACTACTTCATCGTCTTAAAATAGTTGTCATATTTGATAGGTTCATCCAAATTTTAAAAAAAATATGATAATTAAAATAGAGAATAATCATTTTATCAAATTATCCTAATTGATTATGAGTTTCTTCAAATTATCATTAATGTAATGTAAGATAAATAATAAATTATGAGTATTAATTAAAAGTTACAATTGGAAGATTAAAATTAAATTTGTATTAAAAATTAAAAGCAACACTATTTTAGAACAATCTTTTTTATAAATGCGATATTTATTTTGAGACATTATATCATTTCGATTTCTTTATTACTTGTAAAATATTTTATAAATATGATAATGTCTAATACTGTGACACCAATAGTGTGTTGATTAGGCATGACAATAAAACACATATCAGCGAATATTCATCTGAACCCGCCCTAAAGTTGACGGGGAAACCCCACTTTGACTGGATTTGAGTTCAAGTTTGGGTTTTTCCCTATTGAAAACTATGGGAACAAGTTGGATAATGGGGACACTAGTACCCACCTTGAACTCGCCTGGTTTATTTCATTATGTATATTATTATTAGGTTTACTAATTTGGAATATTAAATATGTGGTCAATGTTTTGATATTTTGATTTGTATTAACTATTTAAAATATTTGAAATGTATATATGAAATTTGTTGAGATTGTTTTATTTTATTATTTAGAATGTAATTGAATTTTGGAAAAAATAAATATTCCTTTCAAATAAATTGATATATTAAATGGATGGTGGCATGGTGGAAATACTCGAATTCAACTCGAATCTGTTTGGGACGAGTTTGAGTTTTAATTCTTCATTCTCGAATTTAGGACGGAGAATGAAGATTGTTTGGAAATTCGGGTTTGCATCTTGTTGTCATGTGTAGTGTTGATATATAAATGCTCTTTTTAAATGTATTTTTCACTCTTTTTCAATTAAAACCCTAACATAATATTTATCCCAAATGTAATTGTATAAACCCTAACATAATATTTTTCCCCTCGGATAAACCCTAACATACCCCTCCAAGAAATAACGAATAGCTAAAAGCACCACCATAAGGCTCGATCCGAGAGAAACGAAGATGAACTACGGCCGTTTAATTCCCGGCGGAGGAATCCTTCTCCGGCGATTATGTACGGCGTCTCCAGTGTCTACGGTAGCTGAGCTTCCCGAGAAGAAGTACAATCTCTACCAAAGACTATCGGAGCTAGAAAGGACCGGAGGAACCGTATCGCAGACGTTGAACCAGTATATCATGGAAGGTAAAGCCGTAGGGAAAAGTGAACTCGATAAATGCGTCCAAGAGCTTCGAAAGTATCGTAGAATTTATCACGCATTTGAGGTATCACAAATTTTCATCATTTTCCCCTCTAAATTTTGATTCATATCAAGCTTTATCATCACAATCCATAGTTAGGGCAAAAGTAATTTCAGTTCTATGTAAACAAAGGAATTTTTCAATTGCTAGTGCTTTTATATATAAAAAAAAATGATTTTTTGAATTGCTACAGATAATGGAATGGATGATTATGAGGAAAATCAATTTTTCATGGGATAACTATGCAGTGCATTTAGATCTTATGTCCAAAGTGAAAGGGTTGGTTGAAGCTGAGAATTACTTTAACAGTCTTCCTCCTCCTGCCAAGAACAAGTATACATATGGTTCTCTTTTAAACTGTTACTGTAAGGAACTAATGCTAGACAAGGCATTGTCGCATTTTGGGAAGATGGATGAATTAGGTTATGTAACTAGTTTGGCTTTTACCAATTTGATGGCTTTGTATATGAGGTTAGGTCAACCCGCGAAAGTTCCTCCATTGGTTAATCAGATGAAGCAGAGGAAGATTAGGATGACTGGATTTACGTATGTTGTTTGGATGAATAGCTGCTCCGCGTTGAATGACCTTGATGGGGTTGAGAGGGTTTATGAGGAGATGAAAAGGGAAGACGAAGATAAAATTGATTGGAGGACTTATAGTAATGTTGCTGCTATCTATGTAAAAGCTGGACAATTTGAGAAAGCGGAGTTGATGCTTAAGAAGATGGAAGAGATAGTGAAGCCGCGCCAACGTGAAGCTTACCATTGCTTGTTGGGACTTTATGGTGGGACTGGTAATGTTACAGAGGTTTATAGAGTGTGGAGGTCGCTCAAAATGGTCTCGCCGGTGACCAATTGGAGCTATCTTGTTATGCTTTCTACGCTTAAAAGGTTTAATGACACGGAGGGGATAATTAAATGCTTTAAGGAGTGGGAATCTAGGCATGTGAATTATGATTCAAGGTTGGCTGGTGTTGCGGTGTATGCTTACCTGAGTCAGAACATGGTTGAAGAAGCTGTGTCAATCTTTGAGGAGGTTCTTAGGAGGTGCAAAGGACCTTTCTTTAGGATTCGTGAAATGTTCATGACGTCTTTGTTGGAGAAACGTCAGTTGGATGATGCTATGAGTCACTTAGAGGCGGTGCTTTCTGATGTCACCAATGATAAATATTGTCCTTCGCCACAAGTTGTGAGGGCTTTTCTAAAGTATTATGAAGAAGAAACAGATCTTGATGGTGTTGATGAGTTTAGCAAGATTCTCAGAAGTCACAATTTTGATGAATCCTGTATTAAAACCTGCATTACTGCATCAGAGTCATCTCCTGAAATTGAGCAGGTATTGAAAGAAGATTCTTATGTCAACCAAGAGAACTTGTAACTTGGAAGTTGGAAGGGGATGTTCACTATGAAAAGGCTCATTCTGACTGCACAAAATTTCTGTCCAGAAGCATGCAGGCCTAGTTAACTTCAAGCGTGATGATTTGACAATGTGAATTGATTGTGTTTCAATAAGATAAGTAATGGTTTGTCAGATTCTTTCAGAATTGAACAACTCAATAGGGTTAGGCGTTAGAACAGGCTTGGAGACTTGTTTGACAAAACTTATTTGTTATATTTGGCTCAAATTTGTACTTCACAATTGAAAAGGGAAACTCTCTCCATGTCACAATTTCTGGAAGTGTTCGTGATATTTTTAGATTACTTTACGGTTAAGCTAGCTAAAGTAAAAAAGAGACAATATTTAGATGTGCTAGAAGAAATTCGTCTCTATAATTGTGAGTATGTAATGATTATTATCAACAAAAAAAGAGAGTAAAGCAAGGATCTTAATCTTCTACTCCCTCTTTATCTCCTTTTATACGGAAATGTATTACAAAAACAAGGATCTTAATCTTCTACTCCCATTTTAAAATGGGTGTCATTTTAGCAAATAAAATTTGTTTTAAAATGAGTGTCATTCGCAAATGTATAAATGATTCCTATTTTTCTAATTGTGTTTTTCAATTATTATATTTTACATAATATTTTATGACAATTATTACATTCCTTAATCTGTGTGTAAAACCTTAAATGACCATCGTTTTGAAACGAAGAGAGTACTATTTTTCTCTTATGACTATCGTTTTGAAACGAAGAGAGTACTATTTTTCTCTTGCTACCTTCACAACTGCATTTCAAAATGAATGAGGTGTCTCTATATTCAAAACCCTCTAAGAGAATAATGAAAGAAAGGAAGATCAAAGGGGTTAAGTCTTCTACAAATGTTGAAGATGTAATGTCATTTACAATTGACAAGAAGACGACTATCAAGAGGAAGTCTGTGAAGAAGAAACAAATTCAGAAACATGATGCTAATTTACTTAGAGTTGATCTAACTTGATTGCTCACGAGAATTGCAAAGGATGGATTGAAGAATAAGCTCAGATGTTCTGGCTTAGTCATTTTGGCCCTTTGTATGTTTTTGGATTTGTAAAAGCTTTATACCCTAGTTTATCTTTGTACTTTTAAGACAAATCTAATTATATGTATCTTTTAATATTGTAGAGTATTTCTTATCCTACCCCATGGGTCTCTCACACACCATGTGTGTTTTCAATTATGTCCTCTCTGGTTCCGCTGATATATTTTCGGACACACCATTTTTTTGTTTTACGTTGAAACCTTCCGTAGATATATTTGCGGAACTAGTGAATTTTAGTAAAACATTTTTTTTAATTAAGTCAAACTAAATAGTCTGAGACGTGTATATATAATGTTATAGAGACTAAAAACATATACTTAAAGTCAACATAATGAAGATCTTGAGTCAAGAGATTAGGTTTTTCGTCAATAGAAAATTTTGTTATCTGTATCTCTTCAATGTGTTGTATGATGAAAATAGATTCACTGCAGATCAACTACAAAATTTGACTAATAACTTATGTTACACGTAACAATATCATTTGTTTACTTTTGCTTAATAGGAGTACCACCAACTTTGTGTCCACTCTACCATCTGTCTTGGATAACACTAAAACATTACTTCTTTGACGTTATCAAAGATAGAGACAAAGTTTGTGGTACTCCTATTACCACTTGTTGAACCAGAATCAGAATTTTTGACACAAAGAATGACTTCTAAAATTAAATGAAAACAATAATAATTTAAAAGACATTATTTAAGAAGACGACTACCAAAACAACACATTGAAGAGATACGGAGAACAAAATTTTCTATTGATGGGAAACCTAATCCTTTGACTCGAGATCTTCATCATGTTGATTTTAATAGTATATATTTTTAGTCTCTATAACATTATATATATTTCTCCGACTAATAAATCTGGCTTAATTAAAAAAATAGAATTCAAAAGTTCCACGGATATATCTGCGCAAGATTTCAACGTAAAACAAAAAAATTGTGCGTCTGAAAGTGTATCAGCAGAAACAGAAAACATAATTAAAAATGCAACAGGTGGTTAAACAGGTGGTTAAGAGATGCATGTGGTGGATTAAGAAATTGCATATATTAATAACTAACTTCTAACAAATAAAATTTATTTTAACGAATAAAATTTATTTTAAAATGATCGTCAACTTTTCAACATTGCAATGATTACAGTTTTTTAGTTATATCATTTAATTATTATTCTATATACTACTTCCAATACTTTAATAAGATTCACTTAATAAAAATGTAATGCATTATAATAATAATATTGCATTCTTTAATCTTTGTACAAAAATCTTAAACGACAATCATTTTAAAACGAACCAATTATTATTTAACATCTTGATTTTACTATTAAAGTAACTTCCTTAGATATACATAATTTATTTATACTTTTAAGTATTTAACTATTTTGACTGAGCAACAAAAAAGAGTTAAATACATCTCAATAATAATTTTTTATCATCATATTTCAATAATAATTTATTTGTTTAGCCAGACTGTGTACAAGTGTAAAAAATTGAAAATGCGAGTATGATACTCTATCCGATATCTAATAGAAAGATATATACATATTTCATACTAATAGTGTATCAAAATCAATATTTTGACAACCATAATGCTTAGGTGTAATATGAAGATTAAGTATTACTAGACCTTTTATCTAGTTTGCAATATATGTGATGAAACACTAAAATATTTAATTATTGAAATACTTATATGACAATAATTCAGTTCAGCTATGCATATTAGTCTTTTATTAATCCAATTTTACTTTTTAAGCACAGGATGGAGCTCCATTATACTTGACTTTTGAACTTAACACTTTTCTGACACTAAGTAAAATAACTAAAGTTATGCTTCAAATAGAATTTTAAAATAAGCCAAGAGAAAGCACTAAACAGTACTACAAACCTATCTAGTACAATCACAAATGAATAGTAGTACAATCGCAAACTCAAGCTGTTAATACAATATTTAAAGTTCCTCCATTGGAGTAAATTGAACACCCTTGGGATGTAAAACTCTATAACTCACAAACACAGACACACAAAGTGCTACTAATGAAAGTATAAGTGAAAATGCACTTGCAATATTCCATGAGCTACTTGATGCTGTGCCTACTGACTTGCCACTCATTGAACTGGAACTGCTCTGAGATATATCGATAGCAACCCAATCACAGTTAATCGAATAGTGTCCCGAACCATGCCATGGTTGATTGTCTACTGGATACCAGAATGCGACAGACATCTTGCTTGATTCGCCGAGGGTAAATTGCACATCCTGTAAGTTATTATTTTGTACCATTTTACTTACGGGGATAGATATCAATCGCTACAGTGTCTTTCAAGACATCAATAGACTTGCAACATTTTAACTATATCACTACAGTTTGTTGAACTTTAAATAAATCCATAATTCTTTAGTTAAATAAAACATCAGAATGCGGCATATAGGTTTCTAAGTTCTAACCTGTTGCAGATGATCCATAGTCCTTAAAGGTCTGGAGAATTCAAAAAAATATGTGCCCTTTTTTCCATTTTCTGCATAAGGACTCTCCTCCTTTACAAAACCTGTTATAGATAAACATTAAGTAGTAATTTAATTTAGAGCAAAATGATGCAGAATAACAGAATGATAGTGTAGAAAAACAGAGTTTATACTTTAAGTGATGCATATGTGACCAATATTCATATCATATACGGGTTTGCGCGACTTGCAATAGAATCCAAAATATAATTAAGCAAAAGAAATAGAGTACACCCCCTACTTTTTTCCTCCAAATAAATGTGCAGTTGATTTAATCATAAAATGGATTTTGTCATCAGTTTAATAATCACTTAATAATGGAGAGTTCTCCGTTGCCTACTTGTTCTTCCCTTTCCTCTTCTCCTTTCAAATTCAACATCTCCTTTTCTCCTCCTAGTACTAACCCCAAGCCCAAGCCCAAGCCCAACCCTCAGCCCGAACCAATTTCCAGACAACGACGGTCACCTGATGATCTTGTGGATTGCTCGAGGCGAAGATGGCAACTTAAAGCTTTAATCAGAATTGCTGCCTTTCTTTGCAGTAATACAGATTAGAGTCTGGCAGAGAGGGTATAGGGAAGGAGAGATCGTCAGTAAGGTTGCCGTCGGAGATGGTGATGTGGATGATGATGATGAGATGAAGGGAACTGGATGTGCAGTGAGATTGAGAGAGAAGGATTTAGTATAGTTAGTGCACCCTAATATTTGGTAGATCTCTTTGATCCAATGGTGAAAAAAATTTGTGCATCATAGAACACCTATTTGATTTATGTACTTTAGAAGAAGCCTTTTTAACTTAAATTTAGTCTTTCAATAATACAAAGTAACTATAATCTTTAAATAATACAAAATGTCATCAAATTAGTCTCTAAATTGGGCTTCCTTATGCACTATGCTTCTGCTTGTTTCTGTGTTCTA
Source organism: Lathyrus aphaca (assembly GCA_963966055.1). NCBI lineage: Eukaryota > Viridiplantae > Streptophyta > Magnoliopsida > Fabales > Fabaceae > Lathyrus > Lathyrus aphaca. Next base: position 116,283,078 of record OZ014520.1, read on the forward strand.
TTGGAGTGGAGTGGAGTGAAGTGAAGGTTAGCATAATATTAGATTCCCTCAATCCAACAAAGAATAACTAATTTAAAATACTTTGAAACACTTAAAACTTGGGTTGGGCATAACTCAACTGACTTGTAAGGTGTGAGTTGCCCGAACTTTATAAACACATAGACCATATTTCTAAGCAATGAGACTAAATTCACCCTTCACACCCAACACAATGAAGGTGTTAGATGTAGCAATGAAGGCACCCAAATGCCACAATTAGGCCACTATAGGAAGACCACAGAAGGCGGAATTTTCATAAGAAACAAACCATTCATGCATCTGTTACAGATCAATGAACTTTTAGCACTAAGTGGGAATTACATTAACCTACTTAGATGGCACAGCATCAATTATATTATATATTATTGAAAGCAGTAGGCGATTACACATTTGAAACTTTTTAGTGTTGTTGAGATATTTCACAAGAAAGGACATATATAATGCAGAGAATTGATATATGTCATCTATGCATGACATTTACAATTCATGCTCTATTTTCAATTTTTTACTTATTTTATATTGTTTTGTTTTGTTTTGCCATAAGTTTCCTCCCATGACAGTCCTGTTCAAAGCACTTACGAACACTAAGTATAGACTAGAGGTGACAAAACGGACTGTGACCCGTCGGGACGGACCGTGCACCAGCTAAAAAATAGCGGATTGGATTGGGATTTTGTGTCCACCTACCCGTTCAGCCAACTCCGTCTTAAGCCCGTCAAAAAATGACAAGTTAGCCTGCCATCCCATCAGTCTAGTTATCAAGCACTCGATATTTATTTTAGTTGGTTGATGGTTAATACTTGAATTATATTTTTGGAACTCTTATTGATGGTTCTATTTTAGGTGAAATTTCTTGATGGTCTTAAACTTTTAGTTGTCATTTTAGTTAATTCTAGTAATTCCAATTCTTGATGGTTGTATTTTATACATTTATTTGTGAGTATATGCAATATTTTTTAAGTAAATATAAATAAAAAAAATTGTTCTAAAAAATAAGTGAAAAATTTAACTGAAATGTTAAAAAAAAAAAAAACTATTAATCTATTAAAAAAATGAAAAATAAATAAATAAAAAATAGACGGACAAGCCCGCCAACCTGTCATCTTGGTGGGACGAGCAAAATTTTTAATCCAATTTCACTTGACGGTTGTCCGCACCGCTTCTTTTTTGAAGACTTAAGGTAGGACGGGACGGTCCGTTTTGCCACCCCTTATAGGTGTCCAAGTCAAGATTCGCACCTGGTTCCCCACGTTCTAGGAGACTAGCCCCTTCCGCATTCGGCTAGACCAAATCCCAACCCTCCTATTGGTTTTTATTTAAAATATACATATACATGTATCTATTTCTTCATAAAAAATATAATGTATTAGGTATTAAAATGAATGAGGGGGAAAATTAAAAGTGCTTAAAGGACATGTACCGACAATTTCTTTTTATGAATGATAATATGATAGGTAAAAATTATCAAAGTACAAATAATTTCAACGCACAAAGTGTCTAGAGGACTACCAAGAATACAAATAAAAATCCAACAAGAATAAACACCACAACCAACAGAACAACAAACCAAACAAAATATGCAAGGAAAAGCGTCCAAACAGTTAAAGACCAACACCTTAGAATTCGGGTTAGAGCTCATACCACCAGAACTATCATCAACAGATCAAAATCCATCAAGGAATAATAAAACCACATATTACCTCAGAACCATGGCAAACACTCGATCCACTATTGACTAAGATAGAGGATAGGGTTTTAATGTTGGTCAAAGTACATGCATGAGCACCTCTGATCTACCTAAAAACCATTTTCAAACAATAAATAAAATAAAATAAAAACAAATTTTCTTCACCTCTTTCACAGTTTTTGTAACACCATTAAAGATTACATCATTACATACTCTCCAAATGGTCTAAACTACAGCGTACTAGATCATAACAAAACTACCCCTAGACTTGACCCTACCACCTATAGAAAGGAAAGACTAAAAAAGAAGCATATGGTCACTAAGAAGAACCACCTGTCAACCACTATAAGATCCTATACCACACAGACTTTACTAACTCACAGGTGACAAGACAAAGAGATGGGAAATCGACTCAACTGAATCCCCACAAAAAGAACAAGAGCTCCCACTAGGATCAGTAATCACCCTTTTTTATACAGGTTCTCTTTAGAAGGGAATATATCCTGCAAAAGCTGCTAGGAGAAAGCCAACACTTTAGGAGGAGCCCAGCTATCCCAGAAAAGGGGAAGGGTCAGATTCTCAAGCGTAAGAGACGACAACAAACCAAAAACTATACATGATATGCATAGGCAATAGAGAAAAAACTTTCTCTTGTATGCTTCCAAATCCACTTATATCTCTTGAAGGAGAATAACATCTCGGAGCATCGAGAGAAGATTTTCAAACACAAGTAACTATAAGAAGAATGAAGGATCTCCTACACCTGAGATCTCAAACCAGGTCCTCGTTATCTATCCGACCGATCTCTCCCAACCAGTCCATTTAATTGATTGGAGTTAGTAAACATACCAAGGAACTTAACTACAGGGGAATGAGTCATAATCAAGGGTCCTTCCAAAATGAAGTATGGAGGCCCAACCCTATTATCCTAAGAATACCATCAGCAAATCAATCAAAATAATCATCCTCTTTGTATCTGAGAAGAGACACATTTTTTCATCAAGTTGAAATAGATCTAAACCCGAAAGTCCTTTCCCCTCGAAAAGAGGAAACGACTGAAGTCTCATACCTAACTGCAAGAATATCATACCATAGACCTGAAGCACCTGTAAGTAACTTCCATCTCAACTTAACCAAAAGGACTAGATTAACTAGTCGTGCGTCCCTAACTCCTAATTCCCCTTTACTTTTAGGCTTACATACATTATCCTAATTCGTACCGAATAATCATATATTATAGTTATTCCAACAATGAATCTAGGATAGACTCTGATACTCTAATACCATCTCAGAATTATGGTTGGGTCTTACTCATCCCTACAAAAGCGGCTTGTAAGGTGAGGATTGCCCCACTTCAAAGCCAACACAATGCAGGTGTTAGGGGTTGATATGAAGGCAAGACAAAGTGCCGCAATTAAGACGACTAGGGACGAACCACAACTAAGGCGGAATTTCTAACACACCCTCTCATGCTTGGGCCTCACTAAACCCAAAGCATGGATGATATGGGAAGCCCAATAATGGATCTAGGATAAGCTCTAATAACATCTTAAGAATGTGTGGTTGGACCTAACTCAATCTTACAAAATCGGTTTGTAGGGTGAGGATTACCCCCACTTATAAACACATGTTCAAGTCATATATTGTCCGATGTGGGACTCTTAACACCCCATCGCACGCCCAGGATTGAATGTCTGGAGTGTGAAACTAAATGGTGGGTGGCCATTAAGTGTCTTAACGGATCTTAAACGAGACTCTGATACCATCTCACAATTTGGATTGGGCCTAACTCATCCCTACAAAACCGGCTTATAGGATTGCGGCCGCTCCCGGGCGGTCCGGCCGGGACGGTGCCCCACCGCGCACTAAGTTAGGTGCAATTCTCCATCTGAAATCGCGGACGATTTCGGCGAGATCGCGGGTCCCAGAAAGTGTTGCGCACACTAGGTGGAGCAGATTCCCTGCTTTTTTATAATATTTTTTATGCAAAATAAAGGATAAGAAATGAAGGAAGATGAAATGGTAGGGAAGATACAGAGAATGAAGATGAAGTGGTAGGGAAAGAAATTGATAGGATACGAATAATAGTGTTAAATTAAATTTATTGGAAACATCACACACAACTGTATACAACTGTACTCCATATTGTTAGTACTTTGATGACTTTAGCTAAATAAAACTTAAATAAATCAATATAATATTTTTGGAAAAAGCAAAAAAAAAGGAAACAAAAATGTTAAGAAAGCAACGAGGTCATAGGGAACAACAGTATAGTAAGATATATCAGCAACAACTATATATTAATAAATTAAGGTTTTTAATTTTAAATTTATTATAAAATAATGATTCTTTTACTCATTTAATATTATAATTTATTTATTTATAATAATTTTTATGTATATGTATATAATTTTTTAAATTTTATAATTAAATTAAAAATTTATCCCGCTACCCACTTTTGAGGTCGACCGTTCCGCTATCTGAGATTAATAACTCTATATAAACCTTTTGTTGGCACTATCTTTAACCAATGTGGGACTTGAGTTTTTCACAATACATCTCTTACGTCCAGCATTATTGAATTTTGTGTGTGGATATAAACGATGGATGACCCAAATTATCGATATGTGGGTTTGGTGCACAATATATAAATGATGCGTGACCTGAATCGATAGACTTGTGATACTATATTATTCTCTATGAAGCACGGATACTTCAAAAACAGCCGAATCGTATCTGATACGTACCGATACGCCGATACGCTCTGATACGACGCCGATACGTATCGAAGAAGTATCCGAATTAATTTATTTAAAAAATAAAAAAAAATTCCGATACGGCGACAATACACCTCCGATATAGCGGCGATACGCCTCCGATACGTAGAGATACGTGACTTTTCAATTTTTAACAGATTCTTTTCTTTTTAATGACATTTTCATTCTTTATAATTTTTTAATGGTCATTCTTTAATACCCTATTTAATTCCTTCCAGAAACTTACCATTTTACAAGAACGGTGTAATTCCCATCCTTCCATATTAATTTTCAATATTTTAAATTTAATTCATATTAAATATAATTTTCTTTTCAACTTTTTCTCTGCAACTACTACGTTTATTTTCTTCTCCTTCATACCTTCTGTTTTCTCACTAATAAAATTTTATCACCATAATATAATTATCATTTTTATTCATCTAAAATATTTCAAATAAATTCTTATTACTATATTTTTATGTGTATCTTAAACATATCGTATCTAGTCTTTTTTAATTTATAACGTATCGTATCCGATACTCGTATCGTGTCCATGCTTCATAGGTTTTTCTAACTCATTCTTACAAAACCGACTTATAAGACGAGGATTACCCCGACTTATCAACACAACATAGGTCATATCTCTAAGCAATGTGGGACTAAATTCACCCCTTCAAAACCAACACAATGTAGTTGTTAGGGACTGCACTGCAATAAAGACAAGCCAAAGTGCCGCAATTAAGACGACTAGGGATGGACTGCAATTAAGGCGGAAATTCCAACAGCTTAATAAATAAGAAATGTATGAGTATGGCTCCCACTACAAAATATCAACGGGCCCAACACTGTTCATGGTTTGCATATAGACATATAAGGCAGTAATACTTAAATTGAAGTTTTAAATTGTGGTTGTAGTCATGCCACAATTTCACCACCAACCAATACTTCCGTCTGATCTCAGCTTCCAACTATAGTTATTTGATAGGACAATTTACTACGCTTTTCATCTATAAAAGTATTACCTGAGTGAACTGTAAAGCCACTATGCCACCAAGCACCTTTCCAGTCATTCTGTGCACTAGAATCATTAACTGAAAACAGAACAGGGTGAATGCTTAATGTATATCCCTAGAATAAAAATATCATAACAATGTAGAAAATCATCAACAAAATTAAGGAAGTTGAAGACAAGATTAAATGTATAATCCACGGTGTAGGGTTATAGCTTATATATCAATTTGTATGGTCACAAGGTGAGAAGTGTCTTCCTTTGAAGGTCTCTAACTCTTTGAAAAGAGACACATTATCACACTACTCAATAGCTTATGATAGTATGAAACAATGAGATATTTTCTGAAATCCGAAATCATAAACATCAACGGCACTACAAAATGGCAACAATTTTATGCACAAAATCTATATATGTATAATCACAATTCTCATAGAGATCAAAGATAGAAGTTACTTAATGAAATGATGGTTTGCAAAGAAAACGAAAAGGAATAATCTTTAGTATTATGGGACTTATACTTTGTCGTTTTGGCCACTAACAGAAAGAAGTGAGTAAGAATGATTACTAATAATGCAAAGAAAACGAAAAGCAAGTATGATTACTAATAATGTTAAGAATCATGAAGTGTGGTCCCAACTCCCAACAAATGCACTTGTCAATCTCTGTATGTCACTTTCAAAGATAACTATCTGCTTATCGTCTTTATCTAAGTTGGGCATTAATAACTTGTCTATGTAATCTTAGCATAAGCATTAAAACACCAAGTGGAAGAAGCAATCTTGAAGTAACTTAATACATCATCATGCTCATGCTCAAATCCAATCAGTGCTTAATCATTTTGGGATCTACTTTCATTTTGGGATGTGGCATCAATTTTAAATTGGGTGTGTGGGACAAAGATCGTTTATTTTACAAAAATTTGTGTGAAAGAACTTTATTATAATGCAAAGTTAGAAGAGATTTATATTAAACGCAAACCTTGATTTTACATGGTTAAGCTTAAGGAATAAATTAATTTACATTCTCATGCAAGGCTTAAAACAATATCTCGTTGTTTCTTATGCGGCTGAAGCATGTGAAATATATAACAATAAGCAAACTAATGATATACTGATGGATTGAACCGGTTAATCCTTCCACTTGGTGTTTTAATCCCATTCATCCTCCCATTTTAATCGCATATGTTGATATTTGTAAATATATATAGTGTTAAGAATATTTGTATATAAAATAGTCTCATTGATTATATCATGTAATTAGTTGTAATCTCTATATATAATAATGTTTCCGTAGTGCTTTTAAAAACACACGGTTTAATTTAAATGTCTCTTAGTCTCGCTTATTTCAACATGGTATCAGAACCTGATTTAAGATCCGTTGGCCACTCCGCTATCAGGCCACCCACAATTTAGTTCCACGCTCCAGACGTTCAATCCTGATCGTGAAAATGGGTGTTAAGAGTCCCACATCGGATAATATATGACAGTTAGGCCCAACCCACACATTCTAACATGGTATCTAGAACCTGTTAAGAGACAATTCTTTCTTCGTCGTGCTTTACCCGGTTAACCCACTGTCTTCCGGTGAGAATTTTTTTTTTTTTTTACAAATCGTGTTATCACTCCGGTTTGCCTCTCACTTTTCAAAATTCTCCGGTAACCTCCCTGCCGCCACTGTCGCCGTTACTATTCCGACAAACTTCCATCCGAATCGCTACCCTCCGATCCAGCCGTAGCACTTTTTCTCGCCGTCAGAAACTCATGCACACGTCCACCCGCGCCTCCGCTGCCCAGCCCGTGTCAGCTCGTCCGGCGGCTAATTCCGACAGTTTTTTTTCGCCGGTCAAGTTGCCTCTCTCCACCCGGTCCAAATCCGGCCTCAGTTTTGCTTTCCGATCGTGTGATATTTTTTCTCTTCAGACACTCATGGCTACTCCTCAGAAATTTACGCCAAACTACGATGATTTCCTCATGTGGTATCAGATTATCAAAACTCAGATTCCACTGCTACAGTAGCACACACTGGTAATTCATCTGTTTGCATCTCTCAATCATCTTCTCTTAGACCTTGGGTCCTTGATTCTGGTGCGTCTGATCATGTTACCGGTAATAAAAATCTTTTCTCTTCCCTCTCTACCTCTGGTTTCTTACCTACTATAACTTCTGCCAATGGTTCTCAAACCCAATCCGAAGGGATTGGTAGTGTTCACATTCTACCTTCTCTCTCTGTTACTTTTGTCCTCTATGTTCCGAATTGTCCATTTAATTTAATTTCAGTCAGTCATTTAACTCGTTCTCTTGGTTGTAGTGTCACCTTCATTAACAATAATGTTATCCTGCAGGATCGGAGTTCGGGACGGACGATTGGCGTCGGATGTGAGTCTCAAGGCCTCTATTACCTCTCAGTGTCATCTCAGACATGTTCAGCCAAAGTTTCTCCACTCACTGTTCATGCCCAGTTAGGTCATCCCAGTCTTTCCAAATTACATAAGTTGGTGCCAAGTTTATTGAAGGTATCTAATTTACAATGTGAGTCGTGTCAGTTAGGGAAACACACTCGTAGTCAATTTCGCAATCGGTCAATAAACGAGCTTCTTCCTCCCCTTTTGCTTTAGTTCATACTGATGTTTGGGGTCCCTCGCGTACTGTTTCTACTCTTGAGTCTAGATATTTTGTCATCTTTATTGATGATTTTTCACGATGCACATGGTTATTTTTAATGAATAATAGATCTGAATTATTTTCTATTTTTGAACAATTTTATCGAGAAATAAGAACTCAATTCGGTGTGTCTATCCGTACCTTAAGAAGTGACAATGCCCGTGAATATTTATCCCACCAATTTCAAAATTTTATGTCACGCAATGGTATTCTCCATCAAACATCTTGCCCTCACACACCTCAACAAAACGGGGTAGCCGAACGTAAAAATCGGCATCTCGTAGAAACCACCCGGACCCTACTTCTCCATGGTAATGTTCCACTTCGATTTTGGGGGGATGTTGTGCTAACGGCATGTTACCTTATAAATCAGATGCCCTCATCTGTCCTTAACAATAAAATTCCACATTCAATCCTTTTTCCCAATTCCCCACTTCACCCAATTCCTCCAAGAGTCTTTAGGACCACTTGTTTTGTACACAATCTCTCTCCTGATCTTGATAAACTATCAGCTCGATCACTAAAGTGTGTCTTTTTTGGTTATCATCGATCACAAAAAGGTTACCGTTGTTATTCACACACTCTACAATGATACCTCATATCAGCCGATGTTACCCTACAAAACCGGTTGGTAGAGTGAGGATTGTCCCCACTTATATACACAAGTTCAAACCATATATTGTCTGGTGTGAGACTCTTAACACACACCCTCACGCCCAGGATGGGACATCTGGAGCGTGGAAATAAATGGTGGGTGGCCCGATAGCGGAAACCATAGAAGGTGACCCACCGGATCTTAAACGAGGCTCTGATACCATGTTAAGAAATGTGATTGAGCCTAACTGAACCCTACAAAACCTGTTGGTAGAGTGAGGATTGCCCCCACTTATATACACAAGTTCAAACCATATATTGTCCGATGTGGGACTCTTAACATATTCAGACACCTCTTTCGGAAGTCCCATATGCCATTGTCCCCGCTCATTCTAGGGAACCTGACCCACTAAATACCCCTACAGTTGACCCCCCCCCCCCCACACACTTCTCGTCCACTTCAAACATATCAACGTCATCAACCAACGTCTGTCGTACCTGTCCCTGAAGTCATACCTGTCCTTGAGGTCGTACCTGTCCTTGAAGTCGTACTTGTTCCTGAGGTCGTACCAGTCCCTGAGGTCATTGTAGACTCTCCTTCGACGCTCTCGCCATCACCGGATCCAATCATGCAACCTGAGTCCGATCTTCCGATTGCCCTTCGAAAAGGTATACGTCAAACAGGAAATCCTTCTACACATTATATTGATTTATGTTATCATCGTTTTTCCCCTTTGCACTATACTTGTTTGTCTTTTTTGTCTTCTGTTTCTATTCCTAATACTTCAGGTGAAGCATTATCTCATTCTGAATGAAGACAAACAATGATTGATGAAATGTGTGCTCTTCAAAGTAGTGGTACCTGGGGACTGGTTCCTTTATCCCCCTGGGAAATCTTTAGTAGGTTGTTGTTGGCTTTATACAGTGAAGGTTGGTCCAGATGGTAAGATTGATCGATTTAAAGCTCGCTTGGTAGCCAAAGGATACACTCAGATTTTTGGGTTGGATTATAGTGATACCTTCTCACCTAGGGGTGTTCGCGGTGCGGTTTGGGCGGTTTTGACGCTAAAAATCATCCGAACCGCAAGAGAAAAAAGCATACGGTTTAGTTTGGTTCGGTTGACTTTAAAAAAAATCTGAATCAAACTAAATCAAATCAATGCGGTTTGGGTTGGTTCAATTGGTTCGGTTTTTTACAAGATTTTTATTGAGTCATGTATACATATATAGAGAACAACATAACTTTGTGTTTAGCCATTCATACATTACAAATAAACAACCAACCTCATCATATTTAGACAAAAAGTTCTCACTCAATATACAAAATCAATTTAAACAAACGTGGAAAAAATAGTAGCAAAAAATAATATAAAAAATATTATAATAAAATAGGAAAAATAGAGGAGGAGATTAGAGAAGATGAAAAACAAAAAACATAAGAGATATTAGATTAGATAAAAAAAGGTGCAATAACAATGTAATAAGAAGATAAAATAGTAACGTAAAAATGAGAGCATTAAAAAGAAAGAACATGTGAGATGAGAGGTTAGTGTAGAACAAGTGAGAAATACATGTTAAAGAAGATGAGAAGAATTTGCAATACTATTAGGAAAGGTTTGAGAATGTTGAAACTAAAAATCTAAGTGCGAATAAGAGAAAATATATCATAATTGTAAGGTTAAGACACATTGGGTTTGTATTTCGGCTTAGATATGGGATAAGTGAAGTTTGAATTGTAACATAATGTGGTTTGGTTTGCAAAATACAAACCGCAAATCAAACAAAACCGTGCGGTTTTGTTAAAAGATGACCCAAACAAATCCGAACCAAATGAGGTTTTTTGCGGTTTCAATTTGGTTTGGTTTGGTTTGCGGTTTTTTATTGGGTTGGTTTGATTTTGATCACCTGTAGCCAAGATGGCATCTGTTACACTTCTTCTAGCCATTGAAGCCATTCCACATTGGTCTCTTCATCAACTTGACATTAAAAATGTTTTTTTACATGGTGATCTTGAAGTGGAAGTATATATGGAACAACCACCTGGGTTGGTTACTCAGGGGGAGTCATTGAATATGGTGTGTAGGCTACACAAGTCTCTTTATGGTCTTAAGCAATCTCCGAGAGCTTGGTTCGACAGATTCAGCACTGTAGTCCAACAGTTTGGTATGGTCCGTAGTGAAGCTGACCATTTGTTTTTTATCGTCACTCAGTCCAAGGGTGTATTTATCTTGTTGTGTATGTAGATGATATTGTCATAACTGGTAGTGATCAACAGGGAATACTCCCGTTAAAACAACATCTCTCGAATCAATTTCAGACAAAAGATCTTGGTAAACTCCGTTATTTCTTGGGTATTGAGGTAGCCCAATCTAAAGATGGTTTGGTGATTTCTCAGCGGAAATATGCTATGAATATTTTGAAAGAAACAGGTTTGTTGAATGCTAAATCTGATACTCCTATGGATCCAAGTGTCAAATTACTACCCAATCAGGGGAGCCTTTATCTGACTCCGGAAGATATAGGAGATTGGTTGGAAAGTTGAATTATCTCACAGTCACTCGTCCGAACATTTCTTTTGCAGTCAGTGTGGTAAGCCAGTTCTTAAATTCCCCTGATCAGGAGCACATGGATGTTGTTATCCGGATTCTGAGATACATCAAATGTGCTCCAGGAAAATGTTTAATGTATGAAGATAAAAGACATACTCAGATAGTTGGATATTCCGATGTTAATTGGGCAGGATCACCCATTGATAGACGATCCACTTCTGGGTATTGTGTACTTGTTGGAGGAAACCTTATATCCTGGAAAAGTAAGAAACAAAATGTTGTTGCAAGATCAAGCGCCGAAGCAGAGTATAGGGCCATGGCAATGGCAACATGTGAACTTGTTTAGTTAAAACAATTGCTCAAGGAACTTCAAATTGAAGAAGCAAGACCAATGACACTTATTTGTGATAATCAAGCTGCATTGCGCATTGCTTCAAATTCAGTCTTCCATAAGAGGACCAAACATATTGAGATAGATTGTCACTTTGTCAGAGAGAAGATCGAGTCAGGTGACATCGTTACAAGCTTTGTCAACTCTAACAATCAATTGGCAGACAGGTTAACAAAATCCCTACGAAGCCCTAGAACTAATTATATATGTAACAAGCTTGGTGCATTTGGTTTATATGCTCAAGCTTGAGGGGGAGTGTTGATATTTGTAAATATATATAGTGTTAAGAATATTTGTATATAGAATAATCTCACATCGACTATATCATTTAATTAGTTGTAATCTCTCTATATATAATAATGTCTCCGTAGTACTTTTAAAAACACACAGTTTAATTTAAATGTCTCTTGATCTCGCTTATTTCAACAACATAAACATATAATTCCAACGAAAGATGTTACATTTATGCATACCATAATTCGCAGGGCCCAATCCATCCAAGTATCTACAGTGCGGATTCCAGGCATAAAGATCAACCAAATGGCCAAACCTGTATGGACGATAATAGGAAACGGAATGAACACGTCTAGTGAAAAGATAGCCATGTTATAGTTGGAATCATAAAATTCTCAAACTAATATGGTGGAAGTCAAGGAGATTTTCTATTGATCACCTGTCGCCGCCATTTCCATCCCTATTGTTAACGGGATTCCCACCATAAAGCCGTCCTGGAATAGCATTTCCAATTGAAAAGTGCATAATGTCAACTTCATGACCTTTGCAGGTCTTACTTGTGCACGAGGTTGAATGTTCCTCACAGCCACCCATCTTATAACAAGTAACACCTTTTTTTATCAATCAATGTTTCACAAAGATCTTTCAGTAAGATCAGGATAAGAGATGTGTTTAGAAGAAGTTATTAAGGTTAATCTTCTGACAAAAGCATTTACATAAGTGTTTAAAAGAACTTATGATATGTCCATAAATTGTTTCAACTTTTTTTATAAGCTCCCTGTAATAGCTTATAAAAATATTTTATATAAAGCTCTTACAAAGTTTACTCACATTCCTTCTTCAATTATAAAAACAGCTTATACAAAAATATGTTTACCATAATGTTTAATTAATGCCATGGTAAGATAAACAAATTAATTAAGCACCTATAATATAAAATTTTATCATATAAGTAACTTATGTCTAAACTATTTCTATAACAAAAGATAAAACAAAATTATTTTCATATAAATTATAAACTATTTTTATAAGTTATCTTGTATAGCTTATGGAAAAAATCTATAAACTTCATATCACAAACTATTCATATCACAAACTATTTTCATAAGCTTTTCCAAACAATCTTGGAGAGCTTATATTTTACCTTGGAGAGCTTATAAATATAATTTGAAAAAAGCTTATGAATACATCATAGGGTATTTTCATAAGTCCTTCCAAATAGTCTTTGGTGGTAATGTCAATAGATAAGCTTAAATAAGTCAATCAAACAAACTAAGGCTTTGTTTGCAAGTTAAGGGGAGATCATACTTTTCTTATTTAAATTAAGGACACTACAAATGTTTTGAAAAATGAATTGAGTGTGATTGAAGTATTAGATGAACATTTATCATGTTCTTTGAATTGAATATATATCAAAATATGGACTTAGTCTTCCAAAACTCAACTTGCAAAGAAAGCCTAAGGTTCGTTTGAGAGTTTAGGAGGGGAGGTCTTATGAAAAACATGAGGAAAGGAAAAACAAACAATGTCCATTTTGCCCGTACTTTTTCGCAAGATGGGGCAGGATTTTAGGCATGCACCCTCTAATATGCCCACCTCTTTTTTTTTTTACAAGTTTTTGCAGGCACAGATATTGACATAAATTTTTGTAATTTTTAGACTTAAGAGGTGCAGTGACTGCAGGTCCGTCCTGCCCTTATTTTTGTGTGGAGCAGACCAAGGTTTTAGACTCGCACTCTCAATTATACCCACTCCAGTTATTTGAGGATTTTTGCGGGACAGACATGCCCGTTTGCCACCCCTAGAAAAAAAGTAAGAAATGATAGACCCCAACTTCAATGGGAAGTTCACTTTTCTCCGTAATACAGAATCTCTATGATTTGGGGGAACTCGAATAAGTTTTGGAGGAGGATTTGGAGGGTTTAGAAAGGAAAAAAACTTTAAATCCTTCATGTTGTTCTAATATAAACAAAATTAAAAATATATTAATCATTAGTATTCTCTTATCATTCTCTACGAAATAACTTTCTCGAAGAAGATGGAAGATTTCTCTTTATTTTTTTCTATTTCCTTCCTCCCAAAGTCCTCCCTTTCATACTCGCAAACAAACCCTTCATAGATTTAAAAAACATGAAGTGAAGTTCAGAGAACACCAACTTACATTATGATAGGAAGCATTATCCCCGATTGGAAACATGAGTGCAACAGAGGGACATTTCGTGCTTTCACTGCATCATCAAAAAAACGCACCAACTTATTAAAGTCTTATCATATAGTAATATGAAAAAGAATTTCTTGTCTTTCCTTATAACCAATCATGTTGGACCCTCAATAACATAATCATTATTTATAACTTTATCAAGATAAATAAATCAAGCCAATTCAACAATCAAACAACTTAATTGACTCCTCTAAAGTAAGGTTTTGAGTTTGAGGATTATTCAAAAACAACAATCAAGCCTTATCCTACTAAACGGAGTCAGCTACATAGATCAACTTTCGTCATAATATTCTATCCAGAATCATGCTTCTATCCAAATCGTTAATCTCAAGATCTTTTTTGAAAACTTTTCTTATTTATAGTCTTTCTAGATCATCCTCTTCCTCTAGTTATTTGACTTCTCTCAATCTAATCTACACTCCTTATCACAAAATTTACAGGTCTTCTTTCTACATGCTCAAACCACCTAAGTCTATTTTCCACCATCTTCTCTACTATAGGAGTTACCCCAACACTTTCTCTAACATTTTCATTTCTAATCCAAACATATCTAGTCTTACCGCATATCTAACGCAGCATTGATTTGAGAGGGAAGATCCCAGTCTCACTAAGCATATGTTTAGTTATGCGGTGAAGAAAATTGATTTTAAACAAATTGATTTTGCTTAAAAGTGATTTGATTGAAGATAAAGTGAGTTATGTTTGAATAATTTTTTTTTTTTTTGCAAAAGTGGGTTGGACAGATGTTTACACTCAAAAGCTACAAATCATAATCAAATTTGAAAAGCATAATAAATTCTACTCCAGAACAATCAATTCTACACCAAACTTGAAACTTGAAAGTAAATCAATTTTTTGCATGATACACCTTACCCACTAGAGTATGCGTAATCACTATCAACTTGCAACAAAAAGAAAATATCCCGGCCATCATGCACACTCTGAAAGAAACCAACAATGAGCACGGTGAGAAAAAGAAACAAATTGGATGAATAAGAAAAGGGATAAATGAATACCTTAACGTTAATTTTTCCGCCATTGAATTCATTCTCAGCGTCAGGGTCGAGGGCAGGGAGAAGAGCGAAGTGGGACCCATCAATGTCCTTCCAATCGTCGGCGTGACCATCGAGTGTGATAACACCGGGTTGAAAACCGGAGTCAATTCGGATCTCTGACCCGGAATCGCAGGTCCAAGGACCCGACTCTTGGTGTGAATGGACGTAAGAGAGTAAGAAGGGTAATAAGAAAAGGAGTAGTAAGAGGTTAGGAAGCATTGTGGAGAAAACAGGGAAAGTGTTACGTGTGTGTGTTGGAAACTGTGTGTGAGAGAGAGAATATTTGGAAGATAAAAAGGAGTTAATCTAAATGGATTGGTGTTTTTGATAGTGGCGGCCAGATAGGGAGGGAAGGAAGGAAAGATCGCGATTTGTGTTGTGCTTGACTTTTTTGTTTCTTTCTATGAGCTTCAGAATTACCAACGACGCCACTTTTTTTGACAGATCATGCTTTTATTTTCGCCTCTTTTTTATACTCATCGCTAGCACTTGTTACAATTGTTCCTTTTTACATTCTGTTAACTCTTTTGTTTGTTGTTACTCTGATCTACCTTGCCACTGCATATCACATCAGTCATAGACTCATAGCTAGCTATTCAACACTTTTAACAAGATCGTGCTTCAAACTAAAATTTCATTTTTATTGCTTAATTTTGATTGATAAAGTTTCATTTTTCAATAAATTCCATTAAATTGATTCGGTGAATAATTGGATTGGTTTAGTCGATTTAATAATTATTAAATGAAATTGACTCATTTTTTTTAGAAAATTCACAAATATTTATTTTCCATTTTTTTAAACAAATATGTCAAAATTTTAAAATAGTCTAAAGAAAAAAATACATAATTGAAAAATATATATTATTATGTGATAATGTTTCCATTATTATTTGATATTAATTTCATATTACATATGTTTTGTATTTTTGAGAATACACAATGCATATCACTATTTCGTTATAAAATTGATAATAACTTTATAACGAATCTTATTTTAATTTTTGACTGATTTAAAATAATCATCCAGAAACAGATCAAAAGAAACAGATCAAAGTAACTATATAATATCCAAATTAAGCAGCTGAATCAACTCGACATTGAATCTGACCCGATTTGTTTGCACAAAAAAGACAACAACAAAAAAAGATTCATTACTCTCTATTGCATGTGTTTCATCAAGAATATTAACTAATCAACTTTTTGTATATGTATCATAATTATTATTTCTGACTATGGATAAATCATAAATACTAGGCTCTTACCACGTCAAATCCTTGTGCGGATCACGAGATCGATCGAACTCACCATTCATCAATTCCATGACTATCTCATTATTTCCCATATAAACCATTTATGACCTCTATCTATGTATCTTAGAGCTCGGTCATCACGAATGGATTAATGGAAGTGGGTATCACATACTGATACACAATCCCCCAAGTACGATACCTGTAAGGGCAATATGTTTTAATTCAGAAGGAAATCAGATATATTGAAGTCGATGTAACTATATTGGTACATTATCCTCTAAGTAGAAGATTTGTAAGAGCAAATTGTTTTAACTGTGAAGGAAATCAGACATATCAAAGTCAATATAAACATAGTTGGCTAAAATTATTTCACTCAAGCAAACCCCTCTATTATAGTGGAGTTGGTTCTCCAAAGGTAAGTATTTCTTTGCCACCTGTAAAGATTTGGTGCAAAAAACATATCTTGACAACTAGAGAGTGAGGAAGGCAATGTGCTCCTTATCAGAAACCTCTTCAATGTTGGGCTTGAACTGGTGTTTAATGAAATGAGTATATGTCAGCTTAGACTCATTAAACTCAATGGTATCTTCAACATTAACAGAAGGGTCATAGGCCAAGCCATCTGGTCGAAGCCCTGTGATAGCGGTTACATCAAAGAGGGTGGGGGTAATCATCCCACAAGGCAGATGGAAGATGTAATGGGTGTTGTCCCAGAAGTAAAGGGAGTCAGCCAGGAGGTTTAGATAATAGGGGATGTTGGTCTTCAACAACATCAGCAAGTCATAGATTCCTATTTCTTTCCAGTGGGTGGTTTTAAATAAAATATGACCCCTACTATAGGCATATTTTGTCCTCTTATGAGATAAAAATGGTTAACAAAGGCGATTGGATTTTCGTGATTGTCATCCCTAAAAGGGACCTTCTTATCATGTATACCTTCAATTATAAAAAAAATGGAAAGAAATTCATCTGAGATATGGGTAGGACAAACTGCCTTGAGGTCATTCTTAACGAGGATGACATTTATCAATTTTCTCTTTATTGGACGAGTAATTCCTTATTAATCATCAGTTATGACTTTGATTAGCTTAGTGAGGTTGAAAAGACAGGTTAGTTTTTTTGGAACAATTTTAGTCTTTATATGTGAAAGATTTGTTGAGGTGTTAGGAGAACTTTCCCGCACTCATAAGCTTTTTAGGTAAGTGGAGTATTATGCTTATTGCAAATTATATGACCGCCGTGAAAGTGTTAACCTTGGGGGATACCTAATGACCCCATAGGGTACAAACCCCAAAATGCATAAGATGATCCCGGAGGGAGCAAGCCTCGAAAGGCACGTGGTGCCCCGGAGGGTGAAAATTCGGAAGGGCACATGTTGACCTCGAAAGACGTAAACCTCAAATGGTACATGGTTGTTGGAAATATGACTCCATACATAAGATGGGTGAATCGTGGTGGTTTGGAAAATGATGATTGTAACACCCTAATTTTTGCCCTAAAATTTCTTCGCTTTTCATTTGCATCTTGCATACAAACAAGATCGCACTGGTTTCTCGGTTCTTCTCGGGTGTAGGTTTATGCCTCACAGAGGATCACCTTGCTTTTATGTGTTTTTATTTGTTTATGTTTACTAACCATTAGTTAAAATCCAAAAATATATATTTTTTTCTTTTATTAACATTTTCAGGGGAAGAGCAGATGAAAATATCAAAAATAGCAGTCCCGCAGCTCGAATGAATTTCATAGATAAAAAGTCGAAGTTGATCCGCAAACAATTCAAATTTATTTGATCAAGGATTTTCCAAGATTTAATTGATTTATTCAAGGAATTCCATGGTTCATGTGTTTATTTCCATGCCTTCTTCGACGCGCAAAATAATTAAGCTCAGAGCCAATACAATTCAGTCAACATGACATTTTTCAAGATTTTGCATTGTGCAATCGATTGCACCTTTAGTTCAACTGTGCAATCGATTGCACCATGTGTTTTTTTGTCCAGAAATTGCAATTTTCAGCAGTGCAATCGATTGCACCCATGTGCAAATCGATTGCACGAGTGCGAATTTGGCCAAAATCGGCATTTTTCCCATTTTGAAGCATTTGGCACCAATTTTATCACTTGGAATATTCTAGACCATCTCCATTTAATTCCCATACATCATTAAAATTGATTTCTACCATAAGCCCTCACTAATCACCACTCTTTTTATAACTCCCTCCAAATTTGAATTTCCAATCCTAATTTTGAATTTCCAAAGCAAGCTCCACTCCACCAAATTCTCATACCTAAACTCTTCAAATAGAGGCTTCATTTCATTCATTTTTCAAGCTTTTGATAGCCAAAAAATCACTTGCAAAATATCTTCCCAAACCACAAATTCACCAAAGCTCTTCTTCTTTTGAAAGTTATCAAGAATTCACATTGAATTCTTGATTAACTTTGAGCTAAACCTTCATCCTTTTCATTTTTATTCATCAATTTTAGTAGATCAAGTTTGCTAGTGGAGTAATTTGAAGTTTGTTCTTGGTAATTCATCTTCCTCCATTGTTACCCATTCATCTTCATCATCAAGAATGTAAATCTTGATTGGTTCTTGTTGCTTGATCTCTGGATCTTGCAATTGTGTTCTTATTGGTGTTATTTGTTGTTGATTTAGTGGAAAATTTGTGTTCAATTGAATCCATGATCATAAGGTGTTTGAAGGATTGATTGAACATGGATTTTGCCATTTAAATGCTGATTTTTGAAAACTGAACAACGTGCAATCGATTTGAATCTTGTGCAAATCGATTTGCACTGCCTTTTTCTTCATAATTTTTTGTTGATTTTGCCTTGTACAATCGATTTGCATCCTGTGTAAATCGATTTGCACTGTGTGTTTTTTGGCCTGGATTTGAGTTTTTGCATTGTGTAATCAATTTGCACATTGGTGCAATCGATTTGCACAGGCCTGGATGCTATTTTTCACTTGTGTTTGGGGCTATTTTTGGTTCCTCTTTCCCTCTCTTCTTATTTTTATCTTGGGGGACATTTTTGGGACTAATTTCTCTTTAAATTCAATGGACTTTTGGTGTAGATTAGAGTGGTTAATATTTATTAGTCAAAATCTACCTCTAAGTGAATTATTTAATTCACTTTAGGTACTTTGCATTAGTGAGATATTTTCATATTTGAATCCACCAAAATGAGTGATTGAACTTAAAGATGAAAGAATACCATAAGTGTAACTCAATTTGATATTTATCTTTATTTTTGTGCGGCATTGCGTTCGGATGACAATTTACATATCGTTTATCTCGCATGTATTAACACTAACATCATTAACCTTAATTGGTTTTGGCCAACCTCATTTGTAGGGTAATTACTTCATAAATTACTCGTCGATTGCTTAACATAGACCTAATGTGTCCCGAATTCAGACTAAAAATCCAATTGGATACTTGCATTTTCATGGATCGGACCTCGTGTTGGTCACGTAATCCCAAAGTGATTAATATTTTTGCGTTAAGATCCATGACTTTTTAAGTTTGATGCGTAGTTGCTTTTGTTATCCTAATCTTCTTTCAAACTTCATTGAATTTGGATCTAATCGCCTCGATTAATCACTATA
Organism: Lathyrus aphaca; assembly: GCA_963966055.1. Classification (NCBI taxonomy): domain Eukaryota; kingdom Viridiplantae; phylum Streptophyta; class Magnoliopsida; order Fabales; family Fabaceae; genus Lathyrus; species Lathyrus aphaca. The sequence goes on from OZ014520.1 coordinate 116,303,137, forward strand.
GTGTAAGATACTAAGCGGAACTGATTGCCTTTCAGTTTTGGTACTAAATGCCTTGGTTACTTCTCTTTTGGTTGTGGATGATTAAGTTCATCATACCAATATTATGTACATATTATTATTATTATTATTAATATTACTATATTACTATTCTATTATTTCTCTTGCATTTTATTGTTCTCTAATTTCCTTCTCGCTCCTTTATCTCCTTTATTTTTATTATGCTTTATTATGTTTTATCATCCATTATCATGTTTATATTCTTGTTATTATATTGTTGTGTTGGTTTTTCTTTTTGTCCACTTGGACACAAAAATATTAATAAAGGCTTAAACCATAAAAAACTTAATTCTTTCCATCTTGGACTATTGATTACTAGCCTATGCTTTTGGAGTGATTTATCTATGGACCAACTTTGAAGTATTGGTGGAAGTTTTGGACTTAGAATTAGGACTCCTTATCCCTTTGCATGGAAGTGGTAATCGTTGAAGACTTGCTTTTATTTGGCATTGACTTTTAGCATGCTTAAGGATGAAATTCTTATTAACAATTTGAAGTGGCTTCATTTCAGTTAGATCATTCTTTTCCCTTGATTTTATTTTGTGCACTAGGTTAGTCTCTTCATCTCTTCCCCCTTCTTCAATTTTCAAAACTTCTTTATTTTTCAAAGAATTATCGTTTTCAAAATCTTCACCTCTTTAATAAATAAAACCTTGATTTTTTGTCAAGTGGATATTACTACTTCTTTTCTTTTAAAAAATCAATGAACTTAATCCTCTTGACTTTAATTTAAAAATAAAAAGAACCAAACTCATTCAAGTTGTTTTGTGCCTTTGTGCACCTTTGTTTGGTTTCTTTACAAGTGTAGACTATGAGTCATTATTCTTTAGTCGGGTCGGGTGCATGTCTCTCAATCTCTATGATTGTAGTTTGATGTAATTGACTCTCTTGTCATTCGTGGGGGTTTAGTGGCATACTCCTCGATTTTATCCGAGTTGGCGCCCTCCTCATAATGATGTATGAGTCCATGCCTTCATTCTCATGGTATATTTGTTAGGCTATCCACTTGAAAATGACAAATTCTCTTCACTTAATAAAATCAATCAAAACCAACCATTTTCATTATTTGTACCACGAACTATGGGGTTTTGATCTCGTATTGCACATTGTGGGTACGTAGGCATGAGGTAGTAAACCTCTCAAAAATATAAAAACATTAAAAATTCATTATTCTCTCATCCATCCACTCTCTTTTACAAACATTTTCAAACCAAAATCAATAAATTTTTCAAAGGGCTCCCGTGGAGTACAACGAACATTTTGGGTGCATAAAACCTTCCCATTTTGTAACGTATCCCCTTACCTGTTTTTTCTGTTTGTTTATTTAGCTTTTTGCTTTTAGATTCATTAGGATTTATTCGCTCTTTTTTCCTTTTCCACTTGGAATAAAATAAAAGTGCGGTGGAGACTTTGTTTACTTTGAGTTAAGTTAGCTAATAACTTATACTCATGACAAACAACTAACAATGGCTTAGAGCGGTTAGTCTCCAAACTAAACATCATACAAGGCTTTTTGTGGTTAATATTTAAACCAAATAGAAATTTTGCATGGGCTGGTCTCGAACTAATACAGAGTTTTATGTTGGCTATCCTCATAACTGAATCAATGTTTTATACAGAGTAACCAAGAACCAAACAATTTTTTTTACCAGGATGATCTCGAATTGAACAAAAAAAATTTATCGAGCTGTTCTCAAAACTATTGAATTTTTGCCCCAATCTTAACTCAGAAATCAAGTGAGATTTTAAACTGGGTTGATCTCGAACGGATAAAGTTTTTAAATGGGTTGAGCTCAAGAATCATTGTGGATGTTTTCACTAGTCGGTCTTCACAAACCAAAAAAGAGTTTTTTCTTCAATGATGGAGCTCACAAACCAAACAGAGACTTAAATAATTCCCCTAATTCAATCAAGGGTTTTTTAATTTAGTTTAGCTCAAAACCAAAATATAAAATTCCTATGCAAGAATTATTTAGAGAAGAGAAAATTTTACTTTTGGTAAATTTACATTTTTGCCCCCCATCCCATTAAAATATTCTTCATTAGACTCAAGAAGACTCTTGAAGCACTATGGCTAAAATATGTGAGAAAATGTGATATATTTAAAATGTGATGAGTGCAGTGAAAAGTGGGTTTTTCCACGTTTTCTAGATTTAAAAAAATGATAGAGAAACTTTTTAGTTATAAGTAAGTGCGTGGTATAAATTTGGAAATAATCCATGGGCCTTTTAACTTACCTAATCAATTGTTGAGGCCAAAACATAAGGTTTTGATATAAAGTTTTTATCAATCATTAAGAGATTTTCATAATAGATTATAGACTCGATTAGGCATCATCTAATCGATTAAGCAAAAGATCTAATTGATTAGATGATTATAAAATGTCTCATAATCAAATCGACAATCCCATAATGAAATAGTTAGACTCCAAAACCTTTTTTTTATGATTTTATTAAAACATGATAGGCTTATCATGAATTTTTATTGTGTATGTGTGATTTAGCCATAATGTTTCCAATAATGCCCTTATGTCCTTACAAGATAACAACAGTCAATCAGATAGACACGACCATATGAACTTTCATACTTCTTGTCTTTCATATTCTGAAGCTTTAAGTCTTGGAAACATTATCTTTTAATTTAGCATCACATAAGAACCTTGAGTCTTCTTGATAAGACTTTAGATACCTCCATGTTGATTACCATCATCTGAGAGTTTAAAAGGTTAAACCACCAGTGATCCTTGAAACCTAACTCTACACTTGGGAGTTATTGGACTACAATGTTGACTTTATACAAATGTCTAGCTTGATTCAAGAGGATAACTTGATCAACATACTTATACACCTTTGATCGCTTAAACTATATGATGTAGTTGTTTGAATTCAAGTGTTATTATCATTAAAACTAAGCAGATACTAGTTGACTTGCATCCTTACTATCCATAAGCTTCACTGTCATTAATCACTTCCTGACTATACTTGAAAGCACATATATCCACATTCTTCTCCCTTTTATGATGACAACACATCTTTCAAGGAGGTAGTAAAAGAGAAAACATATAGATAAAATTTGGAGTGGTTAAATTCCCCCTCACATGAGTAGAGAGTATAATTTACTCCCTTTGAGAGTAGACTTCTCCCCCTTTATCATAATAAAAAATGCGGGTAGAGATACTAGACTATAAATGTAAATATGCAAACACATATTTCACATAGACCAAACATATTTTACAAAGTAAAGGAAAAACATTACTTCATTAATTCAAATACTAGAATTCAAATTACAAAAAACAAAAAAATGTGAGAATTGATTTTTAAACTCTTCATTCTATCGGGTTTGTGTCGCCACAAAATACCCCATCGTAGATTCCAGTCTAGAGAAAGTATGTGTCGCAATAGAATTCTCCATTAACATTTCAAGGTTGGATTGTTGGGAATCTTGTGATTCCTCGAAATATTGGGAATGGTTATTGTAGAAAATATTTGCATGATCTACCCACCATGGATTATAGGTATTGGTATTAGAGTCTTTATGGTTATTGTTCACATAATTGATCATATTTTGGATAGACCATGCATACCATAAAAGAAACAACAAAAAATTAAAATTTTCTCTAATTTATACGATGACAAAATAAAACTATAGAAAAGACAAAATTCTAGTCTATATTGTGACTAAACGGAAATTCAATATCAAACACAATTGGTCTCCGACAATGCCACCAAAAACTTGACACATCGCAAGTGCACAACTGTGCAAAGTAGTAAAATATTATCGAACCTCAAGGACCAATGATTGAGTACCGAACTTTGTTTTATTGTTGTATATCTAGAGAGACCAAAATTTAAGGTTTTGTAAAATAGCTTATTTAAAAATCACTTTTAAGAAAAATAGCTTAAATAAAACTCACTTAAAATATGATGAAGCAAACAAGACTTAGGGTCACCATTCTTACTATGACATCTCCGTATGATCGAACTCACTTGTATTACGAGAATTCTAATACGACTTATAGGAAATAGATAAATATGGACAATACTTGCTTTTGTTATCGTGTTGTCCTATCTATGACGAATAATTCATCTGCTTTCGCACGACCGAATTATTCGTCAATGATTCTTTACTTTTGCGCAGCTATAAAAATGGGATGTTTCTCAATCTCATCCAAGCACTTTCTTTGTATTAGACTCAATTATTTAAAAACCTGCTCTCAAGTATCGATACATATACTTTCAGACTATGATCGGTACTTGAAAACTCTTTACTTTCGTTCAAGGGTTGGAATGACAAATTTAGGTGTTAAAATAAACATGAATAAAACTCTTGTAATTGACTTGTGATGAGTTATATAAATAGTCATGAGATAAGCCTAATGACCCTTAGTATCCAATGGACTATTCATTCATGGTGATGAACAACACAATTAGGACAACATTCATCATAAAAAACATAACAAACGACGAAAATAATAAAGCAATTGCAGTAAGGATAATAAACGGAACCTTGCTGACAATAAAATAACTTGAATTAAACTTTATCCAGTGCTCTAATGGAGAATTAAGTACATAACTTAGAAAAGTAAATATACGTGAAAATAAAAGTCTGGGATAAAATTGGATTCCCAACTCAAGACTACCTATGAGTTTTTATATTATAAATTCTAATGGTGTACTAAATCTAACTAATCAATGCCAATTACATCAGAAAATATTCAAATCCAAATAGCAAAACAGTCCCAAAATAATAGCAATGGAGCCGGAAAAAGAAACAAATCGGAGGAAAGCACGCCTGTCTGCAATGGCCAATATCAACTATTACGGGTGACCGTAGCAGACATATGATGGTCTTTGTATGGCGAAAATTCAATTTTTGCATTTTTTTGCGTTTTGCTCGTTTTTGTTCCTCTTTTGTCTCAGATACTTGCATAAGCCTGAAAAACATAAAAAATACTACCATGCGTAAAACATGATAAAAATAAAGTAAATCGAATGGAAATGGGAAAATAACAAAGTAAAATGACTAATGAAAGCAATGCCAAAACCACTTATCACAAGCCATCACTAAGGTCGTGGGATTCAATAGGACAATCTTACTGGTAACTCTCGCCTCCCCAGCATCGAGGCAAATGAAGTATACTCCGTGGAATTTATCCTCGAGTCTAGTTGGATGTCCCATATATTGCGTTACCTCTAGTATGGCGAACTCCCACATGACGAGGGAGAAGCGAGGAATATCAAAAGGAAAGCTGACAAGTACACTCTACCCTCAGGGAAACTTTATAAAATGGGAAGGCTACTCCCATGTTAAGATGCCTGGATGAGAACGACATTGCCTTAGTTCTTGCAGAAGTCTAATAAGAGAGCCTACAATAGCCATATCAGTGGGAAAACTCTCGCCCAAAGCTATTAAAAACAGGTTATTACTGGCCCACATTAATGAAAAGCAATATCACCTTCATCAAGAAATATGATCAATGCGAGAGACATGCTTAACTTCCCCATTCCCCGAGAGGGTTCCTCCAATCGATGGCCTCACCCTAGCCATTATACCAGTAGGGCGTGGATATCTTGGGCATGTTCCCTATGGTTCTAAGACAACTGAAATTCTTGATCGTAAAAGTGGAATACTTCACTAAATAGATAGAGATGAAAATAGTGGAAAAAATCAGAATTGAAAGAGTTAGGCACTTCTACTTGAAGAAGATCTTGTATCGATACAACCTCCTGACGCCATTGTCATTTGGCGAATTTCCAAATGGGAGGATGCATGAGGTGTGCATATGTTTGGCTTATTTAGGCAATGCATGAGATGTATAAATTGTGTGGTTCAAGATGATGAGAGGCTTGCTGCAAGAAAGTTCAAATTAGTTGTAAAATAATAACATGATGATATATTAAAAATAAGTCCATGCATGCCACTTTAATGAAGCATAACTTGGTGAATTCTTAGCCAAAATGTGTATTCTTGAACTCAAAAGAATGTTTGAATGATGATGAACATTTCCTATGTTGGAATAAAAATGAGAAGAGGCTTGGAATACTGTGAAACTCGCTCTCAAAGTTAGCACCATGAATCTGACCAAAACATTTAGAGAAATTTCACTAAGTTACTAAGTTTGACAACTTGAGGACCTTGTCTTTGAAGCTTCATAACTTGAGTTCTAGGGATCCAAATGATGTTCTATTTACATCAATGAAAAACTTGGAACAAGAGCTATAACTTTGATGTTGGAGGAAAAATACGATGACGCTTTTATCAATGAGATATTGTCCCTTGAAAATGACTCCTTGAAGTGAACAAAACACTTAGAAAAATTCTTATTATTTTCCAAATTTAACATCTTTGAAACCCTAACTTTGAAACACCGTAACTTGAGATATGGTAATCCAATTGAGGAGTTATTTCTATCAAAATAAAGTTTGAAGGAAGCTCTGTAGCTTTCATGTTGAAGGAAATTGAGTTGAAGCATGGATCAAGAAGGAATTTGCCTTGGAAGTTATGCATTAAAAGGGGAATTTTATACTTAGAAAAAATCCAAGAAACCCCAATTTAGTAACTTTCTATGATTTTATGATTACTCTTGATCAAACCTTATAAAAACATGAAAGATGACTTGAAATGCCCATGGTGGACCCAAAAACTCAAGAGTTGACTTTTTTGTAGGGCATCAATTGACTTTTTTACCAGATGAATCCAATTTCTTCCTCTATCACTTAGGAAACTCTTGAAGTGCTTTGAGATGAACATATATGTGCCTTGAATTATATAATGAACCATAGAATCAAGTTTTGCTAAAAAAAGTCAACCACAAGTTGACTTAGACTAAAACCCTAGCTCATAGCCACTAGATATGAGCTATGATAAATCTTCAAAATATTTGAACCCCTAATATCCATATGAACAAGTGATCTTGTTAAGACCTTTTGAAGTGTATGAAAATATTTGTAGCTTAAGAATCATGATTTTGAGGATAAATAAAATCCTCTCAATACTTTGAACAACTCTTCTTCTTCTTTGACTGATGAACACCAAGATACTTGATCCCATGTTTTAGAATCAATGCAATACATGAATAATTATGACCTAATGAATGGGGTATAAGCCAATTAGGGTTAAAAATGATATGGAAAATTTTGGGGTGTAACATCAAGTCACCCCTTGCATCTCTCTCAACTTTACCTAGAAGTTGTATATCTTGACATCTCTATGTTTTATAGAAACCTCTCGGATGTGTGAGACTTCTTGTACCTCATCAATCAGATATGTTGCACACTTCAATCCTATCTCATTTGATTCTTCATCGAAATGGATTCATCGTCATGACATCGTCTTGATTTCTATAGGAAGAATCGTGTCTTCCCTATAAACCATGTAAAATGGGGTTTCCTTGGTGGTGGACTGTGGCATGGTGTAGTACAACTATAATATCTCGTGGAGCAGTTCTGCCCACAGAACTTTGGTGTCTTCCGACTTCTTCTTAAGTCCTCTAAGGATTACTTTGTTCTCATATTTGACTTTCCTAGCTTATGTGTGAACAACAAACACAAACTTTATGTACACGCCCAAAACCTTACAGAAGTCAGTGACCATGATTCTCACAAATTGGGTTTCATTGTCTATTCATCTTTATTAACACTACTTAAAAAAACGCTTTTTAAATCGGACGCGAAATGCATAATATCTCGATTATAGAAGTGAGGTAACACATGGGGATACTATAACTCTCAACTTATCATCTCGGTGGTTTTAAAACTGAGAGGTGAAGTTAAATGCACATGGGTTTGAACCCCAACAACAACACTTTATTATTTTCAAAACTAGCGTATCTTTCACCTCGGTTTATCTTGAAAACCAAAGAGTAAGATGATTTTTTCTAAAATTGTTACATTTTTTATCCATAATATTATATTGTTTACACAAAATATTACATTGTTTAAAATAAAAATCAAATTCCCTAGAGATTTAGGTAAAAAATCAAATTCCTAGAAGATCTACATTTTAGATCTTTGAATTATTGAATCTTGGGGAATATCAAATATTGGGTGCAAGATTATTCTCTACGGATCTTGCATGCATTTTATTCTGAAGCAAAACAAAATAAGGGTTAGATAAATAAAATGAATATTCAAATATATGATTTTGTGCTCAAATAAATATTTAAGAAAACAAACCTTAAACCCAAGTAATTTTCTGCCCTTGCAATCCATCTTAAAGGACTTTTTCAAAAGTCTTTATGGTTCAAGCGCTTAATGTTTCATTTAGGTTAGATTTTCAATATTCAACATGCATTTATAACGGATGTCCCTTAGGTTTCACGTGGATCACTAATGGAAGATTCATGACTGTTGATAAATATTAAATGGACGACAAAGATTTGTTTATGGGCGTTGAATATAGTAAAAAAACGCTTAACTATCCACTTGGCGAAGAAGAAAACCGAGGTGAATAAACTATTTTTATAAAAATTACATTATTTATAAAGAATATTAAAAATACATTATTAAATTTATAGTAGAAACTCAGGATAGAAATGGGTGGTGGTGAATATTTCCTCTCTTTGGGGCGGTTATATATAATTTAGTAAAAGAGTAAAATCTATTTAACGAGTGTTTTAAAAGTAAAATATGCTTACTAACCACCTCAATTTTACTATAAAACCGAGGTTTTATATTAACTATCATCTTAGTGTTAAAGAAAACTAAGGTGACTATTTTTTTTAAATACATTATTTATACAGAATATTAAAAAACATTGTTTACAATAAATATTTGGTGATATCCATATTTTGTTGCATACCCACTAAAACAAAAAATTTTAAACAATAATGATTTTTTGCACTTGCAATCTATCAATTGAGTATTTTTCAAAGGTTGAGCTAGTTCCCTGTTTTGTTGGTTAAGATCCATTATTTGTTTAACTGAAGCAAGAATGATTTTCTGCACTTGAAATTTATCAACGGAGCTTTATTCAAAGGTTGAGCTCATTTCATTGTGTGTTAAACTCCTTTCTTTGGGTAACATGAAGCAATAATGATTTTTTGCACTTGCAATCTATCAACTGAGTACCATTCTTTAAGTGAGGGTTATTCCAAAAAATGTACCAATGACAACATCAACACCATTATTTGAAATAGATTGCAATGGCAGAAAAAATGTTTTGTTCAAGATAGAAGAACATTGCGGATTTTTCTGTTTTGCAATACATCCCAAAGAATGATGCTTATGGTGGCTTCATATTGGTAAGGATTATGATAAAATCTGCTTAAAAGTGTTTTTATAGTAAAATTTTATTATTTTCTGTCTCGGTTAAATAGAAATCTGAAGGGTTAGTACCTTTTTTTACACTTATAAACAAATATAATCATAAATTGTGATAGTTGGGAATCGATACTTGTACTGATTTGTTTTGTCACCTCGGTTTTATGAAAAATCAACGGAATTTATGGCTTGTATTTTTTAAATGATAAAAAATAGTGCGTCTTTGCTTTATACCTCAATTTTCTATTGTTCGAGGTGAAAACTTTGTCATGAAAAGAGTTACTTGCTATAGTGTAAGCTAGAGTAAAACTTATTCTTGAAAGAAACAATTGACAAAGTTTGGAGTAGAAAAATGAAAATAGGATGAGAAAAAGGGACTTCTGAAAAGAATTGGAATTTTGAATAAGATAACACCACTTGTTTTATAGGGCATTGTGATTTGGAGAGTGTGTTAGTAGATTTGGTGAAGTATCCATTCATCAAACAACATAATTTTCTCATTGCAAAACTAGTCATTAACTAATGAAATAATGTTGCAATTATGTATAGTGCAACATGATTATAACGTTAGTTACTTGTTGTGAGTGTCTTGGAAGTTGCAACCATAACACAGTATTATGGCATAGTGACACGATTTCCACTTATTCTATAAATGGAGAATGCATTTCTCCATTTTTTCTCTCACTCTCTTCTACTAAATTCTTCTGACAAGCATTTTCCCATAATCCTTAACCACTTTTTTTCATCTTAAATTCTTAACCATTACCATGGTACCACCAAAAACAACAAAGAAAATTTGAAGCATCTTCATGCAACCAATCTTTACTTCCAACTTATGAAAGGTTTAAAAATGAAGATTTAAAACAAATGTGGAATCAGTTAGACTTTACAAATGCAACAAAGAGACAATTTTTTTATTGATATGTTTTATCCGAAAAGCCAACTATTCTAAAAATTTGGCATCAATAAAATGAGAATCCTTCTATTCAATTATGGAAAACACCACAAATCGCATAATTGGGCTTGAGTTCTCTACGAATGTGTAATAAACCACTAAATGTCACATATCTTCTATGTGTGGAAAAGAAGTTTGACTATAGTTGTAGAGGTATAAACCAACTTCTCTAGTTGAGATCTCTCGTAATGTGTGAGATTTATAAGAGGAGACACCAAGATATGAAACTTGAATGAGACTCGTGGGGTATCATCTTGCAAGAAATTGGTCGCAAATACCAGTTAGGGCCTTATCAAAACTCACGGTCTCCAAGCTCAAGCCATATTACAAGATGTGACAATCCCTTTTCTCGATTTTTTTTGGGATAAAACATCTAACCATTCTGATTGGGCATTCGAAAGGTGTATGTATAATTTACTTTTGCAAGTAGAAACCTTATAATGCATAAAAGGGAATTCCTGATAGTATAGTTGTTGTAATCCACTCTTTCGTCATACTCCTTGGGAATCTCAATATTATAACTTCCATGTATGACAAACAAAATGTATTTTTTGAGCCTAATGATATTTGGGACACACCTAAAACTCCAATGAATAACACCTACTATGATATATTGTTCAAATAATTTCCACCACCCACTAGAGAATAAGATAAACAAGAAGCACAATAGATATAACATGATAAACACATTCCCCTACCTCTCCACCTAAAATATTCCATGAGATTCATGAATTGGGCAGAATATTGACATGATTACACACTTACTCCATAGTTATGTATCCCTTCTTCTAAGTATCTGTAACGAAATACCAAAGAACGAACCTTCGACCCGACACTTTTGATCAATTTGGGATGAGGGAAAACATGCAACACTTTGTAAGGGAAAATATATTCTTTAGATATTGGAAAAATGGGGTATAATTGTTGAATTTAAGGAGGGTGAAAGAGCAAGCAATACATTATCTCACCCAACAACAACCCATTGTAGACGTGAGTCAGGCGTCTCACTATGGAATTGCATGCGATCATTCCTTCGATAAGAGTAGTTTTCTCATATAAAATTTAATTTTTTATTTAATTTTATTTTATGCATCAATCATATCCTTATTATCCATATATTCTCAATTAAACCTTAATCAAAAGACCAAACTCATTATACCATTTATTGACTAGTATGGATAACATAATATATAGAGGACGCGCGCGCGTGTGTGTGTGTATATATATATATATATATATATATATATATATATATATATATATATATATATATATATATATATATATATATATAAAAGTTTAATATTTGTGGAATATTTTTTTAGTGTGTGTTAAGAGACTTACTGAAAAATATTGTCACAACGAGAACACAATTATTATACAAAACACATGACATGAAAGTAAAACTCAACAAATTCGTTTAATCAAATTCTCCAATTTGAATTGCATATTTAAATTGTGGATTTATATTATCCCAAAATAATTAATCATCAGTAATACACACTAAATTGAAATTTATCCCAAGCAATCAAAAACTAAACCTAAGATAGAGGATTAAAACTAATCAACATACAACTATACAATTAATTATTTAACAAAATGTGAATTGAGAAAAAAAGAGATTTGCTCAAATATGATACAATGTCTAAACCTAAAATCACTGATAAAAAATAAATTCATATCATAAAAGTTCATGTCAAATAAATTTGCCTCCTCTTGCAAGGTATACCTTTGAATTGTATTCATGGAATAATCAATATTTTTCTATAAAAGAATAACATAATTTATAATTAGTATATTCTTATTACTTATTTGTATATTTACTAAGCATTTCGAATTTACACGAAATATCTTTTGAAATTTGAAGTTTCATTTGAACATCGTTAACTATGACGATAAACAGTATTTCAGTAGAAAAACTGGGAATATTCTACTTGCTACCCCGAGTTAGACTTGACATCTATGAGCATTTCCTGAGCATATGTGATAAAAGGGTCTTGTCTTGTGCGGCAGGGGACCCACGAGCGAAAAGGTGGAAGGCGAGGCAGTCACACACTGGTGGCTTAGCTGAGTATAGGCGGCGACTGGATGTGCTTACAGTTGATGACATGATATTGACACCCTACAACTCTCATAGAGTACACCGTGAGTTCGAGGAGTCATTCTTATACTCTGAATATATGTAGTGAGAGACTTTGGTTGCCAGACACCTGCTTGAGAGATGTTTGTGTCAGTATGGATACATTCAGACATACCACCAGCAGTTCCTGATACACCCTCTACAAGTATTGATTAGTGGTTTCAGAGTCATTTTCTCAGCTCTGGTCGTACCATCATAGCTCGACACGTACTTGATCAGTATCCTGCGCAATGTGAGAATGACTACTTGGAGTGGTACATCATTGTATCACATCCTCGTATCACGCCACCGCCAACTAAGGATGTACCTTCTGGTGACCAGGGACCTGATGATGACACACCTCTGCCTCATCCTCCATCACATCACCTCGAGTACACATAATGTTTTCAGATGAATGTAGTGATGGCTGATGAACTCATGGAGTTGGTAGACCCATATGGTGGTATTTTTGCTAGATTAACTCAGATTGCACACTTAGCCCATGAGAGGGGGGCTAACTAGATATTATTTGTAATATATGTATCATTTGTATTATATGTATATTATCCAGACATCTATGACATAACATTATATTATTTTGATATCTTCCTTACATTGCATCGATCTTGATTAAACAACTTAAACATATAACACATAACATTACAACATGATTAATAAATAAGAAAAACCTAAACACTACCAGACGATTAAGGACGTTTCAACATCTCCATTATGTCGTCAACAGATCTCGACAGCTTCGTGTCTAACTCGATCAAACCTTTTTTTAGCCTACGACGAAAGGATCTCCACATTTCCTTGACGTTATCGTCGGTTTTCAACTCAATAAGGTTGTATTTCACCCTACTGTCTTATCCTCCCAATCTTCACGAAACTTGATCTTTCTCATCTTTCTATTATCGCCTTCAGGAAACAATTAGTTCAACTTCGCCGTCAGTCCGACAAAAAAGGTGGTGCCATCGGGGAGCTTGAACCCTACAGGACGAGCAACTCCGTTGAAGTAAACTTCCGCCTTAATAAAAAATTGAGGAAGATGCATTTTTTCAGATGTGTTTAACCACACGATCTAACCCTTATTTATACAAATATGCATCAATTTTGGGCCACACAAACTGTCAGTGCAATCACAGTCATACAAAACTATCAACAAAATCGTGACCGTCCATTATAAACCATAAAAATATAACTATCGGGAATTTCAAGGGATGTGAAATTCCCGGTATGAACATGTACATTTCAAATATCAGTTTATTTTGTTAAATACTAGAAATTTGAAATTATCAGTATTCCTGTAATTTCAAATACACTACCAGGAATTTCAGAAAATACCGAATTTTTTTTTTATACTTACCGGAAATTTTGTCTGGAGATTTAATGTGATAATTATAAGAGTTTATTTTTGTCATTATGAAATTGAGGGGACGCCAAGTATAAGTGGGAGACGACAAGTATAATGCTCAAAAATTGGTAAAACAATCACAAATATTTCAAATGACTTAGAAACTGGGCCTTTGGCCCATGATGAACTAATATTGGTGTAGGATATTGGAAATTTGAGGGATGGTTTCTGAATTTATTTCCTATATGCTTAAAATTATATTATGGAATTCAATAACTTCACGTTTGTTAGATGATGAATTGAAAAACTTTTAAGAAAGACAAAATAATTCAAGGCCATAACCCCATAATTTGTGATTGTGTTTAGCTTTGATTGGAGATCAAGTAATTCTACGTGACAATGTAATGTTGAACATTTGGAAAAAATGTGGAATTCATCTTAAATTAAACAAACGCGTGAAAACAAGATAAGTGTGAATCCTTGACAAACATTTGGGATTACACATTCTTGAAAGTTTTAGGAGAATGCTAATTACACCCTATAAAATTCTTTTAAATTCTATAAATTTTTAAAATTACCATTTTCGTGTTTATGTAGTAAAATTGGCACACATCTTATATGTTTATATGTTTGTTCTGATATACTAACTAGGTGTACAAATTAATTAATTATGCATTTTGTATTTAATTAGGAGATTGTTTTGTTAAATAAATATTGCATAAATGAAAGAAATACGAAAAGAAAATGAGGGACAAGAACCTAATCCATTAAAAAAAATGAACAAAATTGAAAATTAGCTAAATCAAGTCTATCACTCGTGAAACTTTCCTCGCACAATTGCGATGAAATTCCACTAAATCTCATCTTAAATGTAAAAAATTACATTTGATATACGGTCATCATAAATATTATATTCGCGGTAAATGTGAGATATCTTGAAATAAAATGAATTAATGATATATGACAAAGACGATAGTAGTATTAGTGAATATTTGTGTAGATAATTACTTTTATGTATATGTCATTATGTTAACTTTATGGTTATAGAATATAAAATTTATACAAGAAAAACTATAATAATATTTAATAAATTTATAGTTCTAATTTTAAACTCATAAAGAATAAAAATTAGATTTCATAAACTTTTATACTGTATAAATTATATACACATTTCTATTAAATCAAATTGTTAAGTAAGTTATATATATTTTATTTGGATTTCAATTTAAATATATATAGCTTAAACGATTTTTTGTTTTTCATAAGTTTTCTAATTTTGAGATAATTCTATATGAGCACATAAATGAGAAAATGATTTGTCAGGTTATGAAAATCTAGCTCTTTTTGTTAGACTTAAGTAATATGAATAGTGTAAATTATTTTAAATATTAAAATTATCAAATATGTTGCGAAAAAATTGCTTAGTCTTTCATTTGATTTGACCCTTTTTAAGAGATTTTTTTTAAACAAATAAAAAATATGTGCTTAAATTTTAGTGCATTGAATAGCATTGAAAACCAGCTAATAGAGTGCTATTATAAATCTCTAGCTTTTACAATTACTTAAGGAAAGAGATGGTGCAAAACTATTATTCCAAGGGTGCAAATTAGATCGAACTTAGAATAATCAAGATAAATTCCAAAAATTGAGGGGGTGCATATGAATCCTCTCACTACAAGTTGACTTCGTCTCTGGCTCCTCTTATTGGGTGAGAATATGGAGTATATGAACGATCTAGAGGTATATGTATAGATTCGTATTAAAAATTTGATCGATTTTCCAAAAATTAGAATATCAAGGATTTTTCAAAATGCGTAGAAATCTTAAAGCGAAAATAGAGATCTTATGCTTGTAATGAAATTCAACCACGTTTACAAATACACAATTCAAAAATCTCACATATTGTTCAAAGACAATGAATAATCGAGTAATTATAGATTACACGGGATGTGTCCTCCACATTTTAATTAGCATTAAACCTCAATTAGGTACCAATTCAAACAACACCAGTTTTTCAAATTTTAATTAGCATTAAACCTCAATTAGGTACCAATTCTAACAAAACCTAAGCTTACGTAATCAATCGCTACCAACCGAAATAAACGATAAACTACACTAAGAATTGATAACCTAAGCATGCAATATCCTATGAAAAATAAAATGCAAGAAAGAGATGGGGAGAGAGAGGGAGTGGGGGAAAGATAGATAGATAGATAGAGAGAAAGAGAGTACACCATGATATATAGTGGTTCAACTCTATCGTTCTCTCAAGAGTCTACTCCACCATTCAATGGTTTCCCATTGGAAGTTATTTTCTTCCACTATGTCTTGACAAATATTACAAGAGTTCAAACAATCATCAATCCACAATAATGTTGAGAAAAATAAATTTCCTATCTAGATCTTGACTTGTATACAACTTAATGCCAAAATCTTCTACAAAATCTTTACTCGATTCTCGTTTTTTGAATCTTATAGCTTCACCAATCTGCTCATAGTCTTCGTGTGTGGCAATCGCCCATTGATCCCATCAATTTCTTGAACGATGAACTGTATGATGATTAAGAAAACTCCACCTTTTTTGTAGCCTTCTATAAAGTCACTACCAAGTTTAGCTGGAGAGAAGAACCTCATTCCTTTCATTGGAATTTGTTACTATCAATGACAACAACTTCAATCCTACAAGCTTCCTAAAAATCTTTACTAAAATCTTCAAGAACAATTAGTTTCAAGACATGTCTCCCTTAATAATTACTAATCTTTATAATCAAGATTTGAAATCAAACTGAAGGTTGAAGATGAAAGAAATTATGTTTGCAAGAGATTTTGAGTTTTCAAAAAATGAAGGTTAATGATTCTCACAAAATCACTCTGAAAATATTATCAGTTACGTGAGATGTTTTTAGAATGAGATGACAAAAGGAATTTATATGTGCTTGAGATTAAGCATAAAAATGGATGGAAAAGTTTAGTTAGATTTGATTCAAGAACATTTCATGATTTGAGTCAAATGCATTAGTAGAGTGAAACAATATCTCAAAAAGAAAAACTACCCATTTTCCTGTGATTTGAGTCACCTTATAAGCTTGATTTGAGTCATGAAGACTCATGATTCGTGTCAAGTATAAAGCTTAATTTGAATCAAATTGGACAGAGTCAAATAAGAAAATGTGGAAAAATTTGTAATTCGAGTCACAGTGTTGCATGATTCAAATCATGTGTTAATTATGATTCGACTCACAGAAACCAAAAAGTTTGTGTTCTCATCTGTTTGATTTGATTCGAGTTAGGTATTGTGAGTGACTCAAGTCAAACACAATAAATCTCAATTTTTCAAGTTTTTCAAAATAGTTTGAGATTTCACTTCCCACATATCTTGAATCAATAACTTATATGGTTCTTGTTCCACTAACTTAAGCAATTGACTTAAATCATCATGATCAAACTCAAATACAAACAATTGAGTTATGCATGCTAAAAATGAATCGATTCAAAACTTGATTTGGAGATGTCCAATCATAAAGGAGACTCATTAAACAATAGTAAACGAAATGAAAGTGACGAAATAAGCAACAAAACAGTATTAGGGTTCTCCCACTGAATGTATTAGGGAGATGCAACTTCACCTCTATTAATTATATCAAAAAAATTTATCTTTAACATGGTATCAACGCTCCAAAATCTATAGGAGTCTTTGAAATTTTGTGGCATGCATTGCCATTTTTTTTTGTGGCCTATATTTTCATTTTTCCCACTAAAAATCTGCAAAAAAATTTTTTTTTAACCAAGCCATCATCTTAATGGAAAAAATTACCTATATTCTCATTTTATCCATCATCTTGTGGCCTATATTCTCATTTTATCCAAACCTTTTTTGTAAGGAAATGCAAACTATTTATCTTACTAGGGAGGATACCCCAAAAGCTATAAACAACAAATTTTGTGCAAGGGATAAAGAAGATGCACTTGTAATTTGACGGCTATGTGATTCCATCTTATTAAAGATAAATGATACATACATATTTATGAAGACTATCAATGATGTGCATGACAACTATAAAGAAAACTATTCCAAGGTTGGTGATGTTGCACACATTTATGAAATTAATATGTAGATTACGACTACTATACAAGGAGAACATTAGTAAGTATGTCCAAGTTATATGGATGAGTTGGATCATTACGAACATTTTGAAGCAAAACACACAATAGATGATACTTTGCTCAAAAGTTTTAAGGACAATGGCATAATATAATTTCTTGACATGCCTAAATAATGAGTTTGATCCTATAAGGATTCAAGTACTAAAAAAGAGTTATCCTAACTCAATGAAACCATATCTTGTTTTCGAGCATAAGAAAATCGAAGATGAATGATGATGTATCCTCAATAAATTAAAAATATACCTTAGTAGCATAAAGCCAAGGGAATAACATTGACCAATTAAAGAACAATCAACCCATAAGATCCATTGAGGTGGAGATTAAAAGAGGGAATAACAAGGATTTTCTATGGTGTAACTTTTGTAAGAAACTAGGGTACACCGAAGACATATGCATGAAACTTCATGGAAAACCACCAGATTAGAACCGAAATTGGAACACCAAAGGAACCTAACAAGGAGGACCAACATATGCCCACTTGGTCTAGTCAGCTGATTTAGAGATGAGTTATTTCAAATCCATTATATGAAGGTGAGAAATACACAAGAAGGGTTGCTTGAATTGTGTTGAATTTTTCTTCCTTATAAAAACTTTCGTTCAGTTTCTAAACACAAAGTATAAAATATGAATCAAAGGTTAAGGTAGGAAGTAGATAAAAAATGCAATAAAGAAGAGAGATACATAAAGTTATCTTGGCTCCACTCACAACTCGATAGTAATTCAGTCCCCTTGTAGATTTTCACTATAATCAAACAAGATTATAATTTGTTCAAGCTCACAAGCAAGAGACTTCCAATGCTCAAACACTAAAGTAAGAGAGTCTTATGATCAAGCACACAAGAAAGATACTTCCTATACTCAAGCATACAAGTAAGAGACTTTTATGCTCATGAACATAAGTAAGAGACTTCAATGCTCAAACACTTAGTAATAGACTTCTAACAATTTACATTGCAGATAAAAGATTGTTTAGGGTAATGCACTTGATATACAATCAGAGGTGTACAAAGAATATAATGAAAATAGGCTCTTTAATACTTAGGGATTTCTAATATATACAAGGATAGTAAATCCTAAGTTCTGCTTGCACTTTTATTTTGACAGAGTAACTTCTCTTTTGAATGTCAATAGTTTCGTTCTTGTTCTTCAAGTCTTTAGCTCCTTAAATAGAGAAGGAAAATATTCGTTGGAGAACTTGCACAAGAGAGTCTTTGAGAATCTTGAATAGAGATGTTGAGATGTTTTTTCAAATAGTCAATGTCGTTGAAAAGCTTGCTTGAAATCCTTTTGCTACAAAAGGAATTATAAGTTGCATCTCGGGTGACTCTATGAGAAAATAGAGCTTTAGGTCTTCACGTGACAAAGTAGCCTCAGAGGTAAACAATGACCTATTAAAGTCACCTTGGTCTTTACACTTTGACTGCCTCAGGTTCTAATCTTCAGAAGCAGACTTACTCATGGTCTGGTCTTCAGAGGCTGACTCCCTCAGACTCTGACCTTTAAATGTTGACCTCTTTAGAAGCTAACTTCTTTAGAGTCTGGTCTTCAACTTCTGATCGATCAGAATCTGGTCTTTAAGCTTCTCTTCAGATGTTCATAGTCAGAACCGATACTTGGTTTCTTCATGAAATTTTAGTCTATGTCCTGCACATTTGAACAAATATCATTATACCCAACTGTTCTTTAAATATTTTTTTATCATCAAAACCTAAGGGATATGGGACAAACCAATTTTATTCCTACAATCCCCCCCATTTTTATGATGACAAACATAAGTATTTAAGAACAATGGTTGTTAATTTAATTAACAAGTTGACTTCATGGTCTAAGGTCTGTAAGCTTCCCCTGAGTCTTTTAAATGTCTGTTGTTAATTATGTATATCTGATCATTTGTATACTTTTCATGCATTATTCATGTTGTTAATGAATTTCTTTACATATTAGTTTTGATCACTTAATTCTATGTTTTTGAATGTTGGTATTACATGTATATTTTGCATTTTGTTGCATGTAACATGTTTATCTTTGTATTATGTATATGATCTTTGTTGTTGTGTATTCTTCTTATTTGTTTAGCTCATGTGTTCATATGAAATTATTTGTTTATGGTTATCGATTTGTTTTTTAAATTCATAACAATCGGTAACTCTTTTTGATGTTGTAAAAAGGGGAAAACTTGTAATGGAGTATATAATTGTTTTATGTTTTGGTTTGTGTACAATGTATCAGATAGAGCACAAGCATTTTGGCTTGTAGCTCAAACTTGACTCAATTCCAAGTGAAAGCTTGCCAAGCATTAAAAAAAGGGGGAGACTGAAGCTACTGTATATCCCCTGGGGGAGAATGTTGCATGTTCCTAACACATTCAGGGGGAGCACCTCAATACAGTTATTTTGTTGTTTGTCTTATGGATTTTGTTTCATTTCTTTCATTATCACTTATTGAGTCTCCTTCACGATTGCACATATCTGAATCAAGTTCGAATTTATTCGCTATTCGTTTTAGCATGCATAAATAAATAGTTATATTTGAACTTGATCATGATGCTTTCAGTTAATTGCATGAGTCATTGGAATAAGAACCATACATTTTTTATTCAAATTAAGTGGGAAAAAATCTCAAACTATTTTGAAAACTATGAAAAATTGAGATTTTATGTGTTTGATACAAATAAAGCATACATCCCGATTCAAATCAAATTAAATAGAGGAAAACTAGAGTTTTTTAACACTTTGATTCGAATTACACCTTATTCGAATCAGGCATCTTCTAGTCACCTCTGGTTGATTTGATTTGAATTAGACTTTACACTTGATTTGAATTAGAGGCTTTTTAAACATTTCTATGTGGATTGATTTGAATCAGAATCTACACTTGATTCGAATTATACTTTTTTTTCTTAATTCGAATTAGACAAAAAATGGGTAAACAATCTTTTTCCTTCTTATTCCATTTCACTTGCTAATTTGACTCAAACTACTAAATATTCTTGATTCGAATCTAACTAACTTTTTCCACTCATTTTTGGGCTTAATATCAAGCACATATAAAATCATTTTGTCATCACTTCTCATGTATGAATCTCAAAATCTACATTTTGTTTTTCTATGAAATCAACACCCTTTCACTTTTGAAAGTTCAAAAACTCTTGCAGTCAAATTTATTTCTTCTTCAACTTTTGTTTTATTCAAATATTGATAATGAGATATTTGTAATTGATTCAAGGAGATGTTGTCTTAAAACTAATTATTCTTTAATATTTGGTAAAGATTTTCAGGTTATTGCAAGTTTGAGGCTGTTGTCACCAGTACTGACAAATTTCAGTGAAAAGAAAAAGGCCATTCTCTTCTGATTGCCTTGGTAGTGACTGTGTGGAAGGCTACCAACAAGGCAGAGTTCTTATCAAATATTTGGAAAATTTTCATCGCTCAAGGAATTGGTAGGATCAAGAGGTTATTGCTACACACGAAGGCTTGGAGCAAATTGGTGGTATTGGAAGATTTTAGGAGCGTTAATCGAGTTAAGATTACGCGAAAGAGTTTAGCATTACACCGCATACAAGTAAAGATCCAAAGATATAAGATTTATTTTCTTCAACATTATTGTGGATTAGTAATTGTATAAAATCTTGCAATATTTTTCAAAATAAAAAGGAACAATGCAGATTCCAATGGGAAACCATTAAAGAGTGTACGTAGGAAAAGCGAGGACGGACTCTGAAGCACTATAAATCCGAGTGTCTTCTCTCTCTCTCTCTCTCTCTCTCTCTCTCTCTCTCTCTCTTACTATTTTATTTAATTTTTTAGGACACTGAATACTTATGTTTTAATTCTTAGCGTAGTTTATCGTTTATTCAATTGGTAGTGATTTATTATGTAAGGTTAGACTTTGTTAGAATTGGTGCCTAATCGAGCTTTAGTGGTGATTAAATTCTAAGAAACTATTGGGTTTAAAATTCATTGAAATTTAATCATTGTATAATCACACATCATAAAGTATACAATTGGTATCGATTGAATACCTTTGTGTATCATTATTAATCATGTTGATAATTGTGAAGTGATTAATTGTTAATGTGATCAAATTTCAATACAAGTATAATTTTCATATTTTTGCTCTAAGATCTTGTGTGCGCAACTCTGAAAAATCTCTGACGATCTATTTTGGAAAATCGGTTGAATTTTTGTTTTAGTCTATTCACCCCTAGAATATTTTTTACTCTATATTCTCACCCAACAAAAGATACCATAAAATCCATGTTACAACATTTCAATGCACTCCACCTGGATTTGACAAAAAATCAACTGACTATACCAATAACATATGTTATATCTGGTCTTATAAACACTATTGCATACATCAAATTACCCATAATAAACGCATAAGACATATTTTATATCAAATATTTCATTTTCACTTGAAGGACTTTGATTAGAACTCAACTTGAAATGAGTAGCAAGAGGAGTGATGACCACCTTAGAAATTTTCATTTTGAATATTTGTAACACTTTTTCGATATAATATTCTTGTGACATCCCAAGTTTCTACTCTTTTTTGTCTTGCATGATTCTAATGCCAAGAGTCTATTTAGTTGCTCCCATGGCTATCAAGGCAAATGACTTTCTCAATTGCTTTTTGAACCTGTTAATGTTAGACATACTTTTTCCTACAATATGCATATCATCAACATATACCAATAGGATAATGAAGTTATCATTAGAAAATTTTCTAACAAAGATATAATGATCTGAAGTAGTCTTCTAGTATCCTTGATCACACATAGCAGTCTCAAACTTTTTGTATCACTGCCTTGGAGCTTGCTTCAATTCATATAAACTTTTTCTCAATCTACACACATGATATTATTTTCCTTGAACTTGAAAACCATCGAGTTGTTTCAGGTAGATCTCCTCCTCCAAATCACCATGAAGGAAAGTCGTTTTCACATCCATTTTCTCAACCTCTAAATCAAGAGTAGCATTCAAACTTAACACAGTTCTAATTTATGACATCTTTACAATAGGTGAGAAAATCTCATTAAAATTAACACCCTTTATTTTACGAAAACCTTTCACGACTAATTTGGTTGTATACCTTGGAGACTTAGTTGCTCTCATGTTTAACTCTGTAAATCCACCTATTTTCCAAAACCCCTTTCCTTCAGGAAACTTCACTAAATCATAAATGTGATTATCATGCAATGATTTCATTTCATCATGCATTGCATCCAGCCACTTTTGATTTCCATCACTTTCCATAGCCTTTTGAAAACACTCAGGTTCACAATTATCAGTCAAGGTCACATACTCATTAGAATTATATCTTGTAGAAGGTTATTTCTTCTTGTTATCAAATTTGCGGAACTAAACACTGATAAATGTAATTTCTTAACAAATAGTAAGTCTTTCATCTTGCCCTTCCACAAATGGTAATTAGAACCATTCAACAACATCATCTTCATATTTGTATTTGACTCCATAATTCAAACAAGTAAAATAACCCTTAACCAAGAGCTCTGATGTCACTCTGATGAGAAATTAACACACAATAATAGACCAATACACAACAGATATAAAATTCCCCAAACTTGTATGAACCTTGAGGATCAACAAAAATATATGACGACAAATCGAACAAATAAAGACACAAAAGAACACTGATATTTTAACGTGGAATACTCCTTAATATGAGAGTAAAAACCATGAGTCATCCAGAACAAAGAAATAAAAAACTATAATCAAATAAGGGTGCAAGAGAATCTTAAAGCAATTCACAAACTAATGCTAACAACCGCAAATCACAAAGCAACCCAACTTACAAATAAGAATCAAGAAGCTTAAAAATTTACCCAAATATGCATATTCAATGCAAAACATATATCTCTAAGCTTAGATCTCGTTTTGAAGATCCAAACAATCAAAAGTTAGATACAGATGTTGCGAATCTGTCCTCCAAATTTGAACTCGATTCGATGGTTAACACATCCAGAATAACATATTTAGTGAGACTACTTTTAGAAAAATGAGAATATATTTCTCTCCTCTTTTTTCTCTTTTGAATTTTTATTTTCTTTCTATCTCTCACACTCCTAAATTGATTCTCTAAATAAATGAGACAAATTAAACTGATTATATTTAGATCTTTCTCTATTAGGTAAGAAGAGAATCTAAACACAGGAGGATTAATTCTACTTATAATTTTATTTATTTATTTTGATTTTGTTCAAATTGCGTTGTTCTGTTTCTTTAAGATTCCTATGATAAAAAAAAAGTTGAGATTCTTTTATTTCACAATGGAATTATACTTCCAAATAAAAAAAGAACCAGTTTCATATAAAAAAACCAGTTATCGAGAGAAATAGATTTGAGAGAAAAAATGGCGGTGGGAAAAAAGTACTGAACTAGTAGCATATGAATATATTGGGATAAAACAATAAAGTAGAAAATAATGAGCTAGTATATTTTGAATTTAGTTTAAGATTAAAATAATTATTGGACCCAAAAAAAAAAGATTAATGTGTTAATATTTGAATTTTCAAAAGCATCAAGCATTTCTAGTAAGAAATGGTAGGTCCATGGCACCACCTAAAAGTGATTCCTCCAAAAAGGAAATATAAATTATTATACTATGAAAATTAATATTACTATTAGAAATCATTTTCTAAGTGAGTACCTTTGGATAGTGATGAGGTGAATGAAACTGAATATAGGGTTAACAAATTTAGATGGTGACACAAAATCTCATGATCACTTTCTCATGATCGTTGTTTATTTTATCTAAATCTTTATCACTAAAGCCATAGATTTGGCACATTTCCAACGCCATTTTGCATTTCATGGTTCAAGTGGGACACACACAATGCATTATGAATAATGCCTAATGAAAAT
Source organism: Lathyrus aphaca (assembly GCA_963966055.1). Lineage (NCBI taxonomy): Eukaryota > Viridiplantae > Streptophyta > Magnoliopsida > Fabales > Fabaceae > Lathyrus > Lathyrus aphaca. The sequence goes on from OZ014520.1 coordinate 116,327,936, forward strand.
AGCAGGTCAACCCAATAACTTTCAATAAAAAATTTAAAACATACTTTTTTTTAACATTTTTCAATTTCAAAATCATTTGATTTATTAGACATTTAGTTCGATTTTTTATTATTTTAAATTTCAACTCAATTTGGTTCGGTGTCGATTCATTTCCTATGTTCTTTTTGAACCGTCCTAATAACAATAATCAATCATAGTACTATACAAACACCAAGTCATGGGTTGCTATTACTCTTTCACCATTTATGTTGTGTACTGTTTTTTTTTCCATGTTTGTATCCTCTTGTAGCAAAAAGCTGAAAGCTAAAAATGTATAGGGAATGAAATGTACGACAAGGGTACCACCAAAATAGTTATTCATGAATCAATTATTTTATGTGACGTTTTTTAAAAATTATGAAATTTTGTCAGAAATTTTGCGTGCACACAAAAGCTTTCCCTCACCCTTGTTGGTAGGAGACACTTATAGGTGGGGCTGTGTTGGTTGGAATCAAATAAAAATTGAAGTAATAGATAAATAGTCACATGAATATATGTTAGTGCTGGTATTCAATGATTATTGAAAAATCGAAAATTATAGACAGTGCATATCTGTTTATTGTAGTTTTCATTGATAAATAAATTTACATGCAAAACTTATGGTATGAATATATTTTCACCAAAAACAAATTATGGTATCGATATCTTTTAGCGCGCCTACCATTGCTTGTTTCTATTTAAAAGGTTGAAGAAAGGACGACGAAAAGGAGAAAAAAAAAGTCATAAGTTCTTAAAAAGAAGGTTAATGTTGTGTTGCAAATTGTTTGAATATCAACCATACTATGGGTCCACGTGTCTTTAGAGAGAAGTCCTCCGTATTCTGTCTAGAAACTTAACATGTTTTCCTCTATTTTCTAACTTTTCTAGGGTTTTGAAATATTCTTCTCAACGTTTGTTGGTTTTCTCCTACGGTCTGATTGGTTTTTCTTTCCTTGTGAGTTTACTTTCTTGTCTAGTTCCCCGTGACTGTCTATGTTTTGTGTTTGGCGTTCAAATATGGAAGTTTGGTTTTGTGGTGGGTGACTTCGTTGGAAACTCTCTGGTTTCAATGGATAAGTGGAGAAGTATACAACTTTCAAAGGAGGAAGAAGAAGGGATTACGGCGGAAGCTGATGAAATTTGTGAAGGGGAAGTTTTGCAACACTCTCTTGCGGGTAAATTATGGACTGATAATAACTTTAACTCGAGAGCTTTCATAAGCACAATGACAGAAGTTTGGAAGTTGAAGAACTCGATTGAAGTCCAAGGGCTTAACAAAAACCTTTTCCTTTTCGGTTTTGTGACGAAAAAAGATCTAGAGAATGTGCTGAAGAGTGGTCTGTGGAGCTTCGATAGGAATATCCTTATTTTGAGCCATATTTCGGGGGATGAACAACCATCAGACCTGAATATGCATTTTGGATCCTTTTGGGTGCGCGTCGATGAACTACCACTTGTGCTACGACCCAAGCCAACAACTAGGAAAATCGGAGGCATATTGGGGGAGTTTGAAGAGCTTGACTCAAAAGAAGCACACATAAATGGTAGATTTCGGAGAGTTAAGGTTAAGATTGATTTGAAGAACCCGTTCAAGCGAGGCACGATGGTGAGTGTCGCTCCCCGGATTTTCATCCTGGTGCAAACGCGAACTGGTGTCGACGATGTTGAAGGTTGAGGTTGAATAGAGTCGCCAGCTAGGCATTTTTATCCCGAAGGAAAGGTAATGCTGCATAAACCTAGAAAGATATGGATACGACGGTTGCGAACCAAAGTGACTGGGTAAGGGGGTTGGTTACGACCTGGGAAGTTATTAGATCCCAGATTGTCCGTCGTACTCGACGGGATCCACGCTTACCTGACTGTGTTTAAAAAAGGGGGATGTGTATGTGCTAGCTGTGTTATAAAAGAAATGGGTGTACAGGGTGATGGTATACAAAGAATGGGAGCTCAAACTGGGGGCTAAGAAAAAGAAAGCTAGAAGGAGGAGAGGGGGGGAAACCTGAGGACTTTTGTTTGATAACCGTTAAGTTATGCCTACGTATCCTTTCATGCAATGAGGAAGTCAAAACACCGTAGTTCGACTCAAAGAGACTTGAATGTTTTGGCGTGAACTGCTTGCTTGTCTATGCTCAAGGGTATGACTCGTCTGGCTCGAGTGCTAACTGTCTTGCATTAGACGGAAGAAGCGAGTTCTCGTTTTCAGAGTGAGTGTGATGAGAAAAGAACCCCGAAGGAGACGTTTATTATTTGTTTTTGTGTTTTCAGGTTTTTATTGTTTTTGATGTTTTGCATAGGATAATGAGCTTAAACCTTAATCGAGGGTTTGCAAACTCATTATATCATCCCTGATTAGGGATAATGAGTCTACTTAAGTATGAGAGGAGAATCTCAACTTAATTACCCTAATGATACTGGATTAAGATCATTAACCCATTTGTAATTATCAAGTGTTTTTTAGATTTTTGTTTTGTGTTAAGTAATGAGTTTAATCTCTGATCAGGGGTTAGTGAATTCATTACACCATCCTAAGAGAAGGATGATAGATGAGGACACTTAAGATGAGGAAGATACCTCAACTTAATCCATGGTCAGGGATTAAAATCATTATATAACAAACCTTATAGAGTGGATTTCAATTAAAGATGAGATTAAGAAGTGAATTTTATGTTTATAAGACTAAACCTGAGGGGGACTTGTCCATTAAATACTAGGGTTAGTCCCTCTGACCCAGAGGCAGAGATGTAACCCTAATATAAGGCCCAAGTTACAAGCTTAAGTCTTGATAATTATTAGGTGTTTTGATTAAGAGGTGAAAACAACTTAAAGGTTTAACACTAAGTATTAAAGTTATACACTCCATCCTAAGATAAGGATACAAGCATAACCCTAATACAGAGCCCCAAAACTTTAACTGTTTAGCCTTTGTTATTGAGATGAGAAGCAGAGACTCAAAAGGTAAAAACTAAGGGAGACAATTCACAACCCTAAAATTATCATGCTTGGATGTTCCTATGGTTCATGAGGCTTAAAGAGAAGTCTTCAGATGGCCACCAAGGAAGAAGTAGATGAAAGAGAAAGAGAAAGAAAGATATGTTACTTACTTCCTGAAGAAGTTAAGTAACCTAGGAGTGGGAGAGAAACAAACACAAGTGAATCAAATTCACTTCAAACACAAATAAATAAGAGGGTGAGAAGAGATTGGATGTGAATGCACATCCACATCCTGATTATCTTACCATTTTGCACCTGAAAAGTTAGTATGTACATACATAAAGTCCATACTAACTTTTCAGGTGCAAAATGGTAAGATAAGAATTTTTGAAAATGTTTTGCTATTTTTAATAAATAAAGGAAAACAAAATGAAATAAATAAAATAAAAAATGAAAAGTAATTGAAAAGGAGGGATCTGATTGCGTGGAAGGCAGATCAAGGGTTGAGATCTCAAGTCAGCTTGACTAAAGGTATGAAAATCCAAGGGTCCAGGTTTAAACTTATAAAATGCGTGCAATCCAAAGGCCAGTATTCAATCTGATTTAATTAATTAGGTTTTAATTTAATTAATTATAATTAGGGTTAATGACTAATCTGAACCGTCCAACACTTAACTTAATCAGGATCTAAGGGCTCACGTTCAATCTGGGAACCCTAACCCTAATCACTTTCAGATGACCGAAACAGTACTCCGGTCATCTTCTCCGGCCAAACCAAAACCCTATCTTCTTCCCCAGGCCACCCCAAGACCTCTAACCTGCCCAGAAACACTCCCCACACTTCATGGAACACAAATTAACAATCAAACAACATTTATAACATATGAATCAAGCAAATCGAAGAAAAAATCAAAGTACGGGCAAACTTTCAGAACAACATGAAATGGTCATTTCTTGCTCATTTTCAATTCTAAACACATCTAGATGATCAGTGCAACATGAAGATTCATTTTGTAACAAGAAAATGAAGTTCTGAGAAAAAAGTTCTTGAGCTATACCTGAGCTGGAGACCTTCGAAAGTGAGCTTTCAGAGCCTCCCTCTTGTGCAAATGGACTCCTTTGAACCCCCTGAGGCTAATGGAATGCTTGAATGGAGTTTAAACTGGCTATTTTGAGAGGTTCAGTTCTGATATGGCATAAATGGAGGTTCTTATGTGTTGTGTTTCAGGCCATTGTGAGGGGTGGGATTTTTTCTATGGGTGATGTGTGGTTGATTGGTGAAGGAATTTTTGAAGTTTGATGGTTGGATTGGGAGAATCAAAGAGAGGAAGTTTTTGGGAATTTTTGTGAATCTGAGTGTGTGTGTCTTTTGAGCTCTTGTGTCTTGTGTTTTATGATCTTTAGGCAATGCATAAACAAATGGAATGAGTCAGAAGAGTAGATATCCACTTTGGGAATGACATGACTCAATTGGACAAAAAGTCAAAAGTTGTGTATTTGAGGTATGGGCCATGGCAGTGTTGATTTGAGGGCTTGAGCTGCCTCAGTTGGCTTTAAGGAGCACCCTAGTATCAAATGTTATGAGTTGTATGCCTTGGATCAAGAGTTTGCATAGGTTTTGCAATTTTGTAACTTTGTGATTTCTTGAGAAACAAGTCATGGAATCCTTTGGTTCAAGGCTCAATTCTGACTTTGAGATGTTGTTTGATCATGCCATGATGTATTTGAGTGGATTAGAAGTCATGTAGAGGCCTAACATTCACTTTTGCACATTTCCCTCTTTGACATGAACTTGAAAATTACAAGATTTTTCCCAACTTTAACTTGACATATCTTAAGTTCTAGGATGAATCAAGAGGAGTTCTTGTACTTTTTGAAAATGGGAAGATCCAATCTAAAACTTTCATGTTTGAAGAAAATTCATTTGGAACCTTTTTGATCAAGAAAGAGGAGGTAGAAAATCTTTCCCAAAATGAAAAGTTTTCATTACAAGTCATGTCCAAAAATGGCAACTTTTGCAATGGCTCAAAATTCTTTAATATTGTGATCTTTAAAACATTACTAAGACCAAATAAAGGTCATAGGACCTTAAATTGATGATGATGACCCTTTGGAACCCTTGTTGGAGGCCTCAGATGCCCTAATCCTGACTTTTCTTGCACAACAAGTCATAGCTTGATCAGATGACTTCCTCAATGAATTTTTGCATCAAACTTCATACACAAGCTCCCTATATCATATAAAGACCAATGGAATCAAGAATGACCAAAAACTTTGGTTGTAAGAGCCTCAAACCCCAAACCCTAATTTTAGGTCATCTGTGCAGTAACCCTGAGCCTGCCTGGGTGGCTCTGCAATCTCTTGTGATTTTTTGACTTTCAAGAACTCTTGGGGGTACAATATGACCTTATAACACTCAAGGATATTTTTTTCATGCTTCATGGCCTCTGAGATACCTCATACTCTCTTCAAGATTCATCTGATCACAAACCCTAGCTGTGCAGAGATGCAATGAGATATTAAAGGTGAATATGCAATGTAAGATGTAATGATATGCTATGCAATATATGTGATCATAAGCCAAGGATTGAGAAAGTGAGAGGGAAAATTTGGGGTGTTTACAGCTGCCCCTATTCAAGCATGAGTTAGCTGTGCAAGATGTAAGCGCTAGGCTTAGTAGACGAACAAGATAACTTGTGGTTGAATACCAAGACAATCCAAAATTTGCGCTCTCTAGTATAAGAATAAAAGGGATATAAATTTCTATTTACAAAAACAGACGATATAGAATAAACATCGAATGATAACGATGGAGGACGACCATCGATCAGAGGACGATTGTTGGGGATTAAAAGTTGGGAAATGCACTGACGGGGACGACAATCAGGCTAAAGAGTAAAGAATCCGCAACGGGGACGACCATCGGGCTAAATAATAGGAATCCATGATGGGGACGGCCACCGGATAAACTGATGAAATAATTGATGAGGGACGATCATCAAAAAGGTGAAGGACGATCACCTAGCAGGGAACGACTGCTGAAAATATCACGACATAGGACGAATGCTTGATTGAAAGATCAACGAAGGGGACGGCCATCAGATAAATGATGAGGGACGGTCATCAAAAGGTGAAGGACGATCACCTAGCAGGGGACGACTGCTGAAAATATCACGACATAGGACGAATGCCGGATAGAAAGATCAACGATGGGGACGGCCATCAGATAAATGATGATGGACAGTCATCAAAAGGTGAAGGACGATCACCTAGCAGGGGACGACTGCTGAAAATATCACGACATAGGACGAATGCCGGATAGAAAGATCAACGATGGGGACGGCCATCAGATAAATGATGAGGGACAGTCATCAAAAGGTGAAGGACGATCACCCAGCAGGGGACGGCTGCTGAAAATATCACGTCATAGGACGAATGCTAGATAGAAAGATCAATGATGGGGACGGCCATCAGATAAATGATGAGGGACGGTCATCAAAAGGTGAAGGACGATCACCTAACAGGGGACGACTGCTGAAAATATCACAACATAAGACGAATTCCGGATAGAAAGATCAACGATGGGGAAGGCCATCTGATAAATGATGAGGGACGGTCATCAAAAGGTGAAGGATGATCACCTAGCAGGGGACGACTGCTGATAATATCACGACATAGGATGAATCCCTGATAGAAAGACGTTGTGAGAAGAGATAAACACGTACGAGTGTTTAAGCCCAAGAAATAAAATGGTATAAGTGTTTCGATAGTGTGTATAGACTAAAGATACAGATGAGTATCTTTAGGACCACGATACGGACGAGTATCGATAGGAACAAACGCCGACGTGTGTTTAAGGATGATGATATAGACGAGTATCAATTGGTCAAGCAAGGAACACAGACGAGTGTTTGGTCTGCTGGAGAGTAGTATAAGGGTGTTTGTAGTTAGAATGCAAAAGTTATTCTGGCGACTGCAGGGGAGAGGTGTTTTTGTTTGTACACTGCTGGGGGAGAAATTTCTGTATATACAGGTGAATGGTTCGAACCTAACTTATGATTATGCTAATGCATTTTTAATTTTTACCGTAATGATCCGTATTAGATGGAATGCTACGCTCTGCTTGGGGAAGATGATGCGAATGCTATGATTATGCAAATGAGAGAACCGATCCGGGATCTGAACTATGAAGGGAGAAAGGATCGCTGGGCGATCTTTCTGGAGAACTCTATGGGGGAAACTCAAGCTAGGGATGAGAGAAACCCCAAGGTGTTTGGCAATTGCATCTGTTGGGGAAGAAACAAATTCAGTTATTTCTCGGGAGGTTCCGCTCGGGGAGGACATAAATTCTGAGAAGTAATTTGTTGTAATTCTTTAATTCTGGCTGTATCCTGGGGGAATGATGAGCTTCGTGGGTGATGCTTTTGTCAAGTGATCCTGCTGATGATGTGACTGCTGACTTGATTCTGATCGACGTTTTGTCCTTTCGAAGCTTTCCAGGTTATGTAAGTGTAATACAGACGAATTCAGAGTGTAGTTGTGCGCTTATTCCCTGATTTTGCGTGGATCGCCCTTTTGGGTTTTCAATCCACCGGGATACCCATTTTTGCCTGAGCTGTCCGATGTGGCTCTTCAACTCAGCGGGTGTACACATTTTTTAATTTTCCCTTATTTTTGCTCGAGTCTCTTATTCTATTTTTGACTCGCTGGGATGCCCTATTTTTGCCTGAACTTACATTTTGTTTTTATGTCCAGCAGGTCATTTATGCGAAGTATTTTTTAACTGCATTTGAATTCACAGGAGATGGGAAATTTTCGCCATCCATGGTTGCGAGCATCAGTGCTCCGCCTGAAAAGACTTTAGTTATCACATAGGGACCTTCATAGTTTGGCGTCCACTTGCCCCTGTGGTCTGTATGAGGAGGAAGAATTCTTTTCAGTACAAGCTCTCCCACTTGATATTCCCGAGGTCTCACCTTTTGATCGAAAGCTCTTTTTATCCGTTTCTGATATAACTGACCATGACAAATAGCTGCTAATCTCTTTTCCTCAATCAGGCTCAGTTGATTATAAAGAGATCAGACCCATTCTGCTTCGTCCAGTTTCACATCCATTATTACCCGCAAGGAGGGCAATTCAACTTCAATAGGTAGAACGACTTCCATACCATATACAAGCTGATAAGTCGTTGCCCCGGTCGATGCTCTGATGGAAGTTCGGTACCCATGTAAGGCGAACGGTAACATTTCGTGCTAGTATTTGTATGTGACTACCATCTTTTGCACAATCTTCTTGATGTTCTTGTTAGCTGCCTCAACAACACCATTCATCTTTGGCCTGTAAGGAGAAGAGTTGTGATGTTTGATATTGAAATCCCGACATAGCTCTGTCATCATTTTGTTGTTAAGGTTTGAACCATTATCAATAATGATTCGCTCGGGAACTCCATATCAACAAATGATATCCTTTTTCAGAAATCGGGCTACCACTTGCTTGGTGACATTTGCATACGAAGCTGCTTCGACCCATTTGGTAAAGTAATCAATGGCTACCAGGATGAATCTGTGACCATTTGAAGCAGTTGGTTCGATCTTTCCAATCATATCAATGCCCCACATGGCGAAGGGCCAGGGTGAAGACAATACATTCAAAGGATTTGGAGGTACATGCACTTTGTCTGTGTAGATCTGGCATTTATGGCATTTCCTGGCATAGGCATAACAATCTGCATCCATTGTGATCCAATAGTAACCTGATCTCAACAATTTCTTCGCCATTGCATGTCCTCCGACATGGGTACTGAAATAACCCTCGTGTACTTCGTGCATTAGCAGGTCTGCTTCCTTTTTGTCGACACATCTGAACAAGACCATGTCGAAGTTTTTCTTGTATAAGGATCCATCAGTATTGAGGAAGAAACTACCGGCTAGCCTTCTTAACGTCTTCTTATCATTGGACGATGCCCCAGGTGGGTATGTCTGAGTCTCTAAGAAGCATTTGATGTCGTGGAACCAATGTTTGTTGTTAGTAACAATGTCCACAGAGAAAACATATGCTGGTCGGTCCAGTCCTGATACTAAAATCCGAGGCACATAGTTGGCAGTCTGTACTTTGATCATGGATGGAATAGTGGCCAAGGCGTCCGCAAATTGATTCTCATCTCGAGAGATGTATTCAAGCTTTACCGTTGTAAAGAAAGTCAACAATCTCCTCGTATAGTCACGGTAGGGGACCAGATGCTCTTGATGAGTATATCACTTGCCATTAGTTTGATTGATTACCAAAGCCAAATCTCCGAATACATTCAAGGTTTTGATCCTGAGGTCAATGGCTTCCTCAAGACCCATGATACAAGCTTCGTGCTCTGCTTCATTGTTAGTGCATGAAAATGTGAGCTTTGTTGAGAAAGGCAAATGGACTCCCTCGGGTGTAATAAGCACTACACCAACCCCACGAACGTTACAATTAACTGCCCCGTCGAACATCATAGTCCATGCTTCTTCTGGATCTGGCCCTTCTGTGTGAACATGTTCTTCACAATCTTTTGATTTTAAGAACATGATATCTTCATCGGGGAAATCAAATATCATAGGGTGGTAATCATCAATGGGTTGCTCAGCCAGATAGTCAGACAATACACTGCCTTTGATGGCCTTTTGAGAGGTGTACTGAATATCATATTCTGTCAGAATCATTTTCCACCTTGCAACCTTTCCGGTAAGTGCAGGCTTCTCAAATATGTACTTGACGGGGTCCATCTTTGAGATCAACAAGGTAGTATGAGTCAACATATACTGTCTTAGTCGGCGAGCAGCCCACACTAAAGCACATCAAGTTTTCTCGAGCAGTGAATAACGTTGTTCATAGTCGGTAAACTTTTTGCTTAGGTAGTATATTGCATACTCTTTTCGACCAGACTCGTCATACTGGCCCAACACACACCCTATCGATTCATCTAATACCGTCAGGTACATTATTAGAGGTCTTCCTTCAACTGGAGGCATGAGAATTAAAGGTTCTTGCAGATACTCCTTGATCTTGTCAAAAGCTTTCTGATAATCCTCGTTCCACCTGACTGTTTGTTCCTTTCTTAGCAGTTTGAATAAAGGCTTGCAGGTTGCAGTGAGGTGAGATATGAACCTTGAAATGTAGTTCAATCTACCCAAGAACCCTTGAACTTCTTTCTCAGTCTTAGGTGCAGGAATTTCCTGAATTGCTTTAACTTTATCGAGGTTAACCTCAATTCCTCTTCCGCTCACAATGAACCCTAGCAGCTTGCTAGAACATACCCCGAATGTGCACTTGTTGGAGTTTAACCTTAACTGATATTTCCTCAGACGCTTGAAAAGTTTTAAAAGGTTTACCAAATGCTCTTCCTCTATTTAGGACTTGGCAATCATGTCATCCATGTAGCACTCAATTTCTTTATGGATCATGTCGTGGAATAATGTTACCATAGCCCGTTGATATGTTGCACCGACGTTCTTCAAACCAAACAACATTACTTTGTAGCAGAACATGCCCCATGGTGTGATGAAGGTTGTCTTCTCCATGTCTTCAAGTGACATCTTGATCTGATTGTATCCAGAAAATCCTTCCATGAAGGAAAATACCGAGAACTGAGCTGTGTTGTCTACCAATACATCAATGTGAGGCAATGTGAAGTCATCTTTCGGGTTTGCTCTGTTCAGATCCCGGTAATCGACACACATATGCACCCTGCCATCCTTCTTAGGTACGGGTACAATGTTAGCAACCCACGACAGATAACTAGTTACAACAAGAAAACCGACATCCCACTGCTTTTGTACTTCCTCTTTGATTTTCATGGCCATGTCCGGGTGAGTACGACGCAACTTCTGTTTGACCGGCGAACACTCCTCTTTTAATGGCAGCCTATGCATGACAATATCTGTATCCAAACCTGGCATATCTTGGTAGGACCAAGCGAAGACATCGACATATTCTCGCAGCACACTGATAAGTTGTTCTTTTACCGGAGCTTGCAGACTGGCTCCAATCTTCACTTCTTTCACAACTTCCTCGGTACTAAGATTAATAGTCTCAACCTCCTCCTGATGAGGAGAAATCACCTTTTCCTCTTGTCTCAATAACCTGGCTAACTCTTCAGGTAAATCGTAGTCTTCTTCAACCCCTTCACCTGCTTGATTAATCGGATTGTCGAAGTCACACAAGGTCATAGCAGTGTCGTTGTCAGTGCAATCTAGATGACTATTTCTTCAAGGGTTGAGATTTGGTTCATTTTAGTGATTGATTTTATTTTTGTTTTTATAAAAAGTAAGTAAATGGAGTTTTTTAATTAGAAAAACATTGTCATTTATTGCTTTGTGCGAAAATGACAAAAATGAAAAGACAATGAGCGAAAAAGATTGTTTGCAAAAAGATGTTCATTGTTCATTAATATTCAATTTGCACAAATACATATGAACCTATTACAAAATGAGTCCCGACATCTTGGGCAAGATGCAGGACTTTGATGCATGCTTAAAACAGGAAATAATAATTACTCTGTAGCAGTAACCCTTATAATTTCCAGGGAAGACCAGTTGAGGACTTGTCGGCCCGAGATTCTTGGATAGATCCAATTTTCCAGGTTGTAGTCGCTCTCAGCCTCATCTTCCAAAGTGTTGACAACATCAAGGGTCATCATTCCCCCACTTATGAACTTCGGCCCTCCAGCAGCCTTCTCTTGAACTTGTCGGGATGGTCTGTAACCCAACCCGAATTTGTCTTCTTTCATTTCCACCTTCAGCAGTTTGCCCCAGCCTTGGGCATTTCCTTCTTCCACAACCTTTCGAGCCTGTTTATAGGAAGAAATTGAGGTAGCCATCCTCTCCTCCTGGGATGCAGCAGACACCTCAGTTGTATCTTTGTTGACATTCAAAGCTTCAAAACCTTGGCTCATGGTTTCATGGATTTCTCCATCCATTTCTATGTACTTGTACGTAGCCATGTGACTGACAAAGATGTCTTCTTCTCCACAGATAGTGATAATTTGACCTTCCCACTCATATTTTAACTTCTGGTGAAGGGTCGATGTTACCGTACCGGCGGCCTGAATCCACGGTCGACCCAACAAACAGTTGTAGGCAGGCTGTATGTCCATCACATAGAAGGTAGTTTTGAAAACTTGTGGGCCATTTACCACGGGTAGCCCCACCTCTCTGAGAACCGATCTCTTAGAACCATCAAAAGCTCTTACAACCAGATTGCTTGGACGAAGGGCTAGACCATCATACTCCAATTTGATTAAAGCTTTCTTTGGAAGGACGTTGAGTGATGATCCAGTGTCGACAAGGACGTGCGAGAGCAAACCCCCTTTACACTCCAGAGTGATGTGTAATGCCTTGTTGTGGTTACGCCCCTCTGTAGTTAAATCAACATCGATAAAGCCTAGTCCATGACTAGTATTGACATTTGCGACTACTGATTCCAACTGATTGACAGTGATCTCTTTAAGCACATACGCTGCGTGCAGGACTTTGAGTAGTGCATTCCAGTGAGCCTCGAAACACATAAATAATGATAATATGGAGATCTTTGAGGGTGTTTGGTGGAGGTGGTCCACGACTTTGTAGTCACTTCTCTTGATAATCCTCATAAACTCGTCTACATCCTGATCAAAGGGTGTCTTCTGAGTTTCTTTTGCAGCAGGCTCTTCTGGCACCACACTTTTACCTTTAGCTTTGGCAGCCGCCTCCCCCTTGGTATTAGTTCTGGGAATTTGTGAAGCGAAGAGACGTCCGCTTCTAGTGAAGCCTCCCCCTCCCCCTACATTGTCTATTTGTGGTGCAGATGTTGAGGAGTTAAGAGTGAATTTTCTTCCGTGGCAATAAAGATCCGAACTATAATGCTAAGGAACGACACTGTTGTTATCATAAGGAATTGGTCCGGGCACCGTGATGGTCACCAGACTAATTGCAACAGAAGAAGGAGTCATGATTGTCTGCAATTCATAGTATATGGTAACAGGGGATCTGACTGAAGGTGGCACAAATGTAGGAAGCTGATAAGCTAATGAGAGAGTGTTGTTGGGATGTTGTTGCTGAGAATGTTGCTGGAAGTTGTTGTTGTGAGAATCTGGAACAGGGACCGTTGCTGGGTCGTAGTAGATAGTAACTGTTGAAACATCACTGCTGGTGTTTGTTGTTGTTGTAGCCGATTCTGTTGAAATGATTTTTGTTGTATTTTTAGAAGTGGTTTCTGTTGCAGTTGTAGAAGCTTGAACTATTGATGTTATCTGTAGGATGTCTTCCTTAATCAGATTGTTGATACCATTCTTCAAACTTGCGCAACCATTGGTAGTAACCTTACAAGTTTCGCAGTAGGCTTCACAACCCGGAAACACTTGGCATTTTAAAAGCTGAGCTTTCACCTCGGCCAGAGGTGTTCGGACACTTGTAATATCATCAATCAGGATCACTGGTTGTTCTTCCTCGATAGCATTAATCCTTGGCCCACCGTGGTTAGGTATTGGATTTTTGATAACACTCGGAGGAGGTGCGAAGTTTACAACTTTGGAATCAATCAGGTCTTGAACCTTCATATGCAGGGCCCTACAATATTTTGTGGCATGGCCAGGAGCATTTGAGTGGAAGGCACATCTTGCATTGACATCATAATTTCTTGGAAGGTTGAAAGAATCTGATGGAGCCAAAGTCCTTAGTTCAATCAAGTTGAGTTTCAATAGTTGTGGGAGTAACATTGCATAGGGCATCAGAATGGGATTGATTACCCTGTTGATCTGAGAAGTTTTTTGTTGAAATGGACGTTGTTGTTGATTATTGTTGTTGTAAGGTCTTTGCTGCTGTTATGGGAACTGTTGTTGCTGGGGTGCTGAAGTAGGAATGGTGACAACAACCAATGATCTTTGCAAATACTGGGGCCTACCTCTGCCAATATGCACTTAATTAGTCTCTCCTGTCCTTCGGGGCCCGGAGAATGGCTTCTTTGCGTTGCTAGAACTGGCGCCATTATCAGAAATCTTACCCATCTTCAACAAACTTTCAATTCTCTCTCCCGCTATGACCACATCAGCAAAGCTAGTGGAAGAGAAAGCAACAAGTCTATCGATATAAGTTCCTTGCAGGGTATTCATGAACATGTCAACTATCTCTCTTTCTGTCATTGGAGGTTGGACAGCAGCAGCCAGTTGTCTCCATCTCTGAGCGTACTCACAGAAACATTCCCTCGAAGATTGAGACATTCCCATTAAGAGAGTCCTGTTAGGTGCCATGTCCAAGTTGTATTGATACTGGCGCACAAAAGCTTCAACCAAATATTTCCAATTTCTGACGGTGGCCCTGGATAAGTGTGAGTACCATTCCCTGGATGCCCTGGTCAAGCTATCTTCAAAATAAAACATCCATAGCTTCTCATCCATAGTGTATGCCTTCAACCTTCCCAGAAAGGACTGCAAATGAGTGCGAGGAGAGGAAGTCCCATTGTACTTCTCAAAACACGGGGGCTTGAATTTGTGGGGAATCCTTACCCCCTCAACTATGCCCATGTCCATTACATCAAATCCCAAGGAGTTATGGGATTCCAAGGATCTTAACTTTTCCGATATATCGTCCAGCCAACGGTCATAAGCTTCATCTGCCCCAACACCTAACACTGTAAACTGCTCATCTTGAGGATCTTCTTGTAGAATACAATCTCTAGTGTTCCTTTGTCCACTCCCAAGGATATTAGCTTCAGGATGGTTGTCGGGTCCAAACACTACCGGAGTCGTTCGCGGCTGTTCGCGATCGTTGTTACTAGTACCTCCAGTGCCTGCGTAGTTATCTTCTGGGGTTTGCTGCTCGACCAACTCCCTCGATCTTTCATGGGTCTGGGCCAGTCCAGTCATCACAACCATGAATTGATTCATTTGAGTCCTCAGCTCTGTCCTCACATCTGTCATTTGAGTCCTCACATCTGTCATTTCCTATTGTAGCTGATCCGTTTGTAGGCTTGGAAGGTTGTGTCGAGTTAGATATCTGTGGAATCGGTTGATGGAAAAGACCCTTTTGCGGGCAATATTTCCTGAAACAATCAACAAAGTGAGAATACAACAACAAAACCTGCAAAAACTAAAGGTATGTGGTTAGAATGCAATGTAATATGCCTATTTTTCTTTCGAGGGTATCCGGTTTGGTTCTTGGTTTTGACCTTCCAGACCCCTTGGAGGAGATAAAGATGTTAAACGGAATCCACAAAAATCAATAATACATAGAATACAAGCGGCATTGCCAAAATACAACCAGTTCATGAATACAACAAAAACTCCCATGGTGAGTTGAAATACAACAATAACATAAACTATAATACAATCAGTTCATGAATACAACAAAACATACTCCCATGGTGAGTCAAAATACAAAAACAAGTGCAAAGAAAATCAAACATCCAATCCATATGCATCCTCCCTGACTTCCTTTAGGAGAGCATCAGTCACGGGTCTAGCTGGGTGCTCTGTGATGGTCCTAATGAGAAGGTTTCTTGTTGCGATGGCACTCGTCATCTTCTGATACTTATCTTTCTCTTTGGATCTTTTTAACCCTTCCCGAAGTTTTAACTATGAGATTTCCTTCTGAGCGGCTAAGAGTGCTTCTTGGCTTTTTCTCTCACTGGACTCCAACTGCTTTATCTTGGCTTTTATTTTCTGATCTTCTTGTAAACGAGCCTCAGTTATTCTGACCCATCTACCCTGACTCTCTTCCAGATAATGCTCAGCTATTGCCTTCTGAATTTTTTCCTCTTTACATTCATTCTTCAACACAAGTTCTCCTGCTCGGGCTTTCCTGATGAAGTCTTCGGTCTTCTCAATCTTGGTTATATGCTCGATGCGTATCTTTTCTAACCTCTCAATGTCCAAGTGAGCATCATTCCTTTCCCAAAGGGTCTTCTTTAAAGCTTCGGCGAGCTGGGTATTTATTTCCTTCACCTTTTCAAACTCTTCCAGGCTTACTGTAGCTATGGGCTCAACTGCCGATGGCCCTGGTACCTCTTCTAGGGTGAATGGTATACGAGTAATATGTCCTCTGATGCGTGACTATTCTGTGTACTGAGCATAAGCTATGTTATTGCACTTTCCCAGAATGGCGGTTCCTTTAGTCTGTATATTGTCCCAAGACCAAGCTGCTTGTCGGACAGTGGCATGGTTGTTCTGGACAGCACAATAAAGAGATTCTGCTAGGTCTTGCTCCCTAGGTGGATGCACCAAGGTATACCCCAATTGTCTTTTGAAAAGTAAAGGGTTGTAGTTGATGCAACCCTTCACTCCGATGAGAGGCACATTCGGGTATTGACCACAGCTGGTTACTATATCTCGACCCTTGGTGTTCTGAGTACACCACCTGATATCGTCTGAAGAAAGGGAAATCATTCTTTTAGCCCAATTCCTTGTCTGATGTGGGTTCAAGAAAGCTTCCGTCTTTGGCATGTGTTTCATCAACCAACTGTATAAAAGAGGTGCACAACATCTTACTAGTCTTCCTCTCTGTTTCTCATTCCTCTGATGAACTAAGTAATAAAAGTCTCCTAACAAGGTGGGAACCGGGTTCTTTATCATGAAGATGTGGATGGCATTTTTGCTTACAAACTTAGGCTCGTCCGCAAACAAAATGATACCATAGATGCTAAGAACTAGGAGAGCACATAGAGTTTCCCAATTCCCTTTTGCAGCATCCTTCGTAGCCTGAGTAGTCAAGAAATCCAGATGAAGGCCTGGGATTCCATCCTTGGAAGTCATGTGTTCATCAATGGTGGTTATTTCCAGATGTAGTGCTTTGGCTATGTCTTCATTCTTTGGAGGCGTCATTTCAGGATTGAAAGGAATTCCTCTTTGGATGGGGATATCCAGCAACATGGAGTACTCTTCCAGTAATTGACCTATCTGAAAATATGGGAAGGTGAAACAACGGAGGGGAGGGTCATAAAACTGCAGAGAAGTGTGAATCATGCTCCTTTGTGATGCATCCAGGTCCATAATTATGCCCAAGATTCTACCGTAACTTTTTATGAACAGAGGTACATATTCAGGAGTGATGAGGGCATGCATCTGTTTAATGCCTGTTAAAGGATACTCGAAGAAATGATAGGTGATGTTGCTTTTCCTTGTTGAATCCATTCTGAAGATGTGTGCTGAAGGAGATAACTGAAGAAGTGTTGTAGCAGATAGGCTGAGCAGAAGAACGGTAAAAACCAAACCAAGAAAAGTGGATACCCTGTAAAACAAATGGACAAATGTTAGAAATGATGCATGATGATGATATGCAAGGGTTTGTGATCAAGGGCTGGATTATCAGTTGCCTCTGGTGGGATCCTTGAGTGTTCAAAGTTTCAGATGAAGGCTTGAGAATTAGTAACCGGGTGGGGGACTTGAATAAAGAGTCAATGGTCCAGGGTTTCAAAGAATCAGTCAAAAATAGTACAACCTTATAGCATTCTAGTAGCAAGGTATGATGAGGTCAAAGGTTCCTGCAAACCTGTAAACATCCCATCCCACTCACATGTATATACTAGAACAAAGATCCTCAGGTTTGGATCTATTATGAGAAGTGTAAACACATTCATCCTGGGGGATATAGTGCTTAGACTAATCATAAAGAACCCTCCCCTAATTCACCTCAGATGCTGAAGGTTATCTAAAAAGGTCATCCAGACTTAGCAGAATTCCCAGATAGCTCTAGCACTACAAGAGATCCGTAGCACATAGTTCTCAAAAGGAAACCCATGTATGAACTGTGTTTTCATATTCCCGCACCAGACCGAAATGGAATGGGAAAGAATACGAAACCACTTTAATCCTATGTGTCACTCAGGCCTTTGCATTGAGCCTTTCTCACTGAAATACCCCACCCACCAAGGTAACAACAATCCAACACAATGATATGATAATAATAATGAAATGCAAAAAAGCAGTAAACGAAAGCAATAAATAAAGCTATACAGAAAGCGAAAAATAAAAAAAACACAAAAACACATATAGCACATAACACCCCCATAAACACAAATCAAACAAGCGCTAGGAGAAACCCTCAAGGACTTAGAAGCTCTGGTTACAAAATCCCCAGCAGAGTCGCCAAGCTGTCGCTCCCCGGATTTTCATCCTAGTGCAAACGCGAACTGGTGTCGGCGATGTTGAAGGTTGAGGTTGAATAGAGTCGCCAGCTAGGCATTTTTATCCCGAAGGAAAGGTAATGCTGCATAAACCTAGAAAGATATGGATAAGACGATTGCGAACCAAAGTGACTGGGTAAGGGGGTTGGTTACGACCTGGAAAGTTATTAGATCCCAAATTGTTCGTCGTACTCGACGGGATCCACGCTTACCTGACTGTGTTTAGAAAGGGGGGAAGTGTATGTGCTAGCTGTGTTATAAAAGAAATGGGTGTACAGGGTGATGGTATACAAAGAATGGGAGCTCAAACTGGGGGCTAAGAAAAAGAAAGCTAGAAGGAGGAGAGGGGGGGAAACCTAAGGACTTTTGTTTGATAACCGTTAAGTTATGCCTACGTATCCTTTCATGCAATGAGGAAGTCAAAACACCGTAGTTCGACTCAAAGAGACTTGAATGTTTTGGCGTGAACTGCTTGCTTGTCTATGCTCAAGGGTATGACTCGTCTGGCTCGAGTGCTAACTGTCTTGCATTAGACGGAAGAAGCGAGTTCTCGTTTTCAGAGTGAGTGTGATGAGAAAAGAACCCCGAAGGAGACGTTTATTATTTGTTTTTGTGTTTTCAGCTTTTTATTGTTTTTGATGTTTTGCATAGGATAATGAGCTTAAACCTTAATCGAGGGTTTGCAAACTCATTATATCATCCCTGATTAGGGATAATGAGTCTACTTAAGTATGAGAGGAGAATCTCAACTTAATTACCCTAATGATACTGGATTAAGATCATTAACCCATTTGTAATTATCAAATGTTTTTTAGATTTTTGTTTTGTGTTAAGTAATGAGTTTAATCTCTGATCAGGGGTTAGTGAATTCATTACACCATCCTAAGAGAAGGATGATAGATGAGGACACTTAAGATGAGGAAGATACCTCAACTTAATCCATGGTCAGGGATTAAAATCATTATATAACAAACCTTATAGAGTGGATTTTAATTAAAGATGAGATTAAGAAGTGAATTTTATGTTTATAAGACTAAACCTGAGGGGGACTTGTCCATTAAATACTAGGGTTAGTCCCTCTGACCCAGAGGCAGAGATGTAACCCTAATATAAGGCCCAAGTTACAAGCTTAAGTCTTGATAATTATTAGGTGTTTTGATTAAGAGGTGAAAACAAATTAAAGGTTTAACACTAAGTATTAAAGTTATACACTCCATCCTAAGATAAGGATACAAGCATAACCCTAATACAGAGCCCCAAAACTTTAACTATTTAGCCTTTGTTATTGAGATGAGAAGCAGAGACTCAAAAGGTAAAAACTAAGGGAGACAATTCACAACCCTAAAATTATCATGCTTGGATGTTCCTATGGTTCATGAGGCTTAAAGAGAAGTCTTCAGATGGCCACCAAGGAAGAAGTAGATGAAAGAGAAAGAGAAAGAAAGATATGTTACTTACTTCCTGAAGAAGTTAAGTAACCTAGGAGTGGGAGAGAAACAAACACAAGTGAATCAAATTCACTTCAAACACAAATAAATAAGAGGGTGAGAAGAGATTGGATGTGAATGCACATCCACATCCTGATTATCTTACCATTTTGCACCTGAAAAGTTAGTATGTACATACACAAAGTCCATACTAACTTTTCAGGTGCAAAATGGTAAGATAAGAATTTTTGAAAATGTTTTGCTATTTTTAATAAATAAAGGAAAACAAAATGAAATAAATAAAATAAAAAATGAAAAGTAATTGAAAAGGAGGGATCTGATTGCGTGGAAGGCAGATCAAGGGTTGAGATCTCAAGTCAGCTTGACTAAAGGTATGAAAATCCAAGGGTCCAGGTTTAAACTTATAAAATGCGTGCAATCCAAAGGCCAGTATTCAATCTGATTTAATTAATTAGGTTTTAATTTAATTAATTATAATTAGGGTTAATGACTAATCTGAACCGTCCAACACTTAACTTAATCAGGATCTAAGGGCTCACGTTCAATCTGGGAACCCTAACCCTAATCACTTTCAGATGACCGAAACAGTGCTCCGGTCATCTTCTCCGGCCAAATCAAAACCATATCTTCTTCCCCAGGAAACCCCAAGACCTCTAACCTGCCCAGAAACACTCACCACACTTAATGGAACAGAAATAAATAATCAAACAACATTTATAACACATGAATCAAGCAAACCGAAGCAAAAATCAAAGTACGGGCAAACTTTCAGAACATGAAATGGTCATTTCTTGCTCATTTTCAATTCTAAACACATCTAGATGATCAGTGCAACATGAAGATTCATTTTGTAACAAGAAAATGAATATCTGAGAAAAACTTTCTTGAGCTATACCTGAGCTGGAAACCATCGAAAGTGAGCTTTCAGAGCCTCCTTCTTGTGCAAATGGACTCTTTTGAACCCCCTGAGGCTAATGGAATGCTTGAATGGAGTTTAAACTGTCTATTTTGAGAGGTTCAGTTCTGATATGGCAAAAATGGAGGTTCTTGTGTGTTGTGTTTCAGGCCATTGTGAGGGGTGGGATTCGTTCTATGGGTGATGTGTGGTTGATTGGTGAAGGAATTTTTGAAGTTTGATGGCTGGATTGGGAGAATCGAAGATAGGAAGTTTTTGGGAATTTTTGCGCAATCTGAGTGTGTGTGTCTTCTGAGCTCTTGTGTCTTGTGTTTTATGATCTTTAGGCAATGCATAAACAAATGGAATGAGTCAGAAGAGTAGATATCCACTGTGGGAATGACATGGCTCTATTGGCCAAAAAGTCAAAAGTTGTGTACTTGAGGTATGGCTCATGGAAGAGTTGATTTGAGGGCTTGAGCTGCCTCAGTTGGCTTCAAGGAGCACCATAGTATCAAATGTTATGAGCTGTATGGCTTGGATCAAGAGTTTGCATAGGTTTTGCAATTTAGTAACTTTGTGATTTCTTGAGAAACAAGTCATGGAATCCTTTGGTTCAAGGCTCAATTCTGACTTTGAGATGTTGTTTGATCATGCCATGATGTATTTGAGTGGATTAGAAGTCATGTAGAGGCCTGGCATTCACTTTTGCACATTTCCCTCTTTGACATGAACTTGAAAATTACAAGATATTTCCCAACTTTAACTTGCCATATCTTGAGTTCTAGGATGAATCAAGAGGAGCTCTTGTATATTTTGAAAATGGGAAGATCCAATCTACAAATTTCATGTTTGAAGAAAATTCATTTGTAACCTTTTTGATCAAGAAAGAGGACGTTGAAAATCTATCCCAAAATGGAAAGTTTTCATTACAAGTCATGTCCAAAAATGGCAACTTTTGCAATGGCTCAAAATTCTTCAATCTTGTGATCTTTAAAACATTCCTAAGACCAAATAAAGATCATAGGACCTCAAATTGATGATGATGACCCTTTGGAACCCTTGTTGGAGGCCTCAGATGCCTTAATCCTGACTTTTCTTGCACAACAAGTCACAGTTTGATCTGATGACTTCCTCAATGAATATTTGCATCAAACTTTATACACAAGCTCCCTATATCATATAAAGACCAATGGAATCAAGAATGACCAAAAAATTTGGTTGTAAGGGTCTCAAACCCAAAACCCTAAGTTTAGGTCATCTGTGCAGGAACCTTGAGCCTGCCTGTGTGGCTCTGCAATCTCTTATGATTTTTTGACTTTCAAGAACTATTGGGGGTACAATATGACCTTAGAACACTCAAGGATCTTCTTGTCATGCTTCATGGCCTCTGAGATACCTCATACACTCTTCAAGAATCATCTGATCACAAACCCTAGTTGTGCAGAGATGTAATGAGATGTTAAAGGTGAATATGCAATGTAAGATGTAATGATATGCTATGCAATATATGTGATCATAAGCCAAGGCATGAGAAAGTGAGGGGACAAATTTGGGGTGTTTACAGTGAGGTTTAAAGAGAAAAACCTATATATCCACTTCAAATACGAACGTCTGCCGATGTTTTGTTTTATTTGTGGAAGGGTGGGGCATCAACTGAAAGATTGCGAGGCGATTGGAGATTTGGGGGAAGAGGGTTTTGACGATCTAGACAAATAGGATCTCTCATTTGGAGCTTGGTTGAGAGCTTCACCTCTACCAAAATTTCATGAAGATACTAAGGTTAAAGAGTCTAACTCCAACTCCTATGGAAAAAGTTTGTTTAATATATCGTTGGGTCAGAGTAGATGTGAAACCAAAGGAAAAGGGAAAGATGTTGAGGAGGGAGTAGTGAAACAAATGAAGGGGATCTCTAATGTTGGGCCGAGTAAGAAAGTTGTTTCTCCCAATACCCTTACATCTGAGGTTCAGCTGAAGGTTATGGTTGCCCGGGAAATTGAAGCAGTGGCGAAAACCATGGGTGATGTCAACATTTCAAACGCGCGAAATGCTATCACGATCGAAAATTCTGAAAGTGGTATGCGTAGAAAGATGTGGACTAAGAGGTAGCCTGCAAAGAAAGGAAACCCAAAGAAAAATAAAAAAGTGGATGTGGAATATGGTAAACGTAACCTGATTGACGTTAGCGTTATTGATGGAACTCTAGAGGCATGTGGTTCAAGAGATAAAAGATTGAAAGCTCAGGAAATGGTGGAGGAGGATAAAACAAAAGTACCAGAGGTGGTGTTGGTGAACCAACAACGCCTAGCCCAATGAAAATGACCAGTTGGAACTGTAGGGGTTAGGGAATCGTCGTGCACTTCGAGCCTTGTAGAGGCTCATAAGAAATGAAAACCCTAGTCTCATGTATGGAGACGCGACTTAAGAAGGATGATGTTCAAATTGTTAAGTTGGAGACTGGTTTTGATTGTTGTTTTTATTGTTGATTGTGTAGGACAAGGGCGTGAGAGAGCATGCATATTGATATTATTGTGGAAGGATTCTCTCCCTTTAATATTTGTTCTTATTCTCTTAATCATGTCAGTGATTTAGTTCTTGATGATACGGATAACTGCCAATGGTCTCTTAATACGGTGTATGGCTACCTAGAGGATCATAACAAAATTAAGACTTGGCAACTCATTCAACACTTAGTCAAGGATGTGGGTGACAGGGTGGGTGTTATGGGTGACTTGAATGGCATAATCTATGATTCTGAAAAACTGGGCGGAAATCCTAAAACGGTTTCGCAATTTGCGGTTGGGAGGAATATCCTTGAGGTTTGTGGGCTGATAGATTTGGGATTTTAAAGGTACTCGTATAGTTGGTTCAATGGTAGCCATGAAGAGAAAAACATCCAGTGTCGGTTGGATAGAATGGTGGCGTCCAATGGTTTCCTCAATAGGTTCTCATCGGTTCGAGTGATTCACCTCCATAGATTTGGATCTGATCATTATCAAACTCGATTTGGAAGTGAATGAGGAGTGGCAAGTCAAAAGAAGTAAATGGATGTTTCATTTTGAAGAAATCTGGAGCAAAGATACGAGATGTGAAGATTTAGTGAAGCATTTGTGGAACAACAACACACATCAGGGGAATCAAAAATTTACTGTGATGTAGGGACTAAAAGACCACTTTAAGAATTTCAAAATTAGTGTTATGAATCAAGAGTTAAGGAGACTTGATAGTTTACTTAAAGAGGATGACAAATGGGATTCTAGTGTTGAATCTATCAAGACCTATATGGCTTTGGAATCACAAAGAAATAATCTTCTGGCAGCAAAGGAAGTAACGTGGCATTAGAAAAGCAGAGCCCTGTGGCTCTAGTACGGTGACAGAAACTGTAACACCCCATTTCGACCCGAATTTAATATTATATTAGAGTTATAAAAATTCATCAACAAACATGTGATATCACATTTTCAGCTTAAAACCAAATAACATAAACTTCATTAATAGAGTACTTAAAAAACAACACAACGGATTCATCAAATTTCAACTTTAAAATAACATCATTTAACTACAACTTTAAACTACTTCAACATGGTTTTCAAAACAAAACAACTTAAACAAGTTCATGAATTAAAAGGAAATTCAAAATAAAAACAAGACATGCGTTCATCCCCCTGAAGTGCTACGTATCAGAGCGACAAACACCAACTCGAAGCTACTAGGTACTCGACTCTGGGTTACCTGCACGTTACCAATAAAGGGCAACATTCAAACAGAAGGGGTGAGATATCTGATAATATAAACAGGAGTATGATAATTAATAAGTAAGCAAGAAAATCATACAATCACACCACTTTGCGCAACAAGTAATATCAACATGCAACTTCAACCAACAACGTTTAACAACATATATAATGCAACTTAAATGTGAATTAACTTATGTATATGCATGTGGTACCATTTGGAGTAAACTCCCAACTTGAAACATTGCCAGTTTATCGAGGCATCAACAACTTATTTGCCAATCCAGGCCAACGTGGTTTGAGCATCCACTCCAACTTGAAAATATGCACATGTATGCAACTTAATAATGGCATACAACGACAACAACATACACAACAACTTAACAACTTAACAACATGTATCAACGTTGGTCAAAGACTTGCAACTTAATAGTTCCCCAAGATCGGAACAACGCCACATATAACAGCTTAATACAACTACAACACGGAAACCAACCGATTACAACTTAATTAGTTAAACTTCTAATTAATTATTTTAATATTCTAATCTACTAAAATCAACTTATTTTATCTTTATCTAATTTCTAGAATCAACTCAGCTCGACCCGGATGCGAAAACATGACGAATTGCCAAAAACTGCACTTTCTGCACACCACTCTGTCCATACGCATATAGACTTGCCCATACACATATAGACTTGCTTCTACGCCACCTCTTACGTGTAATGCTTACTCGTACGTGTAATGCTTGCTCGTACGCGTAATTCCTTACTTCCCTATGCGTATGCTACTCAAATGGCCAGAGGTCCTGCCAAATCCCCCTTCATTACGCGTAATGCCGGCGTAACATGCATGCGTAATGCGTAATGCTTCCTTTGCTACGCGTATCACCATATCTATTACGTGATCTACCAGAATGCATACTAGTTCCACTTTTGTTATGATTTACACAACTTCATCACTTCATTCAAGCCTAATTGGGTTTCTACAATGATTTTAGACCCTAATCTTTTGTATCACTTCATCTAATAATTCTACAACTGATTTACGAGTCCTAAATATCTTTCTCTACATGATTTCCTACAACAACCAATCCAACAATACAACAACATATACAACGACATATACGACAACATGAACAAATCTCATGACAACAACACAACAAGATCAACATATTATACATGACAGATCCACACGAATTTCAACAACAACTCATACAAAAACGCAGCAATAATTATACGAAACTCAAACTACATACGAATTATCTAATCCTAGTTATAGAATTTGAACCCCACCCTTACCTTAGATTGAAGGCAGCTCGAATTCACAGCGAAACTTCCATAAAAATCCAAACCTAACCTCTTGTTCTTCCTCAAGACTTGTTATCCTCTTACCAAAATTATGCTTAACCTTCTAACTATATTTTTTCCAGCTTATTATCACTAAAACCTCACTAATTAGTTAAATTACCAATGGGCCTAAAATAGCACCCCCAACATTACTACTCTCACACTACAATTAAGCCCAACTTAATATTATCTCATTAATACTTATTTTATTTATCCGACTTAATTAACTTAAACAACCCAAACATGGCTTAACCATCAACTTAATACCAACTTAAACAACTTAACGACACAAACGATAAAACAACACCTAACAACAATAATCGAGAAAATACGCAATAAAATTTAATTTAATTAATTAATTAAATATGGGTGTTATAACTCTCCCCCACTCAGAACATTTTCGTTCTCGAAAATCTTACCTTACTCAAACAACACAGGATAAGACTTATGCATCTTACTTTTCAACTCCCAGGTCATACTTTCTCCAGTAGCTCCCAACCAAACAACTTTCACCAAAGCAATCTCTTTGCCTCTTACAGTCTTTATTTCACGATCTTCAATTCGTACTGGCATTGTCTCCACAGTGAGAGTATCCCGTACTTGCACATCATCCATACTAATCACATGAGAAGGATCTGAAATATACTTCTGGAATTGCGACATGTGGAACACATCATGCAAATTCAACAAATTTGGCGGTAAAGCCACTATGTAAGCAACATTTCAAACCTTGTCCGAAATCTGATACGGACCAATAAAACGAGGAGCAAGCTTCTTAGACTTCAACGCTCGACCAATACCAGTTATAGGCGTAACTCTTAAGAATACATGATCACCAGATTGGAATTCTAAATCCTTCCTTCGCTTATCATGATAACTTTTCTGCCGACTTTGAGAAGCTTTCATATTCTCTCCAATAGCTTCACCTTCTCGGTAGTCTCTCGAACTCTCTCTGGTCCAAGCACCACACTCTCTCTCCAAATTCATACCAACACAATGAAGTCCAACATCTCCGACCATACAACGCCTCAAAAGGTGCCATTCTGATACTATAATGGTAACTGTTATTATACGTGAACTTAATCAATAGAAGATAAGTATCCCACGAACCTCCCCGCTCAAGAACACAAGTTCTCAATAAATCCTCTAACGACTGAATCATCCTCTCAGTTTGACCATCTATCTAAGGATGATACGCCGAACTCAACCTCAACTTAGAACCCAACGCTTCTTGCAAACTCTTCCAAAACTCCGACATAAACATCGGATCTCGATCCAACACAATACACAAAGGAACACCATGCAACTTCACAATCACTCTGACATAAATCTCTGCCAACTTCGATACTGGAAAACTCATGTTAATAGGAATAAAATGAGCCAACTTCTTAAGTCTATCAACAATCACCCAAATTGAATCATGTCCTCTTGAAGTATTATGCAATCCACCATGTTAACCCTATGCCACTCTTCAGCAATATGATGCAAAATAACTCTAAATACTGACCCACACAAATTTCCATAATATGGACCACTGTGTGCATGCTCAACCTCATAAAAACTCTTCTAAACGAAGCTCTAATATTTCCCACTCGAATCTTCATGTTGCCATTCATAGCCTCCCAACATTTGACCATATCACTTAAGTTGTTCTCCAACATCTGCTTCAGCTTCCAATGTGCAGATTCAACTTATAAAAACAACAAGAAGTTCAGTATCATTAATATTACCATAAACAACTATATCTAAAAAACAAACACAATACCTATTAGTTGTGGTGTTTCCTAAATGAAACACTTTATTGATCTAAGCTTCAACAAATCTATACCTATGAGGTGTCAACCACATGTCTTTCACATAATAAAGAAAATGTCCATAATCCAAACAGACATGCTCAAGAAATTTCAACTTTTGATGGTACTCCACCTAATCACTAGCTACTACAAGTTAGTACCAAAGCTTCTCTATCGGTTCTTGCATATCATTCATAACATACTCCTTGCACTTCGCTTTCACATTCTTGTTTATGTGAAATCGACAAAGCAAATTAACTGTCGTAGGAAATACTGTTTCAATTGCTTTCATCAAAGCAAGATCTCTATCTGTTAAAATTACTTGTGGCTATAACCTTTGTTTAATGAATAACTGTTTTAATTTATCTAGTACCCATCACAAAGTCTCTGTTTGCTCAGATTCTATATAGGCAAATACAACAACAAATGTTAACTCAGTTGATGTGATACTAACTATTTCAAACAAAGGTTGCATATACTTATTAGTTTTGTAAGTACTATCCATAATTAACACAATTGGGAACATATTCAACAACTTCACTGAGTCTGGATGGGCCTAGAGGATATTTTTCACAACTTCTGACTCATCTTTTTTCCTACTATAATAAACATAATCTGATTCCTCTATCAACTTAAACAACTGATTCATTTCCATTCTAGTTCCCCTGATTTTTTTTCTTCTGAATCTTACTCTTGTGTTTATATATTTGGGTGATTTGAGTCACATTGTCCATACCTTATTCTTTCAATGACTACAATATGTGTCTTGGAGGAACATGACGTTTTGACAAATCAACAATATTTTATTGGTCATCATCAGTGAGTTGACTAACAAACACATGACCTTCAAATCTATCTGGTAAACCATGGTTGTGAACTCCACATTTTACATCGATTTTCCAACCAGAACCATCTTTTGAAGGTGTTAACCTAAATTTGAAAGGATAGTCACATTTTTTGGAAGCACTTTGCGTTTCACTATCCCCTTCTTTTTATTTTCCACCTTTATCACATCCAAATATAACTTTGTCACTTCTTCCTCTCTTTCCAGTATTTGTGTCCAAACGGGTTATTATAACAATGACTCTATTTTTGAGTGCAACCTCCCTAATCCACCTAGTCGTCTCTTCTCTTGTAGGAAATATTTTTGTAGTTGAGAATATTTATGTTGTATCTACACTTGTTTGGTATTTGCTACATATCATCAAAGTAACATTCATGTATCCTAACAAAAGTGACAACATAATTAAAAAATAAAATAAAATATCACGCTCCCAAAAACGTATCATGGTTACTCTCGGTGCAGAAAAAAATAAGCCAGAAAACCCAAGCGTGTTACTTCTGGTGTAAAAAATAACAAACCGGAAAACCAAAAAGTGTTACTTTCGGTGTAGAAACTTTACACACCAGAAATCCTATGCATGTTAGTTACGGTTGAACAAATTATATATTCCAGAAATCCTTACCTTACTACTTCCGATTCTCGTCGTGTACTGTCAAAAAGTGCTTATGGACTCATCTGACTTCGCGGTAAAAAGTAAAAATAATTAAATAAAAAATTAAAAGGATAAAATTGAAAATTTTAAAAATATGTAGGAGTATGGGGTTAAATATAAGAGTATAAGCTAAAATTTTCTAATAATTATTACTGTTAGTTTTTTGGAGCTTGAAATTTGGTTGGGTAGTTTCCACGGCTATCTTGGTGATTACAACGGAGTTTGCGTGAAACTTTGGGGTGTGTTCTTAGGATTGGATCTGGCCTGACAACATAACTTTAAGAAAGTGACTGTTCAAATTGATAATAAGTCTGTGGTCGAAGCGCTTAACAGTGATAATCTTCATTTCACACAGGGCTTGAATTTACTCAAACGAATAAATAACCTTCTTCCGTATTTTTAAGAGGTATGTTTTCAACATATCTTCCGGGAGGATAATTAAAGTGCTGATTTTCTTGGGAAGATTGTCCTATCTAGTTCGTTTGGGGTGCATTGGTTGGACGAATGTCCTCCGAATATGCGTAGTTTGATCCGTCTCGATTGTGCTAGGATATCTTCGAGGCTTTTAGCCTAATTTCTTTGTTTGAGCCTTAATGCCCTCCCATTATACAAAAAAAAATTGAATTTAAAAAAAGTATAAAGGTAGTTAACCCTTAATATAAAGAAATACACAAAACAAGACTCAATAACAACAATTACAAAGATTTGTTAGATAGATACTAGTGTATTGTTTATTTATATAAATTATTGATTTTAAGGGAGGAAAGTATTTTGTGTTTCTTGGTATTCCCGTTGGTTTCAATTTTAATAGGATGGATACGTGGAAGGAGTTGGTGGAAAAATTGAAACGGAGGCTCTCTTATTGGAATAATAAGTTTCTTAATTTTGGGAGAAGGATTACTTTATTAAAATTGGTGCTTTCTAGTGTCTCTATTTTCATGTTTTCCTTTTATAAAGCGCCGATGAAGGTTATAAAAGAGATCACTAGTATCCAAAACATTCTTTAGGGGAGTAAGGAGGGGAAGAAAAAAATTCATTGGGTTAAGTTGGAAGGAGGTGTGTCTCCCTTTTGATAAGGGGGGGGGGTGTCGTTCCCGCCAAAATGACACCTGGTCAGAAGGGGTACAGACGCGAACGGTCGGCGAAGGGAGAAATGGATAGAGTCGCCAGCTAGGCATTTTTATCCCGAAGGAAAGGTAATGCTGCATAAACCTAAAAAAGGATATGGATAAGACGGTTGCGAACCAGAGAGACTGAGAAAGGGGGTTGGTTACAACCTGGGAAAGTATTAGCACCCAGATTGTCCGTCGTACTCGACGGGATCCACGCTTAAAAGATTTGTGTTTTAAAGGGGTAGTGTCAGTGCAAACTGTGTATCTAAGCTGGAAAGAATGCAAGTGTCAGTGCAAAAGAAAAGTGAAGTGTAGTATGAAAAGTGTCAGTATGAAAACAAAATTGAAATGCTCAAGATCATGGGGCTAAAAGAATGAGGCTGGAAGAGGGGGAATATACAGAGACTTTTGTTCGATAACTGTCAAGTTATGCCTACGTATCCTCTCGTGCAATGAGGAAGTCAGAACACCGTAGTTCGACCCAAAGAGACTGAAAGATAAATTGACCTGTGAACTGCTTACTTGTCTATGCTCAAGTGTATGACCTGTATGGCTCAGGTGTAAACTGTCTTGCGTTAGACGGAAGAAGCAAGTTCTCATTTGTGAGTGAATGGGATGAGAAAAGAATCCCGGAGGAGACGATTATTGTTTGTTTTTTGTATTTTCAGTCTTTTATTGCTTTTGAAAGTTTGTCATAAGTTAATGAGCTTAAACCTAAACCAAAGGGTTAGTAAACTCATCACATCCTCCCTCTGATTAGGGGTAATGAGAATACCTTAAGTGTGAAGTCAGCATCTCACACTTAATCACCCTGAAGTAGGATTAAGATCATTAACCTATTTGTTGTTTATTTAGATTTTTTGGTTGCTTTTGTTTAGTGTTAAGTAATGAGACTAAGCCATAATCAGGGATTAAACAGACTCATTACACCATCTTAATAGAAGGATAATAGACGAGAATGTTTAAGCTGAGAAAAACTCCTCAACTTAATCCATGATTAGGGATTAACCTCATGACAAAACAAAACCTTTATTAAGTGGATTTTAGTCAATGATGGGATGAAGAAGTGATTTTTAGGGTTTGTAAGACAACTTGAGAGGGACTTGTCCATTAACACTAGGGTTAGTCCTTCTTAACCAATTAAGGAAGAATTAGAACCCTAATGCAAGGCCCAAGTTACAAGCTTGATGTCTTGATGATTATTAAGTGAATTGATTAAAGGATTTAAACACATTAAGGGTTTAACACTTAGGATTAAGGTTATACACTCCATCCTAATAGAAGGATGCAGGCATAAACTTAATCACAAAGCCTTAAAACCTTTAAGGTTTAGTCCCTGATTATGAGATGAGAAGAGAAGACTCAATGAGACACAAAGGTAAAAGCTAAATGGGGGACTAATCAAAACCCTAATTATTGTCATGCTTGGTTGTTCCTAGGGTTTTTTGAGGTTTGCAAGAAAGATCTTCAGAGAAACCACCAGGAAGCAGATGAAAGGAGCAAAGAGAAGCAAAGTAACTTGCTTCATTTAAGAAGACAAGTCACTTGAAGAAAGAAAGTAAGATGAAGAAGAATGAGCAAGCTCAATCTCAAGCACAAGACAAAATGCAGCAATGATGCATAGGAGAGATGAAAAGAGATTGTGAGAAGTGAAGGCAAATTCACTTCTCAAAGTAACTTACCACCTGAAAAGTTAGTGAAAGGAATGAAATGCAATGCAAATGAGATGAAATGGCATGATGCAAACCAAAACCAGAAGCATAAGTATGGTGCTAATGATGCTATGAGATGATGCAAACATGAAACAAGGCATGAGAATGATCTTACAAACATATGGATGCAAAAGAAGCATGCTTGGGACCATGAATGTTCATGAGAAGTTATGAAATGCAAATGACATACAATATGGCAAATGAAAGATGCAATGATCACACATGATTCTAACATGTCCTAATATGTGTTATGAACCAAATGGAAGCACAAAATGTCATGGTAAGTCATGGTATGCAAGCAAATGAGAAATGGATGCAAAAGAAAGCATGAATTAGGGTTTATGATCAATGCACAAAACAAAAATCAAAACCAGAAGCAAACATCATGATAAAAATTTGAAAATGCATTCAAAGGAACCCTAAACCTATACAAACTCTCTGCCTAAAGGAGGGGATCCAACTCTTAACCTAGTGAGGGTTATGAATTTCCTAAGATTGCTAGGGTTTTAAGATACCTTGCCAAGAAAAATGCCAAACAAATTGAAAATGCAAAATCAAATAATGCCAATTTAATCCTATAAACTACATGTTATGCAAGATGCAATGCAAAAAGAATCATGATTCAACTCTCAAAGGTTAGACAGAAATGAATTTTTGAAGTTTGAATCAAAATAATGCCTTGAAATGAAATTAATTCCATTGAAAATGATCAAAAGGCATCAAGAACAAAAAAGAACTTTGGTTTGGGAGTTGGACAATGTTTCTAAATGATTTTAAATGTTACATGAATTTTTTTGTGATTTTTAAATACCTAAAAGTATTTTTAATTAATTAATTCTCATTAATTAATTAAAAATAAACTTTTAAATGATTTAAAAATAATTTTTGATGCAAAAAATAAAAATAAAAATGTTTTTGGTTTCTGAAAATTAATAAGAGCTTGGATAAAAAATTTCAGAATTTTTAGACATTTTTTGCTATTTTAAAATAAATGAGGAAAAGAAAATGGAATTAAATGAAATAAAAATAGAATTAAATGAAAGTATGCGTAATCAAGGGCCATCATTCAAACTCAGGAGGGAGGGAAAGACTGCGCGCCAGATCCTGTGGCTAGGATTCAAACTGAGCTAATTTCCATTTTAAATTAATTAAACTGAATTAAATTAAGTTAATGAGGATTAGGGTTTCTAATGATGCATCCTGTCCATCCAAACACGCGCGGGTCAAACAAAGTCAGCCCATCCTACGCTCCAAATTCAAACTGAGCCCTAAACCTCATTAATGCACTAATCACTTTCAGGTGGCCGGAGAAGACTTCCGGTCGTCTTCTCCGGCCAGACCCTCACCTGAAAGTTGCTAACTTTCTCCCCAGGTATCTAAAACATCATCTCTCTGCCCAGAATCCATCCCCAATCATCATAGAGCAAGAATCAATAATCAAAATACATTTATTTTTCATATTGAGGCTGAATCGAAACAAAATGCATTTAGGTCAAAAAAATTTCAGAACACGAATACATGCTTATTTCTCAACCATTTCAAAAAGTAAAAACATCAGAGTGATCAGCAAAGCATGAGGAACAATCTAGGAACTTAAAAACTCATTTCTGGAAAAAAAGTTCTTGAGGTACCTGAGCTTGAGCTTTCTTAGTTTGCAATTTTCTGGCCTCCTCTCTTTGTGCAAACCACTCCTCTTGAGCTCCTGATGAAGTCTTGATGCTTGGAAGGAATTTATCTTGGCTGATTTGGGAGTTTGATCCAGTTTTGTTCAGGAGAGGTGGGAAATCGTATTTCTGATTGAGGAGGTTTTAGGGCAAAATGAGGGCAGGGAAATGATCAGGAGGATGTGTTGAGATGTTTTGTGAAGTTTGTTTGTGTGTTTGATGCTTTGGGAGTCAGTTTCGAATGGTTTTGCAAGTTGGAGCAATTTTGATAACTATGGCTTGGAGTGTGTTTCAGCATGAATTGTTGTGTGTTATGGCTTGCCTTTGGTCCACTTATCACTCATGGATAGGTCTGTGGAGTTGGTGTGCCCTATTGTGATTGGTATGGGCAAGTTGCCAAAATGTCAAACTTTGTGTAAGAGAGGCATGGGCTCATAGCTAGCCAAGGACAAATGGGGTGTCTTGCGCAGCAAGAAGAGTGGAGAGCCCTAGGATCAATTATGAAGACAGCAAGCAAGTGGATTAAGGTTTGAGTGAGGTTTTGCAACTTGCTTCATCCTTGGCCCTTTTGAAGTTTCTTGTTCCACAAGCCACAAAAATGAGCAAACTCTTGGTGAATTCTGATCTTTAGACATTGGTTCATGTTTGTATGAATATTAGAAGTCTATTTGGTAGCACAATTTGCCTTGGCAAGTGATTTTGCAATTTTGCCTCTTTGGTAGAAAACTTCAAATTATGTGATTTTAGCCAACTTTGACAAACCATAACTTTTGATCCAAAATGAATTAGGTCAAGTTCTTGTACTTTTTGAAAAGGGAATGATCCATTCTATAACTTTCATGACCAAAGTTTTTTCATTTGAAGCATTTTTGAATCAAAAAGCAAGGGTTGAAAAAGTTTCCCAAAATGGCAATTTTCCATTATAAGTCATTTTCCCAAAAAGTCAACTTTGCAAATGGCTTGAAATTCTTCAAATTTGTGAACTTCCAACATCTTCTATGATCAAATAAAGATCATACACAATCAAAATGATGAAGAACACCCTTTGGTTGGGTCATTGGGGCCCTCAGATGCCCTGATTTTGCACTGGCTTGCTCAAAAAGTCAACTCTTGATCAGATGACTTCCCCATGGAATTTCTTCATGAAAATTGATATGCATGATCCCTATACCATATAGAGACCAATAGAAACAAGAATGACCAAAATTTTTGGAGTTATGGCCTCTGAAACCAAAACCCTAATTCTAGGTCATCTGTGCAGTTAATCCTGGCTCTGCTTCCATGCCATTCTCAGTTCTTGTGATTCTTTGATTTCTTTGACTTTGGGAGGGTATAATATGATGCTTGAACATACATGGACCCCTTTGAGGTGATTGATGACCTTTGGAGTGGCTCAAGGAGCTCTTGGATTGTTCAGATCACAAACCCTAGATGCAGATGACTTTGAAACAATGCAGTGAATCAAAATGCAATATGAGATGCTATGTTTTGTGTTTATGCATATGAAATGATCACAAGCCATTGTGTGAATGGGTGAGGGAAAATTTGGGGTGTTTACAGGGGGGGGGGGTGGGGTTGAGAAGGGTGGATGATTTTATCTTGGATCTCCTTAATAAATGGAGATGGAGGATATTGACAAAATCAAATGCTTTATGGTATAATGTTTTAAAAGCTAGATACGAGGACATAAATTTGACGATGGTGGATTCCGATAATTTTCCGATTAAGGTGAATATTGCTTCGTTTTGGTGGAGGATTTTATGTGGTTTGAAGAAAGAGTTACCGGAGAATAGTTTTATTCCTAATTGTAAATTTTCTATTGGTAATGATTTTTCCCATTCTTTTTGGTTCTCTTGGTGGATTGGTGAAAGTTGTTTAAAGGATATTTTTTCTAGGCTTTTTCTTTTGTCTTGCCTTAAAGAGGTTTCAGTGACGTGTATAGGTGAATGCATATAAGAGAGGTGGATTTGGGAAGATTTTGGGGTGGCCGATCCAGTTGATTGTTATGTTGTGGCAGAGATGAGGGGGTTGCACACTTTGTTGGAAAATGTGTGGCCGAATCTTGTTGGCGATGGTAATGTGGTTTGGACCTTGAGCCCATCAGAGGGGTACTCAGTGAGTAGCTTCTTTTATTTACTTAATTCATTCCGCATTTCTTTTGGACCGAGGAACCACTTTGATGAAGCTTTTCCTAAGATTTGGAAAGTGGTGGTTCCTTATAAGATTAAGGCCTTTGGGTGGAGATATTTTTTTTAATAGGCTTCCTACAAAGGTTGCTCTTTTTAGGAGAGGTTGTGTTTTCCCGAATGGTGGGTTGAAGTGTTCTTTTTGTTCGTTGGCGGAGGATTCTTTAAAACATATTTTCATGAATTGCAGCGTTTCTTTGTTGGTTTGGTCGGAGTTGGCCGGTTGGATTGGTTTTGAGAATTGAAAAGCTAGTAATATTAAGGAAAGCTTTTTAAAATGGTTTGAATTTTCTAAAAAAAAGAAGGGTGAAGAAAGGAAAAGAAGGTTGTGTTTGGTTGACTACAACTTGATATTTGTGGAACCTTGGGAACATAATTATTTTTAGGAATGATTGTTGAAATGTGTTGAATTCAGTTTGGAATATTAAGGCTTTGGTGTGAAAGTAGTCTTATATCGGAAAAATTACTCGGTCAAATTATAGATTTTATGAGTTTTGCAAATTTTCTTTATACTACTTAGATTAAGGTTTAATTCAGTGTAATTTTCTTTTTGTTACGAAATTTTCTTCGTCTTTTTGTAAGTGGGTTCGAGAACCTGTTTTTTCACGCTTTTAATGAAATCCTGGCTTATAAAAAAATTAAATATAAATATTTATTTATTAAATAATG
The DNA here is from genome assembly GCA_963966055.1 of Lathyrus aphaca. Taxonomy (NCBI): domain Eukaryota; kingdom Viridiplantae; phylum Streptophyta; class Magnoliopsida; order Fabales; family Fabaceae; genus Lathyrus; species Lathyrus aphaca. The sequence goes on from OZ014520.1 coordinate 116,364,069, forward strand.
TATTAATAAAAACTACAAAGTTACTTTAAATAGTGTTAGAATTTTAAAACAATATAATAGTTTTTAATTGATCCATTTTAAAAAATTAAAAATACTGGATAACAAATACATATTATGTATCTTTACAAACACAATCTTATAAAGATTGATGACCACAAAAATATTAAATTTGAGTCTTTTGTCATTTTCGACTAACAAACCTAATTATTTTTAAATATAACCATTATTAAATTTAACCATATCTCTCACTTTTTTTCGGTCCTAATCAATTTTGGAATCAAACATAACCCATGTATTATTGTTACGTATTTTTGTTTGAGAATAATATTCTATTACTACAAATTAAACTCAACGAATCTATATTATCCTGCACCGAAGACCGGAAACATTGACCTTATATTACGCTCGCAAACCAATTCAAACGCTAAACTGTTTTTTAATACAACACGAAGCTTCACACAGACACAATCACGAATTGGATTTAGCCAAAAGACAGAGTTTCTGTTCCCTTAAATTATGTCGAACTTCTAGAAGGTCTTTTCCATAGATTGAGATATAAGATATGATCATAAAGGATATGTGTCATGTTTTCTTAATTGGGTTGTGAAAAGAATAAAGCTCTAAACAGCAAGTGGGTCATTAGTGATCAAAAGTAACGGTTAGGTGGGGTAAGAAATCTTGTAAATATACATGAATTATGAGGCATTGGGGCCAATTAACCATTATCTTTTAAGTTTATATAAGGAGAAGGTGGTGTTACTTTGTTACCGTTTACACAGATCCTCCCTTGATTATAAAAAAGAAAAACACAGATCCAAATTAAGATACGGCACCAATTTTCACATACTAGATTCAAATTAGTCTTTTTTGAATTTTAAGTTTGGCTAGGTGGTTAGAGTTAGTTAAGGTAATTAGAATGTGCAGTTAGCTTCAAGTTAGAATGTGTAACTAATTTGATGATCATAGTTTGTTTAATAAAAAAGCTAGTCATATTTAAATTTAATGAATTTATTATCAAAGTAACATTAAAACTATTTCCATTGGACCATCATCTTCATTGTATTAGGTGAAGATTTAAACTTCAAAGAAACTTCATTTTCTAGTTCCACTCTCTTCAAATCAAGTTCTGCATTGAATTTTAAAGAAACTTCAATGGTTAACGTTGAGAATCGATTACAAATCAATTAATATTGATTATATTTAATTAGCCATAAGTGTAAATTATATTATTATTTATTGTGTATACTTATTTTACATATAAATATACAGCATGTGTGATCATATTAGACACATAAAAATACAATCACAACATGTTATTTAGAGCTGGTTGACCCACTATTTTCAAGAATAATTTTTTTTCGTTTCCGCAAATTATTCGGCCATTAGAGGCACTACACGAGCGCACTACCGCTCCTGACGACTTTTTCGGCGAAGTAACATACTGCTGACATCGTCTCCTTCCGATTGGCCGGTACCTAAAATCGTCACCACGATCCGCCCTCCGACGCGCCCTCACGCCGTCCCGTCGCCACAATTTTTTTTATCGCCGACACCGCCTAAACCCTAAACCCTAAACGCTAAACCCTGTATCATGGGCGATACCGATTCCGCCATTTTACGAAGGTTCCACTTATCCCTTGTGAGAAACTCACCGGAACCGCCAACTATAATATATGGGTTGGAGCTGTCAATATGTGGTTTCACGGTCAAGGATATGATGATCACTTAACTACAAAATCCGATAGTATTCCAGCCATCAAACACGATAAGTGGAAACAAACCGACGCTTCTTTATGCACGGTGTTATGGTTTTCCATAACAACTAATCTCCAAGCACAATATCAAGCCTTTACCACCTGCTATGAGGTTTGGGAAAAGGCTAAAAAAGTGTTCTCCAATGATGTCCACAATCTTTATAGTGTGATCACCAAACTCAACTCTTTGAAATTGGAGAATATGGATATGCAAGCCTATCTGAGTAAGATGGATGCGTTAAAGGAAAATTTTACAATCCTGATGCCCTTTACCAAAGATCCACCAACTTATGTTGAACAACTGTCGCTCCCACCAAATGAGGCTAAGTCAAATGGGGTACAGACGCGAACGGTCGGCGAAAAGAGAAGGAAAGAATAGAGTCGCCAGCTAGGCATTTTTATCCCTAAGGAAAGGTAATGCTGCATAAACCTGAGAAAGATATGGATAAGACGGTCGCGAACCAGAGAGACTGAGAAAGGGGGTTGGTTACAACCTGGGAAGGTATTAGCACCCAGATTGTCCGTCGTACTCGACGGGATCCACGCTTAAAAGATTTATGTTTTAAAGGGGGTAGTGTCAGTGCAATCTGTGTATCAAAGCTGGAAAAGAATGCAAGTGTCAGTGTAAAAGAAATGTGAAGTGTATAAGAGAAGTGTCAGAACAGGAATGAAATGCTCAGGACTATGAGGCTTAAAGAATAATGCTGGAAAGAGGGGGAATATACAGGGACTTTTGTTCGATAACTGTTAAGTTATGCCTACGTATCCTCTTGTGCAATGAGGAAGTCAGAACACCGTAGTTCGACTCAAAGAGACTGAAAGATAAATTGACTTGTGAACTGCTTACTTGTCTATGCTCAAGTGTATGACCTGTCTGGCTCAGGTGCAAACTGTCTTGCATTAGACGGAAGAAGCAAGTTCTCGTTTGTGAGTGAAGATGATGAGAAAAGAATCCCGGAGGAGACGATTATTGTTTGTTTTTTGTGTTTTCAATCTTTTATTGCCTTTTGGAATTTGTCATAGGAAAATGAGCTTAAGCCTAAACCAAGGGTTAGTAAACTCATCACATCCTCCCTCTGATCAGGGGTAATGAGAATACCTTAGGTGTGGAGTAAGCACCTCACACTTAATCACCATGATGTAGGATTAAGATCATTAACCTACTTGCATTTATTTAGATGTTTTTGGTGTTTTTGTTTAGTGTTAAGTAATGAGTTTAAGCCATAATCAGGGATTTAATGGACTCATTACACCATCCTAATAGAAGGATAATAGATGAGAGCATTTAAGCTGAGGAAGGCTCCTCAACTTAATCCATGATTAGGGATTAACCTCATGACAAAACAAAGCCTTTATTAAAGTGGATTTTAGTTAATGATAAGATGAAGAAATGATTTTTATGGTTTGTAAGACAACTTGAGAGGGACTTGTCCATTAACACTAGGGTTAGTCCTTCTTGACCAATTAAGGAAGAATTAGAACCCTAATGCAAGGCCCAAGTTACAAGCTTGATGTCTTAGTGATTATTAAGTGGATTGATTAAAGGAATTAAACACATTAAGGGTTTAACACTTAGGATTAAAGTTATACACTCCATCCTAATAGAAGGATGCAGGCATAAGCTTAATCACAAAGCCTTAAAACCTTTAAGGTTTAGTCCTTGATTATGAGATGAGAAGAGAAGACTCAAAGAAAACTCAAAGGAATGAGTCTAAGGGGGACTAAACAATCCTAAAATGTTATCATGCTTTGAAGTCCTAGGGTTTGTGAGGCTTAAGAGGAGAAATCTTCAAGGAAGCCACCAAGGAGAAGCAAGATAGAAAAGGGGTGAGATGAGAAGAGAAAAGAGGGAAGAGAGGCACAAGTGAGCAAGCTCACTCAAAGACAAGTAAAAATTCAGCAAGGGTGTGAAATGATGAGGTGAGAAGAAGTAGGAGGTGAAGGCAAATCCACCTCCCAAACAAACTTACCATTAACCTGAAAAGTTAGTACAAGATGCATAAAGGAAGAAATGAGATGAAACAATGCATATGGATGGGCAAAGGCCAAAGTCAGAAACATACACATGATGCAAATGATGTCAAGAGATGGTGCAAAGTCATACAAGATGCATATATGTGAGCATACAAGAGAATGGATGCATATGGAGCATGCCTTGAACCATGAAAGTTCATGAAAACTTATGAAATGAAATGAAGGTATGACATGTCAAATGAATGATGCAATGATCAAACATGATTCTAATATGTCCTAAGATGTCCTATGAATCATATGGATGCACAAAATGTCATGACAAGTTCTTGTATGCAAGCAAATGAAAGATGGATGCAAAGGAAGGCAAGAATTAGGGTTTACATACAATATGCAATGCAAAAATTCAAAATCAGAAGCAAATGACATGATAAAAAATTGAAAATGGGATCAAAGGAACCCTAACCCTACACAAGTTCACTGCCCAAAGGAGGGGACCTAACTCTAATCCTAATGGAGGTTGTGATTTTTCAAAGTCAACTAGGGTTTCAAGGCACCTCAAAAGAAAAAAATGCTCATCAAATTGAAAATGGAAGATAAATTCAAACCAATTTTACCCTAGAAACTACATGCTATGAAGAATGCAGTGCAAGAAGAACCATCATCAAACTCTTCATGGTTAGGCAGAATGAATTTTTCTAAGTTTGAACAAAAATATTGCCTTTAAACAAATTTAATTCCAATGAAAAATGTCAAAATGCATCAAGGACCAAAAAGAAATTTGTTTTGAGAGTTGGATAATGTTTCTAAATGTTTTAAAATGCAATGTGAATTTTTTGGTGATTTTTAAATACCTAAATGTATTTTTAATTAATTAATTTCCATTAACTAATTAAAAATAAACATTTAAATGATTTAAAAATAATTTTTAATGCAAAAAATAAAAATAAAAATATTTTTGGGTTCTGAAAATTAATGAAATGTTTGACAAATAAAATCAGAATTTTTCAATGTGTTTTCCTATTTTTAAAAATTCGTGGAAGTTAAATGAAAAGAAAATGAAATAAAAATTTAAATAAAAGAAAGTAGGCTGATCCAAGAGCTGAGATTCAAATGGATTTGGTGGGAGTTGACCCGCGCCAGATCCTAAGGCTGTAATTCAAACTGACTAAATTAAATTAAACCTAATTAATTAATTTAATAAATCAGGATTAGGGTTTTAATGATGGATCTGGGCCACTCATTCGCGCGCGGGCCAACACGGGTCAACAGGATCTATGGCTCACATTCAAACTGAGCCCTAATCACAATTAAGGCATTAATGACTTTCAGGTGGCCGGAAATGACCTCCGGTCATCTTCTCCGGCCACACCTCCCCTGAGATTTTTCCAAATCACTCCCTAGGCCATTTCTGGAGCTCTAAAGCTCCATATTGCTTCCTCTCACCTCCCTAAACTCATCCCTAACATCAAACTCCATTTCTTTTCACTCACAAACAAGATTCGAATCAAAATGCAAAAACGGCAGAAATTTCAGAACAACCATACAACTTCATTTCTCAACCATTTTAAAAAAAACAAAGCTCAATGCACTCAGGGGAACAAGCTTAATCATTTAATAACTTAAAATAGAGCATCTGGAAAAAATGATTCGCATGACTACCTGAGATGGAACTTTCTATCCAGGAGCTTTCTGACTGCCTATTTGCTTCAAAATGGCTCCAATGATCTTCCTGAGGAAGCTTTGAAGCTTAGTTGGAGTGTATTGTGGCTGGTTTGTGAGATTGATGAAGTTCTGACCAAGGGGAATGAAAAATCGTATTTGTGTTTGTGGGCTTTTCAGGGCAAGATGAAGGGTGGTTTATGCTCTATGAAGCTTTTCTGAATGGATGATGAAGTTGGTTTTGAGGTTTTATGTTTGTGTGATGAGATTCGAAGGAAAATGTCAAGAGGAAAGTTTTTTGGGAACTATGGCAATGCTTTGTATTCAAGCTTGCTTCTTGTGTGCTTTTAGTCTCACTTTTTCCACTTATCAAACTGTGATAGGGCAAAGGGTTGGTGGTGGCACAATGTGATTGGCATGGCCCCTTTTGCAAAAAGTCAAGTCTATGTGTACTATAAGGTATGGGCTGTTTTAGGGCTAGAACAAAAGCATGTCTGCTGCAGCTTGATTCAAGGATGACCATGGAAATGAATTTGAGGCCAATTTGCAAGTGGATTAGAGTTTATGTGAGGTTTTGTAAATTCCACAAAGTTTGGCCCTTTGGAAGTTTCTCAATGATCAAGGCATGGAAATGGGCAATTCTTTGGTGCATTCTGAATTTTAGGTCATGACTTATGTTTGTGTAATGCTTAGAAGTTGATTTGAAGTCACAATTGGCCTTGGCATGAAGTTTTGCAACTTTCCCCTTTTGGTGCTTAAGTGAAATTTCATGATTTTTCCCAACTTTGACAAGCCATAACTTTTGATCCATAATGAATTAGAATGAGTTCTTGTACTTTTTGAAAATGGGAGGATCCATTCTACAACTTTCATGGCCAAAGTTTTCTCATTTGAAGCATTTTTGAATCAAAAAGAGGAGGTTGAAAAACTTTCCCAAAATGGCAAGTTTGCATTATAAGTCACTTTCCCAAAAAGGCAACTTTGCAAATGACTTGAAATTTTCCAATTTTGTGAACTTCTAACATCTTCTATGATCAAATAAAGATCATACATATTCAAAATGATGGAGAAACCTCTTTGGTTGGGTCACTGGGGGCCTCAGATGCCCTGATTTTGCATTGACTTGCTCAAGAAGTCATCTCTTGATCAGATGCCTTCCCCATTGAATTTCTTCATGAAAATTGATATGCATGATCCTTATAACATATAGAGACCAATAGAAACAAGAATGACCAAAAATATTTGGAGTTATGGCCTCTGAAACCAAAACCCTAATTCTAGGTCATCTGTGCAGTTAAACCTGGCTCTGCTTCCATGCTTTTCTCAGTTCTTGTGATTCTTTGACTTTCTTGACCTTGTGAGGATATAATATGATGCTTGAACATACATGGACCCCTTTGAAGTGATTGATGACCTTTGGAGTGGCTCAAGTAGCTCTTGGATGGCTCAGATCACAAACCCTGGATGCAGATGACTTAGAACCAATGCAATGAAACAAGAATGCAATATGAGATGCCATGATTGAACTTATGCACATGAAAAGTTCACAAGCCATGGTGAAATGAGTGAGGGAAAATTTGGGGTGTTTACAGCTGCCACTATTCAAGCATGAGTTAGCTGTGCAGGATGTAAGCAACGGCTTAACAGGCAAACAAGATAACTTGTGGTTGAATACCAAAGACAATCCAAAATTTGCACTCACAGAATGAAGAAGGAAATGGATATAGATTGTAAAAGGAAATAAAGTATGTTTATAAAGTGCGGGCGACGGAGGACGACCGCCGAGAAGAGGATGACTGGTGGGGATAAAGCAATGACGGGGACGACCGACATGCTGGGGAAAATGCAGGGAATAAAGCAATGGCGGGGACGGCCGACAAGCTGGGGATATAAGAGATTATGATGGGGACGACCATCAGGTAAATCCATAAGAATCTCCGGGGATTATAGGTAAATGATGGGGACGACCATCAAGCTCAAGGCATAAATGAAATAAATGATGAGGTACGGTCATCAAAGGTGAAGGACGATCACCTGGCAGGGTACAGCTGCTCTGTTGGGGAAATGATGAGGGACGGTCATCTATTGGTGAAGGACGATCACCTGGCACGGTATGGTTGCCAAAAGTATCACGACATAGGACGAATGTCGGATGAAAAGGTCGACGATAGGGACGGCCATCGGATAAGCATGATGAAGGACGATCATCAAGAGGCGAAGGACGATCACCTAGCAGGGTACGGCTGCTCTCGGGATTTATCATGACATAGGACGAATGTCAGATAACAAGGTCAACGATGGGGACGGCCATCAGATAAAATGATGAAAGACGATCATCAAGAGGTGAAGGACGATCACCTAGCTGGGGAAGGCTGCTAAAAATATCACGACATAGGACGATTGTCGGATAAGAAGGGGTTCTAATGAATAGAGACTCCTCTGGGAATGATGAAGGACGATCATCAAAAAAAAAAAGGTGAAGGACGATCACCTGGCAGGGTACGGCTGCCAGAAGGTATCATGACATAGGACGAATGTCAGATAGAAAGGAAATAGTTTATCAAGATTTGTTGGGAATTCTTCTGGGGAAGGGTAGACACAGACGAGTGTCTAAATTCAAGAGATAAGGGTATAAGTGTTTGACACTGTGTATAGATTTAAAGATGCGGACGAGCATCCTTAAGACTATGATACGGACAAGTATCAGTAGAAACAAGCGCTTGACGCGTGTTCAGAGATGATGATACGGACGAGTACCAAATAGTTAACAAAGAACACGGACGAATCTGAGGGGATATAAGTGGCATATACAAGATACGGACGAGTATCGGTATGAGTAAAAAGTATGAGTGGGACACAGACGAGTGCTCAACTTGCTGGGGAGAACACGACACGGACGGGTGTCGGAAGAAGTGTATTATAAATAAGTATTTGATTTACAAAGTGTTTAGGAAACTATGCTGGAGAAGGTGACACGGACGAGTGTCAGGGAATTGTATATATATGTGTTTGTGTTAGTGAGTGCAAATGGGACGTTTCGGCTTTCTGCTGGGGCGTATGACACAGACGAGTGTCAAGAAGCATCTGTAGTATAAGCATTTGTTTGCTCGGGTAATTTTACTGGGGAATGATGACACGGACGAGTGCCGAAAGGAGTGTGTATCTGTATCTGTGAGGGAAATGCTTTGGCTCTCTGGTGGGGAATTGGGAAATATTTTGTATATTGTTGATGGACTGTCAGTATTTACAAGTGTTTGGTCCGACGCATGGCTTATGATTATGCAATATGTTTGATTTTTGCCGTAATGCTCCGTATTAGACGGAATGCTACGCTCTGTGGGGAAAATATGATGTGAATGCTATGATTATGCAAAGATAACGATCGGGGATTTGGATCCCGTTGCTGCAGAGATCTCTGGCTGATTTGCTTGAAATGGATATCCCAGCTGGGGATGAGATCATTGGTAGATCTAACGTATATGACTCTGCTTGGGGAAGTAGGTCATTGATAAACCTATCTTGGTAATGAGGGACCCAGCTGGGGCCTATAGAAGCTTTCTTTACTTTGTTGTGAGACCTTCAGGCGTTGCTCTTCTGGATAGAGGCTGAAACTCTGTGGGGATATGGTTCTCTGTCTAGCACTTGGCTGGGGAAGAAGAAAGATCACTGGAAGATCTTTCTAGAGATTTCTGTGGGGATCCTGCTGAGGATGATACTTGACAACTCAGCTGGGGATATGAGCACCTTCTGGTACTGCTCTGAAGGAAATGTTGGAGAAGTGATGCCTGGAAGCCCTGATGGGGAGAAAGCATCTCTGGTGATGTTTGGAAGGTGTGCTGAGGAAACAATGATTTGGCAGCCTACTGGGGAGAAGCTCTCATGCCCCATGTTGCGCTTTGGATTACCTGCAATCCTGTAAAGACAAAGAAACGCACAAGTACCCCTAGGTATCCCTCACTAGGTTCCATCATAAGAGTTTAGACACTCCCGGGAGTCAATATATTTCCTGCAAGCATGTAGTTTAGGAAAGACGCATCTGTATTTATGTGATCAGTATATCGGACATTTTGCAAATAAAAGAGTTCGAGACAGTGTGTGACCGAAAATCTGATTTTATTAATTTGTGTGCCCTGAATTGGCAAGATACAGTCATAGAAACAAATCCCCTAAAATGAGGAGATTGTTACAAATTGAGAAACAAAAGACGCTGGCAATGCTGATGACGCTTCAAGGAGCTTCCTTTGCTATGACCCGTATGACCTTGACGTTCTTCTCATCTTGCTTTCTGAAGAAGGTTGATTCTGACCGATGCTTTAACCTTTCGAAGCTTGCCATGTTGTAAGTGATACAAACGAATTCAGAATGCAGTTGTTCGCTTATTCCCTTATTTTGCGTGGATCGCCCTTTCAGGTTTTCAATCCACCGGGATACCCATTTTTGCCTGAGTTGTCCAATGCAGCTTTTCAACTCAGCGGGTGTACATTTTTTATTATTTATTTTCCCTTATTTTTGCCCGAGTCTTTTATTCTGTTTTTGACTCGCCGGGATGCCCTATTTTTGCCTGGACTTACATTCTGTTTTTACGTCCAGCGGGTCATTTTATGCGAAGTATTTTTTAACTGCGTCTGAATTCACAGGGGACGGGAAGTCTTCACCATCCATAGTACTGAGCATCAGTGCTCCACCAGAGAAAACTTTCTTTACTATGAATGAACCGTCGTAATTCAGAGTCCACTTGCCCCTGTGGTCTGTATGAGGAGGGAGGAGTCTTTTCAGCACAAGATCTCCTACTTGGTACTCTCGAAGCCTGACTTTCTGATCGAAGGCTTTCTTCATTCTTTTCTGATACAGCTGCCTATGACAAATTGCAGCCAACCTCTTCTCTTCAATCAGATTCAGTTGTTCGTATCGGGATCGGACCCACTCTGCTTCATTCAACTTAACATCCATCAGTACCCGCAGGGAGGGTAATTCAACTTCAACAGGTAGGACTGCCTCCATACCATACACAAGCTGATACGGTGTTTCCCTAGTGGATGTTCTGATTGACGTACGGTACCCATATAAGGCAAATGGTAGCATTTCATGCCAGTCTTTGTAGGTGACCACCATCTTTTGTACAACCTTCTTGATATTCTTGTTAGCTGCCTCTACAGCGCCATTCATCTTCGGCCTGTAAGGAGAAGAATTGTGGTGTTGGATCTTGAAGTCCCGGCACAGTTCTGCCATCATTTTGTTGTTCAAGTTGGAACCATTATCAGTAATGATTCGCTCGGGCACTCCATACCGGCAGATGATGTCTCTCTTTAGAAATCGGGCTACCACCTGCCTTGTAACATTTGCATATGAAGCTGCTTCGACCCACTTGGTAAAATAGTCAATGGCTACCAGGATGAATCTGTGGCCATTTGAAGCAGTCGGTTCAATCTTTCCAATCATATCAATGCCCTACATGGCAAAGGGCCAGGGTGAAGACATCACATTCAAAGGATTTGGAGGCACATGCACTTTATCCGCATAAATCTGGCATTTATGGCATTTTCTGGCATAAGCACAACAGTCTGCATCCATTGTGATCCAGTAGTAGCCTGATCTTAACAACGTTTTAGCCATAGCATGCTGTAACACGGTGGGAGAACTGACTTTAAGTAATGTTGCGGATAGCAAGAGTCGCCACCGACTTTTATTTTATCCATAAGGAAAGGTTATAAAAGAACAGGAAAGACCTTAGAGATATTTTTTGGGTCCGGGGGGTAGGTTATGAAAAGGGAAGGTATTAGCACCCTTTTCATCCATGGTTATCCATGGGCTCTTAAGTACTTAAGCTCACTTTAAATTGTTTTTGAAAGTGTAGTGTGTGCATAGAAAATTTTCAGAATAGTTAATAAATAATCCATGTACGGATGTGTAAAAACTTGTTTGAAAATTTGTTTGAAAATGTTAAGTGTTTGAAAATTTTTTGAAGTGAGCAAGTACATAAGAGGAACCTACCCTAGAATTTAAAGTCTTTCTTGTTCTTTTTTCCTTTCCTTGGTAGGACTATCCCTACTATTAAGGAGTAGGTAGTCATTACCTTGGATGTTAAGGGACATATGAGGGTCATTCTGATTTTGAAAGCCATTGTGGGGTGTAATAAGCAAACTGGAGGGACTATCATCATTTTTCGAAAGGGACTCGATTCGTAAAGGCAACCATAAGAGACTTTGATGATTTTCTATTTTTAAGGGACTTGCTTTATACACCCCGCTTGACCATTATTCGTAGGCAACTTGAGGGATAACCTTAGGAAGTGAGACGGCGATTAAAATCGACTTACGTGTGTGACGTGTTTAATTTAATTTATCTTATATTAAAAATTATCTAAATTTATTTTTTAAATAACAAACATATTTTACACTCCCTAATTACTAACCATGACAAAAAGAATTAAATAATTTCAAACTTACATCCAAGAAGCAATTACAACATTATAATAAATAAATACCAAGCAAAATAGTTAAATAGCAAAATAAATATAAATAAGCAATAAATAATAAAATATAAATAATAAGGGGTTAGTAATAAGCAAGAAAAAAGAATTAGTAATAAAAATGAGAAAAAATTGAGAAATAGTAAAAATTATAAAGTTAGTGAAATAATAAGCATAAAAATAATAATTAATGAATTAATAATGTAAATTAACAAAACAAATTAAATAACATGGTTAGTAATAATAAACAAAATTAATTAAGATATTATAAGAAATTAACAATTTTTAATATGAACGATTATATTTAAAAAAACAAACATGAACAAACAATTATTTTAATTTACAAGTTATTAGGTTATTTTTAAATATATTATAGCCACAAAACTTAATTATTATAAATTCAATTATTTCTAAGCAAAAGTTAAAAAAATATTTACTTAATATATAAAGAGAAAAATAAATTATAAGTATATTTATAAAAAAAACTTTAATTTCTAATAATATGAAACATATTTATATTTTAGATGAGAGAAATAATTTATAATTATATTTATAATATTTACATGAATCATACTAAACAAATATACATTATAATTACATTAGAGAATAAAATTAAAAAAAATAGAATTAGATTTGTATTTTAAAAATATTTTTAGAGTTTTATAAAATTAGGGTTTTATTTGAGAAATAATTTTTAGGGTTTAGAATATACAAAATAATTTTAACTAATATATACATATTTTATAATATAGAAAATAATGAAATGTTATAATTTTAATTTATTTTAATATAGGATATTAACTAATTAGAAAATAATAAGAAAAAGAATGAGAAGAGTAAAAACCTGATGGGGCTGGGGTTTGAACCCAGTCCCCTATGCTTGCAGCCAAGAGATCACACCACTGGGCCATCCATGCGCAGGCAAGAGATGAGAGAGTGAGATTTGTTTTGTTCCTTATGATGCAAAATCCAGAAAATAATGAGAACCAAAAAGGCCTGGGGGAGGATTGAACCCAGGACCTTAAGTATACAAGAATGCGCACGCTACCACCCGGCTGGAAGAGCCAATCTGCTAACATGTTAGCTACAAACAATAATATATGAAACACAATTTAAATGGAAACATATCACAAAAAAATTGCTGGAGGCAGGATTCGAACCCCCAGCCTTCACCAACACGCGCATGCACTTTTCCACCAGGCCAAACATACATTTGTGAAATAAATCCAGGATTAATTCATATTATTTTTTAAATAGAATTTGAATTTGAAAACAGGCGTGAACTGGTCTTCTTCTTCCTCCCATCACCTGCGAATTTTGTAACGATTTCTCCTGCGAATTTTCCTGGGAGTTCTTCATACTTCAAAACCTACGAAAAACGAAACTTACACCAAACAGCAATGATTCTTAAAATTAATTACAGTTTTATAATCCTTGTGTCTTATAGAACACTCCTATGTGTCCAGAATTTATTTATATTGGTTGAATCATCAAACCCTAATTATGAGAGCTAAACCCTAACAATGGCCGAATCGGTTCTAGGCAAGGGAAATCCAATTGATTTGTCCAGAATTGTTCCTTGGATCATCACAAACACAAAAACACAAACAAAATTCGTTAATAATGCATAAACAAACAGAATCGAAAATTTGAAATCCATGGCCAAGTTTGATTCGGGTAAGGCAACATGAGATAGTATTGATGCATATGATGGATGCTTTACAACCAGTGAGGTCCAGGGAAGCTTGCTACATCCTTATTTTACCTTTAAAAGCCCTGCAATTTGGAAACCGAATATGAGTTTTCAAAGGATTTTTGAGAATTTGAACTTACACCACAAGGCTGCCAATTCGTGAATGAGGCTAGGGTTTGTGTTATGCATATATACATGAGTGAATTAGGTCAGAAAAACTCATTGGTTATGTGGATATTTGATCCAAAAAAGATTGAAAAAGATGGTGTTGTAAAAGTCAAATATTTGCTCTTGAATGCTTGCTATTTTGGGATAATTCACATGATTTCCTTCTCTTTTGACTCTAATCACCCTTTAAGACTTTCTAGAAATAAAATTAAAATTTATTTTCATGATTTTATATTTTATTAGAATTTAAAATGACTTTTTAATATAAAAATCATAATAAATAAAAATAAAATAAATAAAATTATGAATAAATTAAATTAATTTCGTGCAAGCCATTATGAAATGAATTGGGTCACAATTTGGGCAGCCCATTTGGAAAGAATTACTTTTAAGCCTCCATTTTCAACATAAACCATCACAAAATTTCCCAACTTTGCAAGGGCACATCTCCCTCAATTTTAAAGGTATGAGGGTGTTCTTGGACTTTTTGGAAAGCTTGAAGAGTCCTCTAAACAACCCCATTGGTTTCAGGTCCATATCATTTACCAATCTCAAGTTATGCCCTTTTGAAGTTGTTGACTTTTTGTTGACTTTTGAAATGACCTATAATGTCTTAGATCATATCTTTCAAATGAAGCATTTTTGAGCTTAACCTTCAACATCAAAGTTGTAGAGAATTCAATTTCCTTCAAAATGAGATTTGTATGGAGACTTGGTGATGAAGTATGTGAAAGTTATGCCTGGTCAAAGTTCAGTTGACTTTTACTGAGGAAACCCTAATTTAGAAACTCCTGATTATTGATGATCTGGAATCTCCTTGATGAATCATGATCAACCCTTGATCAAATGATGAATTTTACTTCATATACTTGATGTTGGCAAAAAATCATGAAGTTTGACTTTGATTTGACCACAGTTGACTCCAGTTTGACTTTTTAACTGCATTGACTGATTTTGACTTATCTGATCATCTGACTGAGCAAACTTTTGAGAAAAGCCTTGAAACTTGACATGGGGGTTCTTACACACATATAAGATGCTATGAAACTCACTTGAGGTATTGGAAGTCCATTTAGCCTGATTAAAGTCAAAACCCTAGTTTTGGGTGCACTGCTTAGGAGGTGCATTGTCTGAGGGAATTGTCAACTTCTTTGACCAATTGTGAACTATGTGAACCTTGTGAATCTTCATAAAATGTCTTGTGATACTCATGGGAGGTATTGTGAAGCTTGTGAACCTTTTGAACCTCATGAAGTGGCTTTGTAGATCTCATGAACCTCAGGAAAGCTTTATATTCATTGTGAATCTTGTGAACCTTGTGAACCTTCAAGAAGTGACTTGTAAACTTCATGAACTTCATGGAAGGTCTTGTAAATGTTGAGAAACTTGTGAACCTTGTGAACCTTCAAGAAGTGACTTGTAGACTTCATGAACCTCATGAAAGGTTATATAAGCATTGAGAAACTTGTGAACCTTGTGAACCTTCATAAAGTAACTTGTAGACTTCATGAACCTCATGAAAGGTTATGCAAGTGTTGGAGAACTTGTGAACCTTGTGAACCTTCAAGAAGTGACTTGTAAACTTTATGAACCTCATGAAAGGTTATATAAGCATTGAGAAACTTGTGAACCTTGTGAACCTTCATAAAGTAACTTGTAGACTTCATGAACCTCATGAAAGGTTATGCAAGTGTTGGAGAACTTGTGAACCTTGTGAACCTTCTTAGGACACAAAGTCTTGTATTGTGAGGGCAAATTTTGGGGTGCAACAGCTGCCCCTATTCAATTTTCTGAAACCTGAGGGGTTAGATTGGTATATTTGCCAGTCGTAACCTGGAAGGTTGAAGGGGATTGAACACAAAAGCCCAAAAATTTGCACTCACCAGTGCATAGAGTGATATTGATGGTTGGTTGAACATGATTGAGTGGGCTTAAAGATGCCACTAGGGGAAAGTTCTTCAGCAGTATAATGAGAGTTGTCAGGAGTCTGGAGTAATACTGATGTAACAGCATGTCTTCGTGAGGATAGAGCAATCAATAATGATAACCCTAAAGCAGTCTTGAAGAAATAATATGATTTCAGGAGGATAGAGCAATCAATAATGATAACCCTAAAGCAGTCTTGAAAATATGATTCAGGAGGATAGAGCAATGGATAGCTCTAAAGCAGTCTTGAAATAATGATATGACTCCAGGAGGATAGAGTAATGATAACTCTAAAGCAGTCTTGAAGTAATGATATGACTCCAGGAGGATAGAGCAATGGATAGCTCTAAAGCAGTCTTGAAGTAATGATATGACTCCAGGAGGATAGAGCAATGGATAGCTCTAAAGCAGTCTTGAAGTCATGAGAAGTTATCAGGAGGATAAAGTAACCCTGTGGTTACAATAAAGCAGTCCCAAAGTAATAAGAAGCTCATCAGGAGGATAAAGTGACCCTGTGGTTACAATAAAGCAGTCCTGGAGACCATAAGTTTGTTTGTTGGATAATTAACCTGAAACAAGGTAGCTTTTGTATAATAACATTAGTTTATGCTTTATGTGTGCATGTATGATATGATGCACTTAGGTAATGTTCTATATGTCTATGGATATGTATGCTATGGTATGATGTATATGATGTATGTATGATATGATAATGCCGGAAGCGTCTGGATATCTTCGTATAACAACTGCTGGCCAGGAAAAATAAATCCCGATTCGTTGTTGAAGAATATATAACCCTCCGTCTGCTGGGGATAACAGGGTATAGATAACCTCCCGTTGGTGGGGATGGCAAGGTATATATAACCTCCCGTTGTTGGGGATAGTAAGGTATATATAACCTTCGTCTTCGTTTGATAGTAGGATAAGTATAACATCCCGTCTTCGTTCGTCGTACCCTTATTGGAAAGTACTTTCCCGAATATCCGTATGAGGATAAAAGAGATGGATATAACTTCCAGGGGAGATGGGACTTTATGAAGATGGATTTGTCCTACTGAGGGATTTGTAACTGTTTTGTAGAGATGAACCGGCGAAGCTTCGTTGAAATCCTTCCTTCGTTCGTCCTTAGTAAATACTATTACTGCATTTTCATGCATTTCTGGTAAACATTAATCATATTAAAAGCATACATGCATTTCTGGTAAACATCAATCATATTCAAAAGCATACATACATTCAAACACAACCAATGGACGTTTCGCTTATGTAAATAGGGTAAAAGTAAATCTGGATTCAAAAGATGGAATTTATTTATATCAAAAAATGACCCATACACGGGTAAGTTTGTACAAGGAGACATAAACCCTAGTAAGAGGATTTTGTCGTACAGTTTTACAAAAGAAAATCAGCTATGTGGGAAAACAATCCTATTGAGTTTCAATTCTACTATTGCCATTCAAGTATCTCATCTTCTTGCTGTTGAGACGGAAATGATTGGATTGAGCTTTATCTGTTCGAGCTTGAATAGGTAGTACAACTGGTTGCAGTTTCATGAGTGATCCAAACGAGACATAGTCATACGCTTTAATCCCTAACTTTTGCCTGGATTGCCCTTTCAGGTTTTCAATCCACCGGGATACCCCCTTTTTTTTGCCCAAGCCGCCTTTTCAGGTTTTCGACTTGCCGGGTGTACATCTTTTTATATATATCCCTAATTTTTGCCCAAACCCTTTTGGTTTGCCGGGATGCCCTTATTTTTGCCTAGGCCATTCAACCTAGCGGGTCTCTTTTTATGCGTAGTATTTTTTAACTATGTCTGCGTTTACAGGCTGTGGGAAGTCTTCACCATCCATTGTAGTCAGTATCATGGCACCTCCTGAGAATACTGTCTTGACTACAAATGGTCCTTCATATGTTGGAGTCCACTTGCCCCTAGGATCACCCTGTGGTAATATGATACGCTTGATTACCAAATCACCAGCCTGATATACCTTTGGCTTAACCTTCTTGTTAAAAGCTTTGATCATCCGTTTCTGGTACATCTGGCCATGACAAACTGCTGCTAACCTCTTCTCATCAATCAAATTTATCTGGTCCAGTCGAGTCTGAATCCATTCATCTTCATTCAAGCCTGCATCCTTCATAATTCTCAAGGAGGGGATCTGAACTTCAATGGGCAGAACTGCTTCCATACCATAGACTAAGGAGAATGGGGTTGCCCCTGTTGAAGTACGTATTGTAGTACGATAACCATGAAGAGCAAACGGTAACATCTCATGCCAATCCTTGTAAGTAACAGTCATCTTCTGTACTATCTTCTTAATGTTCTTATTAGCAGCTTCAACTGCCCCATTCATCTTTGGACGATACGGAGAAGAGTTGTGATGTTTAATCTTGAACTGCGTGCAGAGATCAGTAATCATAGTGTTGTTCAAATTAGAGCCATTGTCAGTGATAATCCTTTCAGGGATGCCATACCTACATATGAGATTATTCTTAATGAACCGAGCCACAACATTCTTAGTAACAGATGCAAATGAAGCTGCCTCTACCCACTTCGTGAAATAATCAATAACAACCAGGATGAAACGATGCCCATTAGAAGCAGTAGGCTTGATCTCACCAATCATATCAATGCCCCACATGGCAAAGGGCCAAGGAGCAGTCAACACATTCAATGGTGATGGAGGTACATGGACTTTATCAGCATAAATTTGACATTTGTGACAAGTTCTGGAGTGTTGATAGCAATCAGCTTCCATGGTAGACCAATAGTAACCTGCTCTCAAAATTTTCTTTGCCATAATATGACCACTAGAATGAGTGCCAAAGGTCCCATCATGCATCTCTTCCATAATTTCTGTAGCTTCCTTCTTATCCACACAACGAAGCATAGTTGAATCATGATTGCGCTTATACAGAATGCCATTACTCAAGAAGAACTTGGCAGAAAATCTTCTCAGAAACTTCCTATCTTTGACAGATGCCCCTTCAGGGAATTCCTGAGCTTCAAGATATCTTTTCACTTCATAGAACCAAGGCTTCTCCTCTGCCCCTTCTGTGTCAATCTTATTGCAGTATGCAGGCTTTTCAAATCTATCAATAGTAATCTTGGGAGCTTCATCATCCCAGCTGATCTCAAACATGGATGCCATGGTGGCTAATGCATCTGCCAACTGATTCTCTCTTCGTGGAATGTGCTCAAAGGTAATCTCTTTGAAATGTGGGATCAAAGACAACACATGCTCTCTGTAAGGAATGAGGTTATCATGCTTGGTATCCCAATCTCCTTTAATCTGACTTACTACCAGGGCTGAATCTCCATACACATCAAGGAACTGAATCTTCATATCAATAGCAGCTTTAATACCCAGGATACATGCCTCATATTCGGCCATGTTATTGGTACAATGGAAACAAAGTCTAGCAGTAATCGGGGTATGACAACCTTCAGGGGAACTAATCACAATACCAACACCATTACCAAGTGCATTAGAGGCACCGTCAAAAACCATAGTCCATCGGGATCCTTGTTCAGGTCCGTCATATTGTCCAGGTTCTTTGGTAATAATCATAATGTCTTCATCAGGGAACTCAAAATTCATTGACTGATAATCATCCACTGCTTGATGAGCCAAATGATCAGCAACAACACTTCCTTTAATGGCCTTCTGAGTAGTATACTGTATATCATATTCTGTCAAGATCATTTGCCATCTTGCAATTCTTCCGGAGAGAGCAGGTTTCTCAAATATGTACTTGATTGGATCCATCTTCGAAATCAATAAGGTAGTATGAGTCAACATATACTGTCTTAGTCGGCGAGCAGCCCATGCCAAAGCGCAGCAAGTTTTCTCGAGCAGTGAGTATCTTGTTTCACAGTCGGTAAACTTTTTGCTAAGGTAGTATATTGCCTGCTCTTTTCGACCAGACTCGTCATGTTGCCCCAACACACACCCCATTGAGTTGTCTAACACTGTTAAGTACATAATCAAGGGTCTTCTATCAACTGGTGGCATCAAAATTGGTGGCTCTAGTAGATATCTCTTAATTTCATCAAAGGCAGTTTGGCACTCATCATTCCATTCCATCACCTGATCTTTCTTCAACAACTTGAAGATTGGCTCACAGATGGTAGTTAATTGGGAAATAAATCTTGCAATGTAGTTCAATCGTCCCAAGAAACCTCTAACCTCCTTCTCAGTACGGGGAGCTGGCATCTCTCGTATAGCTTTCACTTTTGCAGGATCCACTTCAATACCTTTGCCACTGACAATGAAACCCAGGAGCTTTCCAGATCTAACTCCAAAAGTACACTTGTTTGGGTTCAATCTCAACTTGTATTTCTTCAACCTCTCAAACAACTTGTGCAGATGATCAAAATGTTGCTCTTCATTCTGAGATCTGGCTATCATATCATCTACATATACCTCTATCTCATGATGAATCATATCATGAAACAAAGCCACCATAGCACGCTGATATGTTGCCCCTGCATTCTTCAAACCAAATGGCATTACCTTATAGCAAAAGGTGCCCCACTGTGTCACAAATGTTGTCTTCTCCATATCTTCGGGTGCCATCTTGATTTGATTGTAACCAGAGAAACCATCCATAAAAGAGAATACCTTATGCTGAGCAGTGTTGTCTACCAGAATATCAATATGAGGAAGTGGGAAGTCATCTTTAGGGCTAGCCTTGTTCAGATCTCTGTAGTCTACACACATACGTACCTTGCCATCTTTCTTAGGAACTGGTACCACATTTGCAACCCACTGAGGATAAGAAGTCACTGCTAAGAACCCTGCATTGAACTGTTTCATTACCTCTGCCTTGATCTTTTCTGACATTTCAGGACGCATACGACGAACCTTCTGCTTCTTTGGACGACAATCTTCTTTCACTGGCAAACGGTGAACCACAATGTCTGTATCCAACCCTGGCATATCTTCATAGGACCAAGCAAAGATCTCCACATAGTCACGTAACATCTGAATCAACCTGCTCTTGACACTGTCCTCTAAATCAGCCCCTACCTTGACCTCTTTTCTGTTTTCTTCAGTTCCCAAATTCACAACTTCGACTGGCTCTTCATGTGGCTGTATAGCTTTCTCTTCTTGTTGTAACAACCTAGCAAGCTCTACAGGTATTTCACAATCGTCCTCATTTCCGTCTTCAGTTTGATAGATCGGATTCTCGAAATTATAATTGGCAATAGTAGAACTGTTATCAACAGGATCCAGAGTGGATGAGGATCTGCATTTTAGTGATGTGGGTGTGTGTAAGAACACATAGCTGATAAAACAAAAATAAAAGAAAAGAAAGACAAGGAACACAATATTTATGAAAACGAAACGTCCACTGATTTTATTGAATGAAGTATGCAAATGAAATGACAGCCCGTAACAAGCACACCATTGTGCCCCGGGTAAGGCACATGGCTTGAAAGTTTTATTGTTCAAGAAATTACAAACTTGAAAAAAACATAACACAGTAATAGTATTTACTCCTGACTAAAGGAGATAGGGATAACATCTTCAGCTTTCCAATTATTGAGTCCAGCACCCACAGTAGGAAAAATCCATGCATCCAAGTTGTAGTCTTCATCTTGATCTCCCACAGCATTGATAACCCCTTGATTGGTGATACGAGCAGCACGAGCACGACGAACAGCCTTCTGGGACTCTGCAGTGAAACCCAAACCAAACTTGTCAGACTTGTACGGAATATCAGGAAGCTGACCCCAAATAGTACAACCACCTTCATCCACCACAGCTCTAGCATCATTGAGGGAGGCCATTGCCATTGTTGGAGGTTTTCTGATGACCACAGGAACTTTCTTCACAGCAGGAGGTGCTACACAATCATTAGCAACCCAGGGAACCACTTCAAATGACTGACACGGAGTCTCAATGTATTCACCTTCCACTTCCAGATACTTGAAAGTGTTTACATGGCTGACAAAGTATTCTTCCTCTCCAAAGACAGTAACAACCTTTCCATTCACCGGATATCTCAACTTTTGGTGTAATGTAGAGGTCACAACACCTGCCCCATGGATCCAGGGACGACCAAGCAGACAAGAGTATGAAGGACGAATATCCATCACATAAAATGTAGCAGTAAACATCTGAGAACCAACTTTGATTGGAAGATCAATTTCCCCATGCACTACTCTTCTAGAACCATCAAAAGCCTTTACCATAATATTACTGGGCTTCAACACAGTATCTTCAGGACTCAGCTTATTCAGGACTTCCTTGGGCAACACATTCAGAGAAGAACCATTGTCTATCAGTACATGTGACAGGGTAGTGCCCCTGCATTCAATTGAAATATGCAAGGCCCTGTTATGATCCCTCTTGGCAGGGGTCAAATCAGCATCAGAGAATCCTAACCCGTTGTCATAGGTCAGGTGAGCAACACAGTTCTCAAATTGATCAACAGAAATTGCACTGGGCACATGAGCAGTCTTCAAAAACTTGATTAAAGACTTGGCATGAGCCTCAGAACACAGCAATAGAGACAACATAGAAATCTTTGAGGGAGTATGCCCCAACTGATCAACAATGTCATAATCACTCTTGCGAATGATTTTCAACACTTCTTCCATCTGCTTAGAGAGATCATCAGCAGCTGGCACATCAGTAGATACAGGCTCAATAACAGGACCTTTGCCCCGAGCATCAGTGGTGGTAGTAGCAGCAGGAGTAACTGCACTCTTAGAAGCAACTGGAGGGGAGAAGACTCTTCCACTACGAGTGATCTTGCTAGATCCAGCAATATTATCAATGTCAGCAGGCATATCAGGTAAAGGCTCCTGCTTGACACCATGGATGTAAACATCAGACCCATAGTGCCAAGGCACAGCTTTGTCAGATGTATAAGGAATAGGACCAGGAGTGGTAATAATCAGAGGAGCCACTCTGGCTTCAGCAACAACTTTCACAGGACCTTCAGCAGTAATCTTGATTGGGCCCTGATGAGTGATTTTGATGGGACCCTTTGAAGTGATTCTCACCGGTACTTTGTCAACCATATCAACCTCTTCAATCTTCTTACCCCGAGTCAGATGATCCACCATACCTTCTACAGATGCTGGTCTTCTTTCAAACACTATAGTATACTTATCCATGAGACGTTGAATTCCATCTCTCAAAATGAAGCAACTATCCGGCTTATAGGTACAATACAGACAATCTTCACGACAACCTGGAAAGATCCCAGCTTGTACTAACCTCTTTTTGATAACAGACAATGGTGTGCTCAACTCCATAACTGAATAGACATGCAGATCTTCATCAATGTCTTCATCAATGGCATTGACAGTCTTCTCGTGATTTGGCATTGGAGCTGTAATCACATTTGGAGTACTTGGTGGATCAAACTCAATTTCTCCAGCATCAATCATATCTTGAATTTTGTTCTTCAAGACCCAGCAGTTATTAGTATCATGTCCTGGACAGTTTGAATGATATGCACATCGTGCATTGGGATTGTACTTGGGGGAAGTAACATTGGGATTCTGAGGAGCCTCCCTCAGAGTAATAAGTTCAGCCTTCAACAAGTGTTGCAATGCCTGAGCCATTGACATGTTGATCTTCGTGAACTGTCTTCTAGCCCTCTGTTGGTTGCCTTGAGGCTGCTCTGTTGTTGCAGGAGTTGGATTTGAAATATGAACTGCACTAACAGACTGATGCCTTCTGTTACGATCAGGTTGACCATAAACAGCATTGGATTCCTTCTTCCCGGTGGGAGGCTTCTTTGCAGCACCTGATGAAGAAGTGCCCACTTGGATCTTACCACTCTTGATACCATTTTCTACCCGTTCTCCTGTCATGATCAACTCAGTGAAGCCAGATGATGAGCTTCCAATGAGATGACTGTAAAACGGACCATTCAGCGTACACATGAACATATCAACCAATTCCCTATCAGTCAAAGGGGGTTGAACTCTTCCAGCTAAATCTCTCCACTTCTGAGCATACTCCTTAAAACTTTCTTTGGCACCCATAGACATGCTCTGAAGCTGCATGCGAGTGGGGGCTAAATCAGCATTGTATTGGTACTGCCTATAGAAAGCTTCAGCAAGATCATTCCAGTCTCTGATGTTGACACTCTCTAACTGATAATACCACTCTAACTGAGCTCCAGATAAGCTCTCTTGAAAGAAATGGATCCACAACTTCTTATCAGCAGTGTGGGGTTGAATTCTTCTAACATAGGACCTCAGATGCAGCTTGGGACAAGAGACCCCGTCATAGACAACAAATGTAGGAACTTTGAACCCAATGGGTATCACAACCCCAGATATCAAACTCAAATCCTCAAAATCCAACCCAGATGATTTTTGTAATTCCATAGCATCCATTCTATCCACCAGCATCTTGAATTTGTCTTCATTAGGCTCATGGTAGTAATTAGCCTCAGAATCAGAGTCCCCCATAGTGTTGTGGAGACTGCCTCTCTCTTTCTCAGATTCTTCAGATTCATAGTCTTCAACCTCTTCCTTGGTCTTGACAGGACCTTTGAACCTTCTTCCCATGTTGAGCAACCCAGCAGACCTTCTAGTCTTCTTAGTCTTCTTGGCCAGCAGTGCCTTCAAATCATCTTGCCCCTTGGACAGGTTCAAGATCAGCTCCTGGAACTGTGCATTCTGTGCCTGAAGATCCTTAACTGATTGTTCAAGAGCCATTGCTGAAATAAACAGCGAGAAGATGAGAAACCTGCGCACAATTATAAACCTGTGATGCAATGAAATGATATGGGAATGCATATGCAATGTTTTCAAGGACCGCAGGATTTAAATTTGCTTAGACAAACACGAAAGTAAACTTTTATTAGTAATAACTTGTTTTGCCTTTTAGGCTTACAAAAAATGAAAGTGAAATAAGTACAAAAGATGGGGTTTTAAGTCTCCCATGGACGTTTCCTCTTTGTGTTGAGGTATGAGTTGAGGTTTCGTTCCTCGTGAAGTAGCTTTGTTAGCTCTAGGACTCTTGCTTGGCTTGTTTTGTAATGAGCCTCGAAAGTATCCCTTTGCTCCTTCAGTTGGATCCATGATCTCTGCAAGTCTTCCATATCAGTAGGCATGTCTGGGTGAAGGATGGTATAAGCTGTGTCTCCTTCAGCAACAGGTTCCATGGTAACTGGTAAGACGGCAGGATATGGCATCATGAGTGTCTGAGCACGAGATCGTACCCATCTGAGATAAGCCTCCATAGGAATAGTGTACTTAGGCTCCAGTGTTTTGCTGTCAATCCTGTTTACCTTTCCCCAAGCTCGTATAAATCTCTGACGGTAACCCTGAAGATCGTTGTCGTAATCAAACACAATGCCCTGAATCAACATGTCATGTGGGCCATCGCTCCGAGCGTAACCAAACTGTCGTAAAGCTAGAGAGGGGTTGTAGGTGATGCCTCCTCTTATGCCTAGAAGTGGCACATTAGGAAACTCCCCACAACGGTCAATGATGGTGACATTCTCCATAGATCTGGAGCACCAATGGATGTCTGAGTGAGAAAGTGACATGATCCTCTTGGACCATCTGAACCCTTGCTCATTCTTCATTACTGAGCGAGGAAGGTGAGAAATAAACCACCTAGAAAGCAAAGGTATGCAGCACATCAAAGTTCCTCTTGCCCTTGTAGTACGGGTGTGAAGAGAATGCAGGATGTCTCCAAGCAATGTAGGCACTGGATTGTGACTCAGGAAAATGTTGATGGCATGAACATCTATGAACTGATCTGGATTGGGGAACAATACTAAGCCATATATCAGCAAGGCTAAGATCTCCTCAAAAGCATCATAGCTCATGGCCTTCAAGAACATTTGAGCTTTATCCATTAATACCTTAGCAAGAATACCCTTGACTCCACTTCTCGTTTCTAGAACAATGTCAGATTTCTTCAGATGTAGGGCTGCAGCAATAACCTCTGGTTTGGGCTCCTTCTCCAAGCCTGTGAAGGGTCTTTGATCAAGAACAGGTATACCCAGAAGCTTAGAGAACTCCTCCATGGTTGGAACCAGCTGGTAGTCAGGGAAGGTAAAGCAATGGTGCTTAGGGTCAAAGAACTGAAACAGCACACTCATCATGTCTTCATTGAACCCTGAAGTGACTAGATCTAGTAGGTGACCATGTCTCTTGATGAACTGGGAATGATCAGACACTTGAGAAACCAACTCTTTAAGCTTAGCAGGTATGCCCACAAAGTTGATCCTGATGGTGTTTCTACGAGCAGAAGCCATGACCTGCAACAAAGAACAAAGATAAATCCTTTGGTCCTTGAAATGGTTAGTGAAAATGCTATGCTTATGATGCATGATGATGTCATGATGTTATGCTCAATCACAAACATGTGGCACACACAAACAAGTCACACCATAGCCCTAGGTTTAAAGGCTTGCATGAGGTTTAAGGTAAGTACCCTCCCCTGAAGTTAGATGGTTCATCCTGTCCTACGAAAGTAACCGGGTTCTAAGGGATCTCAATATCATTGATCCTTCACAAGGGTGGTTGATCAGAAGGCAACTTACTTGCCAACCAAAACCCTCCAAGTTTAGAATCTCAATGAGCGTAGTATCGAGTGTCAACCAACTTCAGTCTGCACCAAAGCCGGTTACCTCACTACTTTCTAAAGGCCAAGATGGGTTAACTAGGGTTCTAAAAGTTAGTTAGTGCATTGACAACATATGGCAACCTCATATTATCCTTAACTTGACTTAAGGAACATAAGCACCAACCAAGAAGTCGCACTAACTATGGCCACCAGATCAACCGTATCGATATACGTCGTACAGTTTCCTTGGTCTATTGCCATTTACCTAAGGTACACTAGGTCCGGGTTAGGACCTTTCACACATAAGAGCACCCCAACAATAATAATAAAGCAAACAAGGCAAACAATTCAAAGTGATCTTAATTCCTAAGGGTACCCCTCTTAAATAGATCCCCAGCAGAGTCGCCAGTTCTGTAACACGGTGGGAGAACTGACTTTAAGTAATGTTGCGGATAACAAGAGTCGCCACCGACTTTTATTTTATCCATAAGGAAAGGTTATAAAAGAACAGGAAAGACCTTAGAGATATTTTTTGGGTCCGGGGGGTAGGTTATGAAAAGGGAAGGTATTAGCACCCTTTTCATCCATGGTTATCCATGGGCTCTTAAGTACTTAAGCTCACTTTAAATTGTTTTTGAAAGTGTAGTGTGTGCATAGAAAATTTTCAGAATAGTTAATAAATAATCCATGTACGGATGTGTAAAAACTTGTTTGAAAATTTGTTTGAAAATGTTAAGTGTTTGAAATTTTTTTGAAGTGAGCAAGTACATAAGAGGAACCTACCCTAGAATTTAAAGTCTTTCTTGTTCTTTTTTCCTTTCCTTGGTAGGACTATCCCTACTATTAAGGAGTAGGTAGTCATTACCTTGGATGTTAAGGGACATATGAGGGTCATTCTGATTTTGAAAGCCATTGTGGGGTGTAATAAGCAAACTGGAGGGACTATCATCATTTTTCGAAAGGGACTCGATTCGTAAAGGCAACCATAAGAGACTTTGATGATTTTCTATTTTTAAGGGACTTGCTTTATACACCCCGCTTGACCATTATTCGTAGGCAACTTGAGGGATAACCTTAGGAAGTGAGACGGCGATTAAAATCGACTTACGTGTGTGACGTGTTTAATTTAATTTATCTTATATTAAAAATTATCTAAATTTATTTTTTAAATAACAAACATATTTTACACTCCCTAATTACTAACCATGACAAAAAGAATTAAATAATTTCAAACTTACATCCAAGAAGCAATTACAACATTATAATAAATAAATACCAAGCAAAATAATTAAATAGCAAAATAAATATAAATAAGCAATAAATAATAAAATATAAATAATAAGGGGTTAGTAATAAGCAAGAAAAAAGAATTAGTAATAAAAATGAGAAAAAATTGAGAAATAGTAAAAATTATAAAGTTAGTGAAATAATAAGCATAAAAATAATAATTAATGAATTAATAATGTAAATTAACAAAACAAATTAAATAACATGGTTAGTAATAATAAACAAAATTAATTAAGATATTATAAGAAATTAACAATTTTTAATATGAACGATTATATTTAAAAAAACAAACATGAACAAACAATTATTTTAATTTACAAGTTATTAGGTTATTTTTAAATATATTATAGCCACAAAACTTAATTATTATAAATTCAATTATTTCTAAGCAAAAGTTAAAAAAATATTTACTTAATATATAAAGAGAAAAATAAATTATAAGTATATTTATAAAAAAAACTTTAATTTCTAATAATATGAAACATATTTATATTTTAGATGAGAGAAATAATTTATAATTATATTTATAATATTTACATGAATCATACTAAACAAATATACATTATAATTACATTAGAGAATAAAATTAAAAAAAATAGAATTAGATTTGTATTTTAAAAATATTTTTAGAGTTTTATAAAATTAGGGTTTTATTTGAGAAATAATTTTTAGGGTTTAGAATATACAAAATAATTTTAACTAATATATACATATTTTATAATATAGAAAATAATGAAATGTTATAATTTTAATTTATTTTAATATAGGATATTAACTAATTAGAAAATAATAAGAAAAAGAATGAGAAGAGTAAAAACCTGATGGGGCTGGGGTTTGAACCCAGTCCCCTATGCTTGCAGCCAAGAGATCACACCACTGGGCCATCCATGCGCAGGCAAGAGATGAGAGAGTGAGATTTGTTTTGTTCCTTATGATGCAAAATCCAGAAAATAATGAGAACCAAAAAGGCCTGGGGGAGGATTGAACCCAGGACCTTAAGTATACAAGAATGCGCACGCTACCACCCGGCTGGAAGAGCCAATCTGCTAACATGTTAGCTACAAACAATAATATATGAAACACAATTTAAATGGAAACATATCACAAAAAAATTGCTGGAGGCAGGATTCGAACCCCCAGCCTTCACCAACACGCGCATGCACTTTTCCACCAGGCCAAACATACATTTGTGAAATAAATCCAGGATTAATTCATATTATTTTTTAAATAGAATTTGAATTTGAAAACAGGCGTGAACTGGTCTTCTTCTTCCTCCCATCACCTGCGAATTTTGTAACGATTTCTCCTGCGAATTTTCCTGGGAGTTCTTCATACTTCAAAACCTACGAAAAACGAAACTTACACCAAACAGCAATGATTCTTAAAATTAATTACAGTTTTATAATCCTTGTGTCTTATAGAACACTCCTATGTGTCCAGAATTTATTTATATTGGTTGAATCATCAAACCCTAATTATGAGAGCTAAACCCTAACAATGGCCGAATCGGTTCTAGGCAAGGGAAATCCAATTGATTTGTCCAGAATTGTTCCTTGGATCATCACAAACACAAAAACACAAACAAAATTCGTTAATAATGCATAAACAAACAGAATCGAAAATTTGAAATCCATGGCCAAGTTTGATTCGGGTAAGGCAACATGAGATAGTATTGATGCATATGATGGATGCTTTACAACCAGTGAGGTCCAGGGAAGCTTGCTACATCCTTATTTTACCTTTAAAAGCCCTGCAATTTGGAAACCGAATATGAGTTTTCAAAGGATTTTTGAGAATTTGAACTTACACCACAAGGCTGCCAATTCGTGAATGAGGCTAGGGTTTGTGTTATGCATATATACATGAGTGAATTAGGTCAGAAAAACTCATTGGTTATGTGGATATTTGATCCAAAAAAGATTGAAAAAGATGGTGTTGTAAAAGTCAAATATTTGCTCTTGAATGCTTGCTATTTTGGGATAATTCACATGATTTCCTTCTCTTTTGACTCTAATCACCCTTTAAGACTTTCTAGAAATAAAATTAAAATTTATTTTCATGATTTTATATTTTATTAGAATTTAAAATGACTTTTTAATATAAAAATCATAATAAATAAAAATAAAATAAATAAAATTATGAATAAATTAAATTAATTTCGTGCAAGCCATTATGAAATGAATTGGGTCACAATTTGGGCAGCCCATTTGGAAAGAATTACTTTTAAGCCTCCATTTTCAACATAAACCATCACAAAATTTCCCAACTTTGCAAGGGCACATCTCCCTCAATTTTAAAGGTATGAGGGTGTTCTTGGATTTTTTGGAAAGCTTGAATAGTCCTCTAAACAACCCCATTGGTTTCAGGTCCATATCATTTACCAATCTCAAGTTATGCCCTTTTGAAGTTGTTGACTTTTTGTTGACTTTTGAAATGACCTATAATGTCTTAGATCATATCTTTCAAATGAAGCATTTTTGAGCTTAACCTTCAACATCAAAGTTGTAGAGAATTCAATTTCCTTCAAAATGAGATTTGGATGGAGACTTGGTGATGAAGTATGTGAAAGTTATGCCTGGTCAAAGTTCAGTTGACTTTTACTGAGGAAACCCTAATTTAGAAACTCCTGATTATTGATGATCTGGAATCTCCTTGATGAATCATGATCAACCCTTGATCAAATGATGAATTTTACTTCATATACTTGATGTTGGCAAAAAATCATGAAGTTTGACTTTGATTTGACCACAGTTGACTCCAGTTTGACTTTTTAACTGCATTGACTGATTTTGACTTATCTGATCATCTGACTGAGCAAACTTTTGAGAAAAGCCTTGAAACTTGACATGGGGGTTCTTACACACATATAAGATGCTATGAAACTCACTTGAGGTATTGGAAGTCCATTTAGCCTGATTAAAGTCAAAACCCTAGTTTTGGGTGCACTGCTTAGGAGGTGCATTGTCTGAGGGAATTGTCAACTTCTTTGACCAATTGTGAAATATGTGAACCTTGTGAATCTTCATAAAATGTCTTGTGATACTCATGGGAGGTATTGTGAAGCTTGTGAACCTTTTGAACCTCATGAAGTGGCTTTGTAGACCTCATGAACCTCAGGAAAGCTTTATATTCATTGTGAATCTTGTGAACCTTGTGAACCTTCAAGAAGTGACTTGTAAACTTCATGAACTTCATGGAAGGTCTTGTAAATGTTGAGAAACTTGTGAACCTTGTGAACCTTCAAGAAGTGACTTGTAGACTTCATGAACCTCATGAAAGGTTATATAAGCATTGAGAAACTTGTGAACCTTGTGAACCTTCATAAAGTAACTTGTAGACTTCATGAACCTCATGAAAGGTTATGCAAGTGTTGGAGAACTTGTGAACCTTGTGAACCTTCAAGAAGTGACTTGTAAACTTCATGAACCTCATGAAAGGTTATATAAGCATTGAGAAACTTGTGAACCTTGTGAACCTTCATAAAGTAACTTGTAGACTTCATGAACCTCATGAAAGGTTATGCAAGTGTTGGAGAACTTGTGAACCTTGTGAACCTTCTTAGGACACAAAGTCTTGTATTGTGAGGGCAAATTTTGGGGTGCAACACATGCCCTCCAGCATGGGTACCAAAGGATCCTTCGTGCACCTCGTGCATCAACAAGTCTGCTTCTGTCCTATCAACACATCTGAGGAGTACCATATCAAAGTTTCTCTTGTACAGGGAACCGTCAGCATTCAAGAAGAAACTACCAGCAAGCCTTCTTAATGTCTTCTTGTCATTGGATGATGCCCCAGATGGGTATGCTTGATCCTCCAAGAAGCACTTAATGTCATGGAACCAAGGCTTATCATCTTTAACAACATCTGTTGCAAATACATATGCTGGTCTGTCAAGTCTGGATACTGAAATCCGAGGCACAAAGTTGGCAGCTTGAACTTTGATCATGGATGAAATGGTAGCCAGAGCATCTGCAAACTGGTTTTCGTCTCGTGGGATATACTCAAGCTTGACCGTTGTGAAGAAAGTCAATAACCTCCTTGTATAATCCCGGTAAGGTATCAGATGATCTTGGTGCGTGTACCATTTGCCGTTGGTTTGATTGATTACCAGAGCTGAATCTCCGAACACAGTCAAAGTCTTGATCCTGAGGTCAATGGCTTCCTCAAGACCCATAATACAAGCTTCGTATTCAACTTCGTTGTTAGTGCAGTTAAAGGTGAGTTTTGCCGAGAAAGGCATGTGAACTCCTTTAGGTGTAATGAGTACTGCACCAACACCACGACCATTCATATTAACAGCCCCATCAAACATCATAGTCCATTCTTCTTCCGGGTCAGGCCCTTCAGTGTGAACAGGCTCTTCATGATCTTTTGCTTTTATGAACATGATGTCTTCATCAGGGAAGTCAAATCTCATAGGCTGGTAATCATCAATGGGTTGCTCAGCAAGATAGTCAGACAGTACACTGCCCTTGATGGCCTTTTGAGATGTGTACTGAATATCATATTCTGTGAGGATCATTTGCCATCTTGCAACCCGTCCGGTAAGTGCTGACTTCTCAAAAATGTACTTAACTGGATCCATCTTTGAGATCAATAAAGTGGTGTGGGTCAACATATACTTCCTTAGTCGGCGAGCAGCCCACGCTAAAGCACAGCAAGTTTTCTCGAGCAGTGAATAACGTTGTTCACAGTCGGTAAACTTTTTGCTTAGGTAGTAAATTGCATACTCTTTTCGACCAGACTCGTCATGCTAGCCCAGCACACACCCCATTGACTCTTCTAATACTGTCAAGTACATGATTAGAGGTCTTCCTTCGACTGGAGGCATAAGGATTGGAGGCTCTTGTAAGTATTCCTTGATTTTGTCAAAAGCCCTCTGGCAGTCTTCATTCCACCTGGCCGTTTGTTCTTTTCTTAACAGCTTGAACAAAGGTTCACAGGTTGCTGTAAGGTAAGATATGAACCGTGAAATGTAGTTCAATCTACCTAGGAACCCTCAAACTTCTTTTTCTGACTTCGGTGCAGGTATTTCTTGAATGGCTTTGACTTTGTCAGGGTCAACTTCAATCCCTTTTTCACTTACAATAAATCCCAGCAGCTTACCGGATCGCACCCCGAATGTGCATTTGTTGGGGTTTAACTTCAGCTGGTACTTCCTCAGACGCTTGAATAACTTCAATAGATTTACCAGGTGGTCTTCTTCTGTGAGGGACTTGGCAATCATGTGATCCACATAACATTCAATTTCTTTGTGGATCATGTCATGGAATAATGTTACCATAGCCCGTTGATAAGTGGCACCCGCATTCTTCAGTCCGAATGGCATCACCTTATAACAGAACGTGCCCCAGGGTGTGATAAAAGTTGTCTTCTCCATGTCTTCAGGTGACATCTTGATCTGATTGTATCCTGAAAATCCATCCATGAAGGAGAACACCAAGAACTGAGCCGTATTGTCGACCAATACATCAATGTGAGGTAAAGGGAAGTCATCTTTCGGGTTGGCTCTGTTCAGATCCCGGTAATCCACACACATCCTCACCTTGCCGTCTTTCTTGGGCACAAGTACAATATTAGCAACCCAAGGAGGATAGCTAGTTACAACAAGGAAACCAGCGTCCCACTGCTTTTGTACCTCTTCTTTTATCTTCATTGCCATATCTGGGCGAGTACGGCGCAACTTCTGTTTTACTGGCGGGCAGTCTTCTTTCAATGGTAGCTTGTGCATGACAATATCGGTGTCCAACCCTGGCATATCCTGATAAGACCAAGCAAAGACATCCACGTACTCCCGAAGCATGTCAATCAGTTGCTCCTTCACTGAATCTTGTAGGCAGGCCCCGATCTTAACTTCTTTCACGTCTTCTTCCATACCAAGATTAACTGTTTCAATCTCCTCCTGATGAGGAGTGATAACCTTCTCCTCTTGCCTTAACAACCTAGCTAACTCTTCAGGTAGCTCATAATCTTCTTCAACCCCTTCATCGACTTGATTGATTGGATTGTCAAAGTCATATGAAGTCATAACAGTGTTGTTGTCGGTGCAGTCTGAAAGGCACTTTCTGCAAGGTTTTAGATTGGTTTATTTTAGTGATCAATTTTAATCTTGTTTGGAAAAAATGAGAATGAAGTTATTTATTTTGAAAAACATTGCCATTTTATTTTTGTACAAAAAGAAAAAATGAAAAGACAGTGAGCGAAAAAGAGACTCGTTTGCAAAAGATGTCCGATATTCATTGATTGATCTATTTGCACAAAATTACAAGATGGCCCGATTACAAAACGAGTCTTGACATCTTGGGCAAGATGCAAGACTTGATGCATGCTTTAAAATACAGGAAATAATAATTACTCTACAGGAGTAACCCTTATAATTTCCTGGGAAGACCAGTTAAGGACTTGGCTCCCCGGGATCCTTGGACGTATCCAGCTCTCCAGGTTGCGGTCGCTTTCCTCCTCGTCTTCCAAATTGTTCACAGCATCCGGGGTGAGCATTCCCCCGCTGACAAAATTGGACTCTTTGGCAGCCTCTGATTGATCTTGTTGAGTTGGTCTGTAACCCAACCCAAATCTGTCTTCTTTCTTTTCCACAGGCAACAGCTTGCCCCAGCCTTGGGCGGTACCTTCCTCAATAACCTTCCGGGCTTGCTGATATGACGTCATGGAAGTTCCCAGTACAGCAAATGCTTCATTAATGTTCAAGGCCTCAAACCCCTGGCTCATGGTTTCATGGATCTCCCCATCCATTTCTATGTACTTATACGTAGCCAGATGGCTAACAAAGATGTCTTCCTCCCCACAGATGGTGATGATTTGGCCTTCCCACTCGAATTTCAACTTCTGGTGAAGGGTAGACGTAACAGCGCCAGCGGCGTGGATCCATGGTCTACCCAACAGACAGTTGTAGGTCGGCTGAATGTCCATCACATAGAAGGTAGTTTTGAAGGTCTGCGGGCCAATCATCACAGGCAGATCAATCTCTCCAAGCACTGATCTTTTAGAGCCATCAAATGCTCTCACCACCAAATTACTCGGACGCAATGCCAAGCCATCATACTCCAGCTTCACTAAGGCTTTCTTTGGTATAACATTGAGCGATGACCCAGTGTCTACTAGTACATGAGACAGAACAACACCTTTACATTCCAAGGTGATATGTAAAGCCTTGTTGTGGTTACGTTCCTCTGTTGTTAAGTCATCATTGGTGAAGCCCAGTCCATGACTGGTATTGACATTTGCCACCACAGTTTCTAGCTGATTAACAGTAATCTCCTCTGGCATGTATGCTGCGTGCAGGACTTTTAATAATGCATTCCTGTGAGCTTCAGAACACATCAATAGTGATAATATGGAGATTTTTGAGGGAGTTTGGTGAAGCTGATCCACCACCTTGTAATCACTTCTTTTTATGATTCTCATGAACTCGTCTACATCTTGCTCAAAAGATGTCTTCTGAGTTTCTTTGACAGTTGGCTCTTCAGACACCACACTCTTTCCTTTTGCTTTGGCAGCAGCTTCCGCTTCGACATTAGGTCTTTGAGTTTGTGAGGCAAAAAGGCGCCCGCTTCTGATGAAGCCTCCGCCTCCCCCGACATTATCAATTTGTGGAGAAGAGGTTGATGAATCCAAAGTGATTTTCTCCCCGTTGCAGTAGAGGTCATAGCCATAATGCCAAGGTATGGCATTACTGCTTTCATAAGGAACTGGTCCAGGCACCGTGATGGTAACTGGACTGACTGCTGCAGAGGAGGGTACTATAATGGTGTGTGGATCGTAGTAAATTGTGACTGGTGACCCGGCAGGAGGTGCCATGGTTTGTTGCTGGAAATTGTTGCTGGGAGGAACCTCTGATGGGTCATAGTAGATTGTGACTGCTGAGACATCTTCATTAATTTCTGTTGGCATTGTAGAAGATTCTGCTGATAAAAAGGATGCTGATGTTGTAGAAGAAATGGTTGTTGAATTTTGACTTGTTGAAGTGATGGACGGAGCCATTGCTGATGATATTGAGGAATCGGTAGGAATGATTGTTGCTGCTGTTGTAGAAGAATCAGGAATTGTTGTCAAAGGAATTGCTGGATTTGTAGGCGCCGTTGTTGAGATTTAAAGGATTCCATCCTTAATAAGACCATCTATGCCGCTTCTCAAATTTTCACACCCGTTAACTGCAATGTTGCAATACCCACAACCGAGCTCACACCCGGGGAACACCTGGCACTCTAGAAGCTGAGCTTTAATTTCGACCAGAGGTGTTCGAATTTGTGCAACACTGGTGATCAAAGTAGATGGTTTGTCTTCCTCAATGGCATTAATCCTTGGCCCACCATGATTAGGCATAGGATTTCTGTTGACATTCGGAGGAGGTGCGAAGTTGAGGGCTTTAGAATCCACCAGATCTTGAACTTTCATTTGTAAGGCCCTACATTTTTCCGTATTGTGGCCAGGTGCATTGGAATGGAAAGCACACCTGGCGTTGACATCATAATTCTTCGGGAGATTGGAGGGATCTGGAGGTGCCAATGTCCTTAACTCAACCAAGTTAAGCTTCAGGAGTTGTGGCAATAAGGCAGCATAAGGCATAGGGATAGGGTCAATCACCCTGTTTGCCTGTGATGGTCTTTGTTGGAAGGGTCTTTGTTGTTGATTGCTATTGTTGTTGTTGTAGGTTCTCTGTTGCGGATACTGAACTTGCTGTTGATAATGTGGTTGTTGTGGTTGTTGATATGCTGATTGCTGAGGAATCGGAGTTGGAAT
Source organism: Lathyrus aphaca (assembly GCA_963966055.1). NCBI lineage: Eukaryota > Viridiplantae > Streptophyta > Magnoliopsida > Fabales > Fabaceae > Lathyrus > Lathyrus aphaca. The sequence continues at coordinate 116,400,315 of OZ014520.1, forward strand.
AGTGACAGCTGCTACTGATCTGTGAACATACTGAGGTCTGCCCCTGCTGGCATGAATGGCATTTGTCTCACCGGTCCTTCGAGGTCCCACAAAAGGCTTCCTGGGATTACTAGATGAACTTGCACCATTATCAGAAATTTTGCCCATTTTTAATAGACTCTCAATCCTTTCCCCAGCTATAACCACATTTGCAAAGCTGGTAGAAGAAAAGGCCTCCAATCTATCAATATATGTTCCTTGCAAAGTATTCATGAACATGTCAGCCATTTCTCTTTTCGACATGGGTGGCTGAACAGCAGCAGCAAGCTGCCTCCACCTCTGGGCATATTCTCTGAAGCTTTCTCTGGAAGATTGAGACATTCCCATCAGAAGGGTCCTGTTAGGAGCCATATCCAGATTGTCTTGATATTGCCTGATGAAGGCTTCAGCTAAGTCCTTCCAGCATCTGATAGTAGCTCTGGTCAGGTGTGAATACCACTCTCTTGAAGCCCCAGTCAAACTGTCTTCAAAGTAGAACATCCACAGCTTTTCATCCATGGTGTATGTTTTGAGTCTTCCTAGAAAAGACTGCAGGTGAGTTCGTGGGCAAGAGGTTCCATTGTATTTCTCGAAGCACGGGGGTTTGAACTTGTGGGGAATTCTCACCCCATCCACTAACCCCATATCCATTACATCGAAGCCCAAGGAGTTTTGAGACTCCAAAGATCTCAATTTCTCAGCAATTTCATCAAACCTCCGGTCATAGACTTCATCTTCTGCTCCCATGACAGTAAATTGCTCTTCTTGGGGATCCTCTTGCAAGATTCTCCCCCCAGTAGTATTTCCTTGCACATTACCTGGGATGTTGACTTCCGGATCTAGATGAGGCCCAAATACAGGTGGATTAACATGAGGCTGACCCCTTTCATTATTACTTGTTCCTCCAGTTCCAGGATGAGGTTCCTCGGGAGTTTGTCTTTCTACCAATGCCCTTAACCTTTCTTGGCTCTGGGCCAAGCCAGTCATTACATCCATGAATTGGGTCATTTGGTTCCTCATCTCCACTCTTTCATTAGCCATCTGGGTTCTGACCTCAGTCAGGTCCTGCTGTACTTGCTCCATCTGGATACCTGGAAGGTTGTTGCGAGTAGGGTACTGGTGCGTACGGTTGACAGGGAACACTCTTCTGCGAGCAATATTTCCTGAGATCACAACAGAGTTAGAGACAAACAAATAATAACAAAACCTACAAAACAAAGCAAAAGTTAGTATGCAATGCAGTATGCTTATTTGTTTTCCAAGGTATCCGGCTTGGTTCTTGGTTTCGACCTTTCCAGACCTCGAGGAAGATGCTTTGATGTTGTTGAGAAAAGAAACCCAAATGGAAACAAACTAAAGTATATTACAAATGATGAATAATTCATAGTCTGTTTTTATAACACATGCCCCTGAAGGGTCAAAATACAACAAAAAGAAAAGTACATCAAATGGAAACAACAGCAAACAAAAAGTCAGACATCAAGTCCGAACTCATCTTCCTTAACCTCCTTCAGAAGTGCCTCAGTCACCGGACCAGCTGGATGCTCTGTAATGGTCCTAATGAGGAGGTTTCTGGTGGCAATGGCAGTGGTTAGCTTCTTGTGCCTGTCCTGGTCCTTTGATCTCTTCAACCTAGCCCTAAGCTTCAACTCTGAAATCTCCTTCTGGGCTGCCAACAAAGCTTCCTGCTGCTTCTTTTCATTGGCCTCTAACTGCTCAATCTTGGCTTGAGTTCTCTTATCTTCTTGTGTGCGGGCTTCAGTGATCCTGACCCACCTAGCCTGACTCTCTTGCAGATAGAGCTCGGTCCTAGCCTTCTGAATTTTGGCCTCTTTACAGGCATTCTTCAATATTTGCTCCCCAGCTCTTGCTTTTCTGATGTAGTCCTCTGTTTTCTCAATCTTGGCCAGATGCTCCACCCTAAGCTTCTCCAACCTTTCAATGTCCAGACGACCATCACTCCTCTCCCAAAGAGTCTTCTTCAAAGCTTGAGACAAATTCCCATTCCTTTCCTTCAGCTTCTCAAACTCTTCCAGGCTGACAGTGGCTGCTGACTGTACTGTAGTTGGTCCAGGTGTGTCCTCCAAGGTGAAGGGCATTCCAGTAATCTGAGCTCTAGCATGGGACCAGTCATAGTACTGAGCTGAAGCAACATTATTACACCTCCCAAGAATAGCCATCCCTTTTGTCTGGATGTTGTCCCAAGCCCAGGATGCTTGTCTGACAACAGCTGAATTAGGTTTCACTTCACAATACAGGGTCTCAGCTAAATCTTGCACTCTAGGAGGGTGAACCAAAGCATAGCCCAGTTGTCTCTTAAACAACAAAGGGTTGTAGTTGATGCAACCCTTTACTCCTATCAGAGGTACATTTAGGTATTGCCCACAGCTGGTGATGATGTCCTTGCCTTTGGTGCTCTGGGTGCACCATCTGATGTCATCCGAAGTCAAAGCAATGAGCCTTTTGGCCCAATTCTTCTGTTGGTGAGGATTCATGAAGGAATCTGACTTAGGTAGGTGTCTGAGCAGCCAAGTGTGAAACAAAGGAGCACAACATCTCACCAACTTCCCCCTTTGTTTCTCATTCCTCTGATGGATGGAGTAATAGAAATCTCCCAGCAATGTGGGTACTGGGTTCCTCAGAAGGAAAAGATGAATGGCATTTTTGCTGATAAATTTGGGCTCATCTGCAAACAGTATAACCCCATATATGCTGAGGGCTAACAGTGCACAGACTGCCCTCCATTCTCCCAAAGAGGCCTTCAGGATGGCCTGAGAAATCAAGAAGTCTAAGTGTAAACCAGGGATCCCAGCTTTTGATGTCATGCTTTGCTCAATTAAGGCAGGCTCCAGGTACAGTGCTTTTTCCACTTCTCCATTGCTGGGAGAAGTCATCTCTGGGTTGAAGGGGACTCTACCCCTGACAGGTACTCCAATCAATGATGAAAACACCTCCAGCAAAGGTCCTAGCTGAAAGTCTGGGAATGTGAAGCATATCAAAGGAGGGTCATAAAACTGTAGGCAGGTGTGGATCATGCTCCTCTGAGAAGGGTCTAGGTCCATAACCATATCCAGGATACCTCCATAATGCTCTCTGAATAATGGGATGTGGTCAGGGGTGATAAGTGACTGGACCTACCTGATACCAGTCAACACAGGCTCAAAGAAATGGTAAGATATGTTGCTTTTCCTGGGAGTAGCCATGAATACTGCTGAAGATGATGAAGATAGCTGCTGATGAAGATCAAGACTGATACTGGAGATGAGCCACTGATAGGCTGATGCTGGTGATGATGAGAATAGCTGAAACAGACAACTGATGAAACAGAGGTCTATGCAGAAGAAGGGGTTAAAACCAAGCCAGATATAATGTGGATACCCTGAAAAACAAATAACCAAATGTTAAATGATGCAAATGATGAGTATGCAAATGATATGCAAGGGTTTGTGATCAAGATGGATCTGATTATCTGTCTTGATATAAAGCCCATGTATGTTCAAGAAGTCCAGATGGAGGTTCAGAAATCCAGTAACCAAGGTGGGGGACTCAAATAAAGAGTCACATGTCCAGGTTTAAATCACAAGAATTGTCCAAAATGAGGTACTCTTAAACAAAACAAGTAACAGGGTATGATGTGGCCAAGGGTACCTGATGAGCTAAAGACGTATTCTAATTATGTGTCTAGCGGTATCATAACTGCAAGTGCACAGCCTATCGAAGTAATATTTAAGATTATCGATCCACAGGGACTTTATGATTAATTAGTGCTAGAGGATTTACTAGTTTAGCTAAGGTGAAGGGTTGTCACGATTTTTGGTTGTTTTTAAAGATTAAAGGCGGGAATTAAATTTATGTTTAATTAAATAATACTAAGGCGGTCGGTATGTAATTATGTTAACTTAGGCGGGTCAATCTAACCTAGACTTATAAAGATGGTTCACTTAATCTATTCTATAGAGGTTACCAGTTTAAATATCTTTAACTCACACTCTCGTGGTCTTATCTCAGATCTTACCCCTAAAGCCCTATGCCTGCTCTCGCTAGCCCATAAGTGTTTAGAAATAATTTTTGGAAACTTAGTAATTCTAATTCATTTTAAAGCGCTCTCGCTGTGTTTAAATTAAATGCCTAACTTTAGCTATCTGGTTAAAATCTCACACTCTCGTGGTCTTGACCTAACCTATTACACTTTCCTTACTCTCGTAACAAAAAGGTTGATTTTATAATAAAAAGTCACAGCCAGAATTTTAAGCTCTTAATTATTTTAAGCCTAGAGTTGATTTTACCGATTTAGTTGATTTTAATTACATACCGCCCTAAGGTGTTTAGCTACTCATTATTGTTGAACCAGACAGAGGCAGAGAAATATAAAACAAAATATGCATAACAGAAAAATAAATACTTAACATTAATATAAATGCAATTTAAATAAAAACCTGAATAAAAATTAAAATGTTAGACTCCTTCTTCCACAGTCTGGAAAGCTTGGAGTACGGACCGGAATCGGAAATAAAAATTACTAAAAGAATTCTGAAGGCCTTGAAACAAATTAAATTATAACAATTTCCTAATGTTGGAAATTGTTATATGGTTGGTTGGGATACAGAAAATTAAAGCAAGAACAATTAAATGCTGGAAATAATAAAATAGGGTGCAAAGGAAAATACGGCAGAGCTTCCGCAAGAAAATTAAAATCAAAACTCTGTAAATTGTTCTTTGAAGCTAGACTATTTATAGGAAGCACTTTGGGCTTGGCAGTTGGAATTGGTGCATGGGCCTCGTAGAGACTGAGAAAATCCAGGGAATAGTTGGAATACTTGGTCTGCGGGAAAATAGGCATGTTGACTTCACGTAGCACACACGTACGTGACCAAGTCTTAGCATAATATCCTAAATTCCCCTTGTCACGTTCGTGACAAGGGTGTCACGTTCGTCTTCCGTGTCTTATGCGCGTCACGGTCGTGAGGGATTGGTGACGACCGTGACTGCTCCTTTTAGCGTGTCACGGTCGTGACTCCTAGGTGACGATCGTGACTGTTACAAAAAATGCAGATTATGCAGAATTCCTCTTTTCTTCATCTTTTAATGGTTGATTTTGCTCATTTCACTTGTGGCTCATGATTTAGCTCTGTAATTGATATACCTGCAAAATGGCAAAGAAAACTCGAGGAATCGGGTGTTAAAACGACAAATATGCGATAAAACGACATTGAAACATAGCAATATAACCGATACTTTTTCTCGTTATCAAACTTCCCCAAACTTAAACCTTTGCTTGTCCTCAAGCAAATAGTCGGTTGGAAATTTTCGAACAAGTTTTCATCGACGCACACACATAACAAACCGTACGAAGAATCATTTTGTCAGATAAACCGGTACTTAGATAAAACACTAACGATACACTAATGACACAAGCAACAAGCTAAGTCGTCGACTTCCCGTTAAACAAAACATTCGGTAATTGCGTTACGATTCCACCTAGAGTCTTTCGATCTTATTTCGCCCGGTTTCATTCTAGCGCAATCACATTAAGCCCTTTGCCTTAGCACGCACGTAGTGGAGTAGCCGGTTAACGACTTTGATCCTTTATAAGCACGGGGTATGGTACACGAATGTGGTTACCCTACATACATTATCCGATTTGGAGGTTGTGGGGGATCGAGCCGTAGCACGCCCTACCAAGTTCAGAACCAGTACCTCTGAACCAACCCGCAATGGACTCCTTCTCATATTTCTCGTTTCTTATATGCGACCGTGTACTTTGGTGCAATTTCTTTTCATTGGCATCGAGATATGAAGGATCATTATAGATTAGGCATCAAATACTTATATTCATCGGCTCCCCACGTGGTTTGTGTTCAGACGGTGCTGACTGCTAGTATAAACTACTAGGGGTTACTTTTGAACTGAAACTTAAGGTGTAGTCATAACAATTATCGGAACGGAATTGCTTAAGTGGGAAGTCTAAGGTGTCAAGACTGTATTGATCTTGTTGAATCGTTCTCAGCTTCCTAATTATGATTTCGTAGGTAAGTCGGGTAATGCGAAGAATAAATTAAAGATTTTTTTCGGTATGGCTAAATAAACGGGGAAAGTTCGAAACTAAAGAAAATAGCATAAATATTACTCTGCTTCATTAAAATACGAAAAGGAAATACAACGGAATGGAAAAGTGCGGAAAGGGAAAATGCGGAAAAATGAAAGGTACCTCTCCCACACTATATCAGACATTGTCCTCAATGTTGTGATATAATAGCGGTTAAAGTACAATACAAACAACGGAAATGGAAAAACATAAACTAAAACTAAGGCTGCTGATGACCACGGCCCCGGCTTCTGGTGCGGGAGCGTCTGGTCGGAGTCGCTTCAGGATCAGAACCGGTGCCGGTGATAGCAGTGATATCAATGCGTAAAGCCTCTAGCTCGCTAAAGATCTCTCCGAGCTTCTCATCAGTAATCCTTTGGTTAGCGGCAACAGCTGAAAGTAATGCATCATGTTGCTCTTTTTGCCTTTGCTCCAATGCGGCATTCATCTGATTTTGCTGATGAATCGCACGAAGGACGTCTTCAAGTGTGAATTCTTGTGCAGGTGGCTGTCGGGTGGAGGACTCAGGAATGTCCTGGACAGGCTCAGCTGCATCCATGGTGTCTTGCATCTCGTCCACTGGTGGATCGGCCTGCTCATCAATAACGGGGGCGTGGCCGGCAGCATCCGGTAAAGCAAATAGCCAGTTGGCTCGGTTGGACGGATCGATGCGGTCACGGCACGGCAAGATGATGTGGTGATAAACAGTGCCTTGGATAATAGGGTTGAACCTGCCATCCTCTCTCTGAGCAATCAAGTGTGCGGATCTGCAATAATTCTTCGTTAGGAACTCTGCGGCTCTGCGAGGCAAATTAATAACCAAGTCACCAAGCTCCAGCTGAATGGCGAGGGTGGTGACAATCCCGCCTATGTAGAAGGGGGTTGCGCATCTTTGCGCTATGGACTGGATATGGGACAGCATGAATGGGGCAGCATTGATGCGCTCGTCATTTAAGGCGCAGTGCAAGAACAAGAGCCCCTTGGAGTTAAGCTTGTGGTTGCTCTCTCTTGCAAAGATGGTGTTGCAGATGATGCGATGAAAGTATCTGATCGTCGGGTTGTGGATATGCGTAGAATTCAGGCTCTGAAAGGCTGAGGCACGGGTGTTGGTGATGTCGTGCCATAAGGTGAAAGCGGTTTCACTGAAGTTGTCCGGCACGCGGAGATGAGCATCATCGCCGTGATTGAAGCCTAGCAGCTCGACGATCCTTGTTTGTGTAACTTCGAACTCGCGGCCGAGCAATCTGAACTTAGCAACGCCGATGAGTTGACTTTGTGAACCGGTAGGAGTGATGTAATGAAACGAGCTCAGAAATTCCAATGTTAGAAGCTCGAATGTAGGCTGGGGTTGACTGCATAGATCCCACAAACCAACCTTCTGAAGCAGGAGCTTCACACTGTTGAGCATTCCCAACTCCCTCAAACAGTCAGTGTCGACATATCGCGTGGGTTGAACACCACGGTTCTGGAATCTGATGAACCTCTGTCTCTGATTATCTCCATGTTCACCATCTCTAAACTGAATTTCTTCCATTGCATGCAAGTACGGGAATGGGAGATGAGAGGTTTTTGAGTTTTGTGAGAAAAGTGTAAAATGTGAAGAAAGTGGTTCAGATTATAGTGCAAGATGTAAATGTGATAGGTTTGGAGTAAATGGAGAGGTGAATGGAGTTTAATTTGGGTAATGGGAGGTTACGGGAGTTGGAAGAGATAATGGGGGGTTTTTGAATGTTGTGGAAGTTGAAAAAGAAGAGGTTTCGAAGAAGAACGGTTCTGTTTCTCAGAATTCCTATAACAGAGGTCGTCACGGTCGTGATGGGGGATGACGGTCGTGACGCGCTAATTAGCTTGTCACGATCGTTAGAGGGTGATGACGACTGTGAGGGATTAAAACTTAGAATATTTTCCAGAATGCATTATCTCTCACACGTCCAATACAATTTATATATTTTTTTTATGATCACTCCTCATTTTATTTTAAACACAAACAATATATAATATATAATATCAACATAAATTTGTAAATTTCATCACACGAGAAATTATATAAAACATTAATCAATTTAAATATAACAGTAATGAATTTGAAAGCATAGAAATTGATTAAATTGGAAAAATTTGTAAAACTAGAAGTGCTTTGCTTTTGATAATTGAAGGGAAATTACATTAATAAAAATAAAGTACGAAAATGTTTGCGAAATGTTAAACTAACTAGAAACGAAAACAATAAGTAAAATAAGTTAGATCACTACATCATTTTCAAAAGTGCTTCTTCAAATCTTCGATTGCAGAGTTCAGGTGGTAGAATTGCTCACATGTTATGTCAGTTAAACCTATAATGTCCAATCGCATGCTCTTAATCTCATCCTTAACAGTATTTATATCGGCTTGGTAAACTTCAAGAGTATTCATGATTTTCTTTAGGTGGTCAACATATTCTACTTGATTCACTTCAGGGGTTTCAATCACTTCATCATTGTGGTCAATGTCATGGTAACCAGGAGGTGTCTCAGGGTCACTTTCTACATCGGTCATTATATCATCCCTTATCTTGTAGGATTGAGGTGTTTCAGGAGTAGATGGATAGTCAGGAGGGGTTAGCTCATAAAGCCAATCCTTATTGTGAACACTGACTCTAGCATGGTTTGGTAGTGTGAACAGGGTTACTACTTCATTCCTGATTAGGTACTCGAAAGGTGGTTGTCCTAAATTCCTTATGATATGGCGGTTAAAGCAAAAGTTAAGATTCATAGGACGGATGGTACCTAAACGGTTACACCTGTGTAATTGGTATCTAAGTCCTAAGGCATCAACAATCATGGTGACAAGACCTCCTACTAATATGGGTAGATCAGGTTCTTCTTGGATTCGGGTGAAGGTTTGCATCATGAAAGGCACACCATTGACTGGCTGTCCATTAGTCACACATGACATAATGAATATCTCATCTTTAGATACTCCAGTAAGGTTTTATTCTTTTCCAAAGAAAGTGTGGGCAAGGATCTTATGGAAGTAACGGATAGCGGGGTTATGTATCTCATCATTGTTCATGTTATTTGGTTCAGGATGGTAATTTCCGGTTAAGGTTCCCCAAAAGAAATCCAGCTCAATGTCCATCAATTCTACCTGTGTGGTAGTAAAAGCAAAGGGTCCACTAGGGAATCCTAATAAGTCAGCTAGTTCTCTATGGTTAAAGTCATATTCTATTCCAAATAGGTGGAAACTGATAAATCCTTTCCTGAATCCAAAACCGCGCTCGGGTAGGTAAACTAAGGAGCTGAGGAACTCAAGGGTGAGCTCGCGGTAAGTCACAAACTTTTGTTGAATCAGTGCATTCTCCCATCCAAGTCGGTTAAACAAGTATAGGATGCTATCATGTATACCTAAGGTTTCCATAGTCAGATCATCCGGGTACAGAGTCAAATCAATTGGTCTCTATGATAACTCTTCAAATTTCATTCTTTGGTTCCTACCTCTAAATTTGGTTTCCATAAGGTTTATCGGTTGGTTAGCCATAGTTAGTGTAAATACGGAGGAAACAAATCAGGGGGAGAAGGAAAGTGGAAAAGACTTTAGAAAATCTGTAAAGTTGATTTAAAAATTAAAAATTAAAATAAGGAAATAAATGCATAAATAAAAGCAATAATAATAATGAAATAAAACAATAATAAAATGACAAAACAAATAAACGAATAATAAAATGATAAATGACAAAATAATAGAATGATCAAAATGATTTAAATGATTAAATGGGTTGCCTCCCACTAAGCGCTATTTTTATCGTCAAAAGCCTGACGTAATGCTTAGGTTAGATTAATCAGGGAAATTAGTGGACAAATCTAAAAGCCTTAGACTATTTGCATAATCTCTATTTTCAACTTTATGATAATGTTTTAAACGTTGTCCGTTTACTGTGAATGGTTCACTATTCCTACCCTTAATTTCTATCGCTCCGCTTGGGAACACTCTAGTTATTTCAAAGGGTCCTGACCATCTAGATTTTAGTTTTCCAGGAAAGAGCCTAAGTCTTGAATTAAAGAGGAGTACAACGTCTCCCACACTAAATTCTTTCCTAGATAGGTGTTTATCATGCCATCGCTTAGTTCTTTCTTTATATATCTTAGCATTCTCATAAGCATCTAACCTTAACTCTTCTAATTCGTTGATATCTAGGATTCGCTTTTCTCCTGCAGCATTATAGTTTATATTGAGAGTTTTGATCGCCCAATAAGCTTTGTGTTCTAGTTCTACCGGGAGATGACAAGATTTTCCATAAACTAATTTGAAAGGTGTAGTTCCTATGGGTGTCTTGTAAGCTGTCCTATAAGCCCATAAAGCTTCATTAAGTTTAGATGACCAATCTTTCCGAGATATGGCGACAGTCTTTTCTAAGATTTGTTTGATTTCTCTGTTTGAGACTTCGACTTGTCCACTTGTTTGTGGATGATATGGTGTTGCCACACGGTGTCTTACTCCATACTTAGATAGTAATTTGTCAAAGATTTTTGAAATGAAGTGTGAGCCACCGTCACTTATGACGAGTCTAGGCACACCAAATCTGGGAAAGATTATATTTTTGAAAAGCTTTATTACTACTCGTGTGTCATTTGTAGGAGAAGCTATAGCTTCAATCCACTTTGAAACATAATCGACAGCTACGAGTATGTAATTATTACCGAAAGATGATGGGAATGGTCCCATGAAATCTATTCCCCAGACGTCAAAGACTTCTACTTCTAATATTCCTTTTTGAGGCATTTCATCTCTTCTTGAAATATTACCGGTGCGTTGACACCGATCGCAATTTATAACAGCGATGTGGACATCTTTCCATAAATTAGGCCAGAATAGGCCGGCTTGTAAGATTTTTGCACAAGTCTTGGAAGTGCTTGCATGTCCACCATAAGGAGATGAATGGCAATGAGCAATGACATCTTCTATTTCTTCTTGGGGAATACATCGACGAAAGATTCCATCGGGTCCTCTTTTGAACAATAATGGTTCATCCCAATAGTAATGTTTTAGATTGTGAAAGAATTTCTTTTTCTGCTGATAGGTTAAATCAGGTGGAAGAGCTCCTACAGCTAGGTAGTTGACAATGTCAGCGTACCATGGCAGTCCTACAGTTGTTTGGATTGTTTCCACGGGTTCTGGTTCATCTATGTCTAACTGAACTGGGTCGCTTCCTATTTGTGCTATCAGCTGTTCATACGGAAAATCATCGTTAATCGGCACTTGTTCTGGTTTAATACCTTCTATTCTAGATAAATGGTCCGCTACGACGTTTTCAGTACCTTTCTTATCTTTTATTTCAAGATCAAACTCTTGTAAGAGTAAAATCCATCTCAAGAGTCTTGGTTTAGCATCTTTCTTAGTTAATAGATATCTGATAGCAGCGTGGTCTGTGTAAACGATTATTTTCGCTCCTACTAGGTAAGAACGGAATTTGTCAAGCGCAAAGACAACCACTAACAATTCTTTTTCAGTAGTGGCGTAGTTCATCTGAGCAGAATCTAAGGTTCTACTGGCATAGTAAATCGCATGAAGTTTCTTTTCCTTCCTCTGGCCTAGAACTGCGCCTACAGCATAGTCACTCGCATCGCACATGATTTCGAAAGGTAATCTCCAGTCAGGGGGTTGCATGATTGGTGCGGTGATGAGGGCTGTTTTTAGAGTTTCGAACGCTTTAAGACAATCTTCATTAAATATGAACTCAGCGTCTTTCATTAATAAACCGGTAAGAGGTTTAGTGATCTTCGAGAAATCTTTGATGAATCGTCGGTAGAAACCGGCGTGTCCTAAAAAGCTTCGTATTTCTCGAACGGTTTTAGGGGGTTGAAGATCTTTTATGACTTCTATCTTAGCTTTATCAACTTCAATTCCCTTGTCAGATATAACGTGTCCTAATACGATTCCTTCTTTGACCATAAAATAACATTTCTCCCAGTTAAGCACGAGGTTTACTTTTACACATCTTTCTAACACCATTTCTAAATTTGATAGACATCCTTCAAAACTTTGCCCGCATACAGAGAAGTCGTCCATGAACACTTCCATGATGTTGTCTATAAAATCTGCAAAGATTGACATCATACATCTTTGAAAGGTTGCAGGAGCGTTGCATAATCCAAAGGGCATTCGTCTATAAGCGAACGTTCCATAAGGGCATGTGAATGTAGTCTTTTCTTGATCATCTGGGTGGATAGGGATTTGGAAAAATCCTGAGTAACCATCAAGATAACAGAAATATGAATGCTTGGCTAATCGTTCTAACATTTGATCTATAAAAGGTAGTGGGAAATGATCTTTTCGAGTGGCTTTGTTTAGTTTACGATAATCGATGCACACTCTATGTCCTGTCACTACTCTTTGTGATATCGATTCGCCTTTAGCGTTTTTCACAACAGTGATACCTCCTTTCTTTGGTACTACATGTATTGGACTAACCCATTTACTATCAGAGATTGGATATATTATTCCGGCATCTAGTAGTTTCTTAACTTCTTCCTTTACTACAGTGCTAAGGATTGGGTTAATTCTTCTTTGAAATTCTCTGGAGGTTTTGCAATCTTCTTCTAGCAGAATACGATGCATACAGATTGAAGGGCATATTCCTTTGAGATCGGATATGTTATATCCTAATGGAGTTGGATATTTCTTTAAGACATCTAAAAGTTTCTTTGTTTCAATTGTTCCTAAACTGGAATTGATTATAACTGGTCTTGTACATTCAGTGTCCAAGAATTCGTATCTTAGGTTCTTAGGTAAAGTTTTTAACCCTAACGTAGGTTTATCCTTACTTGGCATGGGATCCGGTGTAAGTGCGAAACTTTCGCTTAGACTATCATCCTGATATGGTTCACGCCAATTATCATCTTCGAAAATTGGAGGGATTTGAATTTTCATAATTTCAGAATAGGTAGTTTCTTTCATTTCCATTTCTCTTACGCATTCGTCAATTACGTCCAATAGATAGCATGTATCCTCTATAGCTGGTGATTGTAAGAATTGTGTTAAAATGAATTCAAATTTCTCTTCACCTACTTCAAAGGTTAGATTTCCTTTCTTTACATCTATAATAGCTCCGGCTGTAGCTAAGAATGGTCTTCCTAGTATGATAGGTGTAGTGGAGTCTTCAGAGATGTCCATGATTATGAAATCAATAGGAATATAGAACTGTCCTATACGTACTGGGACATTTTCTAGTATGCCTACATGATATTTAACAGAGCGATCGGCTAGTTGAACAGACATTTTAGTTGGTCTTAGGTCTCCCATGTCTAGCCTTTTGCAAATCGTTAAGGGCATAACACTGATACTGGCTCCTAAATCGCATAGAGCTTTGTCAATGACGAATTTTCCTATTACACAGGGTATAGAGAAACTTCCTGGATCTTTTAGCTTAGGAGGCATATTATTCTGAATTATGGCGCTACACTCAGCAGTAAGTGTAACGGTTTCGTTATCTTCTATCTTTTTCTTATTGGATAAGATTTCTTTTAAAAACTTAGCATACGAGGGCATTTGAGTGATAGCTTCTGTAAATGGAATAGTAATATTTAACTGTTTCAGAAGTTCAACAAATTTCTTAAACTGGCCCATCGTCTTGGAATTGGTTAATCTCTGAGGGTACGGAATTGGTGGTTTATAGGGTGGTGGAGGCACATAAGGCTTTTCTTTCTCCACTGCCTCTTGATTATCATTTTCCTTTTCTTCTGGATCATTCACCATTTCAGTCGGTTTATCCGGTTTTTGGTACTTGGCTGGATTGTCAAGTCTTGGATCGGTAGGTCCGTCAAGTTCCTTGCCACTTCTTAATATCACAGCATTGGCCTGTCCTTTCAGATTAGGTTGAGGTTGTCCAGGAAATACTCCAGCTGGTGCAGCGGTAGGTGCTTGTTGTTGAGCTACTTGTGAAATCTGAGTTTCAAGCATTTTGTTATGTGTAGCTAATGCATCTACTTTGCTCACTAATTGCTTAATCTGCTCACTAGTGTGTATGTTTTGGTTTAAGAAGTCCTTGCTTGTTTGAGATTGGTTAGCTATAAAGTTCTGCATCATCAATTCAAGGTTCGATTTTCTAGGGACATTAGGAGCAATCTTTTGATATCCTGGTGGTGTAGCTGGTGCTTGACCTGGTGCGTATAAAGCATTGTTGTTCTTATAGGAGAAGTTCAGATGATTCTTCCAACCTGGGTTGTATGTGTTTGAGTACGGGTTTCCTTGAGCATAATTCACTTGATCTGTGGGAATTCCTGTTAATAGTTGACAATCAGGAACTTCATGTCCTGGAACTCCACATAACTCACAGTTTGGTGTTACTGCAGCCACAGTGGCTGTTGGTGTTATGGCCAAGTTGTCGATCTTTTGGTTTAGTTGATCAAACTTTGCATTGACTTGGTCCATACTACTCACTTCGTACATACCTCCTTTTGTTGGTTTCTCAGTTGCGACTCTCTCGCTTCCCCATTGGTAATGGTTTTGAGCCATTCTCTCGATAAATGCATATGCATCGTTATATTCTTTGTCCATGAGTGCACCGCCTGCGGCAGCGTCAATTGTCATTCTTGTATTGTACAAGAGTCCATTATAGAAGGTATGGATGACCATCCATTCTACTAATCCGTGATGTGGACAAAGTCTCATCATATCCTTATAGCGTTCCCAAGCTTCGAAAAGTGATTCGTTTTCCTTTTGCTTAAATCCGTTGATCTGAGCTCTCAGCATAGCTGTCTTGCTAGGTGGGAAATATCTGGTCAAGAAAACTCTCTTTAGTTCCTCCCACGTAGTTACTGAATTCGAAGGCAGAGATTGATGCCAGGCTCTTGCTCTGTCTCGAAGTGAAAAAGGAAACAGACGTAGTCTGATAGCTTCTTGGGTAACTCCATTGGCTTTTACGGTATCTGTGTATTGCACAAAGATCGAAAGATGAAGATTTGGATCCTCGGTAGGATTTCCGGCAAATTGATTTTGTTGCACGGCTGATATCAGCGAAGGTTTCAGTTCGAAATCGTTTCGGTTGATGGCCGGTGCGACAATGCTGGAATGCGGTTCAGCTTGCGAAGGACTAGCGTAATATTTGAGTGGGTGATCTGTTCTTCAGCCATCTCTGCGTCCTTTGATGTTACGACTGGTTTAGGTGGATCTATTTGAAGATCTGGAATATTGTAATTTTGTTCGTAATCGAATATCCGTCTTCTTACGTGTAAGAAGCGTTCCGATTCTGGGATTAGAGGTTGCAAGTCTTCGCCTTGAGAGCGAGTACTTGGCATACACTCGGGAATTTATATTAAGAAAAGAAGATAGTTGTTACCTTAGTCTAGACAATTCTACCCTAAAGTGCACTAGTAACTAAATTAAGTTCCCCGGCAACGGCGCCAAAAACTTGATGGGCTAAAGACGTATTCTAATTATGTGTCTAGCGGTATCTTAACTGCAAGTGCACAGCCTATCGAAGTAATATTTAAGATTATCGATCCACGGGGACTTTATGATTACTTAGTGCTAGAGGATTTACTAGTTTAGCTAAGGTGAAGGGTTGTCACGATTTTTGGTTGTTTTTAAAGATTAAAGGCGGGAATTAAATTTAAGTTTAATTAAATAATACTAAGGCGGTCGGTATGTAATTATGTTAACTTAGGCGGGTCAATCTAACCTAGGCTTATAAAGATGGTTCACTTAATCTATTCTGTAGAGGTTACCAGTTTAAATATCTTTAACTCACACTCTCGTGGTCTTATCTCAGATCTTACCCCTAAAGCCCTATGCCTGCTCTCGCTAGCCCATAAGTGTTTAGAAATAATTTTTGGAAACTTAGTAATTCTAATTCATTTTAAAGCGCTCTCGCTGTGTTTAAATTAAATGCCTAACTTTAGCTATCTGGTTAAAATCTCACACTCTCGTGGTCTTGACCTAACCTATTACACTTTCCTTACTCTCGTAACAAAAAGGTTGATTTTATAATAAAAAGTCACAGCCAGAATTTTAAGCTCTTAATTATTTTAAGCCTAGAGTTGATTTTACCGATTTAGTTGATTTTAATTACATACCGCCCTAAGGTGTTTAGCTACTCATTATTGTTGAACCAGACAGAGGCAGAGAAATATAAAACAAAATATGCATAACAGAAAAATAAATACTTAACATTAATATAAATGCAATTTAAATAAAAACCTGAATAAAAATTAAAATGTTAGACTCCTTCTTCCACAGTCTGGAAAGCTTGGAGTACGGACCGGAATCGGAAATAAAAATTACTAAAAGAATTCTGAAGGCCTTGAAACAAATTAAATTATAACAATTTCCTAATGTTGGAAATTGTTATATGGTTGGTTGGGATACAGAAAATTAAAGCAAGAACAATTAAATGCTGGAAATAATAAAATAGGGTGCAAAGGAAAATACGGCAGAGCTTCCGCAAGAAAATTAAAATCAAAACTCTGTAAATTGTTCTTTGAAGCTAGACTATTTATAGGAAGCACTTTGGGCTTGGCAGTTGGAATTGGTGCATGGGCCTCGTAGAGACTGAGAAAATCCAGGGAATAGTTGGAATACTTGGTCTGCGGGAAAATAGGCATGTTGACTTCACGTAGCACACACGTACGTGACCAAGTCTTAGCATAATATCCTAAATTCCCCTTGTCACGTTCGTGACAAGGGTGTCACGTTCGTCTTCCGTGTCTTATGCGCGTCACGGTCGTGAGGGATTGGTGACGACCGTGACTGCTCCTTTTAGCGTGTCACGGTCGTGACTCCTAGGTGACGATCGTGACTGTTACAAAAAATGCAGATTATGCAGAATTCCTCTTTTCTTCATCTTTTAATGGTTGATTTTGCTCATTTCACTTGTGGCTCATGATTTAGCTCTGTAATTGATATACCTGCAAAATGGCAAAGAAAACTCGAGGAATCGGGTGTTAAAACGAAAAATTTGCGATAAAACGACATTGAAACATAGCAATATAACCGATACTTTTTCTCGTTATCAGTACCTGCAAACCTGTAAACAACCCAACCCCCTCACAGGTAATGTTCTAAAACAAGGATCCTCAGACTTGGATCAGTTATGAGAAGTGTAAACACTTCTAACCCGGAGGTACAGTGTTTAAAATAACCATAAAAGATCCTCCTCCAATTCTCCTCAGTTTCTGAAGGTCATAATAAAGGTCATCCAGACTTGGCAGGCTTCCCAGATAGCCCTAGCACTACAGGAAATCTGTAGCACAGAGTTCTCAAGAAGAAACTCATATCTGAACCGTGTTTCATATTCCCGCACCAGACCGAAATGGAATGGGAAAGAACATGAACCACTCTAGCCTAGGTGTCACTCAGGTCCCAGGTATAGGACCTTAAACTCTCAATAGAACCCCACCCACCATGACAGAAGCCAGATCCAGAAATGATAATGACAGTATGAAATATGAAAAACTGTAAAGTAAAGCAATAAATAAAGCTATACATAAAGCGATAAATAAAGCAAGTATATAAACACAATTAGCACATAACACCCCAGTAAACACAAATCAAACAAGCGCTAGGAGGAACCCACAAAAAGAACCAGAAGCCCTGGTTACAGTATAAGGGTCCCCATCAGAGTCGCCAAGCTGTCGCTCCTACCAAATGAGGCTAAGTCAAATGGGGTACAGACGCGAACGGTCGGCGAAAAGAGAAGGAAAGAATAGAGTCGCCAGCTAGGCATTTTTATCCCTAAGGAAAGGTAATGCTGCATAAACCTGAGAAAGATATGGATAAGACGGCCGCGAACCAGAGAGACTGAGAAAGGGGGTTGGTTACAACCTGGGAAGGTATTAGCACCCAGATTGTCCGTCGTACTCGAAGGGATCCACGCTTAAAAGATTTGTGTTTTAAAGGGGTAGTGTCAGTGCAATCTGTGTATCAAAGCTGGAAAAGAATGCAAGTGTCAGTGTAAAAGAAATGTGAAGTGTATAAGAGAAGTGTCAGAACAGGAATGAAATGCTCAGGACTATGAGGCTTAAAGAATAATGCTGGAAAGAGGGGGAATATACAGGGACTTTTGTTCGATAACTGTTAAGTTATGCCTACGTATCCTCTTGTGCAATGAGGAAGTCAGAACACCGTAGTTCGACTCAAAGAGACTGAAAGATAAATTGACTTGTGAACTGCTTACTTCTCTATGCTCAAGTGTATGACCTGTCTGGCTCAGGTGCAAACTGTCTTGCATTAGACGGAAGAAGCAAGTTCTCGTTTGTGAGTGAAGATGATGAAAAAAGAATCCCGGAGGAGACGATTATTGTTTGTTTTTTGTGTTTTCAATCTTTTATTGCCTTTTGGAATTTGTCATAGGAAAATGAGCTTAAGCCTAAACCAAGGGTTAGTAAACTCATCACATCCTCCCTCTGATCAGGGGTAATGAGAATACCTTAGGTGTGGAGTAAACACCTCACACTTAATCACCATGATGTAGGATTAAGATCATTAACCTACTTGCATTTATTTAGATGTTTTTGGTGTTTTTGTTTAGTGTTAAGTAATGAGTTTAAGCCATAATCCGGGATTTAATGGACTCATTACACCATCCTAATAGAAGGATAATAGATGAGAGCATTTAAGCTGAGGAAGGCTCCTCAACTTAATCCATGATTAGGGATTAACCTCATGACAAAACAAAGCCTTTATTAAAGTGGATTTTAGTTAATGATAAGATGAAGAAATGATTTTTATGGTTTGTAAGACAACTTGAGAGGGACTTGTCCATTAACACTAGGGTTAGTCCTTCTTGACCAATTAAGGAAGAATTAGAACCCTAATGCAAGGCCCAAGTTACAAGCTTGATGTCTTAGTGATTATTAAGTGGATTGATTAAAGGAATTAAACACATTAAGGGTTTAACACTTAGGATTAAAGTTATACACTCCATCCTAATAGAAGGATGCAGGCATAAGCTTAATCACAAAGCCTTAAAACCTTTAAGGTTTAGTCCTTGATTATGAGATGAGAAGAGAAGACTCAAAGAAAACTCAAAGGAAAGAGTCTAAGGGGGACTAAACAATCCTAAAATGTTATCATGCTTTGAAGTCCTAGGGTTTGTGAGGCTTAAGAGGAGAAATCTTCAAGGAAGCCACCAAGGAGAAGCAAGATAGAAAAGGGGTGAGATGAGAAGAGAAAAGAGGGAAGAGAGGCACAAGTGAGCAAGCTCACTCAAAGACAAGTAAAAATTCAGCAAGGGTGTGAAATGATGAGGTGAGAAGAAGTAGGAGGTGAAGGCAAATCCACCTCCCAAACAAACTTACCATTAACCTGAAAAGTTAGTACAAGATGCATAAAGGAAGAAATGAGATGAAACAATGCATATGGATGGGCAAAGGCCAAATTCAGAAACATACACATGATGCAAATGATGTCAAGAGATGGTGCAAAGTCATACAAGATGCATATATGTGAGCATACAAGAGAATGGATGCATATGGAGCATGCCTTGAACCATGAAAGTTCATGAAAGCTTATGAAATGAAATGAAGGTATGACATGTCAAATGAATGATGCAATGATCAAACATGATTCTAATATGTCCTATGAATCATATGGATGCACAAAATGTCATGACAAGTTCTTGTATGCAAGCAAATGAAAGATGGATGCAAAGGAAGGCAAGAATTAGGGTTTACATACAATATGCAATGCAAAAATTCAAAATTAGAAGCAAATGACATGATAAAAAATTGAAAATGGGATCAAAGGAACCCTAACCCTACACAAGTTCACTACCCAAAGGAGGGGACCTAACTCTAATCCTAATGGAGGTTGTGATTTTTCAAAGTCAACTAGGGTTTCAAGGCACCTCAAAAGAAAAAAATGCTCATCAAATTGAAAATGGAAGATAAATTCAAACCAATTTTACCCTAGAAACTACATGCTATGAAGAATGCAATGCAAGAAGAACCATCATCAAACTCTTCATGGTTAGGCAGAATGAATTTTTCTAAGTTTGAACAAAAATATTGCCTTTAAACAAATTTAATTCCAATGAAAAATGTCAAAATGCATCAAGGACCAAAAAGAAATTTGTTTTGAGAGTTGGATAATGTTTCTAAATGTTTTAAAATGCAATGTGAATTTTTTGGTGATTTTTAAATACCTAAATGTATTTTTAATTAATTAATTTCCATTAACTAATTAAAAATAAACATTTAAATGATTTTAAAATAATTTTTAATGCAAAAAATAAAAATAAAAATATTTTTGGGTTCTGAAAATTAATGAAATGTTTGACAAAAAAAATCATAATTTTTCAATGTGTTTTCCTATTTTTAAAAATTCGTGGAAGTTAAATGAAAAGAAAATGAAATAAAAATTTAAATAAAAGAAAGTAGGCTGATCCAAGAGCTGAGATTCAAATGGATTTGGAGGGAGTTGACCCGCGCCAGATCCTAGGGCTGTAATTCAAACTGACTAAATTAAATTAAACCTAATTAATTAATTTAATAAATCAGGATTAGGGTTTTAATGATGGATCTGGGCCACTCATTCGCGCGCGGGTCAACACGGGTCAACAGGATCTATGGCTCACATTCAAACTGAGCCCTTATCACAATTAAGGCATTAATGACTTTCAGGTGGCCGGAAATGACCTCCGGTCATCTTCTCCGGCCACACCTCCCCTGAGATTTTTCCAAATCACTCCCTAGGCCATTTCTGGAGCTCTAAAGCTCCAGATTGCTCCTCTCACCTCCCTAAACTCATCCCTAACATCAAACTCCATTTCTTTTCACTCACAAACAAGATTCGAATCAAAATGCAAAAACGGAAGAAATTTCATAACAACCATACAACTTCATTTCTCAACCATTTTAAAAAAAACAAAGCTCAATGCACTCAGGGGAACAAGCTTAATCATTTAATAACTTAAAATAGAGCATCTCGAAAAAATGATTCGCATGACTACCTAAGATGGAACTTTCTATCCAGGAGCTTTCTGACTGCCTCTTTGCTTCAAAATGGCTCCAATGATCTTCCTGAGGAAGCTTTGAAGCTTAGTTGGAGTGTATTGTGGCTGGTTTGTGAGATTGATGAAGTTCTGACCAAGGGGAGTGAAAAATCGTATTTGTGTTTGTGGGCTTTTCAGGGCAAGATGAAGGGTGGTTTATGCTCTATGAAGCTTTTCTGAATGGATGGTGAAGTTGGTTTTGAGGTTTTATGTTTGTGTGATGAGATTCAAAGGAAAATGTCAAGAGGAAAGTTTTTTTGGGAACTATGGCAATGCTGTGTATTCAAGCTTGCTTCTTGTGTGTTTTTAGTCTCACTTTGTCCACTTATCAAACTGTGATAGGGCAGAGGGTTGGTGGTGGCACAGTGTGATTGGCATGGCCCCTTTTGCAAAAAGTCAAGTCTATGTGTACTATAAGGTATGGGCTGTTTTAGGGCAAGAACAAAAGCATGTCTGCTGCAGCTTGATTCAAGGATGACCATGGAAATGAATTTGAGGCCAATTTGCAAGTGGATTAGAGTTTATGTGAGGTTTTGCAAATTCCACAAAGTTTGGCCCTTTGGAAGTTTCTCAATGATCAAGGCATGGAAATGGGCAATTCTTTGGTGCATTCTGAATTTTAGGTCATGACTTATGTTTGTGTAATGCTTAGAAGTTGATTTGAAGTCACAATTGGCCTTGGCATGAAGTTTTGCAACTTTCCCCTTTTGGTGCTTAAGTGAAATTTCATGATTTTTCCCAACTTTGACAAGCCATAACTTTTGATCCATAATGAATTAGAATGAGTTCTTGTACTTTTTGAAAATGGGAGTATCCATTCTACAACTTTCATGGCCAAAGTTTTCTCATTTGAAGCATTTTCTAATTAAAAAGAGGAGGTTGAAAAACTTTCCCAAAATGGCAAGTTTGCATTATAAGTCACTTTCCCAAAAAGGCAACTTTGCAAATGACTTGAAATTTTCCAATTTTGTGAACTTCTAACATCTTCTATGATCAAATAAAGATCATACATATTCAAAATGATGGAGAAACCTCTTTGGTTGGGTCACTGGGGGCCTCAGATGCCCTGATTTTGCACTGACTTGCTCAAGAAGTCATCTCTTGATCAGATGCCTTCCCCATTGAATTTCTTCATGAAAATTGATATGCATGATCCTCATAACATATAGAGACCAATAGAAACAAGAATGACCAAAAAATTTGGAGTTATGGCCTCTGAAACCAAAACCCTAATTCTAGGTCATCTATGCAGTTAAACCTGGCTCTGCTTCCATGCTTTTCTCAGTTCTTGTGATTCTTTGACTTTCTTGACCTTGTGAGGATATAATATGATGCTTGAACATACATGGACCCCTTTGAAGTGATTGATGACCTTTGGAGTGGCTCAAGTAGCTCTTGGATGGCTCAGATCACAAACCCTGGATGCAGATGACTTAGAACCAATGCAATGAAACAAGAATGCAATATGAGATGCCATGATTGAACTTATGCACATGAAAATTTCACAAGCCATGGTGAAATGAGTGAGGGCAAATTTGGGGTGTTTACAACAACAAAGTAAGTATTTCATGATCGGGGCACTTGTCAGACTACCAACAGAGCTTGATTCTGTCCGGAACCAGATTTTATCAGGCTCCAATGTTCCTAACTATGAAGCAGTTAGTGAACAACTATTGTGTTTGGCTACACCTCACGCCTTTGGGCCGGTCTCCACACCATCTCCCACTAAATCATCTACTTTTTCTTCCCACTATCATGGTCGTGGTGGACGAACTGGAGGATGGGGTGGACAATGTCATGGTATTCGTTGTAACTATTGCAATCGTTACGGTCATATTGAAGCTGATTGTCGTACAAAGGCAAAAGAATAACAACGACAACCATGGGTCACTGCCGCTGCTCATTCGGACAACACTAAAGACGTTATTATTCATGCAGCTGATTACAATGATTTTCTCCAATTCAAAGCAGCCCATCAACCATCATCACCTGTTGTTGTTGCTCAGTCGGGTAATCCCGTAGCTTTTGTATCTACATCTTCTCTTAGTTCTTGGGTCCTTGACCCTGGTGCCTCTGATCATATGATTGGTAATAAATCCCTTTTATCTCACTTGTCTTATTCTGATTCATTGCCCTCTGTCACTGTGGCTGATGGTTCTAAAATCAAAGTTCAAGGTCTGGGTCAGGAACACCCACTTCCAAATCTGTCCTTAGAGTCCGTTCTTCACATTCTTGGTTTTCCTTTTAATCTAATATATGTTCACAAGATTACCCGTACTCTTGATTGTTCAGTCATTTTTAATGATAATTATGTTTATGTCCAAGATCGACGTACAAGACGGACGATTGGAGCAGGGAGTGAATCTGAAGGATTATATCATCTATCTCCACCGGTGGCATGTGGTTCGATTGCTTCTTAAGACCTTATACATCAACGTTTGGGTCATCCTAGTCTTAATAAAATGCGTCTTTTAGTCCCTAGTTTTTCTAAGCTTTCATCTTTTGAGTGTCATTCATGTCAATTAGGAAAACATACTTGTAGTACTTACTCTCAACGAGTAAATAAAAGTGTTGCATCACCTTTTGCTTTAGCTTATTATGATATTTGGGGTCCTAGTCGTGTGAAGTCTACCTTAGGATATTACTATTTTGTAACTTTCATTGATGATTTCTCATAATGTACTTGGTTATTTCTAATGAAAAATCGTTCAAATGTTTTCCTTATATTCCAAGGGTTTTATGCTGAAATTAAGAACCAATTTAACACTTCCATTAAAATTTTACGCATTGATAATGATCGTGAATATATGTCATCCCAGTTTCAATCTTTTTTAACATCGCATGGAATTATTCCCCAATCATCATATGCTCATACACCACAACAGAACGGTGTTGCTGAACGGAAGAATCGCCATTTAGTTGAAATCGCATAGACTCTTTTACTTCACCACAATGTACCTTCTCATTTTTGGGGTGGTACTCTCCTCACAGTTTGTCACCTTATCAACCGAATGCCTTTATCAGTCCTTCACGATCAGATTCCATACTCTATCTTGAATCCACAACATGACCTCTACCCTATTCCACTTCGCGTATTTGGTTGCATATGCTTTGTTCATGATCTTAGTCCAGGTAAAGACAAACTCTCTGCCAAATCCCTAAAATGTATTTTTCTAGGCTACTCACGTATACAAAAAGGATATTGTTGTTTTTTCCCTCAACTTCAACAGTACATTGTTTCCTCTGATGTTATATTCTTTGAAGGTTCCCCATTTTTCTATGCCTTTGTGTCACCCGATGAGGTTTGTAACTTAGATGCTCAAGATGTCCCTTCTATCATCCATACACCCATTAAACCTCCATTGCAGATCTACCAGCGACGACCACCCCTTCCATCGGAAGTTAGAGATGATATTAATCCATAACACCACCTCCTGCTCCAAATGGTCCTCCCGCTACATCACCTGAACTTGACCTCTCAATAGCATTATGAAAAGGTATTTGATCTCATACTCTAAATCCTAAATATGCATGTGTTTTAAATTATGACCGTCTTTCTACTTCCTATGTGTCTTTTGTGTCTGCTTTGGATTCTGTGTCTATTCCTAAGTCTACAGGTGAGGCTATGACTGATCCCAATTGGTGTCAGGCGATGGTGGAAGAAATGGTTGCATTGCATTCAAATAACACTTGGAATATTGTTACTTTACCTTATGACAAAACTACAATAGGATGTCAATGGGTTTATACAGTGAAGGTTGGACCATATGGCCAAATTGATTGTTTCAAAGCTCGTTTGGTAGCCAAAGGATATACACAGATATTTGGCCTTGATTATGGTGACACTTTTTTTCCTGTGACCAAGATTAGTTCAATTTGTCTCTTCCTTGTAATGGTTGCTATTAATCATTGGCCGCTTCATCAATTAGACATTAAAAATGCCTTTTTACATGGAAAATTAGAGGAGGAAGTATATATGAACCAACCTCCAGGTTTTACTATTCCTAACAATTCTAGACTTGTTTGTCGACTTCGTCGGTCTCTTTATGGGTTGAAACAATATCCACATGCTTGGTTTGGTCACTTCAACTCTTCCTTAATACAGTTTGGGATGACTAGATGTGTATCAGATCACTTCTTTTTCTTCTTTTATTCCTCCACCGGTCAACGCATCTTTCTCGTGGTCTTTGTTGATGACATTGTTATCATTGGAGATGATACATAGGGTATCCAAAGACTTAAAACTCATTTTTTCAACATCTTTCAGACAAAAGACTTGGGTCCTCTCAGATACTTCTTGGGTATTGAAGTTGCTCAGTCCTCATCAGGCATTGCAATTAACCAACGTAAGTATGCGTTAGACATGCTCAATAAAACCGGTATGCTTGATTGTCGTCCAATTGATACTCCTATGGATCCCAACGTCAAGCTTCTTGCGGGCCAGGGGGAGCTGTTGAAAGACCCGAGAAGATATCGACGTCTAGTAGGTAGACTGAATTATCTTACCGTCACCAGACCATATATTACTTTTGGAGTGAGCATTGTGAGTCAATTTCTGAATGCTCCTTGTGATACTCATTGGAATGCAGTTATTCAGATTCTCAGATATATAAATAATGCACCAGGAAGAGGCTTATTATATGAAGATAATGGTGATGCTAAAATCACTTGTTATTTAGATGCAAATTGGGCAGGATAATCTTCAGATAGAAGATCCACTTTTGGATATTGTATTCTTATTGGAGGAAATATGATCTCATGGAGAAGCAAGAAACAAAACATAGTTGCACTATCTAGTGTTGAAGCTGAATATCCTGCTATGGCAACAACATCAAAGGAACTTGCGTGGCTTAAGAATTTAGTCTCAGAACTTAGGTTTTGATAACTATTATCCCAAAATTTCGATGCTAACATTAATAAGGTCATTTGTCTTAGAAAAGAATTGTCTTGTTATAAACTAAAAGTGAGGCTTTCGACCTTACTCATTAAAAGGATGAGAGTCAAAGGAATCCACTTACAAGTTCTGTACTTAGATAAATTCTGAGTTTGGAATATTTTCTAAATGTTGGGAGGATTCGACCAAGCATGCATTCGACGAGGATGGCAGTTACATGAGTTTTGCACGTTCAAGTTTGGAGGGAAAATATATAAGTTTCAATTCAAATACAGAGACAAGTGGCGCAAGATCAAGCTTCTTCAACATGTAGTGGGACAAGTGTCATCATCTTAGGACAGTCTTAGGAAGAAACCGTCGAAAATAGTTACTCTGTAATGTATATAAATATCTTAGTCTATTGTTAGAATAAGTGTGTGAAAATCATATGTACTAGTAACTCCGTAACACTCAAAGTATCCGCGTGTAGAAAAAAGAGTGCAGTGAGAATGTACGTGATGTAAACACCACCAATTTATCTTCAATGTCAATTTATCTTCAAGTTATTTATCTTTGAAGCCATTTAATTTTCAATCCTTTTATGTTAAAGCATTTATCTTTCAAAGTCATTTAATTTCCAAGCAATTTACTGCATTTCATTTACAATTCTTGTCCTTTACTTCTTCAATATTTTAACATTTTGCCTCGCACTTATCTTTCCTTTACATATTCAACATTTTAACATTCTTGTCTTGCACTTATCTTTCCTTTACTTTCTCAGTCATTTTAAGATTCTTATCTTGCACTTATTTTTCCTTTACTTTCTCAGTCATTTTAACATTCTTGTCTTGCACTTATCTTTCTTTTACATTTGCAGTCATTTAAACTTCCTTGCCTTGCTTTTAACTTTCATTTACCTTCAAGTCTTGTGTTTACTTTTCCTTTAAATTTTCAAGTCTTGCCTTTTCTTTTGTTTACTTTGAAAGTCTTTGCTTTTAATTCATTCCTTTTATTTTAAAAACATTTTTGAATCCTGTCGAAGGGTTCAAGACCTTTTTCCTAAAAACATCACAAATCACAAACCTTTTAGCACATGTCCTAGGATCAATCTGATCGATCATGCGAGTAACTGAGGGTATTTTGGTATCTTCTGAGGACCAGCGGTTGTTTACCAATATTGGGGGTAAACAAATTGGCACTCCCAGTGGGACAGTGCTAAAACGTTTTTGGAAGTTTTGTAACTTCTCTTTTTATAGCTCCATTTTATAACTCCTTTTTATAACTTCTTTTTGTAACTTCTTTTTACATGGGCATACTGGTCGAAAAAACGGTTACTTTTGTTGCATGCATTTGAGAAGTGGGAAAGTAGCCATTATAGATTCTTATATACCAAGAAGAAGAAATACAAGGAAGATGGCGTCTATCCAAGGAAACCCAACTAATTCAATCCCCGTAACAAGTGGGTCGAATCCCCAAGTGGGCAGTTCAAATGTTCATAGTGTGAATACATAAGATGTGCCTAGGAGTGAGGCCATTCCAGTCTCCAACCCTTCGACGGGGGCGTCAACAACACCAAGTATGGTGTCAGAACCTATTCCTTCGACATGACTAGGAGCAATAGTTAATAGATACTATGATCAGCCAGTGTTGGAGTACATTGGGATAAACCCTCAAACTCCACCACCAAATTCGTCTGCATTCAGACCCTTCATACCTCCAGTATTTTCTCAGCCTTCGACCAAAAATCCACTCTATGGTATGCCAACAACCATGATGATGGGCCTAAGGAATGCACCTTAGGTTTTTTCAGACAATGTGGTTCCTTCACCTTTGCAGGAATCTGGATTTGGAATAAACATAGGAAGGAATAGCCAAACTATTGGTTTAGGCCATTCAACTCAGAGTTATGCTCTAACAAATGAGTCTGCAACATATTTAAAACAACAGATGAATGAAAGCAATATGCAAATAGTTCACACTTTATCCCAAACCATGGGAGATATTCTCCAGCCTTTGATTCAAAATACAACTCAGAAGAATCAATAGATGGTGTCTAAAATGGCGCGTATATCAAAATTCATGAGGGTCCTAGCACCAGTTCAAAAACCCAATCACATGGCGAATTAGGAGATGTTATGCAGCCACCAAATCAAGGAAATCGGGAAGTAGTTGAACCATTGGAAGTCGAAGCCATCAGGAATCAAAGGAAAATGCCAATAGAGGAAGAACCAAGAGTAATGGTGGTAAATAGGCATCAGGATGCAAACCATGCAGTTCAATAAGTTCGACAAAATAATTTGGCGGCAGAAAATAACTTGGCAGCCCTTGTCGAACGAATAATGGCTAGAAGTGGGATAAATACAGGATTCGCCAGGCCAAATTTCACTTCACCTATATTGGAATATATACTTCAGTCAAAATTTCCTCCTAGGACAAAGGTTCCGAAGTTCACTAAGTTCTCAGGAGATACGACTGAATCTACGGTCGAACATGTGGCATGGTACATGATAGAAGCTGGGGAAATTGCTAATGATGAAAGTTTAAGGATCAAATATTTCCCTAGCTCTTTCACCAAGAATGCTTTTACTTGGTTTACTATGTTGCCACCTGGTTCAATCTATAAATGGACTCAAATAGAACGTTTGTTTCATGAGCAATTCTACATGAGACAGACCAAGATCAGTTTGAAAGAATTGGCTAGCATTAAGAGGAAGTTCAATGAGTCCATTGATGATTACTTTAAAAGATTTTGACTGCTTAAAGCCAAATGTTTTACTCAAGTACCTGAGCGTGAATTAGTTGAAATGGCTGCTGGTGGCCTTGACTATTCTATCAGGAAGAAGCCGAACACCCAATACTTGAGAGACATGGCTCAATTAGCAGATAAAGTTCGACAGCTTGAACGTCTGAAAGAGGAAAAAGCCAGCGTGAACAAACATAATAAAATAGCTTATGTCGAGTATCAGGATGAGGTCGAAAACGTCTACGAAGAGACTCTACCTCTGGATGATAATGAGATATACCTAGCTGAACTTAAGCAGGGTCCTCCCTATTCCTGTAAACTTTTAGTTCCCGCAAATGGAAAGAATACTGTCGAAATTGAAAAGAACAACATATTTCCAAAGAAAACGAACACTTTCGACGTCACCAAATGTGACGAAATATTTGATTTATTAGTTAAGGATGGATAAATACTTGTGCCTCTTGGTTCTAAAATGCCACCCTTAGATCAAAGAAAGGAAAGAGGTTTTTGTAAATAACACAATTATTTGGGTCATAAATCTTCTCAATGTTTTCTTTTTAGGGATTTGGTGCAAAATGCAATTCAGGATGGAAGACTCAAATTTAGAGACAAGCCCAAGGCACAGATGAAGATTGACATTGATCCTCTTCTAGTGGCTGAGGAAAACTACATTGAACCTTCTGCAATGAACTGGATTGAAGTTGCTGAGTAATCTGTGGATGACAATAAAAATCTTTATTCAATCCAAACCATGGTGAATCTTGTGGTGGTTGAGGTTACTGAAAACTTCGACAATGATGTTATGCTGATCAAGGCTGATCAAGAGTTAACCAGCGAGAAATGGGAACACTTGATATGTAAGGCTGCTGAGGGATTCTTTAAAATATCACCTGATGTCGAAAGGTTCAATGTGGGAGTTACCATCGTCCCACATGAGGAGGTCGAAGGATCGAACCTACCACTGGTAACAAAAGAAACTACTGAGAGTTTCGTTAAGATGGACAAGGTTGCTGATGGCCTTGAGTTAAATTTCTCTATGATGGAGCTAAGGGATGAAGTTAACGTTAATATGATTGAAGTGACAGATGATCTAGTGATGAATAAGGATGATTCCGCACCTCAGGAGAATCATTACAATAAGGCTTATCCTAAAGAGGATGTGACAATTGTTGATTTCTTGCATAGATTCCAGAGTAAGAAGTCAGAAGTAATGCTTTGTCCAAGATGCAACTCCATCTTCAACAAAGAAGTTTCCAAAGGCTTTCAACAGGTGAATAAGGCTAATGAGGGCAGAAGCTAAAGGCTGCCCAAAAGCAGGTTCATTTCGAACCAAGGCATGTTAACCCCTATCAACAAGGTGACAAGCCCCAAACCCTCAAGTAAATACTACCCACATTCAAACAAGTGGAGAAGTCCCTAGAAGCAAGTGGGATAAGCCTGACAAGTCAGGAAAAAGGGGAAGTCAGAAATGGAAGAAGTTTGATGTCAAAAGAGGGCCTTCGATGTGATACAGAAAGGAAGTCAAGAAATCAAACAAAGCTGTGTATATGTCTGAGAACTATAAGGGTAAAAACCCTATGTCTAGGTCACAATGGCGCGGAGAACAGCGCAAGAGGAAGGCTTAGAGAGAAGCCTCCAAAGGTGATTGTGATGAATCAAGCACAAATGAGCTTAATAAAGGTGGAGTCAACTTTAAAACAATAGTAATAAACAAGGTGCCTGTGGGGCACAAAGGATTTTCGTCCAGAAACAAAGAAGTTGAGATCAAGGTAGAGATAAAAGTTGAAATGAGAGTTGTCGAAGAAGAGGATATGATAGACAATTTTGACTGCGAATCTGAAGATTCCCTTGACATGTTAGTCAATGTGGTCTTAGTAATGCCTAGAGAATATAATCGCATTACTGAAGTCGAAAATATGGACGCAAACACTAAGGCAAAAATGGCAACACATCAACTAGTGTGCTACTATGTGATGAATAATGGGTGTGTCGAAGAACAAAATGCTTTCTTTGAAAGACCTACTGAATCCATGAGGGGGCATTTAAAGCCCCTATATATCACTGGAAAAGTGGAGAACATGGCTATCAATAAAATTCCGGTTGACTGTGGTGCAACGGTGAACATAATGCCACACTTCTTCCTGGCCAGAATTGGCAAGTTCGACACCGACCTCAAACCTCACAACCTGGTCCTGTCGAACTATGAGGGCAAGACTGGACCCATTATGTGGGTCTTAAAAGTTGATTTGACTCTGGGAAGAGTCACACGACCCACTCTCTTTATGGTGGTCGAAAGAAAGGCTAACTATAACCTTCTGTTAGGAAGGGAGTGGATACATGGCATAAGAGCAGTGCCATCTTCAATGCATCAAAGGGTTACCATTTGGAGGCCATATGGCATTGTGGAAAACATTGAAGATGATCAAGGGTACTTCAAGGTGCCAGTGAATCATGTGGAAGGTGTAGAGCTCGACAAGAACTTAGCACACATTGGCCCATGTGCACCGGCAGAATTTGAGTTCACACCAGATGATCATGCATTCTACTCATTACACCTTCATCTTGTTGAAGGTTTCCGCTGGGATAGGGAGGTTGTAGAAGAAGCAAGCAATTACCCACCTTACTTTGGGGAGCATGTGATTCTGCCCACAAGGTGGGGAAGCGAAGGCAATAACAATGACTGACTTCGACGCATTGAAAAGAATTTCGGCCTACGTGGATGAAACGAGAATACAAGTGGCCTTAGAGGCTGCATGCAATTATATGGCTGTTGAGGCCATTACAGAGTTTGCTAAGGAAAATCCTGTGAAGGATTTAGACCCAGGGCCTCTAAATAAGGCTCAAGAAGACTCAGACTAAAGGATTGATGCAATATATGATAATGAGCCTTTGGGATTCGAAAAGTACCCTTTGTCAGAAAGTACCAAAATGTTGGCTCAGGATCCTTTGGAAGAAATTGACCTAGGATAAGGGGAGTTGAAAATGCCTACTTACCTCAGTGCCAACCTCAACCCAGAACTCAAGGTCGAAGTGGTCCACTTGCTAAAGGAATTTAAGGATTTCTTTGCTTAGGACTATGATGAAATGACTAGTCTGAAAAGAGAGCTTGTTGAACATAAGCTTCCAATCAAGCCTGGGAAGAAGCATGTCAAACAAAATCCAAGACGGTTCTCCCCAACAATCCTCACTAAAATCAAAGAGGAAATTAAGAGGTTTCTTCGATGCAAGTTCATCCGCACAGCTAGGTACGTCGAATGCTTAGCAAACATTGTACCAGTAATAAAAAGAATGGCTCTTTAAGGGTGTGCATATATTTTAGAGATATGAATTCAACAACCCCTAAAGATGAGTATTCAATGCGTGTGGCAAAAATGATAATTGATTCTGCTGTAGGACATGAATATCTAAGTATGTTAGACGGCTACTCAGGATACAATCAGATATTCATTACTGAGGAAGATATCCCTAAAACTACTTTTCAATGCCCAGGGGCTTTGGGCACCTATGAATGGGTAGTAATACCAAATGGCAATGAATTCAATTTTTCATGATTTCATATATACGTTTATGCAAATTTATATTAATGACATAATTGTAAAGTCTATTTCAATACTTGACCATGTCGACCATCTTCGACGATCTTTGAAAGAATGAGAAAACATGGTCTAAAAATAAATCCTCTTAAATGTGCTTTTTGTGTGCAGGCATGGGGCTTTTTGGGATTTGTGGTCCATAAAAAAGGGATCGAAATCAATCAAAATAAGACTAAATCTATCATGGAGGCTAAATCGCCTTCGACAAAGAAGAAGTTGCAATCACTCTTAGGCAAAATAAACTTCTTAAGGAGGTTCATATCAAACCTAAGTGGCAAGACGCAAGCCTTCTCACCATTGCTGCGGATGGGGAAAGAAGGATTTCAATAGGGGCAAGCCCAACAAGAAGCCTTCGACAAAATCAAGGAGTACTTGAGTCATCCTCCAATTCTTTCTCCACCTTGTAGGAAGAAAAATATGATATTGTACATAGTTGCTCCAGATAGAACTTTAGGGAGTATGTTAGCCCAAGAGGATGATAATGGTGTCGAAAGAGCCATTTATTACCTTAGTAGAGTTTTAAATGATACAAAAACTAGGTATAATATGATAGAGAAATTATGCCTATGTTTGTATTACTCTTGTACTAAATTAAAGCAATATATAAAACCAGTTGATGTTTATGTTTCTTCCCGTTTTGATTTTATTAAGCATATGTTGTCCAAATCTATTTTGCATAGTCGAATTGGAAAATGGGCACTAGCATTAACTGAATATTCATTGACTTATAAACCCTTAAAATATGTTAAAGGGCAAGTGGTTGCAGATTTTATAGTCGACCACTCTATAAATGAAAGTCCTTTAAATTATCTAGAGATTGAGCCTTGGAAGTTATACTTCGACGGGTATAGTCATAAAGATGGTACTGGAATAGGGGTACTTGTTATTTCTCCTAATAAAATTCCAATAACACTTAAGTATAAAATTGATGACCATCGTTCTAACAATGAGCTGAATATGAGTCCCTAATAGCCAGACTTGAAGTATTGTTGGAATTGGGGGCAACTCATGTCGAAATAATGGGAGACTCAGAGTTGGTAATACAACAAGTGACCAAAGAATACAAATGCATAAAAGAAAAATTAATTATGTATTTTGTGGTAGTAAATAGACTGCTGAAAATATTTGAAGCAGTTACCTTTCGACACATTTCTAGACTAGAAAATCAAGTTTCAAATGACTTGGCTCAAATTGCATTAGGGTAAAAAATCTCAAAGAAGAAATTACAAAGTTCAATTGAGGTCAGAGGAAAAGTTGTGTTAGTAGGATTGGCCCCATAAAATTTAGAAATACTAATCTTGGGTATGATGATGAAGAAATTTTTGCAATATTGATGGTTGATATCATAAGTAAAAAGGATTGGAGAAAGCCCCTAATGGACTATTTGGAAAATCCAACAACTTCGACAGAAAGGAAGATCAGATACCAAGCCTTAAGTTATGTTCTTTTTGGAAATGAGTTATATAAAAAGACTCCTGAAGGAGTATTGCTCAAATGCCTTAGTGAGCTTGAGGCATATTTAGCTCTTTCAACTGTCCATAGTGTGGCATGTGGAGCGCACCAAGTAGGCCACAAAATGAAGTGGCTTTTATTTCGACAGGGTGTGTATTGGTCCATTGTGCTGAAAGATTATATTGAATTTGCTAAAGGATGTCAAGAATGTCAAGTAAATGCTTGCATCCAACATGTTCCTTCAAGTGAGTTACACTCTATAGTGAAACCTTGGCCTTTTAGAGGATGGGCTTTAGACCTGGCTGGAGAAATTCGACCAACATCTTCAAAGAATCATAAATAAATTTTGGTAGGAATTGACTATTTTTCTAAATGGGTCGAGCTATTCCATTGCCAAATGTTGATCAAGAAGATGTGGTTGAGTTCATCCAGAAGCATATCATTTATAAATAGGGAATTCCTGAAATAATCACTACATACCAAGGGTTTGTGTTTACTGGTCGAAAGATGCAAGAGTTTGCCATAAAAATAGGTTTTAAACTTTTGACATTCACTCCTTACTATGCCCAGGCTAATGGCCAGGTCGAAGCGGCAAATAAAGTAGTCATTGGTTTGATCAAGAAATATGTGGGTAAGAAGCCAATAAATTGGCATAAGACATTGGACCAAATCCTTTGGGCGTGTCGAACTTCACCTATGGAGGCAACCAATACTACCCCATTTCAACTTACTTATGGGCATGATGTAGTTTTTCCTCTTGAAATTTACCTTAAGTCCACAAGAATTCAAAGACACCATGAGATTCCATCTGAAATCTATTGGAACATGATGTTAGATGAATTGCTGGACTTGGATGAAAAGAGACTTCATGCCTTAGAATTGTTAGAAAGGCAGAAGAAAAGGGTAGATAAATCCTATAACAAGAAGGTTAAGATAAAGACCTTTTCAGTTGGTGAACTAGTGTGGAAAGTAATCTTGCCTATGGACCGAAAAATTAGATCTTTAGGAAAATGGTCACCCAAATGGGAAGGTCCCTTTCAAGTTACTAAGGTATTTAATAACAATGCTTATGAGATATATGAGATTGAAGCTGATTTAAGAACCTTGAAAGTAAATGGGAAATATTTAAAAAGATATAGGCCAATGCTTCAAGATATTAAAATAAAAACATAAAATTCCATTAATCATTAAAAGGCCACAAAGGGCCTACCAGTACGGAAATTAAAAACATGGTTTAACAACCAGAAAAAAGAAGAACTGCACTACTTAATATATTAAAGGGAGTTGAGATAAGTGATCCAGTCTTCATCAGCTTCCTCATCCAGGTGTTCACCCTTTGGAGGCTCCTTTTTAGGAGATGTTGTTCTACCCTCCTTAGTCTTGGAACGAATGACCATCCCCACGCGGGAAGAATTAGTACTCTTCCTTCTAGTGCTTTTTCCTTGCTTGTGTGATTTAGTACCATCAACATTCTTCACAGAATTATCCATGTTTGTTGTTGTGAATAAAATGGACTGAGTAGAGAGTTATTTATAGAGGAAGCTCATGTGCGCTGATTGGTCAGTCAAAAGGCAGTTAACAAACACATGAATTCTTCCTTGGAAATAACACCCTAAGGGTGCATTGTGAATATCGCCTATAAATGGCCTTATTAGGCCAAAAAAATCAATACAAAAAAGGAAAACACAAAATCCTATAATATTACAAAGTCAGTGAAATCAGAAAAGGAGTTTTCCTTGTAGATGAAGAAAGTTATGCTTATGAATTTGGAGACGATTCTCACACAGAGCCTTGTCGAGCTTGGCTGCCGAAAGCTCTTTGTCGAGAACTTGAACAAAATCAATAAGGTCAATGGTGCACTTTAATTCAACCTCCAATTCAGTGCCATCAAACTGACTTATCTCAAGGTTGTGTTGTTTAGCGTCAATAATTTTCCTTTGAAGCTCATCAAGCTCTTTCTCCCACACTTCAATGGCTATGTCATTGGAAGTTCTTTCCCTTTCCCCATTGGCCTTCATGCGTTCTAGTCTTTCGACTTCACCCTCAACTTCCCATGCTTGATCCCAGGCGCTACAACTCTTTGCACCAGTTGCCTCAATGATTTTTTCAACCTTTGGAATGAACTTAAAATCACCAGACATCTGGTTCACTAGAGTAGTCAGTTCAATAAGGGAGATGGATGTAAAGCCCATATAATATATATCTAAAATAATAACATACAAGTGTTATTTTGGTACTGACACCATCATAAATACCTACTAGTATAATTCACATTCTTGTCCAATTCTATAAACAATACAAACTATGGCACAAGACATGAAAATCATACTAAAATAAAAAGCTAAGAACAATACAATATCCATTATTGTACAAAGATACAGAAAATACACAGCGGAAGACTAAAACTATTCTTCACTTGAAACATCCCGAGCATAGCTCCACTTGTAAATCAAACCTGCATAAGGAACCTGAAAAACAACAACAATAGTGGGGTGAGATAACAACATCTCAGTGGATTCTCTATTTTAGAGTTCTCTCGGATCTACATGGTTCTATCAAACCTAACCCAAGTCCTTGGTCACTTCTCAAAAGGATTCGATACGAGATGGAACAATGGCCCATACAATGCTCACACCACTAAACCGGTGAAACATCTACCTCAAGCCTTTACAAACGCTTCTCGTGGGACTAAAGATAACCCATCTCAAGACTCACTCAAGACTTTACAGAGGATTCGATATAACACTAACCTCAATATTTAAGCATGCTTCACGTGGGACTAAAGGTAACCCACCTCAAGACTTACTCAAGATTATCGCCCAATTAGTGTTGCACTTCACCTCAATCTTTACAGATGCTTCACGTGGGACTAAAAGTAACCCACCTCAAGACTTACTCAATATTATCTCCCAATTAGTGTAGCATTTCACCTCAATCTTTACGGATGCTTCACGTGGGACTAAACGTAACCCACCTTAAGGCTTACTCAAGACTTTATGGAGAATTTGTAGCCCACACACCTCAAATCAATACTCGCATCTACACAACCGGTACCTCAATCTTTACGGATGCTCTTGCGAAACAAAAAGTAACGACCAAGAGACTAATACAAGACTTTACGGAGGACACCATGTAATACACGCCTCTATCCTTTACGGATGCTTCTCGTAGGACCAAGATCTACCCACCTCAAGACTTACACAAGACTAATGCGGAGGATCTCGTAACATACACACCTCAAATATTTACGGATGCTTCCCGTGGGACTCAACATCACCCACCTCAAGACTTACACAAGACTTACACAAGACTATTACAGAGGCCTAGTGTATAGCACGCTAACGGTTCACAAAATCCTAGGTAAAACTAGGCATCTCACAAGTTATACCATCCAACAATCCTAGTTGCACTACAAGGCCACACTATTGGTTTATGGTAAGATTCCTCACACTTTCTCCATTTTTGATACTCTTAATCATATAGTTCTCAATTACACAATTCTAACATTTTAGTCTAGTTATCACCATTAAACAATTCTCACAATGGTCTCATGTATCTACTCTCAATCAATCCTTATGATTAGGCATACCTTCCAAATTCCCTAACTAACATAATTACGGTTAATCGGAAAAGTCAAATAAAATTCGGGTAAACGTAATATCTCTTAGCGTCATCAATTAGTAAATATTCTCAGCTTCGAATCGATATACGAAGTACTAAAAACGGATACCTAGATCACAAGTTACAATTTAAAAACACAAAACAGAACTCCTAGGTCTCGCTGAGCGAGGGTCAGCTCGCTGAGCGAGGAACTTCCTCCATTTCTCGCTGAGCGAGTTCCTTCTTGCTGAGTGAGCTATACTAGATCAACAGTTCTCCTGCAGAATTTCACACGCTCGCTGAGCGAGCTCTGCGATTCTAGAATTTTCAAGCTTACGGGAAACATTATTTTCCATATTAAATTCAACCCAAACACCACAAAAACATGAGAATCAAACCCTAAACATGAATACTATCATATATTAGTCATTATACTTCCATTTAACCGAGTTTTAACCGTTTAATCTATCAATTTCTGAGATTTCTTCAAAACCCTGAAAATTATAAACTCAACCAAAACTCAAGAGAAAAGTTTCTAACTAAGAACCCACCTTGCCAATGAAGAGGAGTTTGGTGAAGATGAAGATTTGGTGGAGAAATGGTGATGATCCAAGCATTTCCTCTATTAGGGTTTTCTTCCTCTTCTTCTCTTCTCTTCTCCTTTTCTTTCTTTCCTTTTTCCTTCTTTCTCTTTTCTTTCTCTTACCAACTTTCTTTCTTTTCTTTTCCTTTTATAATACATAACTTGTTTCTCTTTATTTTAAAAACCAAACAATGTATATTATACAAATATACGATAGTTAGTATACTAACGAGTCCAATTTGAGAATATCCAGAAAATATCTCTGAGTCAGATAATACTAATTTATCCTAATTAATATTATCCAGGGTGTTTAATTAAATACGGGGTATTACACTGGAGATCTTAGCATCAATTATCGAAATATTCATCTGTTCCAGATACTCCTTCAGGAAAAGAGGGGCAGTTGTATCAACATTCAAGGTAAGGTGGATATCCCTTTTGAAGAACTTGTCCTTGATCATTTTTAGAAGGGGACCAACAAAGTCATCTAGAGCTGAACCCCCAGGAGCTGTCGAAGAGCTGCTCCCAAAAGAGCCAAAACTCTTCATAAGCTTCATTCTGGAATACTCCCTGGAATTCGACCACTTCAGAGCCAATAGTTGGTCACCATTTATGTCTTCTTTTGGGGTCGAAATTAGAAAGGTAGAAGGGTGTTGGAGATTTTCCTCAGGCAAGGTTTGTTGAGTCTTTTCAGGCTCTTTTTCTTTATCAACTACACATTTGTCCTGTTGATCACCTTCTTCCTCTTCTTTCCCTTCTTCTTCTTTTTCTTCTTCTTCTTCTTCTTCCTCCTCTAGATTATTCATAACATCATCTTGAGCATCAGCTTGGGACCCCCCGCATGCTCTGGATCTTTATTCTCTGGATTATAGGGGGTAAAGTCCTGATTTTTCTTTGTTTCTTCTTTTTCTGTAGAAAAGGCTGCACTTATTTCCCTGGAAGTCTGGCTTACTTGGCCAAGGTAGTCTTTGATAAAAACATTGTCATACTCACGCTTAGAATCCTCAGTGTGATATTGTTGAGTAGCAGTCTTAGCAGGCGAGTTTTTGGTGGCTTCGACCGCTTGTGAAGGAACAAGTATTGTATTAAGGGGTTGGTTGATCTCACTTAAAGAGCTATAACTAGAGCCAAAATCATAAGTTGGGTGATAAGTTGGCTCACCTTGGCTGTTTAGAAAAATTGTGGTTGTAGGAGTGGCAGTCGAAATAGGTTGAGAAATACCTGCTCGAGCCTATTATAAAGAGAGGTTAGGTCGAAGTTATGAAAATAAATTTAAAGACAAGACATAAAAATTCTAAATACCTCTTTCTCTCCACATGGGCTAGAGTTTTCACTCTCAGGAGGGCCACCAGTGGGTTTCACCACAGGGGTTGGAGGTCCAGCTTCGACACCACCAGTAGCAGGTTCCTTTCCCACAACTTTGGCCACCTTGGAAGTAGGTTGGCTAGCAGCACTAGGAGACTGTACAATCTTTCTTTTCCTCTTGAGGGGATGCTCCTCATGGGATTCATCATCATCCAAGTGGATGACAACACTGGAAACCTTTTTACCCTTCTTCTGGGGCCACGAAGGCATTTTGGTTGTCTGAAAGTAGGATTAAAGCATTAGAAGGCAAGCATGTGAAAAAATGAATGAATGAGGATTGTGAAGTACCTTAATGCCTTCGGTGTTTTTAGTCTTTATTACCACTCCTCTGTTGGTAGTGGATTTTCTAGAAATGGCTGGAAATGACAAAGACAATTATTATGAGTTAATAATTGATCAAGTCAATAAGAGGTAAATGAAAACCTCAAACCTTCATATATGTCGGATTTAAAATGAACATCTTCGATCCCTATATGAAGGTGCCCTTTGAAACTGTCCAGTGTGTGCTTAGTTGCAACCACCCTTTGGGCTTTCGGCTAAGACTTCTGTCGAAGGATTTTTATTGATTCCCCACAAACAAACTAGACTTGAAATGAAGGGGCAAGTGCCACTCCAAAATCAGTGGTAGGCAGTCGAGGAAATGTTGGAGGAAATAGTTGGAAAGGCACCTCATAACGCTTCTCATGAGGAACGTTCGATGGGATTTTTGACTTATCCATCTTTTGCAAACAAATTCTCCTTCAAAGTGACAGCAGCCTCACGAACAGTTCGACTAAGATTATCTGGCCGATAGACAATTTCAAAGTATTTTTGAAAAGCTTGTATCTCTTTGATGTGAGTGGACTTACTATTCTTGACTTTCTCCTGCACGTTGATAA
Organism: Lathyrus aphaca; assembly: GCA_963966055.1. Taxonomy (NCBI): domain Eukaryota; kingdom Viridiplantae; phylum Streptophyta; class Magnoliopsida; order Fabales; family Fabaceae; genus Lathyrus; species Lathyrus aphaca. Next base: position 116,440,470 of record OZ014520.1, read on the forward strand.
AAGTTAGGTCAAGCAAGGCAAAAAATTCAATAACAATGAGGAAGTTGTCACTGTAGTACTTGTTCCACCAATCATTAAAGGGGAGGCTACACAAGGTAGTAGGTTAGAAGAATATTGGAGATATGACTTCCTTTTGGGCATCCCATCTGTCGAAGATGTCGTCAAGGGTGTCGTCATCGAAGAGGTTTTTGTGAAAAATAACTTGGCCTTTTCTATCATAAAGGCATCTAGGGAAGCTTTGACCTAGTCCAAACTACCTAGAAACTAAGTTTGGTTGGTAAGCAATGAGGATTATGTTTTATCTCCCACCATTCAACCTGTGTATAATGTATCTGGGAATTATAAAGGCTTACCAAACTGAGACAAAGTCCATGAAAACCCTTTTTGAAGGAGAATTTGGGAAATCCTTAGTAAACCATTTGGGGCCACACTTCCTTTTAGAAAAAAGAGCCATGAATGGTGTAAATTTGTACTGATGTGCAAACATCATTATGAAGCAAGAGAATGCCTATTTCAGGGTTTCGCCTTCATCAATGGGAGTAAGTTTCGCCAGTCGAACACCTTCAATACTCAGGTGCCTAATTTCCTCTGAGTCTTCATCAACTTTCCCTTTTTTGGGAAGTACATGTTCTAAAGTGGCATTTAGCCAGAGTTGAAGAAGCCAAAGAGGGACATTTAGACTCATGGCACCAGAAGTTGTTGTTGGGTTCCTCAGTCGAGCCACCCCCTCACTGATAGACTTGTAGAGGCTGGCCAAGATGATTTCACTTAAGCAAACTCCCATATTATTGTGGAGATTGTTTTCCAAAGGCAAGTATTTCTTTGCCACCTGCAAGAACTTGGTGCAGAAGACATATCTTGATAACCAGAGAGTGAGGAAGGCAATGTGCTCCTTATCAAAAACCTTCTTATCATTTGGTTTGGAGTGATGTTTGATGAAGTGAGTATACATTAGCTTGGACTCATTAAAGCCAATAATATCCTCATCATCAACAGAGGGGTCATACGTCTGACCATCAGGTCGAAGCCCTATGATAACGGCTATATCAAAGAGAGTGGGGGTAACCATCCCACAAGGAATATGGAAAGTGTAATGGGTGCAATCCCAGAAGTACAGGGAAGCAGCCAAAAGGTTCAAGTAATAGGGGATATGTGTCTTCGACAACATCAATAGATCATAGATCCCTATGGATTTTTAATGATCAGCCTTAACTTTTTCCATCCTAGCCATCCAAAGATCAAAACCATTGAATTGGATAATAACCCTAACCAATCTGGTACCATCATTAAGGTACTTTAAGTCCAGTTGATTGGAAAGGGGTGGGTTAGATGAAGAGTCATTAACTTTGGAGAGATTTTTGTGCCCTAAGGGTTGAGATTTATGGTAGCAAGGAAAGAACTCGCTCAACCTTTCATTTGTGCTCGCAAATTTGGCCAAAGGGCCAGACAAAGCATAAGGACATTCATTAATAGTAAAAGGGATCATTACTTGGGAGTTGTACAAACTCCTCATTTCAGCATCCCTGGGTTCTGGTATTGTCGCTCCCTGGATTTCCATCCTGGTACAAACACGAAAGTGGCATGGAGAAGGTAGAGTCGCCAGCCAGGCATTTTTATCCCGAAGGAATGAGAATGGTAATGCTGCACAAACTAGAGAGAAGAAAGGAAAGGACAAGGTCCTGCGAACCAAAGAGTTGGGTTCAGGAGTCGCTTACAATCTGGGAAGGTATTAGCACCCCAGATCGTCCGTCGTACCCAATGGGATCCACGCTTGCAAATAAACTGTTTCAAAGGGTGTGAAAATGAAAGTTGCTGCAAAATAAATGAGACTGGAACTAGATAAAATAAAAGAAAGGGGGAAAATGTAGGGAAAATAAAAGAGTGGTCGAATGGGCCCTACCCCACTGCCTATGTACCTCATCGGGAAATGAGGATCAAAGACGGCGTAGTTCCCCTAACTAGGGAGGAAAATGGCTTGTTTTTTAAAGCTTGAACTACTTATGTCAATGCTCAGGTGTTGCAAGCTCTTTTGGCACAAGTACGTTACCGTCTTGCAAAGAGATAAGTAGGAGAAAGTTTTTACGTTATAAGTGAAGGTGATGAGAAAAGAAGTCCCGAAGGAGAGACATTTATTCTCTGTTTAGTGTTTTTTTTAGGAGTTTTCTGTTTTGAGGTTAGCACAGGAGAGTGTACCTAAGTCTTGCTCAATGGGATGTGTACTTCTTACATCATCCATAAATGGAATGGATAAGAGGCACATCTAGCTATGGAGGAAATCCCCAAATCTAGTCCCACAGATGAAGGCTTAGACACACTAGCCTGCTGAACTTTATTAAATGTTTTTGTGGTTTTTGGATTAAGAAGTGTTTTTTAACTTTTATTTGTGAAGTGATCTCATTCTAATACCTATTCATCATGATAGATACCCTACACCTCACCCTAAAATGGGATGTGTGCAAGTACCCCATGGAAAAGTCTCTTGGCACATGAGAAAACTTGTCAGTTATTAAGTGACTTGAAGTTATTTATTGAAGATGAGAAGAGAGAGCACCAAAAGGATCTCAAAGGAAATAAGTATAAGGGATGGACTAACAATTCTAAGTGTTATCATGCATAGGAATCCAAGGTTAGTATGGTTTTAAGTGTATCCTAATGAAGAAGAAGGAAAGAAGCAAAAAAAAGAAGAAGAAAGGAACAAAGGATTCAACTTACTTCTTAAGAGAAGATAAGTTGATCCTAAAGGGAGATGAAGAATAATTGAACAAAGATGGCCTAGGCACATCACATGCCAAAACCAGAAGTCTAGTATAATGTTAGGAATCCAAAACAAGTTCTCAAACAATGGCACAAGTGCCTTCCTAAACAAGTAAGAAAACTAAGACCAAAACATCCACAAGATATGCAAGCAAAGGTTCAAGCATCAAAGAAATACCAAACATGCTTAAAAAATTATGATATTAAACTCCAAGGGACCTCAAACATGTATAAGCATCAAGCAAAAGTTGTAATCCAAGAATCAGAACCAAATGCATTCAAATAATTAGGCAAAGAAAGCTAGGGTTTCACAAATCTTAAGCACAAAGAAACACCTCAAAAATCATCCAAACAAGTCCTAAAAATCAGTACAAAAATATCTAAGATACCTTAACATGTTCTTAACATGAAGCAAAATGAATCAGGTTCATAGCATTCAAGGATGTTAAGATATAAAATCAACAAGCCAGGGAACTCATGAAAGAAAGAAATCCAAAAAGAAAATAAAAGGAAAATTAATTCAGAGGCTTATAATAAAATTAAAATAAAATAAAATAAAATTTGGAAAAACAAAAGAAAGATCAAAGATCATAAAAATATTTTTTGTAATTTTTTATAGTGATTGGAAGTATATTGAACAATTAAAATGGAAAAGAAGATAAAAGTGAAATAAAAAACATAAAGAAACAACCAGGGGTGCATAAGTAAAAAAGAATGAACATGGATGGAACTATACACGTTTAGGCTTTAAAATGGGGGGGGGGGGTGCGGAAATGAAGATCCGGGCTAGGCCCACGCGATTCACTTAATCCACCACATATTGATCAACTTTTATAGAAAAAAATAGAATGAAATGAATAAAAAAAGAAGAAGAAGTGGAAGTAGCGCACATGATGTACTGTGGTTCACACAATTTATATCAATTGGCCATCTTCACATAAAATCACTAAAAGACAAAACCGCGCCCCCTCCAACCAGGTGCCGACATGTCATCATCTTTAACCTCATGCAATGCAAAACCGCACAAACCAGTCGAGAAATACCATGGAAATTGCATTAAAACCTCATGAGCACCACAACTTCATCTCAATATAACTCTCTCATTTCTCAATGAAAATAAAAAAATGTAAAGACCAAAAATGAAGTATTCAACGAGAGGAACACAACCATGTCATTAGTTTTTGCAAACACAACCTATGATGAGAGAATCAAATTCATGAAAACTCACACGTCAAATGGAAAATTCAATATCTATACATCTATCATATTCTACACATATCCAGAAGTTCATAACAAACAAAAACATATCAAAACAAGCAATATCATGGAAAATATGAAACAGAACAAGTGTGATGTAAAACCTGAAGTGAAGCTTCTCTTGAAGGTTTAAAGAAATCTAGAGGTCTTTGAGTGTTCTTTGAGCTTGTACCTGGCCAAATAAAGGCTGAACAGCTTGAGGTTTATGCAAAAATGAGGAATCTGAAAGTAGCTTGATCTTCACTTTTTACTATGTTGTTCTTCAACTACAATCCTTGGAGATGATACAATAAGCAAGATGATACCAAGGAAAATGCAGTAATGTTTGTGTAATGAGAGTTGTGGTGAGGAGTTTCAGATCTGAAATCTCTTAGGAGTGAGAGCCATGAAAAAAATGAAGTGAGTAGTGTAAAAATGAAAAACTCTTTTTGTTGATTTTGTGCAAAAATCCTCCCTCTCCAAATGCAGAATGTGTGACTTTTTGTGAGTGTGTTTGTTATGCAAAAACAGAGCCAATCGTGTATCTCTCTCTTGGTGCAATATGTGTGTGAGTTGAAAGAAAAGCATGATCCTCACTTTATGAAAATAACCAAGGGCGTGTGGTGTATGCATTTTTGCTGACTCTCTCTCAACAATATCACATGCACATGTGCCTCCCTTTTGTACTATTTTTTTCTAAAATGTTTCACTTAAAAGCAACCAAAGAAATATATACCATGTAGCACTATTTGGGGTCACGTAAAAAGTGTAAAGACTCACTAAAAAAAGTAGGCAAAAATGATACATAAAAAAGTGACACACAAAAATGAGAAAATAAAAGGTGACGAATGAGAAGTTGCCAAAAATGCATAAAAACCTTATAAATGATGTCTAACTTTAAAAAAATCATATCTTGAGTTATAGAAAGGCTATAGGGACGATATTTTAATTTTTGGAAAGGGGAAACAAAGATCTACAACTTTGATGTTCAAAGAAAAATCATTTGGAGCTTATTTGGTCATGAAAGAATTGGTTGAAGATTAGGGCTTAAATTCCCAAAAATAGAAAGTTTCTCAACGAAAAAATTCCAATTTTAGTAACGTCTTGCAAAACCCCGATTCTTGACATTTGAGACCAATCATGCTATTCCTTGACCAAATAAAAGTCCATGAAGTTGATGATCATGATTAAAACCCTATAAGTCTCATGTTTGACTTTTTTTTCTGTACATTTGACTTCTTCCTTCAAATACAAGCAACTGAGCCATTGCCTGACTTTCTTAATGAATTTTTGAACCAAATTTCATACCTATGCCTTGTATAACATATATAAGCCTTTGACCACAAGAATTTCTCAAAGCTATGAGGATATCCTATTCTGAAACAAAACCCTAATTAGGGTTTCCTTGTGTAGGAGGATGATGCCCTGATAAATTCCTGATGAACCACACCCCTTCTAGGATTTTGAGGAAAAGTTTGAGCTTGTGTAAGATATGAGGATCCTTTGTAGACATGTTTCAAGACCACTTGGATCTCCTTTTGGCTTTGAAGAATCATAAATGGAGAAATCACTGATCACATGCCCTATGTTTCTAACCATGGATGTTATGCCTCATCTTCCTATGAAAAGATGCAATGGTATGTATACTATATGATATGCTATATGAAATGAAAATGAGAGGGAAAATTTTGGGGTGTTACAACTTCCCCTATTCAATCATCTGTTAATTTGAAAAGGATGAGAGCAACGACTGTCGGCCATTCGAGATGAACTGTGATTGAATACCAAAATAAACCAGAAAATTTGCACTCTACAGAATGAGAAAAGGGACATATATCCAACCAAGGAAAACACTGCCTGAAAACCTTGATGATGTGAAAAGTAACCCGTAACAATGGAACTCTGTCTTTTGAAGGATGCCAAGAGACTACTAGCTTGCCACAACGAATGATGGACTTTGAGGAAACTCTGTTTTTTGAAGGATGCCAGATGACTACTGGCTTGCCACAACAACAATTGACTGTAATTGCGTTGTAAAATCGAGCGATTTACAACTCAAACAAGATCAAGTGATCAAACATGGAAATGGCACCGAGCGATCCATAACCGGGAAGGTGAGAACGTATCATCATAGGATTTACGAATCAAACAAAGAGGGGTAACATCAAGCGATTTACAACTCAAACAAGATCAAGCGATCTAACATGGAAACAATATCAAGTGATCCATAAGCGGGATCATGAGAACATAATATTATAGGATTTATGACTCAAAGAGAGACGAGTAACATCAAGCGATTTACAACTCGAACAAGATCAACCGATCTGACAAGGAAATGGTTTCAAACGATCCATAACTTGGAATATGAGAACATAATATCATGGGATTTACGACTCAAACAAAGAGGAGTAACATCAAGCGATTTACAACTCGAATAAGATCAAAATATCTGACATGGAAACGGTATCAAGAGATCCATAATTGGGATCATGAGAACGTAATATCATAGGATTTACGACTCAAAGAGAGAGGAGTAACATCAAGCGATTTACAACTCGAATCTGACAAGGAAATGGTATCAAGTGATCCATAACTTGGAATATGAGAACGTAATATCATGGGATTTACAACTCAAACAAAGAGGAGTAACATCAAGCGATTTACAACTCAAGCAAGATCAAGCGATCTGGCATGGAAATGGTATCAAGAAATCCATAACCTGGAATATGAGAATGTAATATCATGGGATTTACGACTCAAACAAAGAGGAGTAACATCAAGAAATTTACAACTCAAACAAGATCAAGCGATCTGACATGGAAATGGTATCAAGCGATCCATAACCGGGAATATGAGCATATGACATCATAGGATTTAAGACTCAAACAAGGAGAAGTAACATCAAGCGATTTACAACTCGAACAAGATCAAGTGATCTAACAGGGAAATGGTATCAAGCGATCCATAACCTGGAATATGAGAACGTAATATCATGGGATTTACGACTCAAACAAAGAGGAGTAACCTCAAGCGATTTAAAACTCAAGAAAGATCAAGCAATCTGACACGGAAATGGTATCAAGCGATCCATAACCTGGAATATGAGAACGTAAAATCACGGGATTTACGACTCAAACAAAGAGGAGTAACATCAAGCGATTTACAACTCGAATAAGATCAAGCGATCTAACATGGAAATGGTATCAAGCGATCCATAATCGGGAATATAAGAATGTAACATCATAGGATTTATGATTCAAACAAGGAGGCGTAACATCAAGCGATTTACAACTCAAACAAGATCAAGCGATCTGGCATGGAGATGGTATCAAGCGATCAATAACCGGGAATATGAGAACATAATATCATAGGATTTACGACTCAAGTAAGATCAAGTGATCTGATAAGGAAGTGGTATTAAGCGATCCATAACCGAGAAGGTAAGAACGTAACATCATAGGATTTACGACTCAAACAATGAGGAGTAACATATTACGATTTACAACTCAAGCAAGATCAAATGATCTGCCAAGGAAATGGTATCATAGGATCCATAACCAGGAATATGAGAACGTAATATCATAGGATTTATGACTCAAACAAAAAGAGGAGTAACATCAAGCAATTTACAACTCAAACACGTCTTTTTGTACGACGCCAGATGACTACTGACTTTCCACAGTAATGGTGGAGTTTAATGGCTTTGCAATATCGAGCAATTTATAACCCAAACAAAATCAAGCGATCTGATATGAGAATGGTATCAAGCGATCCATTCAAAATAGATCCGTTGACACGGGACAAAGCGATCAATATGGTTTGTTCATTGACATGGGACAAAAGTGATGAACCAAGATTAGTTGATTTGAGAGGAGAGTAGCAACTGTGCAGGGGAGAATACTGATTGTAACTCTTCTGGGGATGAGAACTCTCTGACTAACATTCTGCTAAGAAACAAGATCAAGATACTCTGACAATACTTGACTCTGGATGAGGAATGTGAACATTATCTGCATCACTTGTCACATTGGCCAAAAATAAATTGGCGACCTTGTTGGGGAATATTTCAATGATGGACAAATTCCAAGCATGAAACTCTATGGGGAGATGACCATCTTCAGACTTGGCTGGGGAGATGCTTGATCAAATACTCTTGATGGGAGAGAAATTTGATATTCTGAAGTATGTGGGGAAGTCAGGCATCTAGCTGCCTACTGGGAATACTTCAATGTGAAAAGATGAATCCGCTTGGGGATGAGAACTTTTCAATTAAACTTTGAAGTTCTGCTGGGAAATACCAACATGCTTTGACCCAATTGGGGAGGATTTAAATCTTAACTCTATTGTGAATGTTGGGGATCACCCTTCTGCTGGAGATAAGAGTTGCAAGGCATTTCTTGATGGGGAGAAGAATCTTCTTGGGGAATGTCACCTGGTAACATCTTTCTTTTCTGGGCTAGTTGACTGCTTGAAGATCAATTCAAGAGGATTTTACAGAAGACCTGGCATCCAAGATGTTCGAACACCTTCAAACTCTTAAAAATATTTGTTGAATCTTGACATAACTGCCACTGATTGCATGGTCTATGAAAGAAATTGTCTCAAGAAGATCCATGAAAGATCTCTCATCATCGTGAGATACTCTGCCCTAGTATCCTGAACCAAGACTAGATTGATTAACCATCTATAGAGAGTGACTTTACCTTCTCTTGGGGTGGTCTGCCCCAGTATAAGCCTTAAGTTGATCACCTCTGACTGACTGTACTTTGAAGAAATGCCCGGAATGATTGCTCTTTGAGAGATTGAAATTTCGAAGTGATTGCCCCAAACTGGCTGAATTTTAAAGAGATTGATCGCTGTGATTACCCCAAACTGGCTGAATTTAACCAAAATAGTTGGAAAAGCCTCAGCTTAAAAGAGTTTCTTGGAAATAGTATAGTTTGACATGATTGTCCTTCAGAAATTTCAGACTTCTCAATTTGGCAAGATTAAGCTTTTGGACCGAAATTCCGCATGTGTATTTCTATGATGTCAAACAAATGTATGCAAGCAGAAAATTTTTTATTCTGAGAATGATTATTCTAATGCAACACACATTTTATTCATGAAGTTTTTATTGAAAAAATGTCGCAAAATTTAGTGAGCGGATCACTGGTTAAGATACAACACTGATTTTTTTTGGAAGAAAACATGCATATGCAATACCGACAAAGATCTTTTAGCACAAATCATAGGAGTCAAGAACATTATCTCGTGGTAGTATTCTCTCGAATTAACCCTGTTTTAATTAGGACTTTTGAAGGTTGTTTCGTGGCCTGATTCACGGTTATAGAAACAAAGGATATAGGCTCAAAGTTTATATGTGCCCACTCCTCTTCGTGATGTCCTTCAATCCTATGTTCAATTAGCTTTCACAGACGCTCATCTTTCCTAAGGGTTTCGTGTTGGTTGAGGAACTACCACTAACGATTTAAGCACCATTGAGGTTGTTAACGTGACAGTCACCCCTATTGTCTTCTGTCATTCGTGTCTGTATCACACGACTTTGTTCTCGTTTAAGGATCTTTCTTGTGAAATCCTTTTCGTCTTTCGCTTTTGCATTCTTTTGCTTATCCCTAACTTTTTCCTGGACTGATTATTTTGAATCTTTTGCAGTTGGAATCCAACGGGATGCCCTAACTTTTGCCTAAGTTGCTTGGTTTCAAGTTTCGACTTAGCAGACTTTTTCATTTCTCTTTTTTTTATTCTTTTTTTTGAACAAATTGTGTGACATTGTTTGTCTTGATTGCATTGAAATGGTCGTGACTGTCTCACTTTTCAGTTGATGAAGGGTAACAATCATGGCTTCGGATCTTTGGACCTCTTAATCAGGATAACCATTGTGGTTCCTGGTCTTTGGACCTCCTTATTTGGTACACTGAAATGTAATGGATCCTCATATAAACTTCTTCAGGAAATCTTGAACACTCGGTCCAATTAGCTGACACCTACCCTGCCCCGGGTTAAATCTAAAGGTTTTTTCGTACGAAAAGAAACTCCTACTTCAAGTCTCAAAGGGGCTAGCGAGGGTTTTTCTCCCTTATATCTCCAGTGTTTGGGATTTGAAACAAATCATGTACATCGTCAACAGGCTCTTATTCAAGATCACACAATTATAGATTTTTGCGCTCTTGTTTCGTCATCCTTTCTCATAGAGTTTAAGCACGACATTTGGTATTGCAATGCACACTCACAAAATTACGAGTAAATACAAATGAATTACTTCAAGAAAAACATGTGCGTTTTATTATGATTAACATTCAAAAAGAAAAAAAGTTTCATGCATGCATACAAATGTTTAAAACAAATAGATAAAAACTACAAAGGAATGCAATAAAGAAGCTGAACATTGCCATCATTGAGGAGACTTGACTCCGTCTGGACTTAGCAGTCTTGGATATTTTCAATAGTCAGCAGCTTTTCCATGGTCTGTCAATCTTCAAACAAATGGTCACATGTCCAGAACCATACTTCATTCTCAATTATTCTGACCTTAAAACTCTGACGTTGAACACTAACATGAGACGTTGAGAGTATTGGAATACTTCTGGCTTTATTAATTTAGTTCTTTTTCTGACAGACTCTAGCGAAAACTTCATATCGAGACAATGCCCCCTTCCTTATCTGTTTGGTGCAAAGTTGACAGCTTTCGAATCAATCAAATCTTGTACCTTGTGGTGAAAAGCTTTACACACATCAATATGGTGTCCTGGTGCTCCAGAATAGAAATCACAGTGGGTGTTGGCATCCCATCCATCCGGGAGTGGAATAGGAGGTGGGGACAGCTTACGAAGCTCAATTAGTTTCAACTAAAGCAAATGCTGAAGTAGATAAGTATAAGACATGGGTAAAGGGTCAAAACTCATTATCTCCTTTGCTGATGCTGACCCTGCTGAGGGTTCCTTTGTCGTGTCTGACTCCTAGGCTGACTATTTGGGGCCGTGGCTGTTAGAACAAGATTTTTTATTCTATTTCTCTTCTATAGTTTTGATGATAATGATAATTATAAGAACAAAATATGACACTTAAAATTATCTTCTATGTGCAGGACAGAAGTTCTTATGAAAAGATAAGTTTTAACGTGCTCAACATCTTATATAGAGAATTTAGAGAAACTCATCATCAAAAAAGATATGATCTCAAGTCAATAAGAAGTTCTCATCAAGTACAAAATCAAGCTGCGAACCTTTAGACACTCTGATGTGAATACAACATGTTCTGATTCTATTATCAAGTACATTTATTAGGGAATCAAGAATAACTGTTGGAAATGAAGATCTCTATTTTTGGAAGGCATTTATGACTATTATTATTCATCCAAAAATGGCACAAGATGTTCCTAATGGATCTCTTCATCGCAAATATATATAAATGGATCATTTGAAGAAATTTCTCTCTATTTTCTCGCGCGAAAAATCTACGAACAATTTCTTTCTCATTCTTAAGTTGTAAAAATATCACAGTTGTGATAATTGCTTTAAAGAAGCATTTTTAGTTACACAATTTTGTTAAACATATTGATATTCCTTGAGTGACTAAGTTTAGTCAGTAGACTCAGGAAGACTTTGATAGTAGGTCATTATGTTTGTATTCAAGATTTGAATGAGTGAAATCACCTTGGCAGGTGGACTGGATGTAGTTTGAGTTCAAATGAACCAGGATAAATCAAAGTGTTCCTTGTCATTTTATTTTTAGAAAACCCAATTCCAACCTCCCTTCCTTGTGTTTTTGCTCCTTCAATTAGAATCTGAGTGTTAGGTTCTGAGCAATACACTTAACCATATCAGAAAAAGATCGAGAAGATAAACACAATGGCAGATCCAGTCAACAACAACAATGATTACCAAAATGACAAGATCAATGGAAAACCTCATGTTTTCAATGGCGACAATTTTGACTACTAGAAGGATGTTCTAGAGAGTTTCTTTCTGGCTCTGGATGGAGATTAATGGGATATGGTGACTGATGGATACATTCATCCTATTGGAGGGTCCATGTGTATTCTATCATCATATTATATCCCTCAAAGTTCATGGAAGTCAAGAGATCACAAGAACTGGCAAGGCATGGAAGCAAAACTAGGGTTTTTCACTACACAGATGACCAAAATTAGGGTTTTGGTTTCAGAGGCCTTAACTCCAAATTTTTGGGCCATTTTTGTTTCTAATGTTCTTAAGATGTTATAAGGATCATGTGTACCAAGTTTAATGAAGAAATTCATTGTGGAAGTCATATGTTCATTGGGTAACTTCTTGAGCAAGTTAAGTCAAAATCAGGGCATCTGAGGCCCCCAACAATGGAACCAAAGGGTTATTTTCATCAAATTGGAGTTCTATGATCTTTATTTGATCTTAGAAGAGGTTGGAAGTTCACAAGATTAAATAATTTTGAGCCATTTGCAAACTTGCCAAAAATGGAAATGACTTGTAATGGAAACTTTCCATTTTTGGAAATTTTTTCAACCTCCTCTTTCTCAACCAAAAATGCTTCAAATGAAAAATTCTTGGTCATGAAATTTGTAGATTAGGTCTTTCCCTTTTCAAAAAGTACAAGAACATGTCTTGATTCATCCTAGAACTCAAGATATGGCCTTTCAAAGTTGGCAAAAATCCTAAAATTTCAAGTTTCATGCCAAAGAGGATTTTTTGCAAAATCAAGTTTCAAGCATTCAAGTGACCTCTAATTGACTTCTAGACATCAACCAAACATGATGAAACATTACAAGATCAAAATCTTGCCTTGGATCACAAGTTTCCATAAGCCATTTTTCACAAAATTCTCAAAAGAGGGATTTTTGTAAGAATGATCTCCAAGGCTTTGTATGACCTCTAACTTATCTCAATGCACCATAGCAACATTATGCAACATGCCATAACCAAAATTCAGCATTGAACAAGACACTTTCATGACCAAATGTTACAAAGTTCACAAAATGACATTTATGCATAAACATTGCAAACTCTTGATCAAGGCATTACAACTGCATTCTAATGATCTAAGGGCCATCCATAAAGTCAGTTGAGGCCAGACATGCCATAGAACCACTCCTGCCATAACCCATGCTCATAGTACAACCAATGTTGACTTTTTGCAAAAACAACCATACCAATCAAGCTGAGCCACAACAACTCTCTGAACCAATCACAATTGTTTAGACTAACCTAAAGCAATCCAAAACACACCACACACAAGCTGAGAACTTCCCACAAGTGAGGATTCACAAAAATCCTCAAAAACCTTCCTCTCTTTGAATTTGCAAAACCAACCATCAAACTTCAAATATTTTTCCACCAATCAACTCAGCATCACCCTAGGATCATTTCCCACCCATCATCATAGCCTGAAACATCCCCAAACTCAAACACGATTTCTACAACCTCAGAACTGAAACTCTCAAACCAGCCACTCTAAGCTTCATTCAAGCTTACCAATAGGCTCAGGAGGTCAAAGGGGACTGGATTGCACAAGGAAGAGGCCCAGAAAGCTCAAGAACTGAAAGCTCAAACTCAGGTAACCTCAAGAACTTTTTTTCCAGAAATGCGTTTTCATGTTATAGAATGATTCCTCATGCTTCACTGATCATGCTGATGTCTTTATTTTTGAAAATGGTTGAGAAATGAGTATTTCATAAGCTTCTGAAACATTTCCCGTATTTATGTTTTGATTCGATTCAGCTTGATAGTGAAGCATAAATGATGTTTGATGTTTGATTTGAGTTGCTAGAGACCTGAGGATCATTTTCGGGCAGTTAATTTGGGGTGGGGTAGCCTGTAGAAGGATTTAGGGTTTTTGGCTCACCGGAGAAGATGACCGAAGCTTGTCTCCGGTCACCTGAAAGTAATTAGCCCTAATTAGGGTTTAGTGCCCATATTGATTAAGGACCATTGGATGCGTGTTTAGTTTAGCGAATGAACGGACCAGATTAGCTCATTAATTCTAATTTCTGTTTAATTAATTAAATCATAGTTATTAAGCCAGATTGAATCCTGACCCTCCAATCACGCGCGTAGTCAATCCCTTTCTCCCAAGTTCAAATCCTGGCCCTCAGATGCGCTGACTTTCTCATTTAATTCATTTTATTTTATTTTCATTTCTTTTGCATAATTTATTAAAAATACCAAAAAGCTTTCAAAAAATATTTCCTTTTGCAATTCTGTTTTAAATATTTTTCTTAACATGAAAATGATTTTTATTTTATTTTTTGCATTAAAAAAGTATTTTTAAAATATTTAAATGTTATTTTTAATTAATTAAAGTCTTTTAATTAATTAAAAATACATTTATGTTTCTAAAAATCACCAAAAAAATCATGAATCATCCAATTGTATTTAGAAACATTTTCAAACTCTTCACACAAATTTATTTTTAGGTTTGATCATAGTTTGTGAATTTTCTTTGAATTAAGGGTCATTAAATTTCATTTTTTTGAACCCTAACTTTAAACAATCATTTCTGCCTAACCAAGAAGATTTTGAAGATGATTATTTTTGAATTGTTTTGTGCATTGCATGTAGTTTATAGGCCATTTATCTCATAAATTTATCTTGCATTTTCAAATTGATTTGCATTTTTTCCTTTGGATCACCCAAGAAACCCTAGAACTTAGGAAATTCATAACTTTTGATTGGTAAGGCTTCTGACCTCCTCCTTTGGGGTGTGACCTAATATGGGGTTAGGGGTTGTTTGAGCTTGGTTTCAATTTTTTATCATGTCATATGCTTCTGTTTTGTTCATTTGCATCTCATACTTTCATATAACCCTAATTTTCCATGTTCATTTGCATTCATCTTGCATATGCATCCATACATGAACTTTCCATGACATTTCTTTCATTCACATGTCATCTTAGACATGTTAGGGCATATTAAAACCATGCTTGATCACTTCTTCATTCATTTTCCATGATTTTCATTCATTTCATTTCATAAACTTTCATGTGTTTTCAAACTTCAAAGTTTGCTTCCATGACATCTCATTCTTGTATGATAATACATATGCACTTTGTATGCCTTTGTATCATCTCACATGACATTAACATTGCATAAAAAGTTCTGAATTTGGTCATTTCATCTCATTTCATTTCATTTCTTTATGCTTTACATCTTATGCATTCATGCTAACATTTTCAGGTGGTAAGTTACTTTGGGAAGTGAATTTGCCTTCACTTCTCACTTCTCTTACCTCTTATATTTGCATTATCATTTGTCATTTAAGTGAACTTGTTCACTTGTGTTAATTCTCTCTCACTTTCTTTCTTTAAGTTACTTATCTTCTTCATTGAAGTAAGTAACTTATTCTTTTGCTTCCTCCTCCTTTCATCTGCCTCTTCCATTGGTGGCTTCCTTGAAGATCTTTCTTAAGCCTTACAAACCATAGGAACATCCAAAAATGATAATAATTAGGGTTGTGATTAGTCCCCCTTAGCTTTTTACCTTTGAGTCTCTCTTCTCATCTCAATAATCAGAGACTAAACTCTTAAAGTTTTAGGACTTTGGTATTAGGGTTATGCATGCATCCTTCTCTTAGGATGGAGTGTATAATTTTAATCCTAAGTGTTAAACCTTTAATTTGTTTAAACCTCTTAATCAAATCATCTTAATAATCACTAAGACTTCATATTGTAACTTGGGCCTTACATTAGGGTTCTAATTCTTCCTTTATGGTCAAGAAGGACTAACCCTAGTGTTTAATGGACAAGTCCCCCTCAAGTTGTCTTACAAACTTAAAACCCATTTCTTAATCTTATCCCTTAATTAAAATCCACTTAATAAAAGCTTGTTATATAATGAATTTAGTCCCTAACCATGGATTAAGTTGAGGTATCTTCCTCAACTTAAGTGTTCTCATATATTATCCTTCTATTAGGATGGTGTAATGAGCCCACTAATCTGTGATTAGAGATTAAACTCATTACTTAACACTAAACAAAAACCCAAAAACATCTAAATAATCACAAGTAGGTTAATGATCTTAATCCTACATCATCATGGCAATTAAGTTGAGATGCCTATCTCATACTTAAGTAGGCTCATTATCCCTAATCAGGGAGGATATAATGAGTTTACAAGCCCTTGATTTAGGCTTAAGCTCATAATCATATGCAAAACACCAAAAAAAATAACAAAAACTGAAAACACAAAAACAAACAATAATCGTCTCCTCCGGGATTACTTTCTCATCACACTCATTCACAAACGAGAACTCGCTTCTTCCGTCTAATGCAAGACAGTTAGCACTCGAGCCAGACGAGTCATACACTGAGCATAGACAAGCAAACAGTTCACAGTAAATTTATCTTTCAGTCTCTTTGAGTCGAACTACGGTGTTCTGACTTCCTCATTGCACGAGAGGATACGTAGGCATAACTTAACTGTTATCGAATAAAAGTCTCTTTGTCATCCCCCTCTTTCAACATTCTTTTTCAAGCCTCAGCTCCTGAGCATTCACCCTTTTTGCACTGAGACTTGTATATTTCCTTTCCAGCTTTTGCACACAGATAGCATATACACTACCCCTTTAAACACAATCATTCAAGCATGGATCCCGTCGAGTACGACGGACAATCTGGGTGCTAATACCTTCCCAGGTTGTAACCAACCCCCTTTCTCAGTTTCTCTGGTTCGTAACCGTCTTATCCATCTCTTTCTAGGTTTATGCAGCATTACCTTTCCTTCGGGATAAAAATACCTAGCTGGAGACTCTATTCATCTTCACCTTCATTTTCTCTTTTCGCCGACCGTTCGCGTCTGCACTGGGATGCGAATCTACGGGAGCGACAGTATCCGACAAGGAGAAATTG
The DNA here is from genome assembly GCA_963966055.1 of Lathyrus aphaca. Classification (NCBI taxonomy): domain Eukaryota; kingdom Viridiplantae; phylum Streptophyta; class Magnoliopsida; order Fabales; family Fabaceae; genus Lathyrus; species Lathyrus aphaca. The sequence goes on from OZ014520.1 coordinate 116,457,298, forward strand.
ATCTCTGTCTTAGGCTCTTCCCGACTACCAAGTGGCGACTGTTGGTGATGAGACTTAGACTGTGGAGGAAGTCCACCTAACAACTCGTGATTCAGTGGAAATCCCAAAGAGATGGGAGAAACAAGACCTTCTGTTGGAGAAGCAGACACCTGACCATTTTCTTTCTTCAGCAAAGCATTCACAATCCCTGTAAGTAGCTTCATCTGAGTCTTCATTAAGTCAAAATATTCCTTCAAGAATCTCTGACCCTGTGACAAAGCTTGCACCTTTGCCCTGAACTGCCCCATCTGGGTTTTCATTTTATTTACCTCCTCCCAGAGTTGTTCCAAGTCCATACCCTGAGAGTTCTGATTCAAGATGGCCATTCTGAAGAGAAACCAAGTCAGGATAAGAATTTGTCTCTAAACACCTGTCATGAGCACAAGGATGTATGCAAATGCCGTGTTCAGTTATTCCTTAGGACTCTATCTGTTTCGATTCACATATTGATACACAAGAAATCCAACTGCAGGATTCAAATAAGAGATCCTCAGAAATAACTGAACATGTATGTTGAAATGCCATGATGTCATGTATGCAACCGACATGTGATTAGTGACTGTAATTTGTCTGGATACTAAATACGGAGCCAAGAACCAAGTTTATGAAACCCAAAAGTCCTATGAATAACATCCTCAGATAATAACTCAAAACCAAGGTATCGATAATTCCAGAACCATAGTAATCGGATCATAACATAGAACCATATTGTTAGCCAAGTTATGATGAGGTCAAGGGTTCCTACAAAACTTGTAAACCCCTCCCAATATCACAGGTGTGCTCCAAGTTAAACATTACAAACTCTCAAAGCCGAATAGCAATAATACGTTCACCATCTCCGAGAAATGGCTCACGAACAAACAGGGAATTGAACCAAATTAGGGAATCGATTAAACATTATATACTACTCAGGGAGGCCTCAACGTGAGTCCAGGAAAAACAAGCATCCCTCATAAGTCCCTGGCTTCAAGCGCTAAAATCGAGAAACAATAGTATATTCAGCCCTTGGGATACAATACTATCTTCATACGACCAGATGCTTTAACTGAGTTCCAATAAGAGAACCATGCCATTCTATGCGAGTTCCCAATGGACCCTTGGGCGTGAATGGGTTTGCCACAGAATGTGGCTTGCCACTATCACCACTGGAGATGGTTTCCACAAAGGCCCTCAATGATCGGTCCCCAAATGCACATAACTATCAAGGTCCTACCCTGAAGTGGAGGAAATTCCCAACCAGAATATTTCCAAGACGGTCGCAGTCTGGGTGTGGAACACATCACCACTTATCATGGTGAAATACCATGGAAGTACAATGTCTTCCCACGTTAAGTACTAGGGTGTACTCGAACCTTGGTAATGGACTCATCTCACAGTAACAATCCCCAACCCACCAAAAGAAAACCAGCACAGTCCAGACAATCCAGTATAGTATGATGCATGAAAATAAAATACTGAAAGCGATAAATAAAGTTGTAAATAAAATTGTAAACAAAACAGTAAAATAAACACACAACAGCAAACATAAAACACCCAATCAAATAGAAACAAACAAAGGCTAGGAGAGACTCTCAAAGGGGAAACCAGAGATTCTCGTTTCGATCCCCAGTAAAGTCGCTAGCTGTCACTCCCTGGATTTACATCCTGGTACAAATGCGAAAGTGGCACGGAGAAGGTAGAGTCTTCATCCAGGCATTTTTATCCCGAAGGAACGAGAATGGTAATTTTGCACAAACCAGAGAGAAGAAAGGAAAGGACAAGGTCCTGCGAACCAAAGAGCTGGGTTCGGTAGTCGGTTGTGACCTAGGAAGGTATTAGCACCCCATATCGTCCGCCATACCCGACGAGATCAACGCTTGCAAAGAAATTGTTTCAAAGGGTGTGAAAATGAAAGCTGCTGCAAAAGAAATGAGTCTGGAACTGGATAAAAGAAAAGAAAGGGGGAAAATAAAAGAGTGCTTGAATGGGACCTACCCCACTGCCTACGTACCTCATCGAGAAATGAGGATTAGAGGCGACGCAGTTTCCCTAACTAGGGAGGAAAATGGCTTGTGTTTTAAAGCTTGAACTGCTTATGTCAATATTCAGGTGTTGTAGTTTCGTCTGGCACGAGTGTGTTACCGTCTTGCAAAGGGATAACTAGGAGCAAATTCTTACGTTATGAGTGAAGGTGATGAGAAAAGAAGTACCGAATGAGAGACATTCAATCTTTGTTCAGTGTTTTTTTGGAGTTTTCTGCTTTAAGTGGAAAGAAAAGCATGATCCTCACTTTATGAAAATAACCAAAGGCGTGAGGTGTTATGGTGTATGCATTTTTGCTGACTGTCTCTCACCAATATCACATGCACATGTGCCTCCCTTTTGTAATATTGTTTTTCTAAATTTTTTCACTTAAAAGCAACCAAACCAATATATACCATGTAGCACTTTTTAGGGTCACATAAAAAGTGTAAAGACTCACTAAAAAAGTAGGCAAAAATGATACATAAAAAAGTGACACACAAAAATAAGAAAATAAAAGGTGACCAATGAGAAGTTGCCAAAAATGCATAAAAACCCTAAAAATGACCTCTAACTTCAAAAAATCATATCTTGAGTGTAAACACCCCAAATTTTCCCTCACTTTTTTTCACACCATGACTTGTGATCTTTCATTTTTTCATAAGTATAGGCATACCATCTCATATTGCATATTTGTTTCATCTGCATAGTCCATTTCATCTGCATCTAGGGTTTGTGATCTGAGCAATCCAAGAAGTGATCTGAGCCATCCCAAAGGCCTTGAGGATTTCCAAGAGGGTCCATGTGTGTTCCATGATCATAATATACTCCCCAAATTTCATAAAAGTCAAGGGATCACAAAGCATGGCAAAGGCATAGGGGCAAACTGAAGATTTCCTACACAGATGACCTAAAATTAGGGTTTTGGTTTCAGAGATCTTAATCCCAAATATTTTGGTCATTCTTGTTTCTAATGGTCTCAATATGTTATAAGGATCATGTGTAACAAATTTGATGAAGAAATTCACTGTGGAAGTCATCTGATCATCGGGTAACTTCTTGAGCAAGTAAAGTCAAAATCAGGGCATCTGAGGCCTCCACCAAGGGTACCAAAGGGTCACATTCATCATTTTGAGTCGATATGATCTTTATTTGATCTTATAAGTGGTTAGAAGTTCACAAAGTTGAATAATTTTGAGCCAAATGCAAAATTGCTATTTTTGGAAATGACTTGTAATGGAAACTTTCCATTTTGGGAAAGATATTCAACCTATTCTTTCATGACCAAAAATGATTCAAATGAAAAATTCTTGGGCATGAAAGTTGTAGATTATGTCTTCCCATTTTTAAAAAGTACAAGAACATGTCTTGATTCATCCTAGAACTCAAGATATGGCCTTTCAAAGTTGGCAAAAATCCTATAATTTTCAAGTTCATGCCAAAGAGGGAATTTTGCAATTTCACTTGCCAAGCTATTTCATGACCTCTAATCAACTTCTATGCATCATAACATGTCAAAGCAACTTCAAAAGATCAGAATTAGCCTTTGAACTTAGGGTTTTGATGGCTTGATTCTCAAGAAATCTCAAAATGACAATTATGCATAACTTTGCAAAACCTCTTGAAACTCTTCATCCACTTGTGCCAGCTGCATAAACTTGATCCTAGGGCCATCCTTGAACCAAGCTGAGGCCAAGACACCCCTTTAAACAACTCTGCACCATGCCCATACCTCAAGTACACAAAGTTGACATTTTTGCAACTTGGCCCATACCAATCACACTATGCCACCACCTAGTTTCTGAGCACTTTCATTGGCCTATACTGATCTTATGGAGCTCATTTCACATAACACACAAGCCTGAAACATACACAACATCAGTTTTCACAAAAATTGCAAACAACTTCCCTTCTTCGATTCTCTCAAACAATCCATCAAACCTTAGAAATTCTATCACCATTCATTTAGAAATCATCCATAGAACACAAAGCAACCATTACCATGGCCTGAAACCTCATAAACCAAAGCCTCCATTTCTGCCATATCAGAATCGAGCCACTCAAAATAGCCACTTTCAAAGCATTATAAGCATCCCAATAGCTTCAGGAGGATCAAAGGAGTTCACTTGCATAAGTGGGAGGTTCTGAAAGCTCACATTTGGAGGTTTCCAGCTCAGGTATACTCGAGAACATTTTTTCTCAAAGCTTTGATTTCTTGTTATAAAATGAAACTGCATGCTCCAAGGATCCCAATGATGCTTTTAAAACTGTAAATGGTTGAGAAATGAGGATTTCATGAACTTCTAAAACTTTGCCTGTATTTATGTTTTGATTCGATTCAGCTTGTTCATGAATGATAAATGTTGTTTGATGCTTGATTTGAGTTGCTAGAAGTATGAGGATCATTTCTGGTCAGTTAATTTGGGGTGGGGTAGCCTATATAAGGATTAAGGGTTTTTGGTTCACCAGAGAAGATGACCGGAGCTTGTCTCCGGTCACCTGAGAGTAATTAGCCCTAATTAGGGTTTAGTGCCCAGATTGAATGAGAGCCATTGGATGCGTAATTAGCTTAGCGAAGGAACGACCCAGATTAGTTCATTAAGGTTAATTTCTGATTAATTAAAATAAATATAATTAATTAGCCAGGTTTGATCCCAGCCCTTGAAACACGCGCGCAGTCATCACCAATTCCTCAAGTTCAAATCTGAGCCCTTGGATCCTCTGACTTTCCATTAAATCCATTTTTAATTCATTTTCATTTTATTTCTTTTGTTCATTTTATTTAAAATAGTAAAACACATCAAAAAATTCTCAAACTTTGCATTTTTGTTTTAAATATTTTTCTCAACCTGAAAATTATTTTATTTTATTTTTTGCATTAAAAAAGTATTTTTAAAATATTTAAATGTTACTTTTAATCAATTAATGGATTTTAATTAATTAAAAATGCATTTAGGTTTCTAAAAATCACCAAAAAATTCATGAACCATTCCAATACATTTAGAAACATTTTCAAACTAATCATACAAATTTCTTTTTAGGTTTGATCATAATTTCACAATTTTCTTTGAATTAGGGTTCTTAAAAATTACATTTTCTAACCCTTACTTGAAAAATTCATTTCTGCCTAACCATGATGAGTTTGAACTTTATTCTTTTTGCATTGTTTCACATATTGCATGTACTTCCTAGGTTATTTATCTCATGATTTCATCTTGCATTTTCAATTTGATTTGTAGTTTCCCTTTAGAATCACCCAAAAACCCTAGCAAACGTAGGAATTTTATAACTTCCACTAGGTTAAGCTTCTGACCTTCTCCTTTGGGGTGTGATCTTATATGGGATTAGGGTTTGTTTGAGCTTGATTTCAATTTTTTGTCATGTTGAATGCTTCTGTTTTGGTCATATGCATCTCATATGCATCTCATGTTGTCTTAAAACCCTAATTTTGCATCTTCATTTGCATTCTCCTTTGCATATCATCCTCATATGAACTTACCATGACATTTCAAGCATTTGTATGAAATATTAGACATCTTAAGACATGATTTAACGTTGCTTGATTGTTTCTTCATTCATTTGCTATGCTTTGCATCCATTACATTTCATGAACATCCATGTGTTTTCATGCCTCTAAACATGCTTCCATTGCATCTCATCTTTGTATGATCATTCATATGCCTATTGTATGGCTTTGCGTCATCTCATATGTCATTTAAATTGCATTTTCACTTCTGACTTTGGTCATTGCATCTCATTTCATCTCATTTCCTTTTGCTTTATCCATTATGCATCCATACTAACATTTCAGGAGCTTTTGGTAAGTTAGCTGGGAGGTGGATTTGCCTTCACCTCCCACCTTTCCTTTCCTCTCATTTGCATATTCACTTGTCTTTAAAGTGAACTTGCTTCACTTATGTTTCTCTTTCTCCTTTCTTTTCTCCTAAGTTACTTATCTTCTTCAGGAAGTAAGTAACTTATTATTTCTCTCCTTCTCTTTTCATCTGCTTCTCTTCAATTGGTGGCCTTCTGAAGATATTTCTTTAAGCCTCACAAACCATAGGATGTCCAAGCATGATAACTTTTAGGGTTGTGTATAGTCCCCCCTAGTCTTTTACCTTTGAGCCTCCTTGAGTCTCTCTTCTCATCTCATAATCAGAGGCTAAACACTTAAAGCTTTCGGACTTTGAATTAGGGTTATACCTGCATCCTTATCTTAGGATGGAGTATATAACTTTAATCCTTAGTGTTAAACCTCTAATTTGTTTACACCTCTTAATCAAAACACATTAATAATCACTAAGACTTTATCTTGTAACTTGGGCCTTACATTAGGGTTTTATCTCTTCCTTATGGTTAAGAGGGACTAACCCTAGTGTTTAATGGACAAGTCCCCATCAAGTTGTCTTACAAACTTAAAATCCACTTCTTAATCTTATTCCTTAATTAAAGTCCATTTAATAAAGGATTGTTATATAATGAATTTAGTCCCTAACCATGGATTAAGTTGAGGTATCTTCCTCAGCTTAAGTGTTCTCATCTATCATCCTTCTATTAGGATGGTGTAATGAGTTCACTAATCTCTGATTAGAGGTTAAACTCATTACTTAACACTAAACAAAAAAACCAAAAACATCTAAATAATCATAAGTAGGTTAATGATCTTAATCCTACATCATCATGGTAATTAAGTTGAGGTGCTTATCTCATACTTACGTAGGCTCATTATCCCTAAACAGGGAGGATATAATGAGTTTACAAACCCTTGATTTAGGCTTATGCTCATAATCCTATGAAAAACACCAAAAACAATAAAAAAATGAAAACACAAAAAGCAAACAATAATCGTCTCCTTCGGGATTCTTTTCTCATCACACTCATTCACAAACGAGAATTCGCTTCTTCTGTCTAATGCAAGACAGTTAGCACTCGAGCCAGACGAGTCATACACTTGAGCATAGACAAGCAGGCAGTTCATAGTCAATTCATTTTTCAGTCTCTTTGAGTCGAACTAAGGTGTTCTGACTTCCTCATTGCACGCGTGGATACGTAGGCATAACTTAACAGTTATTGAACAAAAGTCTCTGTGTCTTCTCCCTCTTTCAGCATTCTTTTCTAAGCCTCAGTTCCTGAGCAATTCATCCTTTTGCACTGACACTTGTACTTTCTTTCCCTAGATTTTGCACACAGATAGCACATACACCTACCCCTTTTTAACATAATCTTGTAAGCGTGGATCCCGTCGAGTACGACGGACGATCTGGGTGCTAATACCTTCCCAGGTCATAACCAATCCCCTTTCTCAATTTCTCTGGTTCACAACCGTCTTATCCATCTCTTTCTAGGTTTATGCAGTATTACCTTTCCTTTGGGATAAAAATACCTAGTTGGCGACTCTATTCAATTCAACCTCATTTCTCTTTTCACCGACCATTCGCGTTTGCACCAGGATGAAAATCTGGGGAGCGACAGCTTGGCGACTCTGCTGGGGAAAGATGACGGAACCAGGGCTTCTGGTTCTTTTTGTGGGTTTCTCCTAGCGCTTGTTTGATTTGTGTTTATGGGGGTGTTATGTGCTATATGTGCTTTTGTTTATTACTTTATTTATTTCTTTCTGTACAGCTTTATTTATTGCTTTCATTTATTGTTTTATGCATTTCATATTATTGTCACCATATCATTTGTGCTGGATTTGTTGGTTTGCCTTGGTGGGAGGGATATTTCACTGAGTAAGGTTCCATATCGGGAGCCTGAGTGACACATAGGATTAGAGTGGCTTCATATTCTTTCACATTCCATTTCGGTCTGGTGCAGGAATATCAAACACGGTTTAGACATGGGTTTCTTCTTGATAACTCTGTGCTACGGATTACCTGTAGTACTAGGGATATCTGGGAAGCCTGTTAAGTCTGGATGGCCTTTTTAGATGACCTTCAGCATCTGAGGTGAATTAGAGGAGGGTCCTTTATGATTAATGTAAACATTGTACCTCCGGGTTAGAAGTGTTTACACTTCTCATAATAGATCCAAGTCTGAGGATCCTTGTTCTAGAACAATACCTGTGAGTGGGTTGGGATGTTTACAGGTTTGTAGGAACCCTTGGCCTCAGCATACCCTGTTACTGATATTATTTTAAGGTTACACTATTTTGGACTGATTCTATGGAACCCTGTACTTGTGACTCTTTATTTGAGTCCCCCACTTGGTTACTGGTTCTCTAGCCTTCATCTGGACTTATGAACACACATGGACCCTATCAGAGCTAATGACAAATCCAACACTTGATCATAAACCCTTGCATGTCATTCTGCATACATCATTTTGCATCATTTTAACATTTGTCTATTTGTTTTACAGGGTATCCACAACATCTTTGGTTTGTTTTTTACTGTTCTTCTGCTCAACCATCTTCATCAGTCATCTTCATCAGAGAGTTTCTTCATCAGATTTCTTCCTCAGAGATCTTCTCCAACTGGTATCTTCTACAGTTGTCTTCAATAGTGTTTCTCCTCATTTATCTTCATCAGCACCCATTATCAGTATGGACTCATCCAGGAAGAGCAACATTACATACCATTTCTTTGAGCCCTCCCTAGCAGGCATTAGGCAGATTCAGGTACTCATCACTCCTGATCATGTCCCTTTATTCAGGGAACATTATGGTGGTATTATGGACATGATCATGGACTTGGATGCATCACAGAGGAGCATGATCCACACTTGCCTTCAGTTCTATGATCCTCCTCTTAGATGTTTCACTTTCCCAGACTTCCAGATGGGTCCTTTGTTGGAAGAGTTTTCCATGTTGTTGGGTGTCCCCATCAGGAGGGGAATCCCTTTCAACCCTGCGATGACTGCTCCTAGGAATGAAGACATAGCTAAGGCTCTGTATTTGGAAGCCACCATCATTGATCAACATGTGACCACCAAGGCTGGAATCCCAGGCCTCCATTTGGACTTCTTGATCACTCAGGCCACCAGTCATGCTACAACAGGGAACTGGGAATCTGTTTGTGCTCTCCTTGCCCTTAGTATATATGGAATCATCTTGTTTGCAGACGAGCCTAAGTTTGTAATCAAGAATGCTATCCATCATTTCCTGCTGAAGAATCCAGTTCCTACCTTGCTAGGGGATTTCTACTACTCAGTGCATCAGAGAAATGGGAAGCAGGGGGGAAGACTAGTCAGATGTTGTGCACCTCTATTCTACTGTTGGTTATTGAGGCATCTACCAAAGACAGAAGCTTTCTTGAATCCTCATCAGTCAAGAATTGGGCAAAGAGAATGATTTCTCTCACTTCAGAAGACATCAGGTGGTGTACTCAAAGCACCAAGGGTAGGGGCATAATCACAAGTTGTGGGCAGTATCCCAATGTACCTCTTATTGGAGTGAAGGATTGCATCAATTACAATCCTTTGCTTTTCAGAAGGCAGTTAGGGTATGCCTTAGTACATCCACCAAGAGAACAGGATTTAGCAGAGACCCTTTACTGTGATGTTCAGAATAATCATGCCATCGTCCGACAAGCAGCCTGGGCTTGGGATAATATTCAACAAAAGGGATTGCCATTCTTGGCAAGTGCAACAACGTAACTTCAGCTCAGTATATTGAATGGTCTCGCATCAGAGGACATATCACTCGCATGCCATTCACCCTGGAAGATGTGCTAGGGCCATCAGCAGTAGATCCCATAGCTTCAGTGAGTCTAGAGGATTTTGAGAAGTTGAAAGGGAGGAATGCCCAGCTTTCTGAAGCTTTGAAGAAGACCCTTTAGGAAAGGAATGATGGTCGTCTGGACAATGAGAGGTTAGAGAAACTCCGTATCGAGCATATGACTAAGATAGAGAAACTAGAGGACTTCATCAGAAAAGCCCGAGCGGGAGAACTGGTATTGAAGAATGCTTGCAAAGAAGCCAAGATTCAAAAGTCAAGAGCTGAACACTACCTAGAAGAGAGTCAGGCTAGATGGATCAGAATAACTGAAGCTCGCTTGTAAGAAGATCAGAAGACACGGGCTAAGATAGAGCAGCTGGAAGCCAATGAGAAGAAGAATCAGGAAGCCTTGTTAGCAGCACAGAAGGAAATCTCCAAACTGAAACTTCGGGCGGGGTTGAAGAGATCAAAAGAACAAGACAAGTACCAGAAGATGACAAGCGCCATTGCAACCAGAAACCTTCTCATCAGGACCATCACAGAGCACCCGGTTGGGCCAGTGACTGATGCTCTCCTGAAGGAAGTCAAGGAGGATGAATTTGGGCTGGATGTTTGATTTCTCTTTTACTTGTATTTTATTTTTGGTTGTACTTTAATTCTCCATGGTGTTTTTGTTTGTAATCTTGACTCGATTGTATTCTGACCCACCATGGGAACTTGTTGTAATCATAAACTATGTATTTTGGCATTTGTAATGTTATGGTTTATGTGTTACCTGGATCTTATTTTGAACTTCATTTCTCTTCAACATTTTCATCATTCCCATAGGTCTGGAATGTCAAAACCAAAAAACCAAACCGGATACCCTTGGAAGACAAATAAACATACTGCATTGCATGCTAACCTAATTTTCTTTGTTTTGTAGTTGTTTGTGTTGTTGTTTTCTTACTTTGTTGTTGTTTCAGGAAACATTGCTCGTAGGAGGGTCTTCCCCATCAACAGAGCTCACCGGTATCCTACAAGAAACAACCTTCCGAGCTTACAGATGGACCAAGTTCAACAAGATTTGACTGACGTGAGAACTCAGATGGCTAATGAGAGGACTGAGATGAGGGCTCAGATGAACCAGTTCATGGCAGTAATGACTGGGTTGGCTCAAAGTCAAGAAAGATTAAGAGAGTTGGTTGAGCGGCAAACTCCTAAAGAGAATCACCCAGGTACAGGAGGTACTAGTAACAATGATCACGGGCATCCGCGAACAGATGCGCCAGAGTTTGGGCCTCACCTCAATCCTGAGGTCAATGCTATCAGAAATACCCAAGGAAATACTGGAGGTCGTGCCTTGCAAGAGGACCCTCAAGAAGAACAGTTTACAGTGATTGGTGCTGGGGATGAAGCCTATGATCGTCGTCTGGACGAAATAGCAGAAAAGTTGAGATCTTTGGAGTCCCAAAACTCTCTGGGATTTGATGTCATGGACATGGGTTTAGTTGAGGGAGTCAGGATTCCTCACAAATTCAAGCCTCCCTGCTTTGAGAGATATAATGGTACCTCCTGTCCATGTAGTCACCTGCATTCCTTTCTGGGGAGACTAAAAGCTTATACCATGGACGAAAAGTTATGGATGTTCTACTTCGAAGACAAACTGATCGGGGCATCCCGTGAATGGTATTCTCACCTGTCCAGAGCAACAGTCAGAAATTGGAAGGATTTGGCCGAAGCTTTCATACGCGAGTATCAGTATAAATTGGACATGGCTTCCAACAGGACCCTCATAATGGGTATGTCTCAGTCTTCAAGAGAAAGCTTCAGGGAATATGCCTAAAGATGGAGACAACTTGCTGCTGCTGCCCAACCTCCAATGTCTGAGAGAGAGATGGCCGACATGTTTATGAATACCCTACAGGGGACATATATTGACAGACTTGCTGCTTTCTCATCCACTAGATTTGCTGATGTAGTTATAGCTGGTGAGAGAATTGAGAGTCTGCTGAAGATGGGAAAAATTTCAGACAACGGTGCTAGTTCTGGCAATACAAGGAATCTCTTCGCAGGACCTCGTAGGACAGGTGAGACCAACTCAGTGCACATGGGAAGAGGTAGACCTCAGTACATGCCAAGATCAGTAGCTGTTGTCACTATTCCAGCTCCAGCACCTCAACAACAGTATCCTCCTCAACCATAACACTTTCCACCACAACAACAATTTCCTCAACAGAGATCTTACAACAATAACAATCAGCAACAACGTTCGTTTCAACCAAGAACTTCACAAATCAATAGGGTTATTGATCCCATTCCAATTCCCTATGCTGCCTTACTTCTACAATTGTTAAAGCTCAACTTGATTGAATTAAGGACTCTGGCTCCACCAGATCCCCAGAACCTTCCAAGAAACTATGATGTTAATGCCCGATGTGCCTTCCACTCAAATGCACCTGGCCATACTACAGAGAAGTGCAGAGCCTTGCACATGAAGGTTCAGAATTTGATTGATTCTAAGGCAGTCAACTTTGCACCTCCTCCGAGTGTCACTAAGAATCCTATGCCCAGCCACGGTGGGCCTAAGATAAATGCTATTGAGGAGGATCAGCCGATGAACCTAATTGATAATGTTGCAAGCATTCAGACACCTCTGGCCGAGGTTAAAGCCCAACTTTTAAAGTGCCAAGTGTTCCCGGGTTGTGAGGCCCATTGTGAAGCTTGCAAGACCTCTATCAACGGATGTGCAGATTTGAAGACTGGTATCAATAATCTTATCAAAGAAGGCACTTTACAGATCACTTCAACAGTTCAAGCTCCTACAACATCAACAACCATTCCTCCTACAACACCAGCACACATCATTCCATCAGATGCAACAGATGTCGCTCCTACAACTTTAACAACAATCATTCCAACAGATTCTTCTACAACATCAACAATCATTCCTTCTTCCATTTCAACAAACATCAGTCCAACACATCCTTCTACAACAACAACAACCATCAATGAAGATATTTCCACAGTTACTATTTACTATGATCCTGCAACGATCCACGTTCCAGATTCTTTCAACAATCAACAACTCCATCAACAACAACAACCATCATCACCAACACCATCTCCGGTCAGACCTCCTGTCACAATTTATTATGAACCTCAGACTGTCTCATTTCCTTCTTCCACAGAAATCAGTCCAGTTACTATCACAGTGCCTGGACCATTTCCGTATGATAGCAGCAGTGTCGTACCCTGGCACTATGGCTCAGATTTATATTGCGACGGAAAGAAAGTCACTCTCGACACTTCTACACCCCAGATTGATAATATGGGGGGAGGCAGAGGTTTCACCCGAAATGGACGTCTCTTTGCCTCACAATTCCAAAGAACCAATGCTGAAGCAGAAGCTGCGGCCAAGGCTAAAGGCAAAAGTGTTGTGCTTGAAGAACCTGTTACCAAGGAAACTCAGAAGACATCCTTTGACCAGGATGTGGACGAGTTCATGAGAATAATCAAGAAGAGTGACTATAAGGTTGTGGACCAGCTCCATCAGACCCCCTCCAAAATCTCTATTCTATCACTGCTGATGTGTTCCGAAGCTCATAGGAATGCACTTCTCAAAGTCCTGCACGCAACTTATGTGCCAGAAGAGATTACAGTTAATCAGCTAGAGATGGTGGTTTCTAATGTCAATACTAGTCATGGACTAGGGTTCACTGATGTTGATCTAACTACGGAGGGCCGTAACCATAATAAGGCGTTGCACATCACCTTGGAGTGTAAAGGTGTTGTTCTTTCTCATGTCTTGGTTGACACTGGGTCCTCACTCAATGTTCTTCCAAAGAAAGCCTTGGTCAAGATGGAATATGATGGTCTTGCTTTGCATCCAAGTAACCCGGTAGTGAGAGCCTTTGACGGTTCTAAAAGATCGGTTCTTGGAGAAATTGAGTTACATGTGGTTATTGGCCCACAGATCTTCAAAACTGTCTTCTACGTGATGGACATTCAGCCTGCATATAAATGTTTGTTGGGTCGGCCATGGATTCATGTTGCTGGCGCTGTAACGTCGACCCTTCACCAGAAGTTGAAATACGAATGGGAAGGCCATGTTATCACAATCTGTGGGGAGGAGGATATCTTCATCAGTCATCTAGCTACTTATAAGTATATTGAGATGAACGGAGAGATCCATGAGACAATGAGCCAAGGGTTTGAGGCCCTCAATGTCAATTAAGCAACTGCTGAAGTGTCTGGTACTTCAATCTCCTCTTATAAGCAAGATTGGAAGGTTGTTGAGGACGAGAATGCCCAGGGCTGGGGTGTAAACACCCCAAATTTGCCCTCACCCATTCACACCATGGCTTGTGATCATTTCATGTGCATAAATTCAATCATAGCATCTCATACCCCATTTTTGATTCACTGCATTGCTTCTATGTCATCTGCACCTAGGGTTTGTGATCTGAGCAATCCTGAGCCATTTGAGCCACTTCAAAGGTCATCAAATCACTTCAAAGGGGTCCATGTATGTTCAAGCATCATATTGTATCCCCACAAGGTCAAGAAAGTCAAAGAATCACAAGAACTGAGAATGGCATGGAAGCAGAGCCAGGTTTAACTACACAGATGACCTAGAATTAGGGTTTTTGTTTCAGAGGCCATAACTCCAAAATTTTTGGTCATTCTTGTTTCTATTGGTCTCTATATGGTATAGGGATCATGCATATCAATTTTCATGAAGAAATTCCATGGGGAAGGCATCTAATCAAGAGTTGACTTCTTGAGCAAGTCAGTGTAAAATCAGGGCATCTGAGGCCCCCAATGACCCAACCAAAGGGTGTTCTTCATCATTTTGAATGTGTATGATTTTTGTTTGATCATAGAAGATGTTAGAAGTTCACAAAATTGAAGAATTTCAAGCCATTTGCAAAGTTGCATTTTTGGGAAAATGACTTGTAATGGAAACTTGCCATTTTGGGAAACTTTTTCAACCCTTGCTTTTTGATTCAAAAATGCTTCAAAGGGGAAAACTTTGGTCATGAAAGTTGTAGAATGGATCATTCCCTTTTAAAAAAGTACAAGAACTCATTCTAATTCATTTTGGATCAAAAGTTATGGCTTGTCAAAGTTGGGAAAAATCACGTAATTTCAAGTTATGTACCAAAGAAGCAAAGTTGCAAAACCACTTGCCAAGACAAATTGTGCTTTCAAATGAACTTCTAATATTTGTACAAACATAAACCAAGGCCTAAAATTCAGAATGCATCAAAGATTTACTCATTTTCATGACTTGTGGATCAAGAAATTTCAAAAGGGCCAAAGTTGAACAAAGTTGCAAAACATCATACAAACCCTAATCCACTTGTTAATTGGCTTCAAAACTGATCCCATGGCCCTCCTCATTCCTTGCTGCGCAGGACACCTCTATTGTCCTTGGCCTACCATTGACCCATACCTCTCTTACACAAAACTTGAATTTTTGCATAAAGACCCATACCAATCACAATAGGGCACAACCACTCCACAGACCTATCACAAGTTGATATGTGGATCAAACCCCAAGCCATAACACACAAGAACACAAGCTGAAACCTCAGATTGCCATAGTTATCAAAAATCCCCCAACTTGCAAAACCTTTCGAATCTCTCAGCTCACTCAACCATTCTTCAAACCAACTTCACCATTGATCTCAAAATGACTCACTGATCACAAACCAACCACTGAAACAGCCAAAAGCACCCCATAAACCAAACACAATTTCTGACCAGTTGGCTTGCAAACTCCCAAATTAGCCAAAAGAAATTCCTTCCAAGCATCAAGACTTCATCAGAAGTTCAAGAGGAGTGGTTTGCACCAAGAGAGAAGGCCTGAAAGTCCCAAACTGAGAAAGCTCAAGCTCAGGTACCTTCTTGAAACATTTTTCCAGAACTTGTTTCTTTAGTTATAGAATGGTAGAGTGTGTTCCACTGATCACAATGAACCTTGAATGGTGAAAAATGGTTGAGTTTTGAGTGTGTATGCATGTTCTGAAATTTTGTTCAGTTTTAGGTTTTTGTTCGAATCTTGTTGTTGATGAAAAATAAATGAAATTTGGTGTTGGATTCTTGCTCTATGGGGTTTGGGGATCATTTCTGGAGATTTGGGGGGTTTGATTTGGCCTAGGGAGAGTTTTAGAGAAATCTCAGGGGAGAGGTGGCCGGAGAAGATGACCGGAGGTCATTTCCGGCCACCTGAGAGTCATTAGTGTGTTAATCACGATTAGGGTTTGGTTTGAATGTAGGCCATAGATCTTGCTGACTTCCATTGACCCGCGCGCAAACAAAGGGTCCAGATTCATCACTTAAGCCCTAATCCACGTCATTAATCTAATTAATTAGGTTTTAATTTAATCTGGCCAGTTTGAATGAGAGCCACATGATGCGCTGACTTTCTTTTTATTTGTATTTTTATTTCATTTTTATTCATTTGTTTTGCACATTTATTTTAAAATAGCTAAAATCATTTAAAAATTATGGAAATTTTTGTCAAGGGTTTCATGAATTTTCAGAACACAAAAATATTTTTATTTTTATTTTTTGCATTAAAAATTATTTTTAAATCATTTAAATGTTTATTTTTAATTAGTTAATGAAAATTAATTAATTAAAAATACATTTAGGTATTTAAAAATCACAAAAAAATTCACATAGCATTTAAAAACATTTAGAAACATTGTCCAACTCTCAAACCAAATTTCTTTTTTGTTCTTGATGCCTTTTGATCATTTTCATTGGATTTAATTTCATTTTAAGGCAATATTTTGTTTCAATCTTCAAAAATTCATTACTGCCTAACCATTGAGAGTTGGATGATGATTCTTTTGGCATTACATCTTGCATAGCATGTAGTTTATAGGATAAATTTGATTTTAATTGATCTTTCATTTTCAATTTGTTTGGCATTTTTCTTGTTGAAGTACCCCAAAACCCTAGCAATCTTAGGAAATTCATAACTTGCACTAGGTTAAGAGTTGGATCCTCTCCTTTGGGCATTGAGTTTGTATAGGTTTAGGGTATCTTTGTTTGCATTTTCAAATTTTTATCAAGCCATTTGTTTCTAGTTTTGGATTTTTTGTTTTGTATGATGCATGTAACCCTAATTTGTGCCTTCCTTTGCATCCATTTCTCATTTCTTTGCATCCATTGACTTGCCATGACATTTTGTGCATTATCTTGATTCATAATACATCTTAGGACATATTAGAATCATGTTTGATCATTGCATTTTTCATTTGCCATGTTGAATGTCATTTGCATTCCATAACTTTTCATGAACATTCATGGTTCAATGCATGCCTCATCTGCATCCATATCCTTGTATGATTATTCTCATGTCTTGCCTTGTGTTTGCATCTTCTCTTAGCTTCATTAACATCATGTTTATGTTTCTGACTTTGGTTTGCATCATGACATTTCATCTCATTTGCATTGCATTTCATTTCTTTCACTAACTTTTCAGGTGGTAAGTTGTTTGAGAAGTGAATTTGCCTTCACTTCTCATATTCTCTTTTCATCTCTTTCATACTTCCCTTGCTGCATTTTGTGTGTATTGGATTGAGCTTGCTCATTCATGTTCTTCTCTTACTTTATTCCTTCAAGCAACTTGTCTTCTTAAGTGAAGCAAGTTGTTTTGCTTCTCTCTGCTCCTTTCATCTGCTTCCTTCCTGGTGGTTTCTCTGAAGATCTTCTTGCAAACCTCATTAACCCTAGGATCTCCAAGCATGATAACAATTAGGGTTTGATTAGTCCCCCATTTAGTTTTGCCTTTGTGTCATCTTTGAGTCTTCTCTTCTCATCTCATAATCAAGAACTAAACCCTAAAGGTTTTAAGGCTTTATGATTAAGCTTATGCCTGCATCCTTCTATTAGGATGGAGTGTATAACTTTAATCCTAAGTGTTAAAACCTTAATGTGTTTAACTCCTTTAATCAATCCATCTAATAATCATCAAGACACCAAACTTGTAACTTGGGCCTTGCATTAGGGTTCTAATTCTTCCTTAACTGGTTAAGAAGGACTAACCCTAGTGTTAATGGACAAGTCCCCCTCAAGTTGTCTTACAAATCATAAAATCCATTTCTTCATCTTACCATTAACTAAAACCCACTTTAATAAAGGCTTTGTTTTGTCATGAGGTTAATCCCTAATCATGGATTAAGTTGAGGTATCTTCCTCAGCTTAAATGCTCTCATCTATTATCCTTCTATTAGGATGGTGTAATGAGTCCATTAAATCCTTGATTATGGCTTAAACTCATTACTTAACACTAAACAAAAACAACAAAAGCATCTAAATAATCACAAGTAGGTAAATGATCTTAATCCTACATCAGGGTGATTAAGTGTGAGATGCTGACTTCACACTTAAGGTATTCTCATTACTCCTAATCAGAGGGAGGATGTGATGAGTTTACTAACCCATTGGTTTAGACTTAAGCTCATTAACTTATGACACATTTCCAAAAGCAATAAAAGATTGAAAACACAAAAAACAAACAATAATCGTCTCCTTCGGGATTCTTTTCTCATCTCATTCACTCATAAACGAAAACTTGCTTCTTCCGTCAAATGCAAGACAGTTTGCACCTGAGCCAGACAGGTCATACACTTGAGCATAGACGAGTAAGCAGTTCACAAGTCAATTTATCTTTCAGTCTCTTTGAGTCGAACTACGGTGTTCTGACTTCCTCATTGCACGAGAGGATACGTAGGCATAACTTAACGGTTATCGAACAAAAGTCTCTGTATATTCCCCCTCCTTCTAGCATCATTCTTTAAGCCTCATAATCTTGAGCATTTCATTCTTGTTCTTACACTGACACTTCTCTTATACACTTCACTTTTTCTTTTACACTGACACTTGCATTCTTTTCCAGTTTTGATACACAGATTGCACTGACACTACCCCTTTTAAACACAAATTTTTAAGCGTGGATCCCGTCGAGTACGGCGGACAATCTGGGTGCTAATACCTTCCCAGGTTGTAACCAACCCCCTTTCTCAGTCTCTCTGGTTCGCAACCGTCTTATCCATATCTTTTCTCAGGTTTATGCAGCATTACCTTTCCTTCGGGATAAAAATGCCTAGCTGGCGACTCTATTCATTCTCTTCTCTTTCGCCGACCGTTCGCGTCTGTACCCCTCTTGGCCCCGTGTCATTTTGGTGGGAGCGACAGCTTGGCGACTCTGCTGGGGACCCTTATACTTTAACTAGGGCTTCTGGTTCTTTTTGTGGGTTCCTCCTAGCGCTTGTTTGATTTGTGTTTATTGGGGTGTTATGTGCTGATTGTGTTTGTATATTTGTATCTATTTTTGCTTTATGTACAGTTATTTATTGCTTTCTTTACAGCTTTATATATCATACTGTCATATTGTCATCTGGCTTGATCTGGTTTTTTGCTTTGGTGGGTGGGGTTCTACTGAGAGTTTTAGGTCCTATACCTGGGACCTGAGTGACACCTAGGCTAGAGTGGTTCATGTTCTTTCCCATTCCATTTCGGTCTGGTGCGGGAATATGAAACACGGTTCAGATGTGGGTTTCTTCTTGAGAACTCTGTGCTACAGATTTCCTGTAGTGCTAGGGCTATCAGGGAAGCCTGCTAAGTCTGGATGACCTTTACTATGACCTTCAGAAACTGAGGTGAATTAGAGGAGGGTCTTTTATGGTTATTGTAAACATTGTACCTCCGGGTTAGAAGTGTTTACACTTCTCATAACTGATCCAAGTCTGAGGATCCTTGTTTTTAGAACACTACCTGTGAGGGGGTTGGGCTGTTTACAGGTTTGCAGGTACCATTGGCCACATCATACCCTGTTACTTGTTTGATTTAAGAGTACCTCACTTTGGACAGTTCTTGTGATTTTAAACTCTGGACATGTGACTCTTTATTTGAGTCCCCCACCTTGGTTACTGGACTTCTAAACCTCCATCTGGACTTCTTAAACATACATGGACTTATATCAAGGCAGTAATCAGATCCAGCTTGATCACAAACCCTTGCATATCATTTGCATACTCATCATTTGCATCATTTAACATTTGCTTATTTGTTTTTCAGGGTATCCATATTGTATCTGGCTTGGTTTTGACCCCTTCATCTGCTTAGACCCCTGTTCATCAATTGTCTGCTTCAACTATCTTCATCAGTTTCCTGCTTCAGCTACCTCCATCACCAGCCTCAGCCTATCAGTGGCTCATCTCCAGTATCAGTCTTCATCATCAGCATTTGTTTTCAGCTCTTCATCAGCAGTCATGGCACCCAAGAAGAGCAACATTTCATACCATTTCTTTGAGCCTGTGCTGGCTGGCATCAGGCAGGTCTAGGCACTTATCACTCCAGACCACATCCCATTATTCAGAGAGCATTATGGAGGCATCCTTGATATGGTTATGGACCTAGACCCTTCTCAGAGGAGTTTGATTCACACTTGCCTACAGTTTTATGACCCTCCTTTGAGATGCTTCACTTTCCAGAACTTTCAGCTAGGACCTTTGCTGGAGGAGTTCTCATCATTGATTGGAGTACCTGTCAGGGGTGATATCCCCTTCAACCCAGAGATGACTTCTACCAACAATGGAGAAGTAGCAAAAGCACTGTACCTAGAGCCTATATTGATTGAGCAGAACATGACCACAAAGGCTGGGATCCCTGGCCTACACTTAGACTTTCTGATTTCTCAGGCCATCCTGAAGGCCTCTTTGGGAGAATGGATGGCAGTTTGTGCATTGTTAGCCCTCAGTATATATGGGGTTATACTATTTGCAGATGAGCCCAAGTTTATCAGCAAGAATGCCATTCATCTTTTCCTTCTGAGGAACCCAGTGCCCACATTGCTGGGAGATTTCTATTATTCTGTTCACCAGAGAAATGAGAAGCAAAGAGGGAAGTTGGTGAGACGCTGTGCTCCCCTGTTTCATACCTGGCTGCTTAAACACTTACCCAAGACTGATGCTTTCTTGAATCCTCACCAACAGAAGAATTGGGCTAAGAGACTTATTGCTTTGACTTCAGATGACATCAGATGGTGCACCCAAAGCACCAAAGGCAGGGACATAATTACTAGCTGTGGACAGTTCCCCAATGTACCTCTAATAGGAGTGAAAGGCTGCATCAACTACAACCCTTTGCTGTTTAAAAGACAGTTGGGCTATGCTTTGGTTCACCCTCCTAGAGTGCAAGACTTGGCTGAAATCCTGTATTGTGAGATAAAACCTAGTCTAGCTGTTGTCAGACAAGCATCCTGGGCTTGGGGCAACATCCAGACCAAGGGGGTGGCCATTCTTGGAAGGTGCAACAATGTGGCTTCAGCTCAGTATTATGAATGGTCTCATGCTAGAGCTCAGATTTCTGGGATGCCTTTCACCATTGAGGATACACCTGGACCATCCATAGTACCACCTCCAGCCACTGCAAGCCTAGAAGAATTTGAGAAGCTAAAAGAAAGGAATGAGAATCTGTCTCAAGCTCTAAAGAAAACCCTTTGGGAGAGGAGTGATGGTCGTCTAGACATCGAGAGGTTGGAGAAGCTTAAAGTGGAGCATCTGGCCAGGATTGAGAAAGCAGAGGACTACATCAAGAAATCAAGAGCTGGGGAGAAAATTTTGAAGAATGCCTGTAAAGAGGCCCAGTTTCAGAAGGCTAGGACTGATCTCTATCTGAAAGAAAGTCAAGCTAGGTGGGTCAGGATCACTGAAGCTCGTACTCAAGAAGATAAGAGAACTCAAGACAGGATTGAGCAATTGGAGGCCAATGAAAAGAAACAACAGGAGCCTCTGCTAGCAGCCCAGAAGGAGATTTCAGAGTTGAAACCTAGGGCTGGTGTGAAGAGGTCAAAGGACCAAGACAGGCACAAGAAGCTGACCACTGCTATTGCCACCAGAAACCTTCTTATCAGAAACATTACAGAGCATCCGGCTGGTCCTGTAACTGAAGCACTTCTGAAGGAGGTTAAGGAGGATGAGTTTGGATTAGATGTTTGACTTCTTTGCTTGTTGTTATTTCCATTTCATGTACTTTTTCTTTTTATGTTGTATTTTGACCCCTCAGGGGCATGTGTTGTAAAAAACAAACTATGTATGATCCACCATTTGTAATGTATTTGTCAGTTTGTTTCATTTGAGTTTCTTTTCTCAAGCAGCATCAAAGCATCTTCCTCAGGGTCTGGAAAGGTCAAAACCAAGAACCAAGCCGGATACCGTGGAAAGCAAATAAGCATACTGCATTGCATACTAACTCTTGTTTTGTTTTGTAGGATTTTGTTTTGTTTGTTACTAACTCTGTTGTGGTTCAGGAATTATTGCTCGTCGTCGGGTGTTCCCTCTCAACCGTCCGCACTGGTATCCTACTCGCAACAATCTTCCTGGTATCCAAATGGATCAAGTTCAGCAAGATCTGACAGAGGTCAGAACTCAGATGGCTAATGAAAGGCTGGAGATGAGAAACCAAATGACCCAATTCATGGAAGTAATGAATGGCTTGGCCCAAAGTCAAGAAAGGTTGAGGGCATTGGTAGAAAGACAAACCCCGGAAGAACCCCATCTGGGAACTGGAGGAACAAGTAACAATGAAAGGGGTCAGCCTCATGTTAATCCACCAGTATATGGGCCTCATCTACATCCGGAAGTCAATATCCCGGGTAATGTGCAAGGAAATACTATTGCAGGCAGGATCTTGCAAGAAGATCCTCAAGAGGAGCAGTTCACTGTAATGGGAGCTGGGGATGAAGTCTATGATAGGAGGTTTGATGAAATTGCTGAGAAGTTGAGATCTCTGGAGTCTCAAAATTCCCTAGGTTTTGATGTCATGGATATGGGGTTAGTGGATGGGGTAAGGATTCCCCATAAGTTTAAACCCCCGTGCTTCGAGAAGTACAATGGCACTTCCTGTCCACGAACTCACTTACAGTCCTTTCTGGGGAGACTTAAGGCATACACCATGGATGAAAAACTGTGGATGTTTTACTTTGAAGACAGTTTGACTAGGGCTTCAAGGGAGTGGTACTCACACTTAACCAGAGCTACTATAAGATGCTGGAAGGACCTAGCTGAGGCCTTTATCAGGCAGTACCAATACAATCTGGACATGGCTCCTAACATGACCCTTTTGATGGGAATGTCTCAGTCCTCCAGAGAAAGCTTCAGGGAATATGCCCAGAGGTGGAGACAGCTTGCTGCTGCTGTCCAGCCACCCATGTCGGAAAGAGAAATGGCCGACATGTTTATGAATACTCTGCAAGGAACATATATTGATAGGCTAGCTGCCTTTTCTTCCACCAGCTTTGCTGACGTAGTTATAGCTGGAGAAAGAATTGAAAGCCTTCTGAAAATGGGCAAGATTTCCGATAATGGTGCAAGTTCGTCTAGTAACCCCAGGAAGCCTTTTGTGGGACCTAGAAGAACTGGTGAGACAAATGCCATTCATGCCAGCAGGGGCAGACCTCAGTATGTCCACAGATCAGTAGCAGCTGTCACTATTCCAGCTTCGATTCCTCAGCAACCAGCATATCAACCACAACAACAACCACATTATCAACAGCAAGTTCAGTATCCGCCACAGAGGGCCTACAACAACAATAACAACAATCAACAGCAAAGACCCTTTCAACAAAGACCATCACAGGAAAATAGGGTTATTGATCCAATCCCTATGCCGTATGCTGCCTTATTGCCACAACTCCTGAAACTCAACCTGGTTGAATTAAGGACATTGGCACCACCCGATCCCTCTAATCTCCCAAGAAATTATGATGTCAACGCCAGATGTGCTTTCCATTCCAATGCACCTGGCCACAATACTGAGAAATGCAGGGCTTTACAAATGAAGGTACAAGACCTGGTGGATTCTAAAGCCCTCAACTTTGCACCCCCTCCAAGTGTCACCAAGAATCCCATGCCCAATCATGGAGGACCAAGAATTAATGCCATTGAGGAAGACAAGCCATCTTTCTTAATCACCAGTGTTGGACAGATTCGGACACCTCTGGTCGAGATTAAAGCTCAGCTCCTAGAATGTCAGATGTTCCCCGGGTGTGAGCTCGGTTGTGGGTATTGCAACATATCGGTCAACGGGTGTGATAACTTGAGAAACGACATAGATGGTCTCATCAAAAGTGGTATACTTCAGATCACAACAACGGCGCCTACAAATCCAGCAATCCCTTTGACAAGAATTCCTGAGTCTTCTACAACTGCAACAACAATTATTCCAACCAATTCATCAATATCATCAACAATGGCTTCATCCATCACTTCAACAAACCAGATGTCAACAACCATTTCTTCTACAACATCAGCATCCATTTATTCAGCAGAATCTTCTACAACGCCAACAGAAATTAGTGAAGATATCTCAGCAGTCACCATCTACTATGATCCATCAGATGTTCCTCCAAACAACAATTTCCAACAACAAGCAGTGACACTTCCTGCCAGATCACCAGTTACAATTTACTACGATCCGCACACCATTACAGTACCCTCCTCCGCAGCAGTAAGTCCAGTTACTATCACGGTACCTGGGCCGGTTCCATATGAAAGCAGTAATGCCATACCTTGGCATTATGGCTCTGACTTCTACTGCAATGGGGAGAAAATCACTTTGGACTCTTCAACTTCTTCTCCACAGATTGATAATGTTGGGGGAGGCGGAGGCTTCACCAGAAGCGGACGCCTTTTTGCCTCACAAGTGCAAAGACCTAATGCTGAAGCAGAAGCTGCTTCCAAAGCAAAGGGGAAGAGTGTGATACCTGAAGAACCAATCATCAAAGAAACTCAGAAGACGTCTTTTGAGCAAGATGTAGATGAGTTCATGAGAATTATAAAGAGAAGTGATTACAAGGTGGTGGATCAGCTTCACCAAACTCCCTAAAAAATCTCCATATTATCACTGTTGATGTGTTCGGAAGCCCACAGGAATGCATTATTGAAAGTCCTGCACGCAGCATACGTGCCAGAGGAGATTACCGTTAATCAGCTAGAAACCGTGGTAGCAAATGTCAATACCAGTTATGGACTGGGCTTCACCAATGCTGACTTAACAACAGAGGGACGTAACCACAACAAGGCTTTACATATCACCTTGGAATGCAAGGGTGCTGTTCTATCACATGTACTGGTGGACACTGGGTCTTCACTCAATGTTCTACCAAAGAAAGCCTTAGTGAAGCTTGAGTATGATGGCTTGGCACTGCGTCCGAGTAATTTGGTGGTGAGAGCATTTGATGGCTCTAAAAGATCAGTGCTAGGAGAGATTGATCTGCCTGTGATGATTGGCCCGCAGACTTTTAAAATTACCTTCTATGTGATGGACATTCAGCCGGCCTACAGCTATTTCTTGGGTAGACCTTGGATCCATGCCGCTGGCGCTGTTACGTCTACCCTTCACCAGAAGCTGAAATTCGAGTGGGAAGGCCAGATCATCACCATCTATGGTGAAGAAGACATCTTTGTTAGCCATCTGGCTACGTATAAGTACATTGAGATGGATGGAGAAATCCATGAAACTATGAGCCAAGGGATTTGAGGCTCTGAACATAAACGAAGCATCTGCTGTACTGGGAACCTCCATGACATCTTATCAGCTAGCCAGGAAGGTTGTTGAAGAGGGGACTGCCCAAGGCTGGGGCAAGCTGCTGCCCGTGGAGAAGAAAGAGGACAGATTTGGGTTGGGTTACAAACCAACTCAACAAGATCAATCAGAGGCTGCCAAGAAGCCCAGTTTTGTCAGCGGGGGAATGCTCACCCCTGATGCAGTGAACAACTTGGAAGACGAGGATGAAAGCGACCGCAACCTGGAGAGCTGGATACGTCCAAGGATCCCGGGGAGCCAAGTCCTTAACTGGTCTTCCCAGGAAATTATAAGGGTTACTCCTGCAGAGTAATTATTATTTCCTGTATTTTTTAAGCATGCATCAAGTTTTGCATCTTGCCCAAGATGACAAGACTCATTTTGTAATCGGGCCATCTTGTAATTTTGTGCAAACAGATCAATCAATGAATATCGGACATCTTTTGCAAATGAGTCTTCTTCTTTTCCACTCACTGTTTTTCATTTTTTCTTTTTGTACAAAAATAAAATGGCAATGTTTTCCAAAATGATAAACTTCATTTCACTTTTTTCTAAACAAGATTAAAATCAATCACTAAAATGAACAATCTAAACCCTTGCAGAGAGTACCTTTCAGACTGCACCGACAACAACACTGCTATGGCTTCGTATGACTTTGACAATCCAATCAATCAAGCTGACGAAGGGGTTGAAGAAGATTATGAGCTTCCTGAAGAGCTAGCCAGGTTGTTAAGGCAAGAGGAGAAGGTTATCACTCCTCATCAGGAGGAGGTGGAAACAGTTAATCTTGGTACGGAAGAAGGTGTGAAAGAAGTTAAGATCAGAGTCGGCCTGCAAAACTCAGTGAAAGAGCAACTGATTGATATGCTTCGAGATTATGTGGATGTTTTCGCTTGGTCTTATCAGGATATGCCAGGGTTGGACACCGATATTGTCATGCATAAGCTGCCTTTGAAAGAGGACTGCCCACCGGTTAAACAGAAATTGCGCCGTACTCGCCCAAATATGGCAATGAAGATAAAAGAAGAGGTGCAAAAGCAGTGGGATGCCGGTTTCCTCGCTGTAACTAGCTATCCGCCGTGGGTCGCTAATATTGTACCTGTGCCTAAGAAGGACGGCAAAGTGAGAATGTGTGTGGACTACCGGGATCTGAACAGAGCCAGCCTGAAGGATGATTTCCCTTTACCTCATATTGATGTATTGGTTGATAACACGACTCAGTTCTCGGTGTTTTCCTTCATGGACGGATTTTCAGGATACAATCAGATCAAGATGTCACCTGAAGACATGGAGAAGACAACTTTCATCACACCCTGGGGCACATTCTGTTATAAGGTGATGCCATTCGGACTGAAGAATGCTGGTGCAACTTATCAACGGGCTATGGTAACATTATTCCACGATATGATCCATAAAGAAATTGAATGTCATGTGGATGACATGATTGCCAAGTCCCTCACAGAAGAAGACCACCTGGTGAATCTACTGAAGTTATTCAAGCGTCTGAGGAAGTACCAATTGAAGTTAAACCCCAACAAATGCACATTCGGGGTGCGATCTGGTAAGCTGCTGGGATTTATTGTAAGTGAGAAAGGGATTGAAGTTGACCCTGACAAAGTTAAAGCCATTCAAGAAATGCCTGCACCGAAGTCAGAAAAAGAAGTTCGGGGTTTTCTAGGTAGATTGAACTACATTTCAAGGTTCATATCTCACCTTACTGCAACCTGTGAACCTTTGTTCAAGTTGTTAAGAAAAGAACAAACGGTCAGGTGGAACGAAGACTGCCAGAGGGCCTTTGACAAAATCAAGGAATATTTACAAGAGCCTCCAATCCTTATGCCTCCAGTTGAAGGAAGACCTCTGATAATGTACTTGACAGTATTAGAAGAGTCAATGGGGTGTGTGTTGGGCCAGCATGACGAGTCTGGTCGAAAAGAGTATGCAATTTACTACCTAAGCAAAAATTTTACCGACTGTGAACAACGTTATTCACTGCTCGAGAAAACTTGTTGTGCTTTAGCGTGGGCTGCTCGCCGACTAAGGCAGTATATGTTGACCCACACTACTTTATTGATATCAAAGATGGACCCAGTTAAGTACATTTTTGAGAAGCCAGCACTTACCGGACGGGTTGCAAGATGGCAAATGATCCTCACGGAATATGACATTCAGTACACCTCTCAAAAAGCCATCAAGGGCAGTGTATTGTCTGATTATCTTGCTGAGCATCCTATTGATGATTACCAGCCTATGAGGTTTGACTTCCCTGATGAAGACATCATGTTCATAAAAGAAAAAGATCATGAAGAGCCTGTTCACACTGAAGGGCCTGACCCGGAAGAGGAATGGACTATGATGTTTGACGGGGCTGTTAATATGAATGGTCGTGGTGTTGGTGCAGTACTCATTACACCTAAGGGAGTTCACATGCCTTTCTCGGCAAAACTTACCTTTAACTGCACTAACAACGAAGCTGAATACGAAGCCAGCATTATGGGTCTTGAGGAAGCCATTGACCTCAGGATCAAGACTTTGACTGTGTTCGGAGATTCAGCTCTGGTAGTTAATCAAACCAACGGCAAATGGTACACACACCAGGATCATCTGATACCTTACAGGGATTATACCAGGAGGTTATTGACTTTCTTTACAACGGTCAAGCTTGAGTATATCCCTCGAGATGAGAATCAGTTTGCAGATGCTCTGGCTACCATTTCATCCATGATCAAAGTTCAAGCTGCCAACTTTGTGCCTCGGATTTCAGTATCCAGACTTGACAGACCAGCATATGTATTTGCAGCAGATGTTGTTAAAGATGATAAGCCTTGGTTCCATGACATTAAATGCTTCTTGGAGGATCAAACATACCCACCTGGGGCATCTTCCAATGATAAGAAGACATTAAGAAGGCTTGCTGGTAGTTTCTTCCTGAATACTGATGGTTCCCTGTACAAAAGAAACTTTGATATGGTACTCCTCAGATGCGTTGATAGAACAGAAGCAGACTTGTTAATGCACGAGGTGCACGAAGGATCCTTTGGTACCCATGCTGGAGGACATGCAATGGCTAAAAAGTTGCTAAGATCAGGCTATTACTGGATCACAATGGATACAGACTGTTGTGCTTATGCTAGGAAGTGCCATAAATGCCAGATTTATGTAGATAAAGTGCATGTGCCTCCAAATCCTTTGAATGTGATGTCTTCACCCTGGCCCTTTGCCATGTGGGGCATTGATATGATTGGCAAGATTGAACCGACAGCTTCAAATGGCCACAGATTCATCCTGGTTGCCATAGACTATTTTACCATGTGGGTTGAAGCAGCCTCATATGCAAACGTTACAAGGCAAGTGGTAGCCCGATTCCTGAAGAGAGACATCATCTGTCGGTATGGAGTTCCCGAGCGAATCATTACTGATAACGGTTCCAACTTAAACAACAAAATGATGGCAGAGCTATGCCGGGACTTCAAGATCCAACACCATAATTCTTCTCCTTACAGGCCAAAGATGAATGGCGCTGTCGAGGCAGCTAATAAGAATATCAAGAAGATTGTGCAAAAGATGGTAGTTACCTACAAAGACTAGCATGAAATGCTACCATTTGCCTTGCATGGGTACCGTACGTCAATCAGAACATCCACTGGGGCAACACCGTATCAACTTGTATATGGTATGGAAGCAGTCCTACCTGTTGAAGTTGAATTACCCTCCCTACGGGTACTGATGGATATTAAACTGAATGAAGCAGAGTGGGTCCGATCCCGATACGAACAACTGAGTCTGATTGAAGAGAAGAGATTAGTTGCAATCTGTCATGGGCAGCTGTACCAGAAAAGAATGAAGAAAGCCTTCGATCAGAAAGTTAGGCTCCGAGAGTACCAAGTAGGAGATCTGGTGCTGAAAAGACTCCTTCCTCCTCATACAGACCACAGGGGCAAGTGGACTCCGAACTACGAAGGGCCATTCGTGGTAAAGAAAGTTTTCTCAGGTGGAGCACTGATGCTCAGTACTATGGATGGCGAAAACTTCCTGTCCCCTGTGAATTCATATGCAGTTAAAAAATACTTCGCATAAAGTGACCCGCTGGACATAAAAACAGAATGTAAGTCCAGGCAAAATAGGGCATCCCGGCGAGTCAAAAACAGAATAAAAGACTCGGGCAAAAATAAGGGAAATAAATAAAAAATGTACACCCGCTGAGTTGAAAAGCCGCATTGGACAACTCAGGCAAAAATGGGTATCCCGATGGATTGAAAACCCGAAAGGGCGATCCACACAAAATAAGGGAATAAGCGAACAACTGCATTCTGAATTTGTCTGTATCACTTACAACTTGGTAAGCTTCAAAAGGATCAAGCTTATTTCAGAATCAGCCTCCCTCAGAAAGCAAGACGAGAAGAACAACAAATGTCATACGAGTCATAGCAAAGGGGAGCTCCCTGAAGCGTCATCAACATTGCCAACGTCTTTTGTTTCTCAATTTGTAACAATTCCCTCATTTCAGGGGATTCGTTTCTATGACTGTATCTTGCCAATTCAGGGCACACGAATTAATAAAATCAGATTTTCAGTCATGTTTCGTCTCGTACGTTTTTATTTTTCGTTTGCGAAAATGTCCGATGTTTTTAAGATATTGATTGCATAAATACAGATGCTTCTCTTCTAAAAAATACGTGCTTGCAGGAAATATACTTACTCCCGGGAGTGTTTAAACTCTTATGATGGAATCTGGATAGGGATACCTCGGGATTACTTGTGCGTTTTCTCTGTCTTTTCAGGATTGCAGGTATCCGAAGCACAACATGGGGCATGAAAGCTTCACCCCAGCAAGCTGGCAAATCATTATCTACTCAGTCTTAGCACCAGAGGTGTTTGTTCCCCAGCTGAGTTGCCATTTGTCGTTTCCTCCTCAGCCAAGTGCCAACCAGGGAACCACCTCCCCACAAAGTTTCAACCTCTATCCGGAAAAGCAACACGTGAAGAAACCACAACAGAGTGAAGGAATCTTCTACAAACCCCAGCTGGGTCCCCCATACAAGGATAGGTCTATCAGTGACCTATTTCCCCCATGCAGATGCATCTTATCAGATCTACCAATGATCTTATCCCCAGCTGGGATGTCCACTTCAAGCAGATCAGCCAGAGATCTTCGCAGCAACGGGATTCGAATCCCGGATCATTACCTTTTGCATAATCATAGCATTCACATCATATTTTCCCCATAGAGCGTAGCATTCCGTCTAATACGGAGCATTACGGAAAAAATCAAACATATTGCATAATCATAAGCCATGGTCTAAATCAAACACTTGTAAATACTGACAATCCATCAGCGATGTACAGAAAACTCCCCAGGTTCCCCGGCAGAGAGCCGAGGCACTTTCCTCAAAGGTACAGATACTTTTTGACACCCGTCCGTGTCATACCCCCAGCAAAAAGCCAAAGCGTCCCCTTTGCACTCATCGTACAAATACATATCTATACAATCCCTTGACGCCCGTCCGTGTCACCTTCCCCAGCACAGTTACCTAAACACTTGGTAAACCATATACTTGTTTATAATACACTTTTTCTGACACCCGTCTGAGTCATGCTCTCCACAGCAAGATAGACACTCGTCCGTGTCTTACTCATACTTGTTACTCTTACTTTTTACTCATACAGATACTCGTCCGTATCTTGTATATGCCACTTATCTTTCTTAGATTCGAAGCTCGTCCGTGTTCTTTGTTAACCAGTTGGTACTCGTCCGTATCATCATCTCTGAACATGTGTCAGTGTTTGTTTCTACCTGATACTCGTCCGTTTCATAGTCTTAAAGATGCTCGTCCGCATCTTTAATCTATACACCGTGTCAAACACTTATGTCTTCTTGAATTTAGACACTCGTCTGTGTCTACTATTCCCCAGAAGAGTCCCCGCAGAATCGATACTCGTTTGTGTTCTTTGTTAACCAGTTGATACTCGTCCGTATCATCATCTCTGAACATGTGTCAGTTTTTGTTTCTATCTGATACTCGTTCGTATCATAGTCTTAAGGATGCTCATCCGCATCTTTAGTCTATACACAGTACCCAAACAATTGTACCTCTCATTTCTTGGATGTAGACACTCGTCCGTGTTTACTTTTCCCCAGCAAAATCCCCAACGAAACTTGTTAAATTACTATTTTCTATCTGACATTCGTCCTATGTCATGATACCTTTGCGGCAGCCGTACCCTGCCAGGTGATCGTCCTTCACCTTTTTGATGATCGTCCTTCATCAACCCCTATTGGAGTCTCTATTCATTAGAGCCCCTTCTTATCCGACATTCGTCCTATGTCGTGATATTCTTAGCAGCCGTCCCCTGCTAGGTGATCGTCCTTCACCTCTTGATGATCGTCCTTCATCATTCTATCCGATGGTCGTCCCCATCGTTGATCTTGTTATCTGACATTCGTCCTATGTCATGATAAACCCTGAGAGCAGCCGTACCCTGCTAGGTGATCGTCCTTCACCTCTTGATGATCGTCCTTCATCATGCTTACCCGATGGCCGTCCCCATCGTCGACCTTGTTACCCGACATTCGTCCTATGTCGTGGTACTTTCGGCAGCCGTCCCCTGCCCGGTGATCGTCCTTCACCTTAGATGACCGTCCCTCATCTTATCCTCAACAGAGCAGCCGTCCCCTGCTAGGTGATCGTCCTTCACCTTTGATGACCGTACCTCATCATTTATTAATCCCCAGAAAGTCTTATATCTTTACTTGATGGTCGTCCCCGTCATAATCTCTTATATCCCCAGCATGTCGGCCGTCCCCGTCATTGCTCTTTCCCCAGCAGTCGTCCTCTGCTCGACGGTCGTCCTCCGTCGCTTGCACTTTATAATTATACTTTATTTTCCATTTACAATCTATATCCCTTTTCTTCTTCATTCTGTGAGCGCAAATTTTGGACTGTCTTTGGTATTCAACCACAAGTTATCTTGTTTGCCTGTTAAGCCGTTGCTTACATCCTGCATAGCTAACTCATGTTTGAATAGGGGCAGCTGTAAACACCCCAAATTTGCCCTCACCCATTCACACCATGGCTTGTGATCATTTCATATGCATAAATTCAATCATAGCATCTCATACCCCATTTTTGATTCACTGCATTGCTTCTAAGTCATCTGCACCTAGGGTTTGTGATCTGAGCAATCCTGAGCCATTTGAGCCACTTCAAAGGTCATCAAATCACTTCAAAGGGGTCCATGTATGTTCAAGCATCATATTGTATCCCCACAAGGTCAAGAAATTCAAAGAATCACAAGAACTGAGAATGGCATGGAAGCAGAGTCAGGTTTAACTGCACAGATGACCTAGAATTAGGGCTTTGGTTTCAGAGGCCATAACTCCAAAATTTTTGGTCATTCTTGTTTCTATTGGTCTCTATATGGTATAGGGATCATGCATATCAATTTTCATGAAGAAATTCCATGGGGAAGGCATCTAATCAAGAGTTGACTTCTTGAGCAAGTCAGTGTAAAATCAGGGCATCTGAGGCCCCCAATGACCCAACCAAAGGGTGTTCTTCATCATTTTGAATGTGTATGATTTTTGTTTGATCATAGAAGATGTTAGAAGTTCACAAAATTGAAGAATGTCAAGCCATTTGCAAAGTTGCCTTTTTGGGAAAATGACTTGTAATGGAAACTTGCCATTTTGGGAAACTTTTTCAACCCTTGCTTTTTGATTCAAAAATACTTCAAATGGGAAAACTTTGGTCGTGAAAGTTGTAGAATGGATCATTCCCTTTTCAAAAAGTACAAGAACTCATTCTAATTCATTTTGGATCAAAAGTTATGGCTTGTCAAAGTTGGGAAAAATCACGTAATTTCAAGTTATGTACCAAAGAAGCAAAGTTGCAAAACCACTTGCCAAGACAAATTGTGCTTTCAAATGAACTTCTAATCTTTGTACAAACATAAACCAAGGCCTAAAATTCAGAATGCATCAAAGATTTACTCATTTTCATGACTTGTGGATCAAGAAATTTCAAAAGGGCCAAAGTTGAACAAAGTTGCAAAACATCATACAAACCCTAATCCACTTGTTAATTGGCTTCAAAACTGATCCCATGGCCCTCCTCATTCCTTGCTGCGCAGGACACCCCTATTGTCCTTGGCCTACCATTGACCCATACCTCTCTTACACAAAACTTGACTTTTTGCATAAAGACCCATACCAATCACAATAGGGCACAACCACTCCACAGACCTATCACAAGTTGATATGTGGATCAAATCCAAGCCATAACACACAAGAACACAAGCTGAAACCTCAGATTGCCATAGTTATCAAAAATCCCCCAACTTGCAAAACCTTTCGAATCTCTCAGCTCACTCAACCATTCTTCAAACCAACTTCACCATTGATCTCAAAATGACTCACTGATCACAAACCAACCACTGAAACAGCCAAAAGCACCCCATAAACCAAACACGATTTCTGACAAGTTGGCTTGCAAACTCCCAAATCAGCCAAAAGAAATTCCTTCCAAGCATCAAGACTTCATCAGGAGTTCAAGAGGAGTGGTTTGCACCAAGAGAGAAGGCCTGAAAGTCCCAAACTGAGAAAGCTCAAGCTCAGGTACCTTCATGAAACATTTTTCCAGAACTTGTTTCTTTAGTTATAGAATGGTAGAGTGTGTTCCACTGATCACAATGAACCTTGAATGGTGAAAAATGGTTGAGTTTTGAGTGTGTATGCATGTTCTGAAATTTTGTTCAGTTTTAGGTTTTTGTTCGAATCTTGTTGTTGATGAAAAATAAATGAAATTTGGTGCTGGATTCTTGCTCTATGGGGTTTGGGGATCATTTCTGGAGATTTGGGGGGTTTGATTTGGCCTAGGGAGAGTTTTAGAGAAATCTCAGGGGAGAGGTGGCCGGAGAAGATGACCGGAGGTCATTTCCGGCCACCTGAGAGTCATTAGTGTGTTAATCACGATTAGGGTTTGGTTTGAATGTAGGCCATAGATCTTGCTGACTTCCATTGACCCGCGCGCAAACAAAGGGTCCAGATTCATCACTTAAGCCCTAATCCACGTCATTAATCTAATTAATTAGGTTTCATACTTCCCTTGCTGCATTTTGTGTGTATTGGATTGAGCTTGCTCATTCATGTTCTTCTCTTACTTTCTTCCTTCAAGCAACTTGTCTTCTTAAGTGAAGCAAGTTGTTTTGCTTCTCTCTGCTCCTTTCATCTGCTTCCTTCCTGGTGGTTTCTCTGAAGATCTTCTTGCAAACCTCATTAACCCTAGGATCTCCAAGCATGATAAAAATT
Organism: Lathyrus aphaca; assembly: GCA_963966055.1. Lineage (NCBI taxonomy): Eukaryota > Viridiplantae > Streptophyta > Magnoliopsida > Fabales > Fabaceae > Lathyrus > Lathyrus aphaca. Next base: position 116,491,884 of record OZ014520.1, read on the forward strand.
AGGGTTTGATTAGTCCCCCATTTAGTTTTGCCTTTGTGTCATCTTTGAGTCTTCTCTTCTCATCTCATAATCAAGAACTAAACCCTAAAGGTTTTAAGGCTTTATGATTAAGCTTATGCATGCATCCTTCTATTAGGATGGAGTGTATAACTTTAATCCTAAGTGTTAAACCCTTAATGTGTTTAACTCCTTTAATCAATCCATCTAATAATCATCAAGACACCAAACTTGTAACTTGGGCCTTGCATTAGGGTTCTAATTCTTCCTTAACTGGTTAAGAAGGACTAACCCTAGTGTTAATGGACAAGTCCCCCTCAAGTTGTCTTACAAATCATAAAATCCATTTCTTCATCTTACCATTAACTAAAACCCACTTTAATAAAGGCTTTGTTTTGTCATGAGGTTAATCCCTAATCATGGATTAAGTTGAGGTATCTTCCTCAGCTTAAATGCTCTCATCTATTATCCTTCTATTAGGATGGTGTAATGAGTCCATTAAATCCTTTATTATGGCTTAAACTCATTACTTAACACTAAACAAAAACAACAAAAGCATCTAAATAATCACAAGTAGGTAAATGATCTTAATCCTACATCAGGGTGATTAAGTGTGAGATGCTGACTTCACACTTAAGGTATTCTCATTACCCCTAATCAGAGGGAGGATGTGATGAGTTTACTAACCCATTGGTTTAGACTTAAGCTCATTAACTTATGACACATTTCCAAAAGCAATAAAAGATTGAAAACACAAAAAACAAACAATAATCGTCTCCTTCGGGATTCTTTTCTCATCTCATTCACTCATAAACGAGAACTTGCTTCTTCCGTCAAATGCAAGACAGTGTGCACCTGAGCCAGACAGGTCATACACTTGAGCATAGACGAGTAAGCAGTTCACAAGTCAATTTATCTTTCAGTCTCTTTGAGTCGAACTACGGTGTTCTGACTTCCTCATTGCACGAGAGGATACGTAGGCATAACTTAACGGTTATCGAACAAAAGTCTCTGTATATTCCCCCTCCTTCTAGCATCATTCTTTAAGCCTCATAATCTTGAGCATTTCATTCTTGTTCTTACACTGACACTTCTCTTATACACTTCACTTTTTCTTTTACACTGACACTTGCATTCTTTTCCAGTTTTGATACACAGATTGCACTGACACTACCCCTTTTAAACACAAATTTTTAAGCGTGGATCCCGTCGAGTACGGCGGACAATCTGGGTGCTAATACCTTCCCAGGTTGTAACCAACCCCCTTTCTCAGTCTCTCTGGTTCGCAACCGTCTTATCCATATCTTTTCTCAGGTTTATGCAGCATTACCTTTCCTTCGGGATAAAAATGCCTAGCTGGCGACTCTATTCATTCTCTTCTCTTTCGCCGACCGTTCGCGTCTGTACCCCTCTTGGCCTCGTGTCATTTTGGTGGGAGCGACAGCTTGGCGACTCTGCTGGGGACCCTTATACTGTAACCAGGGCTTCTGGTTCTTTTTTGTGGGTTCCTCCTAGCGCTTGTTTGATTTGTTTTTATTGGGGTGTTATGTGCTGATTGTGTTTGTATATTTGTATCTATTTTTGCTTTATGTACAGTTATTTATTGCTTTCTTTACAGCTTTATATATCATACTGTCATATTGTCATCTGGCTGGATCTGGTTTTTTGCTTTGGTGGGTGGGGTTCTACTGAGAGTTTTAGGTCCTATACCTGGGACCTGAGTGACACCTAGGCTAGAGAAGCTACGCCGTACTCGCCCAGATATGGCCATAAAAATTAAAGAAGAGGTACAAAAGCAGTGGGACACCGGTTTTCTTGCTGTAACTAGTTACCCGTCGTGGGTTGCTAACATTGTACCTGTGCCTAAGAAGGATGGCAAGGTACGTATGTGTGTGGATTACCGGGATTTGAATAGAGCTAGCCCGAAGGATCCTCACATTGATGTATTGGTGGATAACATGGCTCAGTTCTCGGTATTTTCTTTCATGGAAGGATTTTCGGGATATAATCAAATTAAGATGTCACCTGAAGACATGGAGAAGACAACTTTCATCACACCTTGGGGCACATTCTGCTACAAGGTAATGTCGTTTGTCCTGAAGAACGCCGATGCAACTTATCAACGGGCTATGGTAACATTATTCCACGATATGATCCACAAAGAAATCGGGTGTTATGTGGATGATATGATTGCCAAGTCCCTTACGGAAGAAAATCATCTGGTGAATCTGCTGAAACTGTTCAAGCGTCTGAGGAAGTATCAGTTGAAGTTGAACCCCAACAAGTGCACATTCGGGGTGCATTCTGGTAAGCTGCTGGGTTTTATTTTAAGTGAAAAAGGAATTGAGGTTGATCCCGACAAAGTCAAAGCCATTCAGGAGATTCCTGCACCTAAGACTGAGAAAGAAGTTTGAGGGTTCTTAGGTAGATTGAACACATCTCAAGGTTCATATCTCATCTCACCGCAACCTGCGAACCCTTGTTCAAGCTGTTAAGAAAAGAACAAACAGTGAGGTGGAATGATGATTTTCAGAGAGCTTTTGACAAGATCAAAGAATATCTGCAAGAACCTCCGATTCTCATGCCTCCAATCGAAGGAAGACCTCTAATAATGTACCTAACAATATTAGAAGAGTCAATGGGGTGTGTGTTGGGCCAGCATGACGAGTCTGGTCGAAAAGAGTATGCAATATACTACCTAAGCAAAAAGTTTACCGATTGTGAACAACATTATTCACTGCTTGAGAAAACTTGTTGTGCTTTAGCGTAGGCTGCTTGCCGACTAAGACAGTATATCTTGACTCACACTACTTTGTTAATCTCAAAGATGGATTCAGTCAAGTACATATTTGAGAAGCCAACACTTACCGGAAGGGTTGCAAGATGGAAAATGATTCTAACAGAATATGACATTCAGTACACCTCTCAAAAGGCCATCAAAGGCAGTGTATTTTCTGACTATCTGACTGAGCAACCCATTGATGATTACCAGCCTATGAGATTTGATTTCCCTGATGAAGACATCATGTTCTTAAAAGCAAAAGATTTCGAAGAGCCGGTTCACACTGAAGGGCTTGACCCAGAAGAAGCATGGACTATGATGTTTGACGGGGCAGTTTATTGCAACGGTTGTGGGGTTGGTGCAGTGCTTATTACACCCAAGGGAGTCCACATGCCTTTCTCAGCAAAACTCACCTTTGCTTGCACTAACAACGAAGCAGAATACGAAGCTTGTATCATGGGTCTTGAGGAAGCCATTGACCTCAGGATCAAAACCTTGAATGTATTCGGAGATTCAGCTTTGGTAATCAACTAGACCAACGATAAGTGGTACACTCATCAGGAGCATCTGATTCCCTACCGTGATTATACGAGGAGATTGTTGACCTTATTCACAACAGTAAAACTTGAATACATCCCTCGAGATGAGAATCAGTTTGCAAACGCTTTGGCTACCATTTCATCCATGATCAAAGTACAAACCGCTAATGATGTGCCTCGGATTTTGGTATCCAGACTGGACAGACCGACATATGTATTCTCTGTGGACACTGTCACTAATAACAAGCCTTGGTTCCATGACATCAAATGCTTCTTGGAAACTCAGACATACCCACCTGGGGCATCGTCAAACGATAAGAAGACATTAAGAAGGCTAGCCGGCAGTTTCTTCCTCAATACTGATGGTTCTTTATACAAGCGAAACTTCGACATGGTCTTGCTCATATGTGTTGACAAGAAGGAAGCAGACCTACTGATGCAAGAAGTACATGAAGGTTCTTTCGGTACCCATGCTAGAGGACATGTAATGGCAAAGAAGTTATTAAGATCGGGTTACTATTGGATCACAATGGATGCAGACTGTTGTGCCTATGCCAGAAAGTGCCACAAATTCCAGATCTACGCAGATAAAGTGCATGTGCCTCCGAATCCTTTGAATGTAATGTCTTCACCTTGGCCCTTCGCCATGTGGGGCATTGATATGATTGGAAAGTTTGAACCGACTGCTTCAAATGGTCACAGATTCATCCTGGTAGCCATTGATTACTTCACCAAATGGGTTGAAGCAGCTTCATATGCAAACGTCACCAGACAAGTGGTAGCTCAATTTCTGAAAAGGGATATCATCTGTCAATATGGAGTTCCTAAATGAATCATTACATATAATGGTTCCAATTTGAACAACAAGATGATGGCATAACTTTGCCGGGACTTCAAAATTCAACATCACAACTCTTCTCCTTACAGGCCAAAGATGAATGGCGCTGTTGAGGCAGCTAACAAGAACATCAAGAAGATTGTGCAACAGATGGTAGTCACCTACAAAGACTGGCACGAAATGCTACCATTTTCCTTGCATGAGTACCGAACCTCTATCAGAACATCTACTGGGGCAACACCCTATCAGCTTGTATATGGTATGGAAGTTGTCCTACCTGTCGAAGTTGAACTACCATCCTTACGGGTAATGATGGATGTGAAACTGGATGAAGCAGAATGGATCCGGTCTCGATACAATCAACTGGATCTGATTGAAGAGAAAAGATTAGAAGCTACCTGTCATGGGCAGTTGTATCAGAAGCGGATGAAGAAAGCCTTCGATCAGAAAGTAAGACCTAGGGAATACCAAGTGGGAGAGCTTGTTCTGAAAAGACTTCTTCCTCCTCAAACAGACCACAGGGGCAAATGGACGCCAAACTACGAAGGCCCATTCATAGTAAAGAAAGTCTTCTCTGGTGGAGCACTGATGCTCACTACTATAGATGGCGAGGATTTCTTATCTCCTGTGAATTCAGATGCAGTTAAAAAATACTTCGCATAAAAATGACCCACTGGACATAAAAATAAAATGTAAGTCCAAGCAAAAATAGGGCATCCTGGCGAGTCAAAAACAGAATAAAAGAATCGGGCATAAATAAGGGAAAAAACAAAAAAAAATGTGTGCACCCGCTGAGTTGAAAAGCCACATTGGACAGCTCAGGAAAAAATGGGTATCCCGGTGGAATGAAAACCCGAAAGGGCGATCCACGCAAAATCAGGGAATAAGCGAACAACTGCATTCTGAATTCGTCTGTATCACTGACAACACAGCAAGCTTCGAAAGGATAAAGCATCGGTTAGAATCAACCTTTCTTCAGAAAGCAAGATAAGAAGAACGTCAAATTCATATGGGTCATAGCAAAGGAAGCTCACTGGAGCGTCATCTTCAACATTGCCAACACTTTTTATTTTCTCCATTTACAGCAATCTCCTCCTTTCAGGGGAATCGCTTCTTTGACCGTATTTTCCTATTCAGGGCACACAAAATCAATAAAATCAGAGTTTTCAGTCACACTTTGTTTTGTACATTTTTGTTTCGTTTGCAAAATGTCCAAAATTCATAATACAACACTTGCATAAAACATATGCGCCATTTTAATAAATGCTTGTAGGAAATATGTTACTTTCAGGTAAATCTAACTCCTATGACGGGATCCGGTTGAGGATACCTCGGGACACTTGTGTGTTTTCCTTTGTCTTAACAGGTTGCAGGTACTCGAGGCAGACCATTTCACAGCATGAGGCATATCAGGCATTATATCCCAAGCCAAGTCAATAATCACGTCATCAGCAGAACTCCTTGACAAAAAGAATCTCCTCAAAGTTTCATCCTCCCAAAGGATCCCTTGAGGAATTCATCAATCCCCAGCGTATTACTTCCCAGAAGTTATCAAATCCCCAAGCAGGATCTCCCGAGCAATACCTGACGGCTCTTCCCCAGAAAAGTGGTCAAGAACTTTCTCTTCCCCATCAGAGTTGCCAGGATTCTCTCATCCTCAGTAGAGTCGGTGAATTTGCTTCCCCATAGAGTTGCCTCCCAGTAGAGCAATGCCTAAAATATTTCCCCAGCGGAGTTGCTAAAATTTTTTCTCTCCCTAGCTGAGTTCTCACTCCAAATAGATCAACCAGAGATCTTTATCCCCGCAGGATCCGGATCTCGGACCAGGATTTCTCATTCGCATAATCATAGCATTCACATCATTATTCACCGAAATAAGCGTAGCATTCCGTCTAATACGGAGCATTACGGCAAAAATCAAACATTCTCATGATCATAAGCCAGGTTCGAGCCAGTCACCTACAAATATCATATTCACTTCATCAGCAAAATACAAAACTCATACTCTCTGTAGATAAAAGCCAAAGCATCCCCTTTGCACTCTCAAACACAGATACCTGTTTATTTTTATATATGCTTTGTGTCATCTTTCCCCAATAAGGTCGCCAGATTATCTTCTGCATTCTCAATACAGATATTTGTTCATACTTGTACATATTCTTTTTGGCACTCGTCCGTGTCATATTTCCCCAGCAAGTCAAACACTCGTTCTTGTCTTGCACATATATCCCCAGCAGATCGTACTTATACATACTTATACAGAATCCTTTTGATACTCGTCCATATCTTGTATATATCACTTCCCCGGCAGATCAACACTCGTCTGTGTTCTTTGCTTAACTGATTGATACTCGTCTGTATCATCATCCTTAAACACGTGTCAGCGTTTGCTTCTATCAATACTCGTTCGTATCGTGGTCCTAAGGATGCTCGTCCGCATCTTTAGTCTATACACACTGTCAAACACTTATACCTTTTATTTCAGGAGTGTAAACACTCGTCCGTGTTTACCGTTCCCCAGTAAGTCGCCCATAAAACAACTTTTCTATCCGACATTCGTCCTATGTCGTGATATTCTCGGCAGCCATCCCCTGCCAGGTGATCGTCCTTCACCGTTGGATGACCGTCCCTCATCCTCTCCCCAGTGGAATCCCCATCGTTGGAACCCTCTATCCAGCATTCGTCCTATGTCGTGGTAAAGAGCAGTTGTCCCCTGCTAGGTGATCGTCCTTCACCTTATGATGATCGTCCTTCATCATATTTATCCGATGGTCGTCCCCATCGTTGATCTTGTTATCTGACATTCGTCCTATGTCGCGATAATCCCCAAGAGCAGTCGTCCCCTGCTAGGTGATCGTCCTTCACCTTATGATGATCGTCCTTCATCATATTTATCTGATGGTCGTCCCCATCACTGATCTTGTTATCCTACATTCGTCCTATATAGCGATAATCCCCAAGAGTAGTTGTACCCTGCTAGGTGATCGTCTTTCACCTCTTGATGATCTTCCTTCATCATGCTTATCCGATGGCCGCCCCCATCGTTGATCTTTTCTATCCGGCATTCGTCCTATGTCGAGATAAAGAGCAGTCGTCCCCTTCTAGGTGATCTTCCTTCACCTTTGATGATCGTCCCTCATCAAATATTTCATTTATTCTTTAATCCGATGGCCGTCTCCGTCGTGGTCCCTTTTCCTTTTCCTTTTCCTGATGATCGTCCTTCATCGGCTTTTACCTGATGGTCGTCCCCATCGTTGTTTACTTAACTCTCCAAGCCTGATGGTCGTCCCCATTTATGCTTGTCTCAATCCCCAGAGAATTTTATTTCCCTACCCGATGGCCGTCCCCGTCGCGGTTTCTTTATTTTCCAGCATAATGGTCGTCCCCATCATTGCTTTGCTTACCGTTTTACCCCCAGTAGTCGTCCTCTGCTTGATGGTCGTCCTCCATCACTTTCATTTGATAAACATACTATACTATCAATTTATATCCCTTTTCTTCTTCTCCCCAGTGAGTGCAAATTTCGGGTTGTCTTTGGTATTCAACCACAAGTTATCTTGTTTGTCTGTTAAGCCAAGCGCTTACACCCTGCACATCTAACTCATGCTTGAATAGGGGAAGTTGTAAACACCCCAAATTTTCCCTCACTTTTTCTCACACCATGGCTTGTGATCTTTCATTTTTGCATAAGTATAGGCATACCATCTCATATTGCATATTTGTTTCATCTGCATAGTCCATTTCATCTGCATATAGGGTTTGTGATTGAAGCAACCGAGAAGTGATCTGAGCCATCCCAAAGGCCTTGAGGCTTTCCAAGAGGGTCCATGTGTGTTCCATGATCATAATATACTCCCCAAAGTTCATAAAATTAAAGGGATCACAAAGCATGGCAAAGGCATAGGGGCAAATTGAAGATTTCATGCACAGATGACCTAAAATTAGGGTTTTGGTTTCAGAGATCTTAATCCCAAATTTTTTGGTCATTCTTGTTTCTAATGGTCTCAATATGTTATAAGGATCATGTGTACCAAATTTGATGAAGAAATTCATTGTGGAAGTCATCTGATCATCGGGTAACTTCTTGAGCAAGCAAAGTCAAAATCAGGGCATCTGAGGTCTCCACCAAGGGTACCAAAGGGTCACATTCATCATTTTGAGTCGCTATGATCTTTATTTGATCTTATAAGTGGTTAGAAGTTCACAAAGTTGAAGAATTTTGAGCAAAATGCAAAATTGCTATTTTTGGAAATGACTTGTAATGGAAACTTTCCATTTTGGGAGAGATATTCAACCTATTCTTTCATGACCAAAAATGATTCAAATGAAAAATTCTTGGGCATGAAAGTTGTAGATTATGTCTTCCCATTTTTAAAAAGTACAATAACATGTCTTGATTCATCCTAGAACTCAAGATATGGCCTTTCAAAGTTGGCAAAAATCCTATAATTTTCAAGTTCATGCCAAAGAGGGAATTTTGCAATTTCACTTGCCAAGCTATTTCATGACCTCTAATCAACTTCTATGCATCATAACATGTCAAAGCAACTTCAAAAGATCAGAATTAGCCTTTGAACTTAGGGTTTTGATGGCTTGATTCTCAAGAAATCTCAAAATGACAATTATGCATAACTTTGCAAAACCTCTTGAAACTCTTCATCCACTTGTGCCAGCTGCATAAACTTGATCCTAGGGCCATCCTTAAACCAAGCTGAGGCCAAGACACCCCTTGAAACAGCTCTGCACCATGCCCATACCTCAAGTACACAAAGTTGACATTTTTGCAACTTGGCCCATACCAATCACACTATGCCACCACCCACTTTCTGAGCACTCTCATTGGCCTATACTGATCTTATGGAGCTCATTTCACATAACACACAAGCCTGAAACATACATAACATCAGTTTTCACAAAAATTGAAAAAAACTTCCCTTCTTCGATTCTCTCAAACAATCCATCTAACCTCAGAAATTCTTTCACCATTCATTCAGAAAATCATCCATAGAACACAAAGCAACCATTACCATGGCCCGAAACCTCATAAACCAAAGCCTCCATTTCTGCCATATCAGAATCGAGCCACTCAAAATAGCCACTTTCAAAGCATTCTAAGCATCCCAATAGCTTCAGGAGGATCAAATGAGTTCACTTGCACAAGTGGGAGGTTCTGAAAGCTCACATTTGAAGGTTTCCAGCTCAGGTATACTCAAGAACATTTTTTCTCAAAGCTTTGATTTCTTGTTATAAAATGAAACTGCATGCTCCAAGGATCACAATAATGCTTTTAAAACTGAAAATGGTTGAGAAATGAAGATTTCATGAACTTCTGAAACTTTGCCCGTATTTATGTTTTGATTCGATTCAGCTTGTTCATGAATGATAAATGTTGTTTGATGCTTGATTTGAGTTGCTAGAAGTATGATGATCATTTCTGGGCAGTTAATTTGGGGTGGGGTAGCCTGTAGAAGGATTTAAGGTTTTTGGTTCACCAGAGAAGATTACTGGAGCTTGTCTCCGGTCACCTGAGAGTAATTAGCCTTAATTAGGGTTTAGTGCCCAGATTGAATGAGAGCCATTGGATGCGTAATTAGCTTAGCGAAGGAACGACCCAGATTAGTTCATTAAGGTTAATTTCTAATTAATTAAAATAAATATAATTAATTAGCCAGGTTTGATCCCAGCCCTTGAAACGCGTGGGCAGTCATCACCAATCCCTCAAGTTCAAATCTGAGCCCTTGGATCCTCTGACTTTCCATTAAATCCATTTTTAATTCATTTTCATTTTATTTCTTTTGTTCATTTTATTTAAAATAGTAAAACACATCAAAATATTCTCAAACTTTGCATTTTTGTTTTAAATATTTTTCTCAACCTGAAAATAATTTTTATTTTATATTTCGCAATAAAAAAAGTATTTTTAAAATATTTAAATGTTATTTTTAATCAATTAATGGATTTTAATTAATTAAAAATGCATTTAGGTTTCTAAAAATCACCAAAAAATTCATGAACCATTCCAATACATTTAGAAATATTTTCAATCTCATCATACAAATTTATTTTTAGGTTTGATCACAATTTCACATTTTTCTTTGAATTAGGGTTCTTAAAAATCACATTTTCTAACCCTTACTTGAAAAATTCATTTCTGCCTAACCATGATGAGTTTGAACTTGATTCTTTTTGCATTGTTTCACATATTGCATTTACTTCCTATGTTATTTATCTCATGATTTTATCTTGCATTTTCAATTTGATTTGTATTTTCCCTTTAGAATCACCCAAAAACCCTAGCAAACTTAGGAGTTTCATAACTTCCACTAGGTTAAGTTTCTGACCTTCTCCTTTGGGGTGTGATCATATATGGGATTAAGGTTTGTTTGAGCCTGATTTCAATTTTTTGTCATGTTGAATGCTTCTGTTTTGATCATATGCATCTCATGTTGTCTTAAAACCCTAATTTTGCATCTTCATTTGCATTCTCCTTTTCATATCATCCTCATATGAACTTACCATGACATTTCAAGCATTTGTATGACATCTTAGACATCTTAATACATGCTTGAACATTGCTTGATTGTTTCTTCATTCATTTGCTATGCTTTGCATCCATTACATTTCATGAACATCCATGTGTTTTCATGCCTCTAAACATGATTCCATTGCATCTCATCTTTGTATGATCATTCATATGCCTCTTGTATGGCTTTGCATCATATAATATGTAATTTACATTGCATTTTCACTTCTGACTTTGGTCATTTCATCTCATTTCATCTCATTTCCTTTTTCTTTATCTATTATGCATCCATACTAACACCTCCCACCTTTCCTTTCCTCTCATTTGCATATTCACTTGTCTTTGAAGTGAACTTGCTTCAATTATGTTTCTCTTGCTCCTTTCGTTTCTCATAAGTTACTTATATTCTTCAGGAAGTAAGTAACTTATTATTTCTCTCCTTCTCTTTTCATCTGCTTCTCTTCCATTGGTGGCCTTCTGAAGATCTTTCTTTAAGCCTCACAAACCATAGGATGTCCAAGCATGATAACTTTCAGGGTTGTGTATAGCCCCCCTAGTCTTTTACCTTTGAGTCTCCTTGAGTCTCTCTTCTCATCTCATAATCAGAGGCTAAACACTTAAAGCTTTAGGACTTTGAATTAGAGTTATGCCTGCATCCTTATCTTAGGATGGAGTGTATAACTTTAATCCTTAGTGTTAAACCTCTAATTTGTTTACACCTCTTATTTAAAACACATTAATAATAACTAAGACTTTATCTTGTAACTTGGGCCTTACATTAGGGTTTTATCTCTTCCTTATGGTTAAGAGGGACTAACCCTAGTGTTTAATGGACAAGTCCCCCTCAAGTTGTCTTACAAACTTAAAATCCACTTCTTAATCTTATTCCTTAATTAAAGTCCATTTAATAAAGGATTGTTATTTAATGAATTTATTCCCTAACCATGGATTAAGTTGAGGTATCTTCCTCAGCTTAAGTGTTCTCATCTATCATCCTTCTATTAAGATGGTGTAATGTGTTCACTAATATATGATTAGAGGTTAAACTCATTACTTAACACTAAACAAAAAAACCAAAAACATCTAAATAATCACAAGTAGGTTAATGATCTTAATCCTACATAATCATGGTAATTAAGTTGAGGTGCTTATCTCATACTTAAGTAGGCTCATTATCCCTAATCAGAGAGGATATAATGAGTTTACAAACCCTTGATTTAGGCTTAAGCTCATAATCTTATGAAAAACACCAAAAACAATAAAAAACTGAAAACACAAAAAGCAAACAATAATCGTATTCTTCGGGATTCTTTTCTCATCACACTCATTCACAAACAAGAACTCGCTTCTTCTGTCTAATGCAAGACAGTTAGAACTCGAGCCAGACGAGTCATACACTTGAGCATAGACAAGCAGGCAGTTCACATTCAATTCATTTTTCAGTCTCTTTAAGTCAAACTACGGTGTTCTGACTTCCTCATTGCACGCGAGGATACGTAGGCATAACTTAACAGTTATCGAACAAAAGTCTATGTGTCTTCTCCCTCTTTCAGCATTCTTTTTTAAGCCTTAGTTCCTGAGCAATTCACCCTTTTGCACTGACACCTGTACTTTCTTTCCCTAGCTTTTGCACACAGATAGCACATACACCTACCCCTTTTTAACACAATCTTGTAAGCGTGGATCCCGTCGAGTACGACGGATGATCTGGGTGCTAATATCTTCCCAGGTCGTAACCAATCCCCTTTCTCAGTTTCTCTGGTTCGTAATCGTCTTATCCATCTCTTTCCAGGTTTATGCAGCATTACCTTTCCTTCGGGATAAAAATGCCTAGTTGGCGACTCTATTCAATTCAACCTCATTTCTCTTTTCGCCGACCGTTCGCGTTTGCACCAGGATGAAAATCTGGGGAGAGACATTGAGTTATAGAAAGGCTATGGGGATGATCTTGTACTTTTTAGAAAGGGGAAATCAAGATCTACAACTTTGATGTTCAAAGAAAAATCATTTGGAGCTTCTTTCGTCATGAAAGAATTGGTTGAAGATTAGGGCACAAATTCCCAAAAATAGAAAGTTTCTTAACTTGAAAAAATTCCAATTTTAGTAACTTCTTGCAAACCCCTGATTCCTGACATTTGAGACCAATCATGCTATTCCTTGACCAAATAAAAGTCCATGAACTTGATGATCATGATTAAAACCCTAGAAGTCTCATGTTTGACTTTCTTCTGATTATTTGACTTCTTTCTTCAAATATAAGCAACTGAGCCACTGCCTGACTTCCTTGATGGATTTGGAACCAAATTTCATCCCTAGGCCTTGTATAACATATATAATCCTTTGACCACAAGAATTGGTGAAAGCTATTGATGCATGTTTTTCGCAAGTGTACGAACACGTCAGAGTAATATAAAAGATTGTCGAATCCACAGAGACCAAGTGTCAATCTATCGTTATCTGTTGTTATGGTGTATATCTAAGGCAATTGAAAATAATGGTTTTAAAGAGTGCGCAATGATAAATAAAATAGTAAATTTAATTAATTTATTAAGACAGGTTCGAATGCAATTCACACAATGAATTGATAATCAAGTACTTGTTAATAGAACTACTTATCGGTAATGTTTTCTACTTTGAAAAGAACTAATTTAACGGGAATTGTCGCTTTCGCATATTCAGAACCGAGTTGTACTCCCTAATCAAATCCTTCTATTGTCACGGATAAAAAGGTGCGTACTACGTTAGAGTAGTAAACCTATTTTTAAGAAATATAGTATCTTAACTAAGTTAAAAAGTATTTTGACCTGGATTTCTTAGCAAAAAGAGGTTCTCATGAACCAGACTCTAAACTTTTTAACGCTTCCGAAAATAGTTTTAAAATCTCTTTTCTTTTTAATCTAAAAACTCCTAATGAACTAGACAAAGCGCTTTTGGCTGTTTTTGAAATAGTTAAAAACAATTAAGTTAAATAGGCGTTAGACGACTTTCGATCTTACCCAACGGGACTTTAAAGAACATGAAACTTATAGTTGAAAGTCAAAATAGCCCTTAAGAGATTCTACAAACAGTTGTACGGATTACCGGTTCAATTATGATCCTTACATTCTAACCTTTATAAAATTAGTTATACATGGTAAAGTAAAAGTTCATTTTAATATGTTTCATAAAAATTATTTAGTGCGAGTGCAGAAAGTAAATTAAAGTAGTACGAGTGCGAAAATAAACGATAGTAGTGCAAGTGCGAAAATAAACGAAAGTAGTGCAGGTGCGAGAAATAAACAAAGTAAAGCGAGTGCGAGAAATAAACAAAGTAAAGCGAGTGCGGGTAATAAAGAAAGTAGTGCGAGTGCGGGTAATAAAGAAAGTAGTGCGAGTGCGGAAATAAAATAAAGTAAAGCAATGCGGAAAGTAAATAAAATAAAGCGAGTGCGGAAAAATAAAATATGAACTGGAATTAAAATGGCGGTAGGATTAACTTCCTTCCAAAGTGCTCCAAGACTCGATCACACAGACGTATACAGACTCGATCACTTAATTGTAGTAACACCCTGATGTGAAGGGGTTACTACTTTATAACTGATATATGCCTAAAAGATTCTAAGTTTTGGATGAAGAAAAACGAAAAAATAAAGTCCTATTTATAGGCAAGCAAATAATATGAAAAGACATGGATGCCCCTGCATTCCAAAAAGGGAGGGAAACCATTTTGCCTTGTAGCGCCCGCCACCCTGGCCATGGCGCCCGCCATATGGGTTAGTGGTGATCATGGGTGCTTTTCTCTAACCGTTTTTGTGAAGGTGGCGCCCGCCATGTGTCCCATGGCGCCCGCCATGAGCGTTAGGTACATTTCCCATGGTGTAGCTCTCCGCGTTAGCTTTCCAATGCTTCGAACGGGGTGTCATTTTGATTTACGGATCAAAAGTTATGCTCAAAATCGTCGGACAACGTCTTGTGTGCAAATTGCTCTATTTCTTCCATTTTTCATCTGAATTGCTTCGTTTCTTCGCATATGACTCTTAAATGGATAAATACCTGAAAACAAAGGAAAACATAGTAATAACATAACAAAATGGCACTAAAGGACTTAGAATGCATGCGAAATCAGAGTAAAAAATACGGTAAAATTCAGGGTCATCAGCTATGAGGATAGTCTGTTCTGAGACAAAACCCTAATTAGGGTTTCCTTGTGTATGAGGATGATGCCCTGATAAATTCCTGATGAACCACGCCCCTTCTAGGGCTTTAAGGAAAATATTGAGCTTGTGTAAGATATGAGGATCCTTTGTAGGATTGTTTCAATACCACTTGGCTCTCCTTTTGGCTTTTAAGAATCATAAATTGAGAAATCACTGATCACATGCCCTATGTTTCTAACCATGGATGTTATGCCTCATCTTTCTATGCAAAGATGCAATGGTATGTATACTATATGCTATTCTATATGACATGAAAACGAGAGAGCAAATTTTGGGGTGTTACAGGTATGAACTGGCGGTTTTTGACTGTTTTAGGCTCAATGAGGTTGTTGAATGATGGAAGAGCTTGTTCGAAAGTGAAAGCCGTTGCTTTCTGACTTTTCTTCTGGGAAGTGTTAGCCTTTGAGGATGATATTGTTGAAAATGAAGATGAAAGTTTTTAGGGTTTCTTGGAAGAAAAGAAAAAGACTTTAGCAAGAAGGAGACAAAGTTTGCAAGAGTTTGGAAAAGTTTCTTTTGTGTGCTGAAGGATGTATTTATAGGCGTAGGCAATGAGAAGTTGTGAAGTCTATCCCCTTAATGCAGATGTGAAGTGGTGGGACACGTGGAACTTGGGATCTGACGCGTTGAGGTAGCAGTTAAGACAAAACATCTTGGCGCATTGTTTCAAGAAAACGCTCATGATCAGGAAACATTTGATACGGCTGATGGGATTTTTGCCATTATGACATGATGTCATGCGCGTGGGTGGAGAATCACAATAGTGTTTAGAACGTGGGTTAGGTGGTTCCAACCATACTTTCGTCTGACCAAAGTTGGCATCGAAATAATGAATATCAAAAAATGATCTTTTCATCTGCATGGTCGAAAAGAACATTTTTTTGGGGCAACTTGTTATCCCCAAATCTCAATGCTAACATTAATACAATCATTTGGCTTAGAAAATAATTTTCTTGTTATAAGCTAAAAGTGAGGTTTTCGACCTTACTCATTAAAAGGATGAGAGTCGAAGGAATCTACATACAGGTTCTGTACTTAGAGAAATTCTGAGTTTCAAATATTTTCTAAGTGTTGGGAGGATTTGACCAAGCATGCGTTCGACAAGGATGGAGGTTACATGAGTTTTGCACGTTCAAGTTTGGAGGGAAAATATGTAATTTTCAATTCAAATACAGAGACAAGTGGCGCAAGATCAAGCTTATTCAGCATGTAGTGGGACAAGTGTCATCATCTTAGGATAGTCTTAGGAAGAAATCGTCAAAAACTCCCAACATTTGTCGGGGTTGGCTTTGATTCCTCGTTCAGTGAGGTAGAAGCCGAAGAATTTCCCTGCCTGTACGCCGAAGGTGCACTTTTCTGGGTTGAACCTCATTTTGGACCTCCTCGCCTGTTCGATGACCTTTCGGAGGTGTTGGGCATGGGCGAGCTCCTCGAGTGATTTTACAATCACGTGTACCAAATTTGATGAAGAAATTCATTGTGGAAGTCATCTGATCATCGGGTAACTTCTTGAGCAAGCAAAGTCAAAATCAGGGCATCTGAGGTCTCCACCAAGGGTACCAAAGGGTCACATTCATCATTTTGAGTCGCTATGATCTTTATTTGATCTTATAAGTGGTTAGAAGTTCACAAAGTTGAAGAATTTTGAGCCAAATGCAAACTTGCTATTTTTGGAAATGACCTGTAATGGAAACTTTCCATTTTGGGAAAGATATTCAACCTATTCTTTCATGACCAAAAATGATTCAAATGAAAAATTCTTGGGCATGAAAGTTGTAGATTATGTCTTCCCATTTTTAAAAAGTACAAGAACATGTCTTGATTCATCCTAGAACTCAAGATATGGCCTTTCAAAGTTGGCAAAAATCCTATAATTTTCAAGTTCATGCCAAAGAGGGAATTTTGCAATTTCACTTGCCAAGCTATTTCATGACCTCTAATCAACTTTTATGCATCATAACATGTCAAAGCAACTTCAAAAGATCAGAATTAGCCTTTGAACTTAGGGTTTTGATGGCTTGATTCTCAAGAAATCTCAAAATGACAATTATGCATAACTTTGCAAAACCTCTTGAAACTCTTCATCCACTTGTGCCAGCTGCATAAACTTGATCCTTGGGCCATCCTTAAACCAAATTGAGGCCAAGACACCCCTTGAAACAGCTCTGCACCATGCCCATACCTCAAGTACACAAAGTTGACATTTTTGCAACTTGGCCCATACCAATCACACTATGCCACCACCCACTTTCTGAGCACTCTCATTGGCCTATACTGATCTTATGGAGCTCATTTCACATAACACACAAGCCTGAAACATACATAACATCAGTTTTCACAAAAATTGCAAAAAACTTCCCTTCTTCGATTCTCTCAAACAATCCATCTAACCTCAGAAATTCTTTCACCATTCATTCAGAAAATCATCCATAGAACACAAAGCAACCATTACCATGGCCTGAAACCTCATAAACCAAAGCCTCTATTTCTGCCATATCAGAATCGAGCCACTCAAAATAGCCACTTTCAAAGCATTCTAAGCATCCCAATAGCTTTAGGAGGATCAAATGAGTTCACTTGCACAAGTGGGAAGTTCTGAAAGCTCACATTTGAAGGTTTCCAGCTCAGGTATACTCAAGAACATTTTTTCTCAAAGCTTTGATTTCTTGTTATAAAATGAAACTGCATGCTCCAAGGATCACAATGATGCTTTTAAAACTGAAAATGGTTGAGAAATGAGGATTTCATGAACTTCTGAAACTTTGCCCGTATTTATGTTTTGATTCGATTCAGCTTGTTCATGGATGATAAATGTTGTTTGATGCTTGATTTGAGTTGCTAGAAGTATGATGATCATTTCTGGGCAGTTAATTTGGGGTGGGGTAGCCTGTAGAAGGATTTAAGGTTTTTGGTTCACCGGAGAAGATTACTGGAGCTTGTCTCCGGTCACCTGAGAGTAATTAGCCTTAATTAGGGTTTAGTGCCCAGATTGAATGAGAGCCATTGGAAGCGTAATTAGCTTAGCGAAGGAACGACCCAGATTAGTTCATTAAGGTTAATTTCTAATTAATTAAAATAAATATAATTAATTAGCCAGGTTTGATCCCAGCCCTTGAAACGCGTGCGCAGTCATCACCAATCCCTCAAGTTCAAATCTGAGCCCTTGGATCCTCTGACTTTCCATTAAATCCATTTTTAATTCATTTTCATTTTATTTCTTTTGTTCATTTTATTTAAAATAGTAAAACACATCAAAATATTCTCAAACTTTGCATTTTTGTTTTAAATATTTTTCTCAACCTGAAAATAATTTTTATTTTATATTTCGCATTAAAAAAAGTATTTTTAAAATATTTAAATGTTATTTTTAATCAATTAATGGATTTTAATTAATTAAAAATGCATTTAGGTTTCTAAAAATCACCAAAAAATTCATGAACCATTCCAATACATTTAGAAATATTTTCAATCTCATCATACAAATTTATTTTTAGGTTTGATCACAATTTCACATTTTTCTTTGAATTAGGGTTCTTAAAAATCACATTTTCTAACCCTTACTTGAAAAATTCATTTCTGCCTAACCATGATGAGTTTGAACTTGATTCTTTTTGCATTGTTTCACATATTGCATTTACTTCCTATGTTATTTATCTCATGATTTTATCTTGCATTTTCAATTTGATTTGTATTTTCCCTTTAGAATCACCCAAAAACCCTAGCAAACTTAGGAGTTTCATAACTTCCACTAGGTTAAGTTTCTGACCTTCTCCTTTTGGGTGTGATCATATATGGGATTAAGGTTTGTTTGAGCTTGATTTCAATTTTTTGTCATGTTGAATGCTTCTGTTTTGATCATATGCATCTCATGTTGTCTTAAAACCCTAATTTTGCATCTTCATTTGCATTCTCCTTTGCATATCATCCTCATATGAACTTACCATGACATTTCAAGCATTTGTATGACATCTTAGACATCTTAATACATGCTTGAACATTGCTTGATTGTTTCTTCATTCATTTTCTATGCTTTGCATCCATTACATTTCATGAACATCCATGTGTTTTCATGCCTCTAAACATGATTCCATTGCATCTCATCTTTGTATGATCATTCATATGCCTCTTGTATGGCTTTGCATCATATCATATGTAATTTACATTGCATTTTAACTTCTGACTTTGGTCATTGCATCTCATTTCCTTTTGCTTTATCTATTATGCATCCATACTAACATTTCAAGAGCTTTTGGTAAGTTATCTGGGAGGTGGATTTGCCTTCACCTACCACCTTTCCTTTCCTCTCATTTGCATATTCACTTGTCTTTGAAGTGAAATTGCTTCAATTATGTTTCTCTTGCTCCTTTCGTTTCTCATAAGTTACTTATCTTCTTCAGGAAGTAAGTAACTTATTCTTTCTCTCCTTCTCTTTTCCTCTGCTTCTCTTCCATTGGTGGCCTTCTGAAGATCTTTCTTTAAGCCTCAAAAACTATAGGATGTCCAAGCATGATAACTTTCAGGGTTGTGTATATTCCCCCCTAGTCTTTTACCTTTGAGTCTCCTTGAGTCTCTCTTCTCATCTCATAATCAGAGGCTAAACACTTAAAGCTTTAGGACTTTGAATTAGAGTTATGCATGCATCCTTATCTTAGGATGGAGTGTATAACTTTAATCCTTAGTGCTAAACCTCTAATTTGTTTACACCTCTTATTTAAAACACATTAATAATAACTAAGACTTTATCTTGTAACTTGGGCCTTAGATTAGGGTTTTATCTCTTCCTTATGGTTAAGAGGGACTAACCCTAGTGTTTAATGGACAAGTCCCCCTCAAGTTGTCTTACAAACTTAAAATCCACTTCTTAATCTTATTCCTTAATTAAAGTCCATTTAATAAAGGATTGTTATTTAATGAATTTAGTCCCTAACCATGGATTAAGTTGAGGTATCTTCCTTAGCTTAAGTGTTCTCATCTATCATCCTTCTATTAAGATGGTGTAATGAGTTCACTAATATATGATTAAAGGTTAAACTCATTACTTAACACTAAACAAAAAAACCAAAAACATCTAAATAATCACAAGTAGGTTAATGATTTTAATCTTACATAATCATGGTAATTAAGTTGAGGTGCTTATCTCATACTTAAGTAGGCTCATTATCCCTAATCAGAGAGGATATAATGAGTTTACAAACCCTTGATTTAGGCTTAAGCTCATAATCCTATGAAAAACACCAAAAATAATAAAAAACTGAAAACACAAAAAGCAAATAATAATCTTCTTCTTCGGGATTCTTTTCTCATCACACTCATTCACAAACAAGAACTCGCTTCTTCTGTCTAATGCAAGACAGTTAGCACTCGAGCCAGACGAGTCATACACTTGAGCATAGACAAGCAGGCAGTTCACAGTCAATTCATTTTTCAGTCTCTTTGAGTCAAACTACGGTGTTCTGACTTCCTCATTGCACGCGAGGATACGTAGGCATAACTTAACAGTTATCGAACAAAAGTCTCTGTGTATTCTCCCTCTTTCAGTATTCTTTTTTAAGCCTTAGTTCCTGAGCAATTCACCCTTTTGCACTGACACCTGTACTTTCTTTCCCTAGCTTTTGCACACAGATAGCACATACACCTACCCCTTTTTAACACAATCTTGTAAGCGTGGATCCCGTCGAGTACGACGGACGATCTGGGTGCTAATATCTTCCCAGGTCGTAACCAATCCCCTTTCTCAGTTTCTCTGGTTCGTAACCGTCTTATCCATCTCTTTCCTGGTTTATGGAGCATTACCTTTCCTTCGGGATAAAAATGCCTAGTTGGCGACTCTATTCAATTCAACCTCATTTCTCTTTTCGCCGACCGTTCGCGTTTGCACCAGGATGAAAATCTGGGGAGAGACATTGAGTTATAGAAAGGCTATGGGGATGATCTTGTACTTTTTAGAAAGGGGAAATCAAGATCTACAACTTTGATGTTCAAAGAAAAATCATTTGGAGCTTCTTTCGTCATGAAAGAATTGGTTGAAGATTAGGGCACAAATTCCCAAAAATAGAAAGTTTCTTAACTTGAAAAAATTCCAATTTTAGTAACTTCTTGCAAACCCCTGATTCCTGACATTTGAGACCAATCATGCTATTCCTTGACCAAATAAAAGTCCATGAAGTTGATGATCATGATTAAAACCCTAGAAGTCTCATGTTTGACTTTCTTCTGATTATTTGACTTCTTTCTTCAAATACAAGCAACTGAGCCACTGCCTGACTTCCTTGATGGATTTGGAACCAAATTTCATCCCTAGGCCTTGTATAACATATATAATCCTTTAACCACAAGAATTGGTCAAAGCTATTGGTGCATGTTTTTCGCAAGTGTACGAACACGTCAGAGTAATATAAAAGATTGTCGAATCCACATAGACCAAGTGTCAATCTATCGTTATTTGTTGTTATGGTGTATATCTAAGGAAATTGAAAATAATGGTTTTAAAGAGTGCGCAATGATAAATAAAATAGTAAATTTAATTAATTTATTAAGACAGGTTCGAATGCAATTCACACAATGAATTGATAATCAAGTACTTGTTAATAGAACTACTTATCAGTAATGTTTTCTACTTTGAAAAGAACTAATTTAACGGGAATTGTCGCTTTCGCATATTCAGAACCGAGTTGTACTCCCTAATCAAATCCTTCTATTGTCACGGATAAAAAGGTGTGTACTGTGTTAGAGTAGTAAACCTATTTTTAAGAAATATAGTATCTTAACTAAGTTAAAAAGTATTTTGACCTGGATTTCTTAGCAAAAAGAGGTTCTCATGAACCAGACTCTAAACTTCTTAACGCTTCCGAAAATAGTTTTAAAATCTCTTTTCTTTTTAATCTAAAAACTCCTAATGAACTAGACAAAGCGCTTTTGGCTGTTTTTGAAATAGTTAAAAACAATTAAGTTAAATAGGCGTTAGACGACTTTCGATCTTACCCAACGGGACTTTAAAGAACATGAAACTTATAGTTGAAAGTCAAAATAGCCCTTAAGAGATTCTACAAACAGTTGTACGGATTACCGGTTCAATTATGATCCTTACATTCTAACCTTTATAAAATTAGTTAGACATGGTAAAGTAAAAGTTCATTTTAATATGTTTCATAAAAAGTATTTAGTGCGAGTGCAGAAAGTAAATTAAAGTAGTACGAGTGCGAAAATAAACGATAGTAGTGCAAGTGCGGAAATAAACGAAAGTAGTGCAGGTGCGAGAAATAAACAAAGTAAAGCGAGTGCGGGTAATAAAGAAAGTAGTGCGAGTGCGGGTAATAAAGAAAGTAGTGCGAGTGCGGAAATAAAATAAAGTAAAGCAATGCGGAAAGTAAATAAAATAAAGCGAGTGCGGAAAAATAAAATACGAACTGGAATTAAAATGGCGGCAGGATTATCTTCCTTCCAAAGTGCTCCAAGACTCGATCACACAGACGTATACAGACTCGATCACTTAATTGTAGTAACACCCTGATGTGAAGGGGTTACTACTTTAAAACTGATATATGCCTAAGAGATTCTAAGTTTTGGATGAAGAAAAACGAAAAACTAAAGTCCTATTTATAGGCAAGCAAATAATATGAAAAGACATGGATGCCCCTGCATTCCAAAAAGGGTGGGAAACCATTTTGCCTTGTAGCGCCCGCCACCCTGGCCGTGGCGCCCGCCATACGGGTTTGTGGTGATCATGGGTGCTTTTCTCTAACCATTTTTTATCGGAACCGTTTTTGTGAAGGTGGCGCCCGCCATGAGCGTTAGGTCCATTTCCCATGGTGTAGCTCTCTGCGTTAGCTTTCCAATGCTTCGAACAGGGTGTCATTTTGATTTACGGATCAAAAGTTATGGTCAAAATCGTCGGACAACGTCTTGTGTGCAAATTGCTCTATTTCTCCCGTTTTTCATCTGAATTGCTTCGTTTCTTCGCATGTGACTCTTAAATGGATAAATACCTGAAAACAAAGGAAAACATAGTAATAACATAACAAAATGACACTAAAGGACTTAGAATGCATGCGAAATCAGAGTAAAAAATACGGTAAAATTCAGGGTCATCAGCTATGAGGATAGTCTGTTCTGAGACAAAACCCTAATTAGGGTTTCCTTGTGTATGAGGATGATGCCCTGATAAATTCCTGATGAACCACACCCCTTCTAGGGCTTTAAGGGAAAGATTGAGCTTGTGTAAGATATGAGGATCCTTTGTAGGATTGTTTCAATACCACTTGGCTCTCCTTTTGGCTTTTAAGAATCATAAATTGAGAAATCACTGATCACATGCCCTATGTTTCTAACCATGGATGTTATGCCTCATCTTTCTATGCAATGGTATGTATATTATATGCTATGCTATATGACATGAAAACGAGAGAGCAAATTTTGGGGTGTTACAGGTATGAACTGGCAGTTTTTGACTGTTTTAGGCTCAATGAGGTTATTGAATGATGGAAGAGCTTGTTCGAAAGTGAAAGCCGTTGTTTTCTGACTTTTCTTCTGGGAAGTGTTAGCCTTTGAGGACGATATTGTTGAAAATGAAGATGAAGGTTTTTAGGGTTTCTTGGAAGAAAAGAAGAAGACTTTAGCAAGAAGGAGACAAAGTTTGCAAGAGTTTGGAAAAGTTTCTTTTGTGTGCTGAAGGATGTATTTATAGGCGTAGGAAATGAGAAGTTGTGAAGTCTAGCCCCTTAATGCAGATGTGAAGTGGTGGGACACGTGGAACTTGGGATCTGACGCGTTGAGGTAGCATTTAAGACAAAACATCTTGGCGTATTGTTTCAAGAAAACGCTCATGATCAGGAAACATTTGATACGGCTGATGGGATTTTTGCCATTATGACATGATGTCATGCGCGTGGGTGGAGAATCACAATAGTGTTTAGAACGTGGGTTAGGTGGTTCCAACCATAATTTCGTCTGACCAAAGTTGGCATCGAAATAATGAATATCAAAAAATGATATTTTCATCTGCATGGTCGAAAAGAACATTTTTTGGGGGCAACTTGTTATCCCCAAATTTCAATGCTAACATTAATACAATCATTTGGCTTAGAAAAGAATTTTCTTGTTATAAGCTAAAAGTGAGGTTTTCGACCTTACTCATTAAAAGGATGAGAGTCGAAGGAATCTACTTACAGGTTCTGTACTTAGAGAAATTCTGAGTTTGAAATATTTACTAAGTGTTGGGAGGATTTGACCAAGCATGCATTCGACAAGGATGGAAGTTACATGAGTTTTGCACGTTCAAGTTTGGAGGGAAAATATGTAATTTTCAATTCAAATACAGAGACAAGTGGCGCAAGATCAAGCTTATTCAGCATGTAGTGGGACAAGTGTCATCATCTTAGGATAGTCTTAGGAAGAAATCGTCGAAAATTCCTGACATTTGTCGGGGTTGCCTTTGATTCCTCGTTCAGTGAGGTAGAAGCCGAAGAATTTCCCTGCCTGTACGCCGAAGGTGCACTTTTCTGGGTTGAACCTCATTTTGGACCTCCTCGCCTGTTCGATGACCTTTCGGAGGTGTTGGGCATGGGCGAGCTCCTCGAGTGATTTTACAATCACGTCATCCATGTAGACCTCGAGCATGTCCCCAATCTCTCCTTGGAAGACTTTGTTCATCATGCGTTGATATGTAGCTCTGACGTTCTTCAGTCTGAAAGGCATAACGTTGTAGAAGTAATTACCCGTCGGGGTCATGAAGGCCGTGTGTTGCTTGTCTGTGTCTGACATGGGAATTTGGTTGTACCCACTGTATGTATCCATGAAGGACAAAAGTTTAAAACCTGTAGAATTGTCTACCAATTTATCAATGTTAGGTAAGGGGAAAGCATCTTTGGGCCATGCCCTATTGATATCGGTATAATCAAGACACATTCATTATTTTCCATTATTTTTCTTAACAAGAACTACATTAGAGATCCATGTTGTGTAGTGGGCTTTAGAAATAAAATATGCCTCTAAGAGGTCTTTTATAGCCTGCTCGAAAGCCTCTGAGGCAGGTAACGAGATGCTCCCTTGTCGCTGATGGGAGTCAAGTGTTGATCTTCACAATTCTGTCGGGGTCATCACCTAGAGGAACGAGCTCGAATTCTCCGTCGGGGACTGGACGCACTGGGTGAGTTGGAGGTTTCCTGTTGGTGGGGGTCTGGTTTTTAGTGTCATATTCTCCGAGAAGATTCTCGAGGTTGACGGAATTGACCTGTGGGGAAGGTGGCCGCTCCTCAGCTCGATGTTTCTTGTTTCCCTTAGAGGTGGCCTATCCTTTGACTGTTGCGTCGTAGCACCTTCGAGCTGCCTCAATGTCCCCTTGAATTATGATTACACGACCCAACTTGGTTTAATACTTCATCTTTAAGTGGACCGTGGAAGGTACTGCGGTTAGCTCGACCAGGGTGGGTCGGCCAAGAATGCAATTGTACAGCGATGGGCATTCAATCACCAGGAATTAGACTTTGACTTCCCTGACTGTCTCATTTTCTCCGAAAAAAACGAGGAGCTCTACATAACCCCACGGCCTCGTGGTAGCCCCTTTGAATCCCTGGAGGTCGGGTCCGACGTACGGAGATATGTTTGTTTTGTCCAGCTTGAGGGTCTAAACAGGTGGGCGTACATGATATCCACAGAGTTGTCTTGGTTGACCAGAATGCGTCAGATGTCGAAACACACCATTTTTCCCTTATTAGTAAGGGGATGCTCGAATTAGGGATCCGCCCGGTAGTTCTTCGAGGAAAAAGGATATGGGGTTGGATTTCCCCGAGAATTGGTCAGTGTTGCCAGTTGATGGGGCGCGGTTAGCAGGAGCTCGTCGAACTTCAGTTTCACAGAAATCGCAACGTTCTTGTTGTTCACCCCGACTCCGGAGATTACCAAGGTTGTTGGGAAGTTTTCCAACAGGCTGTGTGCAGCTAGATGTCCTTCTGTGCAGACGCCTGAAGGTGAAAATCTTCAGGACGTGATGTACAGAGGGCTACCAGGAAGGGAGAACCGTCAGACGGGATTTCCTCGCGGCTTCTCTTTGCGGCCTGGTCCTCTTGTTGGGGAGTATCATTCCTCTTAGTGTATTGCTTTAGGTTGCCTTTTTTGATCAAGATCTCAATTGCGTCCTTCAAATGAACACAATCTTCAGTTACATGCCCGTGTCTTATGTGGAAGCGACAGTACTTGGATTTGTCGGTATGGGGTTTGGGTGCTGTCGGTTTAGGGAACCTCACCCTACCCTGTTTGAATTCTGAATTGATGCATTCAGCGAGGATACGTTCGCAGGGAGCGGTCAACTATGTGTATTCGGAGAAGTGCCTAGCTGGTCCTCTTCCTTCGCGGGCCTTGCGGGGCTTGTCATCTCTCCTCTTCTCCCTGGTGCGGCGAGGGCCAATATAATCCTCGTGTTTGGAGCTTTTGGCGTCGTCTTGACTGCGGTTTCTCTGAACATTATGGGCGACCTGTTTTTCTTCGTACCTGATGTACGCTTAGGCTTTATGCAGAAGTCCATCGAGGGTGCAGGGAGGCTCAATCCCTACTGCCCGGTTGAGCTCGTTGCTGGGGAGGAGTCCCTTCTCGAGGAGATACTTCTTCATGTAGTTGGTCGTATATACCTCGACAACTTCTTGGTTAAATCACTCGATGTATGAGCGCAATATTTCATTTTTCCATTATATGATGGCTTTAGGGGTAGATTCTGTTTTTGGTTGGGGTCGAGAGGCTGTGAAGTGCCTCGTGAACGTCGATCTCATGCTTCTCCAGGACGTGATAGATTCGGGGGCCAGGATTTTGTACCATGCCATGGCTCCCTTCCTAAGAGTCATGGAGAATAACCTATATTTGATGTTTCCTTCAACGTTGTTGCGGTAGTCTAGCATGGCGATGATGTTGTCGATGTGGTCATAAGGGTCGGTTGTCCCATCATACGTCACGGGGTGTGGGGGCTTCTCCATGCCCGTCGGAAGTGGAGTCTCCATGATGGCCCAAGAAAGTGGGCAGCAAGGGTCGTCCTCGTCGCTCCTCAGGGGTGAGTAATCCTCATTCCTAGGGCTCTGGTCGCGTCGAGGAGAAGTCCTTGGCTGGTCGTTCGACAGTTCGGGGCGCCCCATGGCCTTGTTCTTCGGCTCAAGGGAGCGTCATCCCCGTCGAGGAGGGGAGTTTCCTCATTTCTTGGTCGCTTCCGGTTGACGCCTCTCAAGCTGGGATCCGCGACTTCGTCGGGGAGAATCGAATCGGTGCTCTGTCTCTAGTGCCATGATCCTCTCATGCTGTTGAAATAACATGACGTTTGTCTGGTTGAGTGCCTTCACCATAGCTATGAGCGTGACATCCCCCTCGACTGGTACCGGGATGGGCTGAAAGGGAGTTTTGAGCTGAGGTTAGGGAATGCCATTGTAATCGAGTTCACGTGAGGGGGTGGCAGGTTGTTTGTCTCTTACGTCGGACTCATGAATGGCGTGTTGATCTTCGTCCCCACCTGTGGTGTAGTCGACGAGGCCAAGGGCGCGGTTGTCGCCGTGTTCGATGGTCATGCTGGACGATTGAGGAGATGGGGTAAAGTTTTGGTCTTTTGTTTCAAAAGACGGGGACAACTTTTAGCTTCCCACAAACGACGCCACTGATCTGACCTGATCAAAAGGGACCTTCCAGTGATGAACAACTACAGTGATGAACTTGGAGGTGTACCTGCAAGGAACTTCGATGCCAAAGTAAGAAAGTGTAAGTACGAAAAGGTAGAGAAGAAAATACATTTTAGAATACCTGACCATCTGGTGAAAGAAGGTATTCATAATGTGCCCTCAGCGCTGGGCCAAGGTTCTCCAATGGGATGGATTAGCTAGGCCCAAGGAAGAACTGCCAAGGACTGCGTAGGAGCAGATAAGACCTATCATGTGGTCTTGCCCTTGGTCCAACTGCTCCTACATATCAGGAGACATTAGTGGGCAGTTGGGTGACGTGGATCACGTGGGGGAGACGCTCTCCCCACATCTCATTGTATTGGGCCATGAGCTATGCCCGATGCATATTGCGTTGGCTCAGTCCAGAACACTTCTGATACACAAAAAAAATTAAAAAAAGTTTTAAAAATGATTACTGAAACTCTTTTGCATAGTCTTTCGATACACAAAAACTAATTACCGAAACTCTTTTGCAATGTCTTCTGGTACACCAAAAAGAAAGTTTTAAAAATCACTACCATAACTCTTTTATAAAGTCTTCTGGTACGCAAAATAAATTTTAAAAAATTATTTAAAAATTAAAATAATAAATTAGTTAAAAATATATTAAGAAAAAATTGATTTTTTATATTTATAAAATATAGAGATATAAGGATAAAAGTAGAGGTAAAAGATAATATTTTCTCTTTAATAATGTATATTTATGGTGTACGATATCAAAATTATTCTTACAATTTAAGAAAAATAAATATAAAAAAATTGATAATTTAAAAATTTATTTTGCAAAATCTTTTTTTAAAAATAAAAAAAAAATCTATTTTTTTAAAGTTAAAATAAACGAACCCTAAATTGAAAAAGAAAAAAAAAAAGTATTTAAAACTGCATCGAAACGAAAACCTTTAATACACTATCCTCCTATTAAAATTAACACATAAATATAAAAAAATTTGATACTTGCTACAAAAGATTCACATAGAAAAACCAAACAGAAAACCAAAAGTTAAAATAAAAAACAGATTAAAGTAAATAAAGTGGACCATACGGATTGATCAGATTTTGTGGTTCACATGCACACGAGCAAAAACTATTACAATTTGTAATCTCAACAAAAGCATAAAAACAAAACAAACGCCGTTAGAATCCAGAACGTGGTAGTATATGCGGAACCCCGTTCACACACAAAACCCGTTAACCAGTCAAACATCACGTATGAAAGCACCCTCCTATTCTCTCATGCATTCAATGCCACCGGCTGTACCATTTGGTCACCTACCATTGCCGGTCAACTATTCCCTTTCTTTTCTATTTCCATCTTTCTTTGTTCCTTTCACACTCTCTCTTTCTCTCTCTCAAACTGTTACTATCATCTCAAAGAGTGTGTTGTTGTCTACAAATGAAGGATTTGGATTTCTGCATTTGAGATATTCATCTTGGTATATGGAGAAGAAAGAGATGGCTGTGAGTGTGAAGAGTGAAGATGATGTTGTTGTTGGTGTTGGTGTTGGTGATGGTTCTTCATCTTTGCTTAACGGTTTTCAGTTTTCAAGCGTGTTTGATTTCTATGAGGTAGAAAAAAGCTCTTCTCTAGGGTTTATGGAGTTACTGGGTGTGGAAAACTATAGTTCTTTGCTTGATGTACCGCAACTTTCAACCTTGAGTCATCATCAAACTACAGTTAAGTCTTCGTCTGATACGTATACTGGAAAAGAGTGTTCTGAGGTTTTGAATCAACTTCCTCAAACTCCTAACTCTTGCTCGATTTCATCGGCATCTAGTGAAGCAGTTAATGATGAACAACACAATAAGATTCTTGTTGACCAAGTCCAAGAAGATGAAGACGAAGATGAAGAAGAAAAACAAAAAGCCAGCAAACAGTAAGTTCTTTTTTTTATTTTTTTTATTTCAAGCCAAATAGATAAACAAATGAATATGTTGGACTTTGTTTTTGTTTTTGTTTTGGGATTGATTAGTTAATTTGGAACGTGATTTGATGGATTATGGGATCTGGTTATTCTTGGGGTTAGGTTGAAGACTAAGAAGACAAATCAAAAGAGACAGAGAGAACCAAGATTCGCGTTCATGACGAAAAGCGAGGTGGATCATCTGGAAGATGGGTACAGATGGAGAAAGTACGGTCAAAAAGCTGTCAAAAACAGCCCCTTTCCAAGGTACTAACAATTCTTTTTCATTCTTCAATACTTTCACACTCTTTTGTTTATGTTTATGTTTTTGTTTATGTGTAGGAGCTATTATCGCTGCACCACTGCTTCATGTAATGTGAAGAAACGCGTGGAGCGTTCTTATACTGATCCAACCATTGTAGTCACAACTTATGAAGGCCAACACATTCATCCTAGTCCAGCTATGTCCCGTTCCGCCTTTGCCGGAGTTCAGATACCACCGCCGAACGCTGTATCCGGTGGGTTTCCTACTAATTTTGGTTCAGTTTTGCAAGGGAATTACTTATCTCAGTACCATCAGCAACAGCAACAGCAACAGAAACAACAACACCAACATCAACAGCTTCTGGTTAATACATTGTCATCTTTGAGTCATCCTTATAACAATCCTTTTACTCAAGAGAGGAAGCTTTGTAATCCTGGGACAAGTTCCTTTCTTAGGGACCATGGTCTTCTTCAAGATGTTGTTCCATCACATATGTTGAAAGATGAGTAAATATGATTTGATAAATAGCTTCATTATTACTTTCTATGTTAGTATTTCTTTCTTTTTTAGTATATTTTCTTGCTGACTTTTTCTGTAAGACTTAGGTAACAACTATGTAACTTTTCTTTCTGATATGACTGATAGGTGGTGAGGGTGATATATTACTATTAGTGATGAATGATAATCATCATCTTGTAAAGACCACTTTATCTTTATTGCATATAGCCCACATCATTATTATTATTATGTACTGTATAATATAGATATCAAGACTCATAATTTTCAAGAAAAGAAATTACTAATTGAATGTATTTGTAATCATATACTAAGAGTAATATGTAGGTGTTTAAAAACCCTAGAGGTTGGCCTGGCGGTGAAGGATTGAATTCTGAGAGTGTGTTTCTCTCAAGGTTTCAGTCAGGTTCGAATCCCGTCAAGTGTTAACAATTCCTACTTCCTCAGTCATGTATGTCATTCAATTGTTGTTGTTCTGCTTCAATAGTACTATGTTTAGTATAGAACACAGAAAAAAGGAACAAAGTTATGTCATTGGAGGTTTGGGCTGTGTTGCAAAACCGAGTTCTGTCATACATACTATCCATTTTTAATGATATGATTACGACTTCTGGTTTGTCTTATATTTTTGTTTCTTTCTGCTGAAGGAATGTGCATTGATTTCACTGATGTACAGTACATCATGCAGTGACGATTGTTAGGTTAAGGTTTATAAAACAGGAACAATTGTTGTACAAGTTTGCTAAATATGTTTTGTTCCTGTAAAACTAATTATAGTAAAATAATTTATCTTTTTGGCGGTGAAAATTTATACCAACATGGAAGCAAGGTTATAAATAAGGAGAATAATTCAACCACTCTAATCCATTTAGAGGTAGATGAATAAATGCTTCTTTTCATCCTGCACGCTATGCAACTACAATCCATTCATAAAAAAGAACAAAATCAAAAGAAGAAAAACTCATACAAGCTATAAGGACATTATTAACATTGATATTTATCATATGATGTAATAGATTATGATAAAGACACATGTTAGCTTTCTTTAAGAAGGAATAAAAACAACCCGTGTTTGTTTATAGTTTTTTGTTTTATTATAACATGTGTATGAATTATATCATTGTGAGAGAATATAATTTAGAGATTCAAGTTTTGATGGTGGTTCACGGATAAGTATATGCCAACACATAGGTAGAGGTTGTTATATTATATACGACACGCTACCGTTAATAAGGATTGCTGTGGCTTGGCTTGGTCTCTTTCACTCTTTGATATATGTTTTTGTTTTGTTTCTCTTGTATGGTAAATGGAAGATACATTGTATCGAATTAATGTCATTCATTTGTTTGGTATAAAGTAGGGTACAATCAGTAAACAAGTTGTTTTGTTCTAGTGCCAAAAGGGTGTTTTGAAATTGTCAATATTCTTCTATTCCTGTACTGTAGCCAGTGACAAATTAATGTTATATACATGTTAAGAACATGCTAACTCAATTAACTATTAAGGAAGAAATTAATGTAACTTAATTAAAGAGAGGAAGTGGGCCCTGTGGGTCCATGAGTATTTTGCATTACATTGTTTTACTCAATCTTGAAATATCATTCGGCTTAGAAAAAAATGTATGATAAATAATTCTGTCTTAGATGATCAGCAGAAGATTCTTTCAGCTGTTTGGAAGAATTGCTTCTTGTAAAGAACTTCTTTCTCTTGGCATTAATAAGACACCTACTAATCATATTCTCTTTTAGCACACTATAAATTAGTGTGTTTCTAAAATAAAAAAGTCAATTCGAAGATACGATATTCTCTATGTTTCTAAGATATAAAAATTCATTGCTTATTATCAAAATTTTTCTCTATTTTATTCTGTTAAAACAATTTCTGTTTACATATAACACAATATGTGCAACAAACTGAAATTATGTTCATCAAAACAATAGTTGTTTACATATATAACATAATTTGTGCATCAAACTGACATTATGTTCATCAATTTTCCATCAAAGATTAACATTATATTCATCAAACTATCAAAAGCACTATATACGTACATAAAAAATAACTGTCAAAACATGTTTATTTACATAAAAAAAATATGTGCAGCAAAATATATGTTGAAGAATGTTACTGATAAATCAAACAACTTGTTGACCCTTAAGCAGAATGTTTATATACGTCCAACGTTTGCGAAGATCTACAAAGTCCTCGAGGGGGAATGGAGTTTCGTCGTTAAACACCTACATAAGAAAGAGAAAGATATTGAATATCATGCATGATAATAATTCAATAGTCAACTTATATATTAATGAAATATATATCTTATCTCATGAGTCAACAATGCCGCAAGGGACAATGTTTAACATATGTTTCATGACATAATACTCACACTCGTAAGTACCCGGTTGTCTCCTCGTCTAAATATTTATGAAATAATTACATGAATATAACCACACATGAATGTAAATGTAAATGTAAATAAATAATTACATGAATACTAACCTTAGGAGCCACATATGTCATTTTTTTTTAACATTCCTCAAGATATTAACTTGCTCCACATAACTACACATTGAAAATGAATTCAACATATTACATATGATAAACTAATTACAATTAATGTAAAAGAAAATGATATTAAACATAGACACTTACGTTTGAATCATTTCTTTCATTGGTTTGTGGAGTTGATTATGCAAGAAACACAATGTAGTCATCGTATTTGTCCTAAATGATATTATGATCAATTGCCAATGACCACTGAATGACACGAGAATATATATATATATATATATATATATATATATATATATATATATATATATATATATATATATATATATATATATATATATATATATATATATATATATATATATATATATATATATATATATATATATATATATATATAAAATTAGTTTTTACTAAAACAAAACTAAATATAGAATATATAAATAAATTACAATAATACTTACCAACAAAGGAATGGTGCAAGGTAACATTTTTTTCCTCCCTCATTTAGCCGGCTTCTCAAGTAATTTTCAATGGTTTTTTTATCATTATACACCTACATAATATAATTTGGCTCCAAGATTCCATAAATACTTGATTTATTCAACTCTATACAAAGACAGTGAACGTACCTAAATGGTTAAAGAAAATGAATCAATTAAGGGAGAACATACAAAAAATGATAATGTTAATGACATGTATATTCGACAATATACTTACGTGCACCAAAATTGCAAAATACATTTGTCAAGACATTTAAATTTTGCGAGAAAATCCCTTATATCTTCAGGACTGTAATACATTACGTCCAATTGCGGACAATGTTCTAACGAGAGAGGTTGCGATAAATTTGTTGTTGCAATGAAGATGTATAAATTGATTATTTCATTTGGACTAGCGTCCAATAATCCATTGCGGTTATCCACATGGGGATGGGTTGTATTGCTTCCTCTTGTAAAATTGCGATTTACAACACTTCTACTTGGAGTTTGATGATCATCACCATCAACGCAACGAATATCTTCATTTGTTTGTTGTTCTAGGTTTTCATTTAATCTCTACATCATAGCATTGAATTACAACATAAATAAAAAATAAGCACAATATATATCATACATCTCAAGTAAAGCACATAGAGAATATAACTCTTGTAACTTTTCCATGTTTTTTCCCCTTTTTCCCTCTCCTCTTCAAACATCCTCCGTTGTTCTTCCAATTGCCTCTCAATATTTTCAATCTTATGTCATTGAGCATTCAATTCAGGGGTTTCAGTACTTCTCCTTTGAGACCCAAAGTATGACCTCAAGAGGACACATTCTCCAACACCACAGACACGATCTCCATGCTCAGCTGTTTCAATAGCTTCCACTAATATGTCATGTCATGCTTCCAGAATAAATGTGCCTTCACGGGCCGTCACAACCAAATTATCCTACACAACATGACCAACTTACATAAGCAAACACATTTAAATAACATAAGCAAAATAAAACATATACTTACAATTTTCTCAACAACAACTCTTGAAGTCTCAGAGGTGTACTCTCCATTAGGTCTTACTCGAGCCCTCTTTCATTTCTTGTGTCTTGATGGTGGATATGGAATGTCATCATCTCCCATTTGTTATTGTTTTTTAAGCATCATTTTCTTCTTAAGTTTCCTATATCCCCCACGAGACAATCTATGAGGGTACATGTTTTTCGCCTTGTTTTGAACCCCTACTTCACTTTTAGCCTGTTAATAACAAAGTGGTTAATGTGTATGATTAGTATCTATAACTCATTAGCATAACATTATCGAATAAATAAGACTAATATTAACCCTGAATTCCTCAGAACGACGTTTCTCACAAGCATGTCCCACACATTCTTCGGTATAAAACTATACCGAATCCATGGACGTTCAAGACCGCTCTTAGGCCTGGTAATGTAGTCAGTCGTGTGTCGTGACTTAAATCCCCTCCAACGAACACCGACATAAGATTTCCATTTATTTTTCAATTTTGAGTTATCGGAAATCTCAAAATTCAACTATATTTAAATCAATACATAAGTATGAATTAGAAACTATAAGTAGTGAATTAGAAATTATAAAGTATGAATTAGAAACTATGTAATACCTTAATGTTTGTCCATATGCTATCTTTGACATTATCATCCACTTCTCTCTTGTCATCTATCAATATACTGACCTTGCTACGTGCAAGGAAAGCAACATAACTCTTAAAAGTAGATTCATATTGACAATCCACTACTCCGTACAACGAATCAAAATCGACCGAAACTTTCACACCAGATGAGTTGAAAAGTGATGTGAATTGGAGCATTATTGTGACAGCTCTCTTTGATCTTTTCGTTTGAGTTGTATTCGCAGAAAACTCAATCGTTTAAGTATCTTTGCTACTTCCTATTGAAGAACTCGACAAGGTTGACATCTATGTTCAAAAACAACAAAACATCATCAACAACAACAAGAACAACAAGAACATAAACAATAACAAAATGAACAACAATGGAAAATCAGTTTACTATAAATGCATGGGGAAAATATTTTACATACCTTAAATGTGATGACTAAGTTAACGATGTTGGTGTTGGTGTTGGTGTTGTCTTCCTTCCTCGTGATAACGACGATGTTGCTGTTATCTTCCTTCTCGACAATGCCGATGATGATGACAATCTTGGTTGGTGCATAATCTTCCTTTCGCAACGATCGTGTCGATGATAATGAAAATGACAACAATACAATAAATAATGGATACTGATGATGCAAGATTTGGTTGAAATCGATTATTGTTTCACAATATTGAACGTTAGGGTTAAGGTTGAAATCGTCTATCATTTCGTCTAGTTTTTATTTTCAATGGATAAAAGGATACTAAAGAGACATGTAAACTAGATAGGAGTATATTGTAAAGCTACTACGACGGTCAATACAATCAGCCTTATGATACAAAAAATATTGAAACTATATTACAACGATCATTATTACAAGTCGTCATGATATATTCCTTTCATAATGAAGCGACAGAGTCATATTTAGAATAAAAAATTAAAAAAATCATACAAAATATATCACAACGATGGAAAAAACTACCGTAGTCATAACCATTAAGTTTTTTTCTTTAAAAGTAAATAAAAAAAGAAAAAACGCGCCTTAACATAAAATGAATAATATGTATGATGGCGCTGAGGTTCGAACCCATGAAAGCTTGATTGTATCACCATGGTTGGCTTATCAATCGTTGTTATATAAAAAAAATTTTAAATAAAAAAAATATAATACAATAGCGTCATAGTTTAGATATGTCACAATGGTGTAGGGATGAACCATGGTGAGTCTGGCGTCATTGTTTAAGAGTTTCGTAGTAGTGCCTCTTCGCCGCTGCCAGGTGTGATACCTTTGGCTTCTACATGAATCTACTCACCATACTTACACTATATGCTAATTCATGCCTTATGTGACAAAAGTATCTTAGTGACCCAATAAGTCTTCTATATTGGGTTGGGTCGACATCATCTTCATCTGAAATCTCTTCAATATTTCACTTGCATATCTTCTTTGGTGCATCGTCAAACCTCTACCACTCTTGTAGAATTCGATTCCAAGGAAATATGAGAGATTTCCCAAGTCTGAAATTTTAAACTCCCTACTCTTGTCATGTTTGAAATCTTCAATCTCCTTCTTGTAAGTTCCTGTTATCAAAAGATCATCGACATAGAGACATAATATAAGAAATTTTCCATTGCTTCTTCTTACATATACTCCATGCTCAGTTGTGCACTTCACAAATTCCTTCTCCCTTAAAAATCCATTTATCTTCTTATTCCAAGCTCTTGGAGCTTTCTTAAGTCTATACATGGCTTTATGCAGCCTACACACCTTTCTTTCTTCGCCTTGTTTCACAAACCCAACTAGTTGTGCAACATAAACTTCTTCGTCTATGGGGCCATTCAGGAATGCAAATTTTAAGTCCATATGACATGTGTGCCAATTGTTCATGTTCGCTAGACAACCAACCAATCTGATTGTTTTGATCCTAGTAACAGGTGCAAAAACTTCATCAAAGTCGATTCCTTCTGTAACACCCCAAAATTTGCCCTCCTATAATCTCAGTTGGCTTTACGTTTCACATTCGTCTTCATTTTCCTGATAGGTCCATAACATTCGTAGCCACGCATTTGCATTGAATTCCCCAAGGCGTGGGATCAAGAATTTCCTGATAATCGGAAATCTCATATTCATAAGTGGTTTATTTGGCTATCACATTCAATACCAGCGGTTCAAAGGTTCACATTTCTTATGCGGTTTTTATTGATGAGGTTAATCAATTGAAAACGGTGTTCAAGGTTTCATATAAAAAAGTATCGTGATATTCATGGTACGAAAGATCAAATGGTGGACTCGTGTGATAATCAGGTCATTATGGTTCTCTTGGTTGTCCATTGAGGGTGGTACGAGCTCATGAGTTTCGAGATTGAAGCTATTGAAGTTTGTGGATTTTATTGAAAACATAAGTTTGATATGGATTGAACATTTGAGTTGATTTAAACATGTCAAGTGTAGTCAAATGGATCAAGTGGAAGTCGAAGATATAAGTTCATCGAAACAAGTATCGTATCCATTAATATTCATAATTCACTCTTAGTCCGTATCCACATCCACATTCCTATTTTTGAATCGATTAACCGAATCATTGTTAAGTCCAACTCAATTAATCATCTGACTACTTATGTCCAGCCAAATATCCTTTTTATTTCTATTGATTACGATAATCTTATTAAAAAACTCAATAATCACATTCAATTCATTTCTAATCCTATTCTTATAAATCCAATTTCATTTTTTTTGATCATTTCTTTTTCTCTTAATCCACACCTAATTTTCAGCGTCTTTCTTTTAAGAGTCTCATTTTTCTCCAAGTCAAGCTCATATATTAGGCCCAAATGCAACTCATTTCCAAATCTTATTTCACAATTCAAATTCATGGATCGTGTTGTGAGGCCCATTGGGGGTTTTGTTTATCTTATATTATGGAAATTTAAGAGAAGAAATCAAGTTGATGTGCAGCAAGCACACATTGTGAATATTAGAAGCTACAATAAAATTCTACTTAATTATGTCAACTAATAGAACAGTACGCGGAAGAATTCCTTCAACTAGTTCGACGGAAAGATCATTTAATTTCATAATAAGAACCAGAAAAATTCAGAAGGAAATTTCAATATTTTGGTCTGATCAAAATACATATACAAATAAGAAGGGGGTTCCAAAACCAAATCTTAGAGGAAAATTTACAAAGATTACACACAAAAAAATATGGCAGGAGCAATTCAGAGCATTTTTTAATGAATATTTAAAGTTAAGTTACATAGTCAGAAAGCCAAAGGATTACAAGAGAAAATCAATACATAATTCAGTTACAAAACAATTCCAAATATCAGTTGAACAAAAGTCAACAAATTCTAACTAATTCCTAACAAAAAAAAAACTAACAGAAACTTCTAGCTGAATCTAGAAGCTTTCAACCGAAAATCTCCAGAAGCTTCATCATGATCTCTATATATTTGCTCTTTCACTCATTCTTGGGGTTGGCTGGAATTTCATCATCTATCTCTCTCATTCATTCTTCATCTTCAAACTCTTAACAATCCTGCATCACCATGATTTTCAACCTGCAAGAAATCAAGAACAACAGTAACTTGCATAAGTTCTCACACGGTGCATAAATGGAAAACTCATACAAGAATCCTTGCACGATTTCAGAATGCAACAACTTCAACAATTGAATTCAGGGAAAGGAGCAGAAGAAGAATGAGTTTTGTGACAAACTCTAACAATTCAGAACTCAGAATTGAATGCACAGAAAGAAGAGAATAGATTGAAAGTGTTTTCGTACCACTGCATCTTCATCAATCTTTCTGAGTATTCATCTTCAATCTGATAACAAACTTCATCAATTTCAACTTCTTGCTCTTCTACTTCACCTTCAATCCATCCATCTTCACACTCAACTTCAAAACTTGCATCATCAATACATCAACCTACACCAACAATGGTTTTTGTCATCAAGAATCATTACAATAAAGAAACTAGCAAAACCAAGAATCAGAGGTGAAAGGGAAGAATAAGAGAGTTACACGGATTGAGAGATGCTAGGTTCATACTGTAAATCCATACAAACATCACCTTCGCCACAAGCTTTCTTTAGGTCCTCCTTCAGATACTCCTTCGATCTTCCATGGTATCGACGGTAACAAGCCTGCAACAAACTACCAAAGTTTCATCAAAACCTGCAAGAATCAATAATTAACCAATTCAGAATCGCATCACAGAAGGTCAAGAACAACGACCTGTAACCTGAACCTTCAAATCTTCAACCTTGTTCATACCATTATCAATCACGGATCGTCTTCGGAGCTTTGACAAACGGCAAACTACAGCGGAACCATCAAAGAACGCACATCGCTGCATCATCATTGCCATCAACCTTCAATCCTTTCTTCAACTTCCTCACCATATAATCATCCTCAAGGAAACCTTCAACGACATCATTCACCAACCTGCAAGTTCCAGAACACATATCATAGAACTACAACAACAACCCAGATTCACATAGAAGTAGAAGAACAAGAGGAAACGGAAGAATAATAGTGAAAATCAACACGGAATCGATCCAGCATGAACGCAAGGATACACATACAAGGTCAAACGCAGAAACACAAGGTTAACGGTGAATTCAAAAACGCTTACATCAAAAGACGAATCTGTAATACCATACCGTGAATGCAGGGCTTCGACCGACATCTTCGCCATCTTCGTCACCGTCAAATAGCCACAGCTCCGTAACTTCACCGAATTTTGCCACCTTCTTCAACGAACCATCCACAACGCGATCAGCCACACCCAACACCACGGTAATCCATCAACGACATCTCCAAATTCTCGTTCAACTCAGTCAGATCACAGAAGGTTCATGGTTTGGTGGTGATACCGCCGGATTTGACGGCGGCTTCCACTGCGAAGATAGCTTCTCCGGCACAATTTAGGGTTTCGATTGGGTTCTTTTAAGAGAGGAGAGGCCAGATGAAAGAATGAGAGCGGGAGAACAAGGGTGTGCGGCGGCGGAAGTGGAAGAGAAAGCAAGGTTAGGGTTTTTGTGTATCATGTAACGTGTTTCAGAAATTCTTAGGTTATATTTTGATTTAAGAATTAATGTTAATTATGGATTAAACAAAATCCTTTAAAATAGTTTAATGTACCATAAAAACCAATTAAAATTTGTTAATCCACAATAAATCCATCATTTGAATTTTCTAATAGGTCAACGGATGTTGACTGAAGACTAGGGCATGTTCCCTCAAGGCCTGACGGTGTTGGGCTACATTTTGTTGCTTTTCGCACCCCTAACCAGGCCCATTTCGTTTTTCTGATTAAAACATTGCTATTCCTACCCTTTCCCCAAAACCTGCATTCTGGGCCCCTTCGGATTGCTACTTGCACCCCATCTAAGCCCAATTGGTTTTTCTTTTAACTTAAGAAT
Organism: Lathyrus aphaca; assembly: GCA_963966055.1. Classification (NCBI taxonomy): domain Eukaryota; kingdom Viridiplantae; phylum Streptophyta; class Magnoliopsida; order Fabales; family Fabaceae; genus Lathyrus; species Lathyrus aphaca. The sequence continues at coordinate 116,532,181 of OZ014520.1, forward strand.
ATCTTCTATTCACACTTCCCTCTATTTTTCTAGTCTTTTCTTTTAAATTTCTAAGTTTTGTATAGTTTTATTTTAAGTCACAAATAAATAGTTAAACACATACTAAAATTCAATAAAAAAATATATATTATAATTTTAAGACATTTTGAAACATTTCCAATTTTTATTTTCTGAATTTAATTATTTTTCAATTTAATTTTGATTTGTTCATTTTAATTGATCCATATTAAATTCCTTCATGGACACATAAAATTGTATAATTTATTTAGGCCACTTCCCATGACATTTTTTGCCCATTCTTTTTGCCATGATTAAAGGACAAATAGAAGTACATATAATATTTTGTGTATTTTTTAGGGCATTTTTTCTATTGTTTGGATAGTGTAATTTGTGCAAATTTGTGTTGGAACTTTACATAGAATTAGGTGGTCATTTACCATGGTTAGAATGAGAATTTTTTTAGAGTTTTTTTAGCATAGTGATATAATCAGGTTTAAGACCTTAGGAATTTAATTTCATATTTTTCTCATGACTTTTAATATTTTTTGTCATTTTAATTCATTTCCATCATATTGTACATATTCATGATTCATATCATTTACTAACTATTTGTTTTTTTGTGCAAGGTGTTTTGCAAGGTTTGGCTTATGGACTTGGATATTTTTATGCCTTGATTGTGTTTTATACTTTGTGTATTTTGTGATGTAATAGCTTAGAATTTGTATGCTTGTATAGTTTCCATAAATAGGATAGAAAAGATAAAACAAATCGATAGAAAACCAAATTTTCAAAAACAAATAAAGTATTCGATCCAACGTCGAGTATACTTTCAAATAAATAAATAAAGTTTATATTATTCTAGGGTTCCTCGATTACCTTCGTTCCATTCCATTCAACCAAAATCAAACCTTGTATGCTTCATACCATAAGTCGTGTGTCTTAGCACCACGCAACCGACCCACACACCTCATTGTTTCATCCTGTTTACATTTCATACGTTTTTACCTACCATGACCTAGGAAGACCCTATTACTCATTATTAACTTCTTTTACTTGCATGTTTAGTCTTATATCTCTTATATCTCTTAGGTAGGTTCAATTGCAAACCTCACTAACCATAGGTTATCCATGAATTCAAACTAATTTAGGGTAGGTCTAGTAGCCCCTTAGAATGTTTACCTTTTATAACTTGAGTCTCTTCTCATCTTAAATAAAATAAAAAAACACTTAATAAAGGAAAGGTGTACAATGCGCCATGAGCCTTAAGCTATACGGGAAATGATTAGTGGAGGTCTCCTTCACTCTTCTAGGATGCTTTACAAACGTTCCATTGGGGGCGATCTTGGAAAGTATTCGCTCCTGTGTCATAGTCTTTAGTGTTGTACATTCAACAAACACAAATTCAAAGCATTTCTTATAAAAAACAACAAACCAAGAAGTCACGTCTTCTTTCTCATCTCATACTCTTTGCGGACGAATGTGACTTGCCTCGACAAGTTCAAACAGCGATACGGTAAACACCCTCGAGTCAGAGCCGGTAACACCTGAGCTAGAGCTATGGCAACGTCATCCTAAAAACCACAAACGAGTGTAAGCCTTAGTTAGACGAACTACGGCGTCTCTGATCCTCATTTATCCCGATGAGGTACGTAGGCAGTGGGGTAGGGCCCATTCGAGCACAATCTTTCTTTTTCCCTACATTTTCCCATTTTATTTCCATTTGTCAATTCCATTTCTTCTCAATTCCATTTCATTCCAGACAGTTATTCTTTCAGTTAAACAACATATTATTCTTCACCCTTTGAAAACAGACTTTTAAGCGTGGATCCCGTCGGGTACGGCGGACGAATTGGGGTGCTAATACCTTCTCAATTCGTAATCGACTCCCGTATCCAGATCTTTGGTTCGCAAGGCCTCGTCCTTTTCCTTCTTCCTTAGGTTTGTGCAACATTACCTTTCCCATTCATTCGGGATAAAAAATGTCTGGCTGGCGACTCTAACCTTTTCTGCGCCACTTTCGCGTTTGTACTAGGATGAAAATCCCGGGAGTGACACCTTCCTTCTGAAGAAATCGTTTCGGCACAAGTCTCGTCTTGTGTCGAGTCACTTCCCCTATGAGATTCAACTTTACCTTTATTTACCCACTTCACATCAATTGCCTTCTTTCCTTGTGTAAATTCGAAAATGACCGAGTGTTGTTGACTTTGATGGACTTTAGCTCCTCATTCATTGCTTTTATCCACTGCGAATCTTTCAATGCCTTAGCTACATTGATAGGTTCAATATCTGCATAGAAATGATAGTGTACCAGCTCACTTTCTTCATCAACAACATCATCTGATGTAATCACACGTTATTGCAACCTTGCAGGCACGTGTCTTGTTTGTTGAGGTATGCTTGGGCCTGATTCACCTCTAACTTTTTCTTGTCAAATATTTATTTCGACTTCACTAGCTGGTTCTTCACATAATATTCCAACTGAAACTTTCTTGAAATTTTTTCCATCCAATCCCACTATTTAAGCTTATCTATGAAAACGTCCATGCTTATCACAACCTGCTTGTTTACTGGCTTTCACAACCTATAACCTCCTGTCGAATGATATCCTATAATAATCATTTGACTAGACTTATCATCAAGCTTTCTTCTCAACTGATCTAGCACATATTTGTGTGTTATAAATCCAAACACCTTTAGATGACTCGAGCTAGGCTTGACACCAGACCAACATTCTTCTGGCGTGATTCCTTCTAGCTTCTTCATCATGCATCTGTTTAGAATATAAGTTGCAGTCGACACAACTTTTCCCCATAATTCTTTGGGTAGATGCTTTCCTTTCAACATACTTCTCACCATATTCATGATGATTTGATTCTTCCTTTCTATAATTCCATTGTGTCATGGAGTGTAAGTGCTTACCCCCAAAACTGGTAAACAACCGATGATCCTCTGAAGATACCAAAAATACCCTCAATTACTCGTAGGATCGACCAGATTGATTCTAGGAAATGTGCTAAAAGGTTTGTGATTTGTAATGTTTTTGGGAAAAAGAGTCTTGAATCCTTCGACAGGATTCAGAAAGTGTTTAAAATGAAAGTAATGAAGTAAAAACAAAGACTTTCAAAGTAAACAAAAGAAAGGGCGAGGCTTGAAGATTTAAAGAAAACGTAAAGACAAGACTTGAAGGTAAATGAAATTTAAAAGCAAGGCAAAAAAGTTTAAATGACTGAAAATGTAAAGGAAAGATAAATGCGAGGCAAAATGTTAAAATGCTGAAGAAGTAAAGGACAAGAATTGTAAATGAAATGTAGTAAATGACTTTGAAATATAAATGCTTTAACATAAAAGGATTTAAATTTAAATAACTTCAAAGATAAATAACTTGAAGATAAATTGACATTGAAGATAAATTGGTGGTGTTTACATCACTTACATTCTCATTGCACTCGTTTCTCTACACGCAGATACTTTGAGTGTTACGGAGTTACTAGTACATATGATTTCCACACACTTATTCTAACACTAGACTAAGCTATTTATATACATTACAAAGTAGCCGTTTTCGACGGTTTCTTCATAATACTATCCTAAGATGATGACATTTGTCCCACTACATGCTGAAGATGCTTGATCTTGCACCACTTGTCTCTATATTTGAATTGAATATGAAATTTTGGTATGACAGACTCAGATGTCGAATATGATGTTGAGACATCTTATCTGTTAATTATAAACATGGTAAGGCATACACAACAGTACTTAAAATTATGATATATCAGAGTCAAACATGCTTCAGGATGTTGCAACATCTGATAGGACATTGAGTTCATGTACTACATAAAATAGACAGAAAAGCTATAAAGAACACAACATAGTTGTTAACCCAATTCGATCAAACCAATCTACTCCGGGGGCTACCAAGCTAGGAAGGAAATCCACTATGTAGTATCAATTCAAAGACTTATCAGCAAACACCTACAGTTTACAGTCTTCTCAATTAATCACTACCAATGCAACTTCTACTTAGGAACTCCTAAATATGAGAAACTCATCCTCACTTCCAATCACCTCAGTGATGTCTCACAGTGCTCAATAGTCAGTTGCTGATATTGACGGCTTCAAACCTATACAACAATCCAAAACATAAGCTACACTTCCATTACAAACAACTTAACCTTGCTTAGCAGCTTCAGTTAAGTACACCACGTCTCTTGCTTAGCAGCTTAGAGAATCACAAGAATCAGCCCTAAAGATTACATCTTTTACATACAATTGCTACAAGAACTCAACCCTAATGATACAATGTTTACATCTTTGGTTGGTTACTAAACCTAGGTTACAAAGTTTCTTTTAATAACCTAATCCCAACTGGATTTTGGGCCTAAAAATGCAGCATTGTAGCTGCCACAATTATGCAGAAAAATCTGCTACAAAAAGATCTCTAATCTATAACTTCCTAAAATATCTCTATATTTAGAAAGTATATATTCTTCAATATTCTAAATCATGATGAGTCACAAATTTTTAAAAATAGCTCTTGATAAATCTCAACAAAAACACTTAAAGAATATTTCTGAAAACTCATGCAAACAGAAAATTGGACAATTCTGATTTCAGCACCAGACAGAGATGTCATGACACCAGTCTTGACATCCTGCTAAAACAGCAACACTCTTAAAACTTCACACCTGCATAATTCTTAATAACATGTCATGACATCAAGTATGACACTAGAACACATAACTTGTCTTACCATAAAATGCTGCCAATCTACAACATCTACAGAAAATTACATACTTTCCCTCCAACTTGAACGTGAAAAAGCTCATGTAACTGCCATCCTCATCGAATGCATGCCTGGTATAATCCTCCCAACACTTAGAAAATATTCCAAACTCAGAATTTCTCTAAGTACAGAACCTGTAAGTGGATTCCTTAGACTCTCATCCTTTTAATGAGTAAGGTCGAAAACCTCACTTTTAGCTTATAATAAGAAAATTCTTTTTTAAGCCAAATGACCTCATTAATGCTAGCGTCAAAATTTGGGGATAACAAATTGCCCCCCAAAAATGTTCTTTTCGACCATCTTGATGAAAACATCATTTTTTGATATTCATCATTTCGATGCCAGCTTTGGTCAGACGAAAGTATGGTTGGAACCACCTAACCCACGTTCTAAAAACTATTGTGATTATCCACCCACGCGCATGACATCACGTCAAAATGGCAAAAATCCCAAAAGTCATATCATATGTATCTAATGTTTCCTGATCATGAGTGTTTTGTTTTAAATGTTACCTCAACGCGTCAAATCCCAAGTGTTGTGTGTCCCACCACTTCACACATGTATTAAGTGGCTAGACTTCACAACTTCTCATTGCCTACGCCTATAAATACATCCTTCAGCACATAAAAGAAACTTTTCCAAACTCTTGAAAACTTTGTCTCCTTCTTGCTAAAGTATTCTTCTTTTCTTCCAAGAAACCCTAGAAAACCTCCATCTTCATTTTTAACAATGACGTCCTCAAAGGCTAACACTTCCCATTAGAAAAGTCAGAAAGCAAAGGCTTTAACTTTCAAACAAGCTCTTCCATCATTCAACAAAATCATTGAACCTAAGATGATTAAAAACCCTCAGTTTATACCAGAACCCAAGGATGATGAAATGAGGAGTTTGTAAAAATCCCAGATAATGATCCCTTTCATTATTAATGAATGCCTTTATGCTCTGTTTGGCCCTTTGGCCAAGGTTAAGAACACAAATGAAAGGTTAAGCGAGTTCTTTCCTTGCTACCGTAAATCTCAACCCTTAGGGCACAAAAATCTCCCCAAAGCTGATGACTCTTCATTCGACCCACCTGCTTCCAATCAAATGGACTTAAAGTACCTTTATGATGGTACCAGATTGGTTATGGCTATTAGCCAATTCAATGATTTTGATCTTTGGATAGGTAGGATGGAAAACGTTAAGGTTGATCACTAGAAATCCATAGGGATTTATGATCTGTTGATGCTGTCGAAGACACATATCCCCTACTGCTTGAACCTTTTAGCTGCTTCCATATACTTCTGGGATTGCACCCATTATAATTTCCATCTTCCTTGTGGGATGGTTACCCCAGCTCTCTTTGATATAGCCGATATCACAGGGCTTCGACCTGATGGTCATACGTATGACCCCTCTGTTGATGTTGAGGAAACTATTGGTTTTAACGAGTCCAAGCTAATGTACACTCACTTCATCAAACACCACTCCAAACCAAATGATGAAAAGGTTTCTGATAAAGAGCACATAGATTTCCTCACCCTCTGGTTATCAATATATGTCTTATGCACCAAGTCCTTGTAGGTGGCAAAGAAATACCTGCCTTTGGCAAACCAACTCCACAACAATAGAGGGTTTACTTGAGTGAAATTATCTTGGCCAACCTCTATGATTCTATCAGTGAGGGGGTGGCTAGACTGAGGAACCCAATAACAACTTCTGGTGCCATGACTCTAAATGGCCCTATTTGGCTTCTTCAACTCTGGCTAAATGCCATTTTTGAACCTGTACTTCCCAGAAAAGGGAAAGTTGATGAAGACTCATAGGAAATTAGGCACATGAGCACTGAAGGTGTTCGAATGGCGAAACTTACTCCCAGTGATGAAGGTGAAACCCTGAAAGGGGCCTTCTCTAGCTTCATAATGATGTTTGCACATCAGTACGAATTTACACCATTCATGGCTCCTTTTGTTGAAAGGAAGTGTGGCTCCAAATGGTTTACTAGGGCTTTCCCAATTTCTCCTTCAAAAAAGGTTTTCATGGACTCTGTCTCAGTTTGGGAAGCCTTTCTAATTCCCAGATACATTGTCCACAGGCTGAATGGTGGGAGATCAGGCACAGTCCTCATTTCTTACCAACCAAACTTGGTTTCTAGGCAGTTTGGACTAGGCCAAAGCTTCCATATATGCCTTTATGATAAAAAAGGCCAAGTTATTTTTCACAACAACCTCTTCGATGAGAATACCCTTTCCGACATCTTTGACAAATGGGATGCCCAAAAAGCAGTCATATCTCCAGTATTCTTTCAACCTACTACCTTGTGCACCCACCCCTTTAATGATTGGCTGCGCAAGTACTACAGTGACAACTTTCTCTTTGCTATTGATTTTTTTCCATGATTGACCTAGCATTTTTTAACGTACATGATAAGGTCAAGAAAAGTAAGTCCACTCACATCAAAGAGATACAAGCTTTTCAAAAATACTTTGAAATTGTCTATCGACCAGATGATCTTTGTAAAACTGTTCGTGAGGCTGCTGTCACTTTGAAAGACAATTTTTTGCAAAAGATTGATAAGTTGAAAATCACTTTAAAAGTTCCTCATGAGAAGCATTATGAGGTGGATTTCCAACTCTTTCCTCTAACATTTCCTCAACCGCCTACTACTGATTTTGGAGTGGCACTTGCCCCTCCATTTCCAGACTAGTTTGTCTATGGGGATTCAATAAAAATCCTATGACAGTAGTCTCAGCCGAAAGCCCAAAGGGTGGTTGTGACTAAGCACACAGTGGACAGTTTCAAAGGGCACCTTCATATAGGGATCAAAGATGTTCTTGTTGAATCCAACATATATGAAGGTTTGAGGTTTTCATTTACCTCTTATGGACTTATCAATTATTAACTCATAACAATTGTCTTTGTCATTTCCAGCAATTTCCAAAAAATCCATTGCCAACAGAGGAGTGGTAATAAAGACTGAAAAAACGAAGACACTAAGGTACTTCACACTCCTTACTCATGCATTTTTTCATGCTTGCCTTCTAACGATTTAATTCTCCTTTCAGATAACCAAAAAGCCTTTGTCACCCCAGAAGAAGGGAAAAAGGAGTCTAGCAGTGTCATCCACTTAGATGATGATGAATCCCCTGAGGAGCAGCCCCTCTAGAGGAAAAGGAAGACTACATAGTCTCCTAGTGTTGTTGGCCAACCTTCCTCTAAGGTGGCTAAAGTTGTCAAAAAAGCATCTGCTGCAGGTGGTGTTGAAGCTGAACCTCCAACCCCTGTGGTGAAACCCACTGGTGGCCCTTCTGAGAGTGCAAACTCTAGCCCAGGTGGAGAGAAATAGGTATTTAGACTTTTTGTCTCTTGTCTTTGAATTTATTTTCGCAACCTCGACCTAACATATCTTTATCACAGGCTAGATCAGGTATTTATCAACCTCCTTCGACTGCCACTTCTACACCCATAGTTCTTCTAAATAGGCAAGGTGAGCCAACCTATCACCCAACTTCTGATTTTGACTCTAGTTATAGCTCTTTAAGTGAGATTAACCAACCCATTAATATAGAAGATGTTCCTCCCCCAGTGGTTGAAGCCACTAAAAACTGGTCTGCTAAGATCGTTACTCAACAATCCCACACTGAGGATTTTGAGCATGAGTATGGAGATGTTTCGATCAAACACTACCTTGGCCAAGCAAGCCAGTCTGTCAGGGAAATAAGTGCAACCTTTGTTGTAAAAGAAAAAGAAACCGAGAAACCTCAGGACCTTACCCCTCTAATCCAAAAAATAAAGAGCGGGAGCATGTGGGTGAGCCCTAAGTTGATGCTCAAGATTATGCTATGGATGAACAAGAGCAGGAGGAAGAAGAGGATGATGATCAGGCCAAGGATAAAAACATAGATCCTGAAAAGACTCCACAAACCTTTCCTGAGTAAAATCTCCAACATCCCTCCAGTCTCCAACTTTCGACTCCAAAAGAAGACATAACTGGTGACCGGCTATTGGATCTGAAAGTGGTCGAATCCCATGAAGTATGTCTGAATGAAGCTTGGGAAGAGTTTTGGCTCTTTTGGGAACAACTCTTCGACAGCTCCTGGAGGTTCAACTCTAGATGACTTTGTTGGTACCCTTCTAAAAAAGATCAAGGACAAGTTCTTCAAAAGGGATATCCACCTTACCTTGAATGTTGATCCAACTGCCCATCACTTCCTGAAGGAGTCTCTGGAACAGATGGATCTTTCGACAATTGATTCTAAGATCTCCAACTCTCTTATTGAACTGATTACTCTGGTGAACTAGATGTCTGATGGTTTTAAGTTTATTCCAAAGGTTGAAAAAATCATTAAGGCAACTGGTGCAAAGAGCTGTAGCGCCTGGGATCAAGCAAGGGAAACTGAGGGAGAAGTCGAAAGACTAGAGCGCATCAAGGCCAAGGGGGAAAGGGGAAGAACTATCAATAACATAGCCATTGAAGTGTAGGAGAAAGAGCTTGAGGAACTTCAAAGGAAAATTGATGAAGCTAAACAGTGCAACCTTGAGTTGAGTCAGTTTGATGGTATTGAATTGGAGGCTGAATTAAAGCGCAACATTGACCTTATTGATGTTGTTGAAGTTCTCGACAAATAGCTTTCGGCAGCCAAGCTCGACAAGGCTCTGTGTGAGAATTGTCTCCAGATTCATAAGCATAATTTTCTTCAGCTACAAGGAAAACTCCCTTTCAAATTTCACTAGCTTTGTAATATTTTAGGATTTTATGTTTTCCTTTTCTGTATTAATCTTTTGGCCTAATAAGGCCTTTTATGTAATGACATTTTTGGGTATCATTGCCCTAATTTACTTTATGCATCAAACCCTCTTTATTAATCTTCGACTTGAAATTTATTTCTCTACATAAGTAAAATTCAGATGATTGTCGAATAACCTTTAAGTCAAAACCTCAACTTAAATTTGGGTCAAAAGCAATGCTGCTTTGACCTTGGTTATTGTGGTAACATCGTAAGTCTTTATGCCTTGTATAACTGCATGGAACAAATTACCATTTATAGGCGATATTCACAATGCACCATTAGGGTGCTATTCCCAAGGAAGAATTCACGTGCTTTTTAGCTGCCTTTTGATTAAGCAATCAGCGCAAACAAGCTTTCTCTATAAATAACTCCCTACTCATCCCATCTTCTTCACAACAACAAACATGGATAGTTCTATGGAGAAGGTGGATGGTACTAAATCACACAAGCAAGGCAAAAACACTAGGAAGAAAGGTATTCCTTCTTCCCGCATGAGGATGGTCACCCGCTCCAAGACTAAGGAGGGTAGAACAACATCTCCTAAAAAGGAGCCTCCAAAGGATGAACACCTGGATGATGAAGTTGATGAAGAATGGATCACTTATCTCAACTCCCTTGAATATAATAAGTAGTGCAATTCTTATTTTTTTTTCTGGTTGTTAAACCATGTTTTTAATTTCTATACTTGTAGGCCCTTTGTGGCCTTTTAATGATTAATGGAATTTTATGTTTTTATTTTAATCTCTTGAAGCATTGGCCTATATCTTTTTAAATATTTCCCATTTAATTTCAAGGTTCTTAAATCAGCTTCAATATCATGTATCTCGTAAGCATTGTTACTAAATACCTTAGAAACTTGAAAGGGACCTTCCCATTTGGGTGACCATTTCCCTAAATATCTACTTTTTCGGTCCATAAGCAAGATTACTTTCCACACTAGTTCACCAACCGAAAAGGTTTTTAGCTTATTGTAGCGGTAAAATCATGAGTGTAAGCTATTGATTAACTTAACTCGATATACACAGAGTCGCCACCGCACTTTTATTTATTTCCAAAAGGAAAAAGGCAAAAAGAACGAAGAAATCCTAATGAATCTTAAAAGCTAAAAAGCTAAAAGAATCAAACAGAGAATGGGTACGGGGATTAGTTACAAATCGGGAAGGTTTTAAGCACCCGACTTGTCCGTGGTACTCCACGGGAACCCTTTGAAATATTTACTGCATTTTTGGTTTGAAATGGTTTGCTTGAAAAAAGATTGAAGAGATGAGAAGAAGAATGTTTTTTAAGATTTTGGTGTTTGAAGAGACGAACGTCTCATGCCTACGTACCCACAAAGTGCAATGCGAGATCAAAACCCCGTAGTTCGTGGTACAAATTGTGAAAAGGCAAATGAGTTGAATTGATTTTAAAATGTAAAGATAAGTCGTCATCCTTTAGCGAATAATTCCGCTAGAAAGGATGAATCATATCTAAACATAAAAAAAAGGAAACGTGCACGAGGGCACAAAAACAATTGAATGAGTTGTGAATGTTTTAAAGTTTTTTGAGAAAAAAGTTTTGATATGCTTATGTGGTTTAGCATTTATTAAGAAAAATGAAATGAAAAGGTAAAAGCACATGACCGAAGTCAAAGTTTGATTGAGAAAATGTTTGAAGTTTGAAAACAAAGAAGATTTTGAAAAGAGGAAGGAGATTTGAAAATTGAAGAAGATGGGAAGAGATGAAGGGACTATCCTAAAACTTGAAAATAAAAGCTAAAGGAAGAATGATCAAACCATATGGCAAGCACTTTTCGAAACAATTGGATTTCCATCTTCATGAATAAATGAATTTTATCGGAGCCAAAGTCTTCAATCCATAACAACTCAAGCAAAGGAATGATCCTAGAATCTAAGTCTCACTCCAAGTCTCATGCTAAGGATAGTAACCATAGTCCGAAATTAAAAGTCACCAATTTTTTAGATGTTTAATCCGTTATTAGTGTTTTGGTGTCCAAATGGACAAAGGAGAAATAACAAGCAACAATATAAACAATAACAAATGATATATGATATGATATGATAAAGCATAATAAGAGAAATAGGGAACGAGAGATTAAAATAAAAGGATAAGGTGCGAGAGATTAAATTTAAATAGATTATATTTACATTATTACAATATTTACATAATAATTGGTATGATGAACTTAATCAAGCACAACCACGAAAAAAAATAACAAAATCGAGGCAACCGGATCCAAGTGGATCTTTAATCCGAATCGGGACAACTTTAGGTCTATGTTAAGCAATCGCCGAGTAATTTACGGAGTAATTACCCTACAAATGAGGCCGGCCACCACTAATTAAAGTGGAAAATATTCGTGTTAATACATGTTAGAGAAACGATATTATGGATCGTTCTCCGAAAACATGCCACACTAAAAGAAAGAGAACGGTCTAATCTTAATCGAGATTTTCGTTGAATTTATCGAAAGGCAATCTATCACGATCTCAAAGTATGGAGAATGATCCAAATGATCATTCATCCATAGATTTGAAATAATGAAGATTAAACCGATCGGAAATCAACAATCACGAATCAGAGATTGTCATCGACCAAAAATAAAAGATGAAAAAAAAAGATGGATCTAAAAGTAGATCCATAAAAAAGAAATTGAAATATTTATAAAATTCTTTTCTAAAATTTCTTTTCTAAATTTGTTTTCTAAGACACTTTTTCTAAATTTTGCTTCTAAAATATTTTCATAAAATTCTTTCTAAAACAAAATTAAACTAAACCATAAAAAAAAAAGAAATAGACTAACAAATGGAAATAAAATAATGAAAATGTTACTTAAAAAAAGAAAAGAAAAAGAAGAATGAAGAGGGGAGGGGTAGAGAGACACGCAAAGATGTGGATGTAACAACTGGACCAATCTGTGTACAAGCCCAATCCATATCTTTTTTTTAAACAAGAAGCTATGAAAACAAATGACATAAAACGAAAAAAAATAAAACACAGAAGAACATCTTCTTCTTCTTCAACGCACGGCGGCGCAAAAACAGATGCAAAGCAAGACGACGCCGGCTCACCTTCACTAACAGAATTAAATCGCCTGAAACAACCTTCTCTTCGCCGAAGAACAAGAATCACCGAAGCTTCTTCTTCTATCTCATTCTCAGATTCAGATTTATTAGGATGAATGGAAGGTGAATTGAAAGAAATTAGAGAGAAATTATGGAGTTGATGGAAGATTGATTGAAGTTTTTATGAAAGAGGATTGAGATTAATGAAGAATTGAGGGTGAAGGACGAATCAGGTAGAAGCTTGAGACTGATTTTGACAGGGTTTTGGTGAGCTTTTCAAAGCTTGCCTAAATGAGAGATATGGATCTCTTTAAATAGGAGGGAGAAGAAGGTTGTGTGCTGCCGTTTTGAATGAATTTCTCGCGTTTTCGGTGTCACGGATTTTATGCTTGTGCTGAATTTTTTTTTGTGCGCTTTGCTTCAATTTGCTTTGCGTTTTCTATCAAGTGTTGTATGCGTGCGGTAAGCGTGTGGTAAGTTGAAGCTGGAAGTTGTTTGGATTGAGGCTTGTTGGTGTTAAGCTGAGGGTTGAGTGATGTTTGATGTATGCGGCTTTACGGTTTGGAGGCTACGGCGTGTACGGGATAGGCTTGCTGTGTAAGCCTGCAGCTGAGGTTATTTTGTGCGGCTGGGTTTTGTTGTAGCTGTGTGCGACATGTTGGAATTGGAGTGTGAAGTGTTCGGCATATGCGGAAGCTGACGGAAGTGTGAAGAGCTGGTGTGAAGCTTGTCACGTGTGAAAGCTGGTTGTAGCTGGTGTGAAGCTTGCGCTGGCTTATGAGGTGATATTGGCTAGAGTGAAGGGATGCTTTGTGATGTTTGTTGTTGGGCCTGGCTTGGAGTTGATGCGCAAGGCTTGTTGTTGTTGAGAAGTTGTAGCTTGTACGTGAGGCTTGAGGCCTATTGCAAGAAGGCTTGGAAGCTGGCTGATGGAATGTGTGGCGTGAAGTGATGCCTGGGAAAAGTGTGACGTACGGCTGGAATTTGTAGGATGTGGCTGAAGTGGTTTGCGAGCTTGTATTGCTTCGACGTGTAGAAGTTTATTTGTGTTTGGCTTGATGTTTCGAAGCTGGTACAGCTTGGTGTTGTGGATTCGCGTTTGGAAAAGCTGGCTCGAGATATTGCTGTGGCTGGGCTTCTGTTGGAAGGCTTGGAAAATGCTTGAAGGCAGGCTGTTCGATGGCTTGTGTTGCGCGTGGGAGTTGAGTGTTGATGTGGGGTGTACGGCTTATTATGGTATGCTGCGGGCTTGTATTGTTGTTGCTAATGGCTAGTATAAGGCTGTCACGTTGGAAAGCTGAGGCTCTTTTTGGGAAAAGTGTGAAAAGCTAAGGCTGATGTTGTTGTACGGATAGGCTGAAGCCTTGTGGCTGTGTGGATGAAATTTTGAGGCCTGGAGAAGTGTAAAAAGAAAATTGCAGTGGGCCTGTGGCTTGGAGGCATTTGCATGTATGCTAAAAAAAAAGAGTATCTTGGCTATGGACATGTGATATTATTGGGCTTTAACAAAGAAAAAGGGCTTATGATAATTTTGTGATGGTTTATGAAAAGAAAAAAAACAAATTTTGAATATTGATAAAGATAAAAAAAATGATTTTATGGATATGAAAAATGGAAAATAAACAAATGGTAATGTGGATAAAACATGATTTTTGGATAATGAAATTAAAAAATATATGAATCATATAAATCGAAGAAGAAATAAAATGGAAGAAAACGGGCATTGAATGGATAATTGAAATAAAAGGTAAAATAAAGATGATTTAATTAAAAATGGGTAATGAATAAAATTTGGATGGAAATAGGTATAGATTGGAAATGAAAATGAAGCGTGAATTAGGAAGATGGAAATTATATAAAGAAAAGTTTAGAACGAATAGATGGATATGAAATGATGATTTTTAAGGCCCATCACAAACTTCTTGATTTCTTGCACAAGCCTTTAATGAAATGAACACAGCCAACCAAAGAACCACTGAACAGCTGAGTAATTCGTAACTCGCCATTCAAACCACAACCACTGGAATCGTCTGAAACTGCCCAAATGATTTGAACTCATGCTGAGAAAAATAAATTCTCAGATGCATCACTGATAAACTGATGAACTGACTGATTCAAACCAAACTTCGCACAAAACACTGTCTGAACTGATGACTTCGCACATAACACAATCTTGAACTGATGACTTCGCACATAACACAGTCTTGAACTTTGAATACACACTGTCTGAGAAATAAACCACTGGCACAAACAACTTGCAATCGAAACAACTTTCTGATAGTTTGACCAATATTAGGTCAAACGTCCATCTGAATCAAATTGTGACTGAACAAACGCACCTGAATTGGAATCATAGCCCTGTCCTTTAAATCCTGCAACATAGAGAGAGAAGAAGAGGAAAACCGCAACATATCTTTTTTTTTGTTTTTGGTTCGAGATTAGTAAATATAAACAAATAACAGGAATTAAACATGGTGATCCTCTTCAAAACATAGACATGCACCTGAAAAAGGATAAACGACCAGTGTGTGATCTTGTTTGTATGCAAAATGCATATGAGATGCGAAAAATCTTAGGGTCAAAAATTAGGGTCTGACACTTATCCTTCTTGTTATATGATTTCTCTACCTTTTTCTTCTGCCTTTCTAACAACTCTAAGGCATGAAGTCACTCTTCTTACAAGTCCAACAATTCATCTAGCATCATGTTCCAATAGATTTCAGATTGAATCTCATGGTGTCCTTGAATTCTTGTGGACTGAAGGTAAATTTCAAGAGGCAAAACTGCATCATGCCACTAAGTAAGTCGAAACGGGGTGGTATTGGTTGCCTCTTTAGGTGAAGTTCAATACGCCCAAAAGATTTTGTCCAATGTCTTGTTCCAATTTCTTGGCTTCTTACCCACATGTTTCTTGATCAAACCAATAACTATTGTGTTTGCTGCTTAGACCTGGCCATTAGCCTTGGTATAATAAGATGTAGATGTCAAAAGTTTAAAACCCATTTTTGTGGCAAACTCTTGCATCTTTCGACCAGTAAACATAAATCCTTGATCTGTGGTAATTGTCTCTGGGATCCCATATATATATATATATATATATATATATATATATATATATATATATATGATATGCTTCTGAATGAACTCAATTACATCTTCTTGATCAACATTTGGTAATGGAATCGCTTCGACCCATTTAGAAAAATAGTCAATTCCTACCAAAATATATTTATGATTCTTTGAAGATGCTAGTCGAATTTCTCCAACCAAGTCCATAGCCCATCCTATGAAAGGCCAAGGTTTTACCATAGAGTGTAACTCACTTGCAGGAATATGTTGGATGCCAGCATGTACTTGACATTCTTGACATCCTTTAGAAAATTCAATGCAATCTTTCAACATAGTGGGCAAATACACACCCAATCAAAATAAAAGCCACTTTATTTTGTGGCCTACTTGGTGTGCTCCACATGCCCCAATATGAACCATTGAAAGAGATAAGTATGCTTTAGCCTCACTAAGGCATTTAAGCAATACTCCTTCAGGAGTCTTTTCAAATAATTCATTTCCCAAGAGAACATAACTTAAGGCTTGGTATCTGATCCTCCTTTCTTTCGAAGCTGTTGGATTTTCTAAGTAGTCCACTATGGGATTTCTCAAATCCTTGTCACTTATTCTATCTACCACCAATATTGTAAAACTTTCTTCATCAGCATACCCAAGCTTAGTTTCTTCTAAATCTGATGGGGCCAATCCTACTGACACCACTTTTCCTCTGACCTCAATTGCACTTTGTAATTTCTCTTTTGAGATTTTGTACCCTGATGCAACTAAGCCAAGTCATTTGAAACTTGATTTTCTAGTCTTGGAATGTGTTGAGAGGTAACTGCTTCGAATTTTTTCAGCAGTGTATTTACTACTACAAAATACATAATTAAGTTTTCTTTTATGCATTTGTATTCTTTGGTCACTTGTTTTGATACCAACTCTGAGTCTCCCATTATTTCGACATGAGTTTCCCCCAATTCCAACAATACTTCAAGCCCAGCTATTAAAGCCTCATATTCAGCTTTATTGTTAGAACAATGGCCATCAATTTTATACTTAATTGTTATTGGAATTTTATTAGGAGAAATAACAAGTACCCCTATTCCAGTTCCATCTTTATAACTAGACCCATCAAAGTATAACTTCCAAGGCTCAATCTCTAGATAATTTAATGGACTTTCATTTATAGAGTGGTCAACTATAAAATCGGCAACCACTTGCCCTTTAACAGCTTTTAAGGGTTTATACGTCAATGAATACTCAGTTAATGCTTGTGCCCATTTTCCAAGAGTAATAACATCAAAACGAGTAGAAACATACATATTAATTGGTTTTATATATTGATTTAATTTAGTACAAGAGTAATACAAACATAAGCATAATTTCTCTATCATACTATACCTAGTTTCTGCATCATTTAAAACTCTACTAAGGTAATAAATGGCTCTTTCTACATCACTATCATTCTCTTGGGCTAACATACTCCCTAAATTTCTATCTGAAGCAGCTATGTACAATCTCATTTTTTTCTTTCTACAAGGTGGAGAAAGAATTAGAGGATGACTCAAGTACTCCATGATTTTGTCAAAGGCCTTTTGTTGGGCTTTCCCCCATTGAAATCCTTATTTCCCCATCCGCAGCAAAGGTGAGAAGGCTTGTGTCTTGCCACTTAGGTTTGATATGAACCTCCTTAAGAAGTTTATTTTGCCTAATAGTGATTGAAACTCCTTCTTTGTCAATGGTGCTTTAGCCTCCATAATAGCTTTAGTCTTATTTTGATTGATTTCGATCCCTTTTTTGTGGACCACAAATCCCAAAAAGTCCCCTGCCTGCACATAAAAATCACATTTAAGAGGATTCATTTTAAGACCATGTTTTCTCATTCTTTCAAAAGATTGTCGAAGATGATTGATATGGTCAAGTCCTGAGATAGACTTTACAACTATGTCATTAATATAAATTTGCATAAACGTATCTATGAAATCATGAAAAATTGAATTCATTGCCCTTTGGTAAGTTGCCCCTGCATTTTTTAAGCCAAAGTGCATTATTACCCATTCATAGGTGCCCAAGGCCCCTGGGCATCGAAAATCAGTTTTAGGGACATCTTCCTCAGCAATGAATATCTGATTATATCCGGAGTAGCCATCTAGCATACTTAGATACTCATGTCCTGCAGTAGAATCAATTAACATTTCTTATACGGGCATTGAATATTCGTCTTTAGGGGTTGCTGAATTCAGATCTCTAAAATCTATACACACCCTTAAAGAGCCATTCTTTTAAATTACTGGTACAATGTTTGCTAACCATTTGACGTACCTAGTTGTGCAGATGAACTTGCATCGAAGCAGCCTTTCAATCTCCTCTTTGATTTTGGTGAGGATTGTTGGGGAAAACCATCTTGGATTTTGTTTGACAAGCTTTTTCCCAAGCTTGATTGGAAGCTTATGTTCGACAAGCTCTCTTTTCAGACCAGGAATTTCATCGTAGTCCTAAGCAAAGCAATCCTTAAATTCCTTTAGCAAGTGGACCACTTTGACCTTGATTTCTGGTTTAAGGTTGAGACTGATGTAAGTAGGCCTTTTCAACTCCCCTTCTCCTAGGTCAATTTCTTCCAGAGGATCCCGAGCCAGCATTTTAGTGCTCTCTGACAAAGGGTCCTTTTCGAATCCCAAAGGCTCATTATCGTATATTGCATCAAGCCTTTAGTCTAAGTCTTCTTGAGCCTTATATGGAGGCTCTAGGTCGAGATCCTTCACAGGATTTTCTCATCAAACTCTATAATGTCCTCAACAACCATATAATTTCCTACAGCCTCTAAGGCCACTTGTATTCTTGTTTCTGCCACGTAGGTAAAAATTATTTTCAATGCGTCGAAGTCATTCATTGTTATTGCCTTCGCTTCCCCACCCTGTGGGGTGAATTACAAGATCTAGAAAGTAAGATGGGTAATTTACTGCTTCTTATACAACCTCCCTATCCCAGCAGAAACCTTCAATGGGATGGAGGTGCAATGAGCATAATGCATGATCATCTGGTGTAAACTCAAATTCTGCCGGTGCACATGGACCAATATGTGCTAAGTTCTTGTCGAACTCTACACCTTCCACATGATTGACTGGCACTTTGAAGTACCTCTGATCCGCTTCAATATTTTCAACAATGCCATCTAGCCTCCATATGTTGACCCTTTGATGCATTGAAGATGGCACTGCACCTATGCCATGTATCCACTCCCTTCCCAGCAGAAGGTTATAGTTAGCCTTACTTTCGACCACCATAAAGAAAATGGGCCTTGTGACTGTTCCCACAGTCAAATCAACTTGTAAGACCCCCATAGTAGGTCTATTTTTGCACTCATAGTTCAACAAGACCATGTTGTAATGTTTGAAGTCGGTGTCGAACTTGCCAATTCCGGCCAGCAAGAAGTGTGGCATTATGTTCACTATTGTGCCACAGTCATCCAGAATTTTAGTGATGGCCATGCTCTCCACTTTTCCATTAATATATAGGGGCTTTAGATGATCCCTCATGGCTTCAGTGGGTCTTTCAAATAAAGCATTATGTTCTTCGACACACCCATTGTTCATCATATAGTAGCACACTGGTTGATGTGCTGCCATTTTCGCCTCAGTGTTTGCATCCAGATTTTCGACTTCATTAATGCGATTATATTCTTTGGGCATTACTGAGACCACATTGACTAAGACATCAAAAGAAGCTTCAGATTCACGGTCTAAATTGTCTGTCATATTCTCATCTTCGACAACTCTTAATTAAACTTTTATCTCTGCCTTGATCTCAGCTTCTATGTTTCTGATCAAAAATATCTTGCGCCCCTCAGGCGCCTTGTTTGTTACTATTGTTTTGAAGTTGACTCCACCTTGATTAAGCTCATTTGTGCTTGATTCAGCACAATCACTTTTGGAGGCTTCTCTCTGAGCCTTCCTCCTACGCTATTCTCTACGCCACTGCGACCTAGACATAGGGTTTTTACCCTTGTAATTTTCAGATACATACACAACTTTATTTGACGTACTGACTTCCTTTCTGTATCCCATCGAAGGCCCTCTTTCTACATCGAACTTCTTCCATTTCTAACTTCCCCTTTTGCTTGACTTATCAGGCCTAACCCACTTGTTACTAGGGACTTCCCCACTTGGTTTGAATGTGGATAGTCTCAACCTGAGGGTTTGGGGCTTGTCACCTTGTTGGTAGGGGTTAGCACGCCTTGGGTCAAAACAACCCTGTTTTTGGGCAGACCTTATCTTCTTCCCCCCATTAGCCTTATTCATATGTTGAAGGCCTTTGACAGCTTCTCTGTTGAAGATGGAACTACATCTTGGACAAAGCATTACCTCTGACTTCTTACTCTTGCATCTCTGTAAGAAGTCAACAATCGTCTCATCTTCTTTAGGATAAACCTTCTTGTAACAATCCTCCTGAGGTGCAGGATCATCCTCCTTCATCACTAGATCATCTGATACTTCGACCATATTCACGTTAACTTCATCCCTTAGTTCCATCTTGGAGAAGTTTAATTCAAGGCCATTAGCAGCCCCATCCATCTTAACGAAACTCTCAGTAGTTTCTTTTATGAAAAGTGGGAGGTTCGAACCTTCAACCTTCTCATGTGGGAAGATGGTAACTCCTACATTGAACCTTTTGACATCAGCTGATGTCTTAAAGAAACCTTCAGTTGCCATGCATACAAAATGTTCCCATTACTCACTGGTTAACTCTTCACCAGCCTTGATCATCATAACATCATTGTTGAAGTTTTCAGTAACCTCAACCACCACAGGATTCACCATGGTTTGGAGTGAATCAAGGTTGTTATTGTCATCCACAGATTGCTTAACAACTTCAATCCAATTCACTGTAGAAGGTTCAATGTAGTTTGCCTCAGCCACTTGAAGAGGATCCGTGTCAATCTTCATCTGTGCCTTGGGCTTGTATCCAAATTTGAGTTTTCCTTCCTGAATTGCAGTTTGCACCAAATCCATGAAAAGAAAACATTGAGAAGTTTTATGACCCAAATAATTATGGTATTTACAAAAACCTCCTTTCTTTCTTTGATCTAAGGGTGGAATTTTAGCACCAAGAGGCACAAGTATTTGGCCATCCTTAACTAATAAATAAAAAAATTCGTCACATTTGGTGACGTCTAAAGTGTATGTTTTCTTTGGAAATTTGTCACTCTTTTCAGTTTCGACAGGATTCTTTCCATTTGTAGGAACTAGAAATTTACAGAAATTGGGGGGACCCTGCTTAACTTCAGCTAGGTCTATGTCATTATCATCCAGAGGTAGGTTTCGTCGTAGACGTTTTCGAACTAATCTTGATACTCGACGTAAGAATTTTGATAACTCCCTATTCAAATCACCAATCATTATAGTGTTTTATCCAACTATCATCATATCATTTACAATAGTGGGATACTCGTGCGTACGCATGGGTACTGGTCTGGGGTGCACGCTTATGTTTTGAAAATGTAATGAAATAAAAAGAAAAATGGAAGGAAAATAAAATAAAATAGACTAAGCAAAATAGTTTATTATTTGTAAATAAGATGATAAATTGATTTAAGTACATTAATCAACAATATAATAATTGTAAAATGTAGTAACACTACTACGAAAAAACCCCTTTCACAATGGTTGGAAAAGGTTAACGTCACGCCAATCATAACGTTGTTAAGTAGATGGTCGTTGTAAGTTCGCTAGTTCTATGACGGTCTGGAAATCATTGTTGTAATCCATGACTGTTATATCCCAAATTTCGATGCTAGCATAGTTGGAGTATTTGGCTTAGAAAAGAATTTTTCGTTGTAAGTTAAAAGTTAGGTTTTTCGACCTTACTCAATGAAGGGTGTATGTCGAAGGAACCCTCACCTACAAATTCTGTACTTAGAGGAATTCTGAATTTGGAGTATTTTCTAAGTATTGATGGGATTCGACCATGCATAGTTCAACTAGAAATGGAAGTTACTCAAATTATGCGCTCTCAAGCCTTGGAGGGAAAATGTGTAACCTTCAATTCAAAAATCAAGGACAAGTGGCGCAAGATGAAGCTTCTTCAACATGTAGCGTGATACGTGTCACAATCATGGAATAAAACTTTCGAAAGAGGTTACATTGTATTTCTATAAATATCTTAGTCTAGTGTTAGAATAAGTGTGTGGACACATTGTACAAGTAACTTCGTAAACACTCAAAGTACCCGTGTGTGGAGAAATGAGTGAAGCGAGAATGTACGTGATGTAAACAGCACCATTGTTTATCTTTAATGTCATTTATCCTTCAAGTCATTTATCTTTTAAGTATTTTATGTTAAAGCACTTTACATTGTGTAAACACCCCAAATTTGCCCTCTCCTTTTTCTCACACCTTGGCTTGTGATCCTTCATATTGCATTGCATAAGCATACCATCTCACTGCATAGTTATTTCACTGCATAGCTGCATAGTTAGGGTTTGTGATCAAATGGATCTTAGAAGTGGTTTGGGCTATATCAGAAGCCATGAAGCATGCCAAGAGGCTCCATGAGTGTTCTATGATCATATTATACCTCCAAGTTTGTTTTGAAGTCACAAAATCTCAGAGGATTGCACAATTGCCCAGGCAGGCTCAGAGCTCTTGCACAGATGACCAGAAATTAGGGTTTTGCGTTTGAGGCCCTTACACTCAATTTTTTTTCCATTCTTGATTTTATTGGTCTATATATGTCATAAGGAGCATTTGTATCAAATTTGAATAAAAAATTCCTTGTGGAAGTCATCTGATCAAATGGTAACTTGTTGTGCAAGAAAAGTCAGAATTAGGGCATCTGAGGCCACCAACAAGGGTTCCAAAGGGTCATATTCATCAATTTGAGGTCCTATGATCTTTATTTGATCTTAGGAATGCTTAGAAGTTCACAAGATTGAATAATTTTGAGCCATTTGAAAACTTTCCATTTTTGGACATGACTTGTAATGAAAACTTTCCATTTTGGGAAAGATCTTCAACCTCCTCTTTCTTGATAAAAAAGGCTTCAAATGAATTTTCTTCAAACATGAAAGTTGTAGATTTGATCTTCCCATTTTCAAAAAGTACAAGAACTCCTCTTGATTCATCATAGAACTCAAGATATGACATGTCAAAGTTGGGAAAAATCTTGTAATTTTCAAGTTCATGTCAAAGAGGGAAATGTGAAAAATGGTATTTCAGGCCTTTATGTGACCTCTAATCCAATAAAATACATCATGTCATGATGAAACAACTTCTAAATATCAGAATTGGGCCAAGAACCTAGGGTTTTCATGACTTGCTTCTAAAGAAATGTCAAAGTTGTGAAAGTGCAAAACCTTTGAAAACTCATGAATCAAGCCATACAACTCACCACTTTCGATCCAAAGGCCCTCCTTGAACTCAACTGAGGCAGACCAAGACCTCAAATCACTTCTGCCATGGCCCATGCTTCAAGTACACAACTTTTGACTTTTTGGCCAATGGCACCATACCAATCCCACAGTGCATATCCACTCCTCTGACTGATCTCATTTGTTTATAGAAACCATAAGGATCATAAAACATAACATTTCAAGCCTTGAAACAAGCCACACACTCAGATTGTAAAAAATACCACAAAACCTCATCTCTTCGATTCTCACTACTCAGCCTTCAAACATCCAACATTCTTTCACCATTCAATCACACATAACACAAGGAACACATCCCACCCCTCACCATGGCATGAAACACCACATAAAAGAACTTCATTTTCTGCCATGTCAGAACTGCAACTTCAAAAATAGCCCAAATAAACTTCATCCAAGCATTCCATTAGGACAAGGGGGACCAGAGGAGTTGATTTGCACAAGAGGGAGGCCCTGAAAGCTCTAGTTTGAAGAACTTCAGTTCAGGTATCCATCAATAACGTTTTTCTCAGAACTTTGATTTCTTGTTATAGAATGATTCTATATGCTTTGCTGATCATCCTGATGTGTTTAAAATTGAAAATGGTTGAGAAATGAGTGTGTATTGATGTTCTGAAAGTTTGCCCGTGAAAATGTTTTTGCTTTGATTTGCTTGATTCATGAAATTTAAATGTTGTTTGATGATTGATTTTGATTGTATGATGCATGGGGAGTGTTTCTGGGCAGTTATTTTGGCTTGGGATGACCTGTAGAAGAAACTAGGGTTGGAGCTGGCCGGAGAAGATGACTGGAGCTTATCTCCGGTCACCTGAAAATAATTAGGGCTAATTAGGGTTTAAGTTGCCAGATTGATTGGGAGCCCTTGGATCATGTTTAGGTTAAGCAGCGAACGGTCCAGATTATTCACTTAACCTTAATTTTTAATTAATTAAATTAATTGTAATTAATTAAGTCAGATCAAACCTAGGCCAATGGATCACACGCGAATCACAGATTTAAACCTAGGCCCTTAGATCAGCCTACCTCAAGTCAAGCTGACTAGCAATCCTGACCCTTTATCCACCCTCCACGCAATATGGGCCTCTCATTGTGTTTACTTTTTTTTTATTTCATTTTATTTCACATATTTTTTAAAATAGCAAATTAATTTCTAAAAATATGATCTTTTGCATTTTTATTCCAAATATTTTTCAGAAACCAAAAATATTTTTATTTTTAATTTTTGCATTAAAAATATATTTTTAAATCATTTAATTGTATTATTTAATTAATTAAAAATACTTTTAGGTATTTAAAAATTACCAAAAAAATCATGAAGCATTCTTACATATTTAGAACAATTTACAAACTCGTATTACAAATTTATTTTAGGGTTTGATCATGTTTTGACAATTAACCATGAATTAGGGTTTCCAAATTTCCTATTTTTCTAACCCTAACTTCAAAAATTCATTTCTGATCAACCAAGATGAGTTTGTGCATGATTCTTTTTGCATTCTTTCACACATTGTGTATAGTATCTAGGGCATTTAACTCATATTTTCGCATTGCATTTTCCATTTGTTTGGCATTTTTCATGGAAAAGTACCTAAAACCCTAGCCTAACTTAGAAAAACTATAACTTGAATTTGATTTAGCTTTTGACTTCCATCTTTGGGGAGTGATCTTATGTGTGTTTAGGGCTCATTTGGTTGCAATTTCAATTTTTTATCATGTGTTTTGCTTCTGTTTTGATCATATGCATCTCATACTTTCTTAAAACCCTAATTTGTCATGTTCATTTGCATTCATCTTTGCATACCTTCATCATGTAAACTTGTCATGACATCCCATGCATTTGTATGTCATCTTAGATGCCTTAGGACATGTGTGAACATTGGTTGATCATTATTGCATTCATTCACTATGTTTTGCATCCATTACATCTTAGGTATGTTCATGTGTTCTTAAGCTTCTAACATGCTTGTTTTTGCATCCATCACTTGTATGATCATACATATGCATTGTATATGACTTTGCATATCTCCATGACACATTTGCATCATATATTCACTTCTGGTTGGCATCATTGCATCTTCATCTTTGATTCATTGCACTTTGTTTCACCTTATGCATTCATACTAACCATTGCAGAGGCTTCTGGTAAATTGATCAGGATATGGATTTACCTCCACATCCAACCTCTTCTTATCTCTTCATTTGCATCTTTATTTGTCTTTGAAGTGAGTTTGACTCACTTATGCTCTCTCTTGCTCCTTTTCTCTCTCTTAGGTTACTTAACTTCTTCAGGAAGTAAGTAACCTATTCTCCTTTCTCTTCTCTTTTCATCTGCTTCTTCTTCCTTGGTGGCCACCTGAAGACTTTTTGAAGATCTTTTATAAGCCTAAAAAACCATAGGAATTACCAAGCATGATAACTTTAGGGTTGTAAATAGTCCCCCTTAGTTTTTTACCTTTTAAGTCTCCTTGAGTCTCTACTTCTCATCTCATGATCAAGGCTAAACAGTTAAAGCTTTAAGACTCTGAATTTAGGTTATGCCTGTATCCTTATCTTAGGATGGAGTGTATAACTTTAATACTTAGTGTTAAACCTTTAAGTTGTTTACACCTCCTAATCAAAACACCTAATAATCATTAAGACTTAAGCTTGTAACTTGGGCCTTATATTAGGGTTACATCTTTGCCTGTTGGTTCAAAGGGACTAACCCTAGTGTTTAATGGACATGTCCCCCTCAGGTTAAGTCTTACAAACATAAAATCCATTTCTTAATCTCACCTTTAATTAAAATCCAATTTAACAAAGGCTTGTTATATAATGATTTTAATCCCTAACCATGGATTAAGTTGAGGAGCCTTCCTCATCTTAAGTGTTCTCATCTATTATCCTTCTCTTAGGATGGTGTAATGAGTTCACTAATCCCTGATTAAAGATTAAACTCATTACTTAACACAAAACAAAAATCCAAAAAATGCTTAATAATCACAAGTAGGTTAATGATCTTAATCCTGCATCATTAGGGTAATTAAGTTGAGATTTTCATCTCATACTTAAGTGGACTCATTATCCCTAATCAGGGGTGATATAATGAGTTTACGACCCGTGAGTAAGGCTTAAGCTCATTTTCCTATGCAAAACACCCAAAACAATAAAAAACTGAAAAAAGACAAAAAACAAACAATAAACGTCTCCTCCGGGATTCTTTTCTCATCACACTCACTCTAAGAACGAGAACTCGCTTATTCCGTTTAATGCAAGACAGTTAGCACTCGATTCAGACGAGTCGTACACTTGAGCATAGACAAGCAGACAGTTCACAACAAAATCATCTCAGTCTCTTTGAGTCGAACTACGGTGTTCTGACTTCCTCATTGTACGAGAGGATACGTAGGCATAACTTAACAGTTATCGAACAAAAGTCTATTTGTCTCCCCCTCTCCTCTTTCTAGCTTTCTTTTCTTAGCCTCATTTTTGAGCACTCACTTTCTTCTTGCACTGACACTTTGTACATCCATTCCTTCCTAGCGTTGTATGCATAGTTTAGCACATACACTATCCCCTTTTAAACACAATCAAGTAAGCGTGGATCCCGTCGAGTACGACTGACGATCTGGGTGCTAATACCTTCCCAGGTCGTAACCTATCCCCTTTCTCAGTTTCTTTGGTTCACAACTGTCTTATCCATATCTTTCCAGGTTTATGCAGCATTACATTTCCTTCGGGATAAAAATGCCTAGCTGGCGACTCTATTCAACCTCAACCTCCAACATCGCCGACGATTTGCATTCGCACCGAGATGAAAATCTGGGGAGCAACAACTTGGCGACTCTGCTGGGGACTTTGCAACCAGAGCTTCTGGTTCTCTTGTGGGTTTCTCCTAGCGCTTGTGTGTTTGTGTTTATTGGGGGTGTTATGTGCTATTTGTGTTTATGTTTTTGCTTTATTTTTTCTTCCTGTACAACTTTATTTATTGCATTTACTTTATCGCTTTCATTTATTACTTTCTGCATTTCATTCTTTATCATATCACTGTGTTGGATTGTTGTTACCTTGGTGGGAGGGTATTCCAGTGAGAAAGGCTCAACACAAAGGCCTGATTGACACATAGGATTAGAGTGGTTTTGTATTCTTTCCCATTCCATTTCGGTCTGGTGCAGGAATATGAAAACACGATTCAGACATGGGTTTCCTTTTGAGAACTCTGTGCTACGAATTTCCTGTAGTGCTAGGGCTATCTGGGAAGCCTGCTAAGTCTGGATGACCTTCAACATATGAGGTGAATTAGAGAAGGATACTTTATGATTAGGGTAAACACTATACCTCTGAGTTAGAAATGTTTACACTTCTCATAATAGATTCGAATATGAGGATCTTTGTTCTAGAACAATACCTGTGAGTGGGTTGGGTTGTTTACAGGTTTGCAGGAACCCTTGACCTCAACATACCTTGCTACTGGAATTTGTTCTTAAGGTTGTACTATTTTGGACTGATTCTTTGAAACCCTGGACTATTGACTCTTTATTTGAGTCCCCCACCCGGTTATCGGTTCTTAAACCTCCATCTGAAACTCTAGATACACATGGACCCTACCAAGAGCAACTGATAATCCAGCACATGATCACAAACCCTTGCATATCATAAGCATACATCATATTACATCATTTAACATTTTGTCTATTTGTTTACAGGGTATCCATCTTCATTTGGTTTGGTTTTGACTGTTCTTCTGCTCAGCTTACCTACTTCAACACTTCTTTAGCTGTCTTCTTCAGCCATCTTCTTCAGTTATCCTCTTCAGTTATCTCCTTCAGCACACATTTTCAACATGGATTCAACTAGGAAAAGCAACATCGCCTACCACTTCTTTGAGTATCCTCTAGCAGGCATCAGGCAGATACAAGCCTTTATCACCCCTGATCATGTTCCCTTATTCAGAGAGCATTATGGTGGAATCCTGGACATGATCCTGGACTTGGACACATTACAGAGGAGCATGATTCACACTTGTCTTCAGTTTTATGACCCTCCTCTACGTTGCTTCACTTTCCTAGATTTTCAGATAGGTCCTTTGCTAGAAGAATACTCTATGCTATTGGGTGTCCCCATCAGAAGAGGAATTCCTTTCAACCCTGAAATGACCCCTCCAAAGAATGAAGACATAGCCAAGGCACTACATCTGGAAGCAACTATCTTTGATGAGCACATGACTTCTAAGGCTGGAATCCCAGGCCTTCATCTGGATTTCTTGATCACTCAGGCTACAAAGCATGCTGCAGTAGGGAATTGGGAAACTGTGTGTGCAATCCTGGCTCTCAGCATTTATGGTATCATTTTGTTTGCAGACGAGCCTAAGTTTGTAAGCAAGAATGCCATTCACATCTTCATGCTGAAGAACCTGGTTCCCACCTTATTGGGAGACTTCTAATACTCAGTTCATCAGAGGAATGAGAAACAGAGAGGAAGGCTGGTGAGATTTTGTGCACCTCTTTTCTACAGTTGGTTGATGAAGCATATGCCGAAGACGGAAGCTTTCCTGAACCCACATCAGATAAGGAATTGGGCTAAGAGGATGATTGCTCTTCCTTCAGAAGATATCAGATGGTGTACTCAGAACACCAAGGGCCGAGACATAATAACAAGTTGTGGGCAATTCCCAAATGTGCCACTTATTGGAGTGAAAGGTTGCATCAATTACAATCCTTTACTTTTCAAGAGACAGTTGGGGTACGCCTTGATGCATCCACCTAGGGAGCAGGACTTAGCAGAATCTCTTTACTGTGCTATTCCGAACAATCATGCCATTGTCCGACAAGTAGCCTGGGCTTGGGACAACATACAGACTAAAGGGACTGCTATTCTGGGGAAGTGTAACAACATAGCCTCTGCTCAGTATATTGAATGGTCACGCATCAGAGGACAGATTACTCGTATGCCATTTACCCTGGAAGATGTACCAGGGCTATCAACAGTTGAGCCCATAGCTACAGTAAGCCTGGAAGAATTTGAGAAGATGAAAGAAAGAAATACCCAACTCGCTGAAGCTTTAAAGAAGACCATTTGGGAAAGGAATGATGCTCATTTGGACATTGAGAGGTTAGAAAAGCTACGCATCGAGCATGTAACCAAGATTGAGAAGACTGAAGACTACATCAGGAAAGCCCGAGCAGGGGAACTTTTGTTGAATAATTTATGTAAGGAGGCAAAAATTCAAAAAGCAAGAGCCAAGCATTAACTGGAAGAGAGTCAGGGTAGATAGGTCAGGATAACTGAGGCTCGTCTGAAAGAAGATCAGAAGATGCAAGCCAAGATAGAGCAGTTAGAGTCTAATAAGAAAAGAAGCCAAGAAGCATTGTTAGCAGCTTAGAAGGAGATCTCAGAGTTAAAACTTCGGGCGGGGTTAAAGAGATCCAAAGAACAAGATAAGTATCAGAAGATGACAAGTGCCATCGCAACTAGAAACCTTCTCATCAGGACCATCACAGAGCACCCAGTTGGACCCGTGACTGATGCTCTCCTGAAGGAAGTCAGGGAGGATGCATATGGGTTGGATGTTTGATTTTCTCTGTATTTGTTTTTGTATTTCGACTCACCATGGGAGTTTGTTTTGTTGTATTCGTGAACTGATTGTATTATAGTTGTATTTCAACTCACCATGGGAGTTTTTTGTTTTTGTTGTATTCACGAACTAATTGTATTTTGGCAATGTCGTTTGTATTCTATGTATCTTTTGGTTTATGTGGATTCCGGTCAACATCTTTATCTCTTCCAAGGGGTTTGGAAGGTCAAAACCAAGAACCAAGCCGAATACCCTCGAAGACAAATAGACATATTGCATTGCATGCTAACCTCATATCTTTTGTTTTTGCAGGTGTTTTGTTGTTGTCTTCTCACTTTGTTGATTGTTTCAGGAAATATTGCTCGCAGAAGGGTCTTTTCCGTCAACCGAGTCCACAGATATCCAACTCGACACAACCTTCCGAGTCTACAAATGGATCAGCTACAGCAGGAACTGATAGATGTGAGGACTCAAATGACAGATGTGAGGACAAAGGTGAGGACCCAAATGAATCAATTTATGGCTGTAATGACGGGACTGACACAGACACAGGAAAGATTTTGGGAGTTAGTCGAGCGGCAAACCTCGGAAGATAACCACGCAGGCACTGGAGGTACTAGTAATAACGAGCACGGACATCCACGAACGACTCCAGTAGTGTTTGGACCTGACAACAATTATGAAGCTAATATCATTGGGAATGGCCAAAGGAACACTAGAGATCGTATTCTACAGGAAGATCCTCAAGATGAGCAATTTACAGTGCTAGGTGCTGGAAGCTTATCACCGTCGACTGGACGAGATCTCAGAGAAGCTAAGATCCTTGGAATCCCAGAACTCTTTGGGATTCGATGTGATGGATATGGGCTTAGTGGAAGGGGTAAGGATTCCCCACAAGTTCAAACCTCCATGCTTTGAAAAGTATAATGGTACCTCCTGTCTTCGTACCCATTTACAGTCTTTTCTGGGAAGATTGAAAGCATATACCATGGATGAGAAACTGTGGATGTTTTACTTTGAAGACAGTTTAACCGGGGCATCCAGAGAGTGGTATTCACACCTATCAAGGGCTACTGTCAGGAATTGGAAAGACTTATTTGAAGCCTTTTTGTGCCAGTATCAATACAACTTGGATATGGCACCTAATAGGACCCTTTTAATGGGTATGTCTCAGTCCTCGAGAGAAAGTTTCTACGAATACGCTCAAAGGTGGAGACAACTCACTGTTGCTGTCCAGCCACCTATGTCTGAAAGGGAAATGGCTGATATGTTTATGAATACCTTGCAAGGGACCTACATTGATAGACTTGCTGCCTTCTCTTCTACCATTTTTGTTGATATGGTTATAGCAGGTGAGAGAATCGAAAGCCTATTGAAGATGGATAAGATTTCTGACAATGGTGCTAGCTCCAGCAATGCAAAGAAACCCTTCTCAGGACCTAGGAGGAAAGGGGAGACTAATGTTGTGCATGTTAGTAGAGGTAGACCCCAATACTTGCAAAGATCAGTGGCTGCAGTCACCATCCCTACTCCAGCACCTTAGCAACAACAGTATCCTCAACAACAACAAAGATCTTATAATAATAACAACTAACAACAGCGTCCTTTCCAACAAAGGCCTTCTCAGATTAATAGGGTGATCGATCCCATCCTGATGCCCTATGCAGTCTTACTCCCGCAACTATTGAAGCTTAACCTGAATGAACTGAGGACTTTGGCTCCACCAGATCCTCTGAATCTTCGAAGAAATTATGATGTCAACGCCAGATGTGCTTTTCACTCCAATGCGCCTGGTAATTCAACAGAAAAGTGTAGGGCCCTGCACATGAAAGTCCAAGATTTGATTGACTCCAAAGCTTTGAATTTTTCACCTCCACCAAATGTCACAAGGAATCCAATACCAAATCATGGTGAGCCAAAGATCAATGCCATTAAGGAGGACCAACCGGCAATTCTGATTGATGACATTGCAAGTATTCAAACACCACTGGCCGAAGTAAAAGCTCAACTATTGAAGTGCCAAGTGTTTCCGGGTTGTGAGGCCCGTTGTGAAGCTTGCAAAGTTTCTACCAATGGTTGTGCAAATATGAATAATGGTATTAGTAGTCTTATCAGAGAAGGTATCCTACAAATTACATCAACAGTTCCATCTTCTACAACTGCAACAAAAATCTCTCCTACAGCACCAGCAAACATTATCTTAACAGAATCTTCTACAATGCCAGCAGAAGTCATTCCAACAGAATCGACTACAACAACAACCAACACCAGTGACGACATCTCAATGGTTACCATCTATTATGATCCAGCAACCATCCATGTTCCATATTCTCTCAACAACAACTTTCAGCAACACCCTCATCAACATCAACAAATTCCTACACGTGCACCATCTTCAATCAGACCTCCTGTCACCATCTACTATGATCCACAGACTATCACAACTCCTTCTTCTGCTGCACTTAGTCAGGTGACCATCACGGTGCCTGGGCCAATTCCCTATGACAACAATAATGTCGTGCCTTGGCACTACGGCTTAGATCTTTACCTCCACGGAAGGAAATTTACCTTTGACTCTTCAAATTCTACACCACAAATTGAAAATGTCGGGGGAGGCGGTGGCTTCACTCGGAGTGGACGTCTCTTCGCTTCATAGTTTCCAAGAATTAATGCTGAAGCAGAAACTGCTGCCAAAGCAAAAGGTAAAAGTGTGGTGCCAGAAGAACCAACTGCAAAAGAAACTCAGAAGACGTCCTTTGATCAGGATGTGGACGAGTTCATAAGGATTATCAAAGAAAATTGATTACAGATTTGTGGATCAGCTCCACCAAACACCCTCCAAGATCTCCATACTATCTCTGCTCATGTGTTCCGAGGCTCACCGGAATGCACTACTCAAAGTCCTGCACACAGCTTATGTGCCTGAAGAGATCACTCTCAATCAGTTAGAAATGGTGGTTGAAAATGTCAATACTAGTCATGGACTAGGTTTCACCAATGCTGACTTGACTAAGGAGGGGCATAACCACAACAAGGCTTTGCATATCACTTTGGAATGTAAAGGTGTTGTACTTTCTCATGTCCTTGTTGATACCGGATCATCGCTCAATGTGTTGCCAAAGAAAGCTTTAGTCAAGCTGGAGTATGATGGTCTTGCACTCCGTCCGTGCAACCTAGTTGTCAGAGATTTTGATGGTTCTAAGAGATCAGTTCTCGGAGAAATTGAGCTGCCCGTGGTAATTGGCCCACAAGTTTTCAAAACTTCCTTCTACGTGATGGACATACAGCCTGCCTACAGCTGTTTGTTGGGTCGACCCTGGATCCACGCTGCCGACGCGGTAACATCTACCCTTCACCAGAAGTTAAAATATGAGTCGGAAGGCCAAATTATCACCATCTGTGGAGAAGAAGACATCTTTGTCAGTCACATGGCTACATACAAATACATAGAGATGGATGGGGAGATCCATGAAACCATGAGTCAGGGTTTTGAAGCCTTGAACATCAACGAAGCTACAACTGAGGTGTTTGCTGCATCCCAAGAGGAAATGATGGGCACCTCAATTGCTTCCTACAAACAGGCTCAGAAGGTTGTGGAAGAAGGGAATGCCCAAGGCTGGGACAAGCTGCTGAAGGTTCAGATGAAAGAAGACAAATTCGGTTTGGGTTACAGACCATCCCGACAAGTTCCAGAGGAGGATGCTGAAGCTCCCAAGTTTATAAGTGGGGGAATACTGACCCCAGATGCTGTCAACACTTTGGAAGACAAGGCTGAGAGCGACTACAACTTGGAAAGCTGGATCCGTCCAAGAGTCCTGGGCCAACAAGTCCTCAACTGGTCTTCCCAGGAAATTATAAGGGTTACTGCTGCAGAGTAATTATTATTTCCTGTTTTAAGCATGCATCAAAGTCCTGCATCTTGCCCAAGATGTCGGGACTCATTTTGTAATAGGGCCATATGTATTTGTGCAAATTGAATATTAATGAACAATGGACGTCTTTTTGCAAACAATGTTTTTTCGCTCGTTGTCTTTTCATTTTTGTTATTTTCGCACAAAACAATAAATGGCAATGTTTTTCTCAATAATAAATTCATTCACTTTTTCTAAATAAGATAAAATCAATCACTAAAATGAACCAAATTTCAACCCTTGCAGAGATAGCCCTCCAGATTGCACCGACAACGACACTGCCATGACCTCGTATGACTTCGAAAATTCGATTAATCAAGCAGATTAAGGGGTTGAAGAAGACTACGATTTACCTGAAGAGTTAGCCAGGTTATTGAGACAAGAGGAAAAGGTGATTACTCCTCATCAGAAGGAGTTTGAGACTATCAGTCTTGGTACCGAGGAAGATGTGAAAGAGGTGAAGATTGGATCCAGTCTGCAAGCTCCAGTAAAAGAACAACTTATCAGTATGCTGCGAGAATATGTCGATGTGTTCGCTTGGTCCTATCAAGATATGTCGGGTTTGGATACATATATTGTCATGCACAAGCGGCCATTGAAAGAGGATTTTCTGCGAGTTAAACAGAAGTTGCGCCGTACTCGCCCAGACATGGCCATGAAAATCAAAGAAGAAGTACAAAAGAAGTGGGACGCCAATTTTCTTGCTGTAACTAGTTACCCGCCGTGGGTTGCTAAGATTATACCCGTACCCAAGAAGGATGGCAAGGTGCGTATGTGTGTTGATTACCGGGATCTGAACAGAGCAAACCTGAAAGATGACTTCCCATTACCTCACATTGATTTATTAGTGGATAACACAACTCAATTCTCGGTATTTTCTTTTATGGACGGATTTTCTGGATACAACCAGATCAAGATGTCGCCTGAAGACATGGAGAAGACAACCTTCATCACACCATGGGGCATGTTCTGCTACAAAGTAATGCCATTTGGTCTGAAGAACGCCGATGCAACATATCAACGGGCTATGGTAACATTATTCCACGATATGATCCATAAAGAAATCGAGTGCTATGTGGATGACATGATTGCCAAGTCCCTCACAGAAGAAGACCATTTGGTAAACCTGTTGAAATTATTCAAGCGTCTAAGAAAGTATCAGTTAAGGTTGAACCCCAACAAATGCACATTCGGGGTACGTTCTGGTAAGCTGTTGGGTTTTATTGTAAGCGGAAAAGGAATTGAGGTTGATCCCGACAAAGTCAAAGCAATTTAGGAAATGCTTGCACCTAAGACTGAGAAAGAAGTTTGAGGGTTCCTAGGTAGATTGAACTACATTTCAAGGTTCATATCTCATCTCACTGCAACTTGCGAGCCTTTGTTCAAACTGCTAAGAAAGGAACAAACAGTCAGGTGGAACGATGATTGTCAAAAAGTTTTTGACAAGATCAAAGAATATTTGCAAGAACCCCCAATTCTCATGCCTCCAGTTGAAGGAAGACCTTTAATAATGTACCTAACAGTATTAGATGAATCTATGGTGTGTGTGTTGGGCATGCATGATGAGTCTGGTCGAAAAGAGTATGCAATATACTACCTAAGAAAAACGTTTACCGAATGTGAACAGCGTTATTCACTGCTCGAGAAAACTTGTTGTGCTTTAGCGTGGGCTGCTCGCCGACTAAGATAGTATATGTTGACTCACACTACCTTGTTGATCTCAAAGATGGACCCAGTCAAGTACATATTTGAGAAGCCAACACTTACCGGAAGGGTTGCAAGGTGGCAAATGATTCTAACAGAATATGATATTCAGTACACCTCAGAAAGTCATCAAGGGCAGTGTATTGTCTGACTATCTGGTTGAGCAACCCATTGATGACTACCAGCCTATGAGATTTGATTTCCCTGATGAAGACATCATGTTCTTAAAGACAAAAGATTGTGAAGAGCCTATTCACACTAAAGGGCCAGATCCAGAAGAAGCATGGATTATGATGTTCGACGGGGTAGTTAATTGTAACGGTTGTGGGGTTGGTGCAATGCTTATTATACCTGAAGGAGTCCATCTGCCTTTCTCAGCAAAGTTCACCTTTGCCTGCACTAACAACGAAGCAGAGTACGAAGCTTGTATCATGGGTCTT
Organism: Lathyrus aphaca; assembly: GCA_963966055.1. NCBI lineage: Eukaryota > Viridiplantae > Streptophyta > Magnoliopsida > Fabales > Fabaceae > Lathyrus > Lathyrus aphaca. The sequence goes on from OZ014520.1 coordinate 116,567,880, forward strand.
GAGGAAGCCATTGACCTCAGGATCAAAACCTTGAATGTATTTGGAGATTCGGCTTTGGTAATCATCCAAACTAATGGCAAGTGGTATACTCATCAAGAGCATTTGGTTCCTTACCGTGACTATACGAGGAGATTGTTGACTTTCTTTACAACGGTCAAGCTTGAATACATCCCTCGAGATGAAAATCAGTTTGTAGACGCCTTGGCCACTATTTCATCTATGATCAAAGTACAGACTGCTAACTATGTACCTCGGATTTTAGTATCCAGACTGGACCGACCGACATATGTCTTCTCTGTGGACACTGTTATTGACAACAAACCTTGGTTCCATGACATCAAATGCTTCTTAGAGACTCATACATACCCACTTGGGGCATCTTCCAATGATTAGAAGACATTAAGAAAGCTAGTCGGCAGTTTCTTCCTCAATACTGATGGCTCCTTATACAAGCGAAACTTCGACATGGTCTTGCTTAGATGTGTTGACAAAAAGGAAGCAGACCTACTAATGCACGAAGTACATGAAGGTTCTTTTGGTACCCATGCCGGAGGACATGCAATGGCAAAGAAATTGTTAAGATCAGGTTACTACTGGATCACAATGGATGCAGACTATTGCGCCTATGCGAGAAAGTGCCATAAATGCCAGATCTACGCAGACAAAGTGCATGTGCCTCCCAATCCTTTGAATATATTGTCTTCACCCTGGCCCTTCGCCATGTGGGGCATTGATATGATTGGAAAGATCGAGCCAACTGCTTCAAATGGTCACAAATTCATCCTGGTAGCCATTAATTACTTCACCAAATGGGTTGAAGTAGCTTTGTATGCAAATGTCACCAAGAAAGTGGTAGCCCAATTTCTGAAAAGAGTTATCATTTTTCGATATGGAATTCTCGAGCGAATCATTATAGATAATGGTTCAAACCTTAACAACAAGATGATGTCATAACTGTGCCGAGACTTCAAAATTCAACACCACAACTCTTCTCCTTACAGGCCAAAGATGAATGGCGATGTTGAGGCGGCTAACAAGAACATTAAGAAGATTGTGCAAAATATGGTAGTCACATACAAAGACTGGCATGAAATGTTACCATTCGCCTTGCATGGGTACCAAACTTACATCAGAACATCTACTTGAAGTTGGTATGGAAGCAGTCCTACCTATTGAAGTTGAATTACCCTCCTTGCGGGTAATGATGGATGTAAAACTGGACGAAGCAGAATGGGTCCGATCTCGTTATAACCAACTAAGCCTGATTGAAGAAAAGAGATTAGAAGCTATCTGTCATGGTGTAACACGGTGGGAGAACTGACTTTAGTTATGTTGCGGATAGCAAGAGTCGCCACCGACTTTTATTTTATCCAAAGGAAAGACATAAAAGAACAGGAAAGACCTTTTAAAAGATTTTTGGGTCCGGGGGGTAGGTTATGTAAAGGGAAGGTGTTAGCACCATTTACATCCATGGTTATCCATGGGCTCTTAGTTACTTAGCTCACTTTAAAATGTTTTTGAAATGTGAAGTGTGTGAATAGAAATTTTCTTAAGTGTTTTATAATGATCCATGTACGGATGCGTATAAAACCTTTGTTTTGAAAATTTGTTTGAAATGTGAAATGTTTGAAATGTTTTTTGAAGAGTGAGTAAGTATCTAAGAGAAACCTACCCTAAGTTTAAGTCTTTTATGTTCTTGAATCCTTTAAGCGGTAAGACTATCCCTATTATTAAGGAATAGGTAGTCATTACCTTGGATGTGAGGGACAAGTGAAGGGACATCTGTTATTTAGGCAACTGTGGGGTGTATAAGCAATTCGAAGGGACTTATCATCTTTATTCGAAAGGGACAAGATCATTACGAAGGCAACATTCGAAGGGACTTGATCTTTTTATCTGTTTAGGGACTAGATGATGTGGGATGAGGGACTTTTGCTTTATACACCCTACTTGACCTTTTGTTTTAGGCAACATGAGAGGTATCCCTAAGGAAGTGAGATGACGATCAAAGATCGACTTACGTGTGTGAGTGTACAATTCAAGTATTTATCTTACAAATTAGTGATCTAAATTCAATTTTAAATACAATCATGTTTTACACTCCCTATTTTACTAACCATGGCATTTTAAAATAAATAATAAGACATTCTACAACTATTACATAGTGGGTACAATTACATTATAATAATTAAAATAATTAAAATAAATAAGCAAAATAAATAAATAATTAAATGGGTTAGTAATAATAAACAAAAAATAAATATAAGAAGGTTAGTATAACAATATAATATAGAAATAAATTAAAAGTTCAAAATTAAATAATTATTTTTAAAAATTTTAATAAAAAGAAATAAATAATAAATATTATATACTAATAAATATGACTAGTAATTCTAATGATTTAATTTTATATACATATTATAAAAATATTTGTTAATTATATTTAAGTAATCATAATAAAGACAAGAAATTAAAATTATAAAATAAAATTAGGGTTTTTTAATTATTTATGAAAATAAATTAGGGTTTATAAAAAATTAGGTTTTATGTATATGATTTACAAAATAAAACAATTTATTTACAAAAATATGATAATTATACATATATACATATTATATAAACAATTTAAATTTTTTTAAGAAAATAAATTATAATATTTTAAGAATATAAAGAAAAGTATTTTGATGGTATTAGAAAATATTTTTTTATAATTTATATTTACTAATTTAAATAGAATAGGATTAATATAATAAAATAAATTAAAATAAGAAAAACATAGGAAATTTGACCAAAAAGAAAGGACCTGGGATTTGAACCCAGGTCCCCTACCTCACATGCGTAGCACAAAACCAACCAGGCCAGCGCGCGCTGATGACATTTACGTGACTTCCAATCATTAAATAATAAACCTGCAAAATAAATGGATTAAAAAACAAAAACTGCTTCAAGCCAGATTCGAACCATTGACGTTAGCTTCATATGCGCGTATGCTTTACCAACTGAACCACTGCAACGTTTGTGAAACATAATGCAAACAATACATAATAAGAATAACTCAATTTTCAAATTATATTTTCGCGCCATGAGCCTTCTTCAACCTCCAGCCGTCTGTTTAGGCTATAGTGACAGTTTTCCGTCGTTATAGCCTATAGTGACAGATTATGTTCGTCACTAAAAACCTGCATAAATCAAACTTCCAATATACAATGAATCAAACAGCTTTAATGGTCCAAATTGACTAACATGAGGCCCATGAACACAAATATCACATTGATTTTAATAGAAATTAACTCAATCATGTGTTCCCAAAAATATTTCTCAAGAACCCTAGCTTTCGGTTTCTACACATATGGCCATGATTTCTTCAATTGATTGCCCATAAACGATCCTTGCAAAGTCACAAACACAAATCAGTATTCAAAAACAATTTAATATTGGTTAATCTATGAAAACGCAAAATTGAAAAACCATGAAAGAGTGAGAATTCGGATTATGCTTTTAGATATGTTTTTGATGATGTAAAGCATTCAAATTGCATCAATGACGATCAAGAAACATGTTTAGACCTTCAGCTTGCTTTAAGATGGCCTCTAAATGAAAATTCGATGCTCACTTTTCTTTGAGATTTTGTGACTTTGTTTATATGCTTGGAGGCAGAATTTTTTCGTCCTTGTGATTGGGATATCTTCAAGTATATATAGAGATGAAAATTAGGTCAAAAAGTCATGGATTTATGGGCTTTGTAATGATGACAATTGATTGCTTGATTATGAAGAAATCTCTTATCCAAAAATGTCAAAAAATCCAATATATTCTTACTATCTTGGTCTAGCACGAATTTGGATGTGATCAATTAGTCTTGAATGGTGTTTATGACCTTCTAGAATCATAATCTCTTCCAAATATATGGTTTTCATATTTTATTTTAATTTAATATGTATTTTAATGAATAAAATTCAAATAAATATCAAATAAAATATAAAAATTCAGAAAATGCATGGGTTGGGTCGTGCTTGATGTTTTCATAAAGATGGGATGGCAATTTGGTGGGCTCATTTAGCAAAAATTTGATTTTAGGCCTTATTTGCTTCATAAACTTCCCTAAAATTTCCCAACTTTGCAAGGACACAAATCCTTTAATTTTAAGGCTATGAGGGTGTTCTTGGACATTTTGGAAAGCTTAAAGAGTCCTCTAACCAACCCCATTGGTGTCATGTCCATATAATTTACCATTCTCAAGTTATGCCCTTTTGAAGTTGTTGACTTTTTGTTGACTTTCAAAAGGACCTATAATGTCTTAGCTCATACCTTCCAAATGAAGCATTTTTGGGCTTGGCTTGTGAGACACAAAGTTGTAGAGAATTCAATTTCCTTCAAAATGAGCTTTGAATGGGAAAAATGTGATGGAGCATGTGAAAGTTATGGCTGGTCAAAGTTCAGTTGACTTTTCCTGAGGAAACTCTAATTTAGAAACCTCTTATTCTTGATGATCTGAAATATACTTGATGAATCATGATCAACCCTTGATCAAATGATGAATTTTACTTCATATACTTTATGTTGACAAAAAATCATGAAGTTTGACTTTGGTTTGACCACAGTTGACCTCAGTTTGACTTTTTAACTACTTTGACTGACTTTGACTTATCTGATCATTTGACCGAGCAAACCTTTGAGAAAAGTTCTGAAATTTGTCATGGGGATTCTTAAACACATATAAGATGTTATGAAGCTAACTTGAAGTCTTGGAAATCCATTTAGCCTGATTAAAGTCAAAACCCTAGTTTTGGAGGCACTGCTTAGGAGAATGCCTTGCCTGAGGGATTTGTCAAATCTTCTGACCCATGATGAACTTTGTGAACCTTGTGAACCTCATAAGATGTCTTGTGAACCTTGTGAACCTATTAGCACACAAATTCTTGTATTGTGAGGGCAAATTTTGGGGTGCAACAGCTGCCCTTGTTCAATTTTCTGAAACCTGAGGGGTTGGATTGGTATATGTGCCAGTCGTGACCTGGAAGGTTGAAGGGGATTGAACACAAAAGCCCAAAAATTTGCACTCACCGGTGCGTAGAGGGATACTGATGACTAGTTGAATATGCTTGAGTGGGCTTAAAGATGCCACTTGGAGAAAAGCTCTTCAGATATATTTCTTTTAGAGGATAAAGTAGTCCAAAATATGAAGATATAATGATAGCTTTCAGGAGGATAAACAACGTCCTGAGGTAATGGTGATAGCTTTCAGGAAGATAAACAACATCCCGAGGTGATGATATGCTTTTAGAAGGATAAACAACGTTCTGAGGTATAAGTATAACTTTAGGGAGGATAAACAACGGCCCAATAGTCATGATATGCTTTCAGGAGGATAAACAACGTCCTGAGGTGATGATATGCTTTCAGAAGGATAAACAACGTTCTGAAGGTATCAGTATAACTTTTGGGAGGATAAACAACGGCCCAATAGTCATGAGTGCTTTCAGGAGGATAAACGACGTCCTGAGGTATAAGTATAACTTTTGGGAAGATAAACAACGGCCCAAAGTCATGATATGCTTTCAGGAGGATAAACGACGTCCTGAGGTATGATGATAGCTTTCAGGAGGATAAACAACGTCCTGAGGTAATGATAATAGCTTTCAGGAAGATAAACAACGTCCTGAGGAAATGATGTAACCTTTGGGAAGATAAACAACGGCCCAAAGTCTTAATATGCTTTCAGGAAGATAAACAACGTCCCGAGGAAATGATATGCTTTCAGGAGGATAAACAACGTCCTGAGGTAATGATGATAGCTTTCAGGAAGATAAACAACGTCCTGAGGAAATGATGTAACCTTTGGGAAGATAAACAACGGCCCAAAGTCTTGATATTCTTTCAGGAGGATAAACAACGTCCTGAGGTATAAGTATAACTTTTGGGAAGATAAATAACGGCCCAAAAGAAATGGTAGCTTTCAGGAGGATAATCAACGTCCTGAGGTAATGATATGCTTTCAGGAGGATAAACAACGTCCTGAGGAAATGAGGTAACCTTTGGGAAGATAAACAACGACCCAAAGTCTTGATATGCTTTCAGGAAGATAAACAACGTCCCGAGGAAATGATATGCTTTCAGGAGGATAAACAACGTCCTGAGGTATAAACATAACTTTTGAGAGGATAAACAACGGCCCAAAAGAAATGGTAGCTTTCAGGAGGATAATCAACGTCCTGAGGTAATGATATGCTTTCAGGAGGATAAACAACGTCCTGAGGGAATAAAGTATAACTTTTGGGAGGATAAACAACGGCCCAATAGTCACAAATTGTTGATGAAGTCTGTTGGAGAATTAACCTGAAAAACAAGATTATAACATCCTGCACAATAACATTAGTTTATGCATTATGTATGCATGTATAATATGATGCACTTAGGTAATGTATTATGTATTTATGTATATGTATGATATGATGTAAATGATGTATGTATGAATCATGCAGCCTGAAGCGTCTTGGATATCTTCGTATAACAACTGCTGGCCAGGGAAAATAAATCCCGATTTATTGCTGAAGAATATGAGGAACTTGTTTCCGTCTTGTTTGATAATATAGTATATATAACCTCCCGTCTTCTTTTGATAGTAAGGTATCCATAACCTCCCGTCTTAGTTTGATAGTAAGGTATCCATAACCTCCCGTCTTCGTTTGATAGTAGGGTATACATAACCTCTCGTCTTCGTTTGATAGTAGGGTATACATAACCTCCCGTCTTCGTTCGTCGTACTCCTATTGGAAAAATAAATTCCCGACTATCCGTATGAGGATAAAAGAGATGGATATAAATTCCAGGGGAGATGTGACTTGAAGTACTTATGTAGATGGATTTGCCCTACCGGGGGATTTGTAGCTGTCTTGTAAGGATGAACCGGTGAAGCTTCGTTGAATTCCTACCTTCGTTCGTCCTTAGTAAATATTATTACTGCATTTTATGCATTTCTGGTAAACATCAATCATATTCAAAAACATACATACATTCAAACACGACCAATAGACGTTTTTCGCTTTAGTAAAAGAGGAAAAGTAATCCTGAATAAAGAGGGAAAAGTAAAGCTGAACTCGAAAACAGAATCGTTTCAACTTTGAGAGTGTATAACCAATTGGATTTAGAGCTCCTGAGATTCTTAACTTTCCTGAATACCTTCCCAGAAATCTTCATAGCTGGATCTGAAGACATGATACTGACACCATCTGATACCACTGGCATACACAATTAATTTCCACCATGGCTTCTGCTGAAAATCCAATATCAAGGTATTACAATGAGAGGAGTGTGTCCTCAAATCGTGATGGACCATATACGCTCCGGATACTAGATTTGAAAAGAAAGCATTGCCCCTTGGTTGAGGATGAATTGTACCATAATGGAAGTATCTGAATGTAGCTACCTCAAGAGAAACAAGCAGAATGCCCCATAAGCATATGCCCCTGGCATTGTGAACTCTGTAATGTCACGTTTGGTAATTCAACTGTATGAGAAAAACTGCCCCTGGCTATTAAGCATTGTTGAATCTGGACCTGATTTCCCCAAATGAATTGAACAGTAAGTTGGTATGCCCCTTGACTGGGAAATAGTGACTATGCCCCTGGCATTATGAACTTTGTAATGTTACCCTCGGTAATTTAGACAGATGTGGAGATCTGCCCCTGGATACTTAAACATAACTGAATCCTGTCCTGATTGCCCCACATGAGTTAGGCAGTATCATGTCTTACCCCCTTGATTGGGAGATAATGACTATGCCCCTTTGTATACATGGACTCTGATCCAGGAAGCAACTTTGTTTATCGGAAGGACTTTGGTTCATTGAACATTCATCCTGTAAGTTTCTCTGTTTGTTAAACACGCAGGTATATGCAAACAAATATATTCAAAAATGCAATGCTTATGTCTGTCTTGAAGTTTTGAAAAAATTTATTTTATAAAAACAATTTTTTTGTGAAAACTGTGATATTAACTCAAGTTTTATAATAAGCCCTAAAGGAGTCAGGATACCTTTTTGTAGCAGTACGCTTTCGAACTAACCATGCTTCAGTTAGGACTTTTATAGGGTTATAACGTGGCCTGGTTCATGGTTTAAGAAACAAAGGATAAAGGCTCAAATTTTATTTGTACCCAACCCAATCTCCATGATGTTCTTCAGTCCTATACTCAGTTAACTTATGCATTGAGGCTCAAATGAGTTTGGAATTGTAACACTGACATTTGTGATGGTTCAGAAACCCAAAATTTATTTGAATATTCAGTCATTTTTCTTTGTTGAAGATTCATAGTGACCTCTTTTTTTTTTGACTTTATTATCCCTTCTTTTTGCCTGAACTGCTTATTTCAAGGTTACAGTCAGCAGGATGTCTTAATGTTTTACTAAGTCTCCTTCATAGGTTTTGACTTAGCAAGACTATTCTTTTGCTGGATATTGACTGTCAGATTTAATGATTACAGAGAACCATCATTAGTTGTGTACAACACAGATAATTGGCATATTTGAGTTAACTGAGTAACTACCCTGCCCCGGGTTATGAATAAGGGTTTTAATTTGTGCGAGAATAAAAACTCCTACTTCATTGGCTCAAAAGGGTTGACTAGGGATTAACTTCCTTATATCTCCACTGTTTAGGAATTGAAACAATGCCTGTACATCGTCAGCATAATCTGTTCAAAAGCATATTGCCTAATATTATGGTATTGTTTTCGTCATCCTCCCTCTACAGGCTTATAGCTTTATCAGGAGTTAAATATCACAAGATAGAAATAAGAAGCATAATTCAAAATATAGTGGAACGAATGGATTAATTCAAGACAAACATATGCAATGCATTAATGAAAACAAAAGTTTAACATAATAGTAAGTGTTCAAACAAATAAAAGAAATTACAAATGAAAATTCAAATGTTGTCCCATCCAGTTGGCTGAATGTCCTCAATTGCAATTTGTGAACTTTGAGGAGCAGTATACTTAACCATGAAATCAAATTTACCACTTGGATGTCCCAAGGTGCCCCATATCTCAACAGGAATAGGTAGGCTTCCTTTCTTGCTACACTGGGCAACTTGTCTTGCAGCTTCGGTGTTTGATGGGTGATAGTAGAATTCAACTTGACCTTCTGGAGTAACCTCTAGGATTCCTTCGTCAATCAGGTCTTGGATCTTTTTCTTCAATGTCCAACAACTATTAGTATCATGTCTAGGACAGTTGGAGTGATACCCACACCTTGCCTTGGGATTATAGCGAGGAGAGGAAGTTTTAGGATTTTGAGGAGAATTTTTCAAGGAAATTAGTTTCATCTCCAACAAGCATTGCAGAACTTGTGACATTGGAGTGCTGAATTTGATAAACTGTCTTCTACATCCCTTGTGTTGAGGTGGATTAACTTTACCATGTCTTTTTTCTTTAACTGAAGAACAATCAGTGGTAACCGGTTTCTTACCTTCTTTTATCCTCATCTTCCTTTCAACCAAACCAGCTTGTTTTAACGGAGGTTGATTGACAATTAGATTCCTGACTCCATTACTTTGAAGTTTTTGGACAAAGGTTCTCAGCTCTTCTTGCCCCTGAGCTAAACTTTGGATAAGAGCCACCTGGCCATTCATCTGGATCCTCATTTTTGTTATCTCAGCTTGCAACTGTTCCAACTGACCATCCTTGTTGTCCTCAAGCCTCTTCTTCTTAGCCAGCAGTGTCTTCAACTCATCTTGTCCCTTGGACAAGTTCTGAATCAACTCTTGGAATCGGGCATTCTGAGCCTGGAGATCTTTGACTGTTTGTTCAAGAGCCATTGCTGAAATAAACAACGAGAAGATAAGAAACATGTGCACAAGAAACCTGTGATGCAATGATATGGTATGTAAATGCATATGCAATGTTTTTCGAGGACCGCAGGATTTAAATTTGCTTAAACAATCAAGAAAGTAAACTTTTATTAGTAATAAATTTATTTGCCCTTTGGGCTTACAAAATGAAATGAAATAAATACAAAAGATGGGGTTTTAAGTCTCCCATGGACGTTTCCTCTTTGTGTTGAGGTATGAGTTGAGATTCCGCTCCTCGTGAGGTTGCTTTGTTAACTCCAGAATTCTTTCTTGACTTACTTTGTAATGAGTCTCTTACAAAGCTGGTCCTGATAGTATTCCTACGAGCAGAAGCCATGACCTACAACAAAGAACAAAGATAAATCCTTTGGTCCTTGAAATGGTTAGTGAAAATGCTATGCTTATGATGCATGATGATGTCATGATGTTATGCTCAATCACAAACATGTGGCACACACAAACAAGTCACACCATAGCCCTAGGTTTAAAGGCTTGCATGAGGTTTAAAGGTCAGTACCCTCCCCTGAAGTTAGTTGGTTCATCCTGTCCTATAAAGTAACCAGGTTCTAAGGGATCTCAATATCATTGATCCTTCACAAGGGTGGTTGTTCAGTAGGCAACTTACTTGCCAACCAAAACCCTCCAAGTTTAAGATCTCAATGAGTGTAGTATCGAGTATCAACCAACTTCAGTCTTCACCAAAGCCGGTTATCTCACTACCTTCTAAAGGCCAAGATGGGTTAACTAGGGTTCTAAAAGTTAGTTAGTGTATTGACAACATATGGCAGCCTCATATTATCCTCAACTTGACGTAAGGAACATAAGCTCCAACCAAGAAGTCACACTAACTATGGCCACCAGATCAACCATATCGGTATACGCCGTACAGTTTCCTTGGTCTATTGCCATTTACCTAAGGTACACTAGATCCGGGTTAGGATCTTTCACACATAAGAGCACCCCAACAAATAAGTAAAGCAAACAAAGCAAACAAGTTTAAAGTGATCTAATTCCTAAGGGTACCCCTCTTTTATTAAATCCCTAGCAGAGTCGCCAGTTCTGTAACACGGTGGGAGAACTGACTTTAGTTATGTTGCGGATAGCAAGAGTCGCCACCGACTTTTATTTTATCCAAAGGAAAGACATAAAAGAACAGGAAAGACCTTTTAAAAGATTTTTGGGTCCGGGGGGTAGGTTATGTAAAGGGAAGGTGTTAGCACCATTTACATCCATGGTTATCCATGGGCTCTTAGTTACTTAGCTCACTTTAAAATGTTTTTGAAATGTGAAGTGTGTGAATAGAAATTTTCTTAAGTGTTTTATAATGATCCATATACGGATGCGTATAAAACCTTTGTTTTGAAAATTTGTTTGAAATGTGAAATGTTTGAAATGTTTTTTGAAGAGTGAGCAAGTATCTAAGAGAAACCTACCCTAAGTTTAAGTCTTTTATGTTCTTGAATCCTTTAAGCGGTAAGACTATCCCTATTATTAAGGAATAGGTAGTCATTACCTTGGATGTGAGGGACAAGTGAAGGGACATCTGTTATTTAGGCAACTGTGGGGTGTATAAGCAATTCGAAGGGACTTATCATCTTTATTCGAAAGGGACAAGATCATTACGAAGGCAACATTCGAAGGGACTTGATCTTTTTATCTGTTTAGGGACTAGATGATGTGGGATGAGGGACTTTTGCTTTATACACCCTACTTGACCTTTTGTTTTAGGCAACATGAGAGGTATCCCTAAGGAAGTGAGATGACGATCAAAGATCGACTTACGTGTGTGAGTGTACAATTCAAGTATTTATCTTACAAATTAGTGATCTAAATTCAATTTTAAATACAATCATGTTTTACACTCCCTATTTTACTAACCATGGCATTTTAAAATAAATAATAAGACATTCTACAACTATTACATAGTGGGTACAATTACATTATAATAATTAAAATAATTAAAATAAATAAGCAAAATAAATAAATAATTAAATGGGTTAGTAATAATAAACAAAAAATAAATATAAGAAGGTTAGTATAACAATATAATATAGAAATAAATTAAAAGTTCAAAATTAAATAATTATTTTTAAAAATTTTAATAAAAAGAAATAAATAATAAATATTATATACTAATAAATATGACTAGTAATTCTAATGATTTAATTTTATATACATATTATAAAAATATTTGTTAATTATATTTAAGTAATCATAATAAAGACAAGAAATTAAAATTATAAAATAAAATTAGGGTTTTTTAATTATTTATGAAAATAAATTAGGGTTTATAAAAAATTAGGTTTTATGTATATGATTTACAAAATAAAACAATTTATTTACAAAAATATGATAATTATACATATATACATATTATATAAACAATTTAAATTTTTTTAAGAAAATAAATTATAATATTTTAAGAATATAAAGAAAAGTATTTTGATGGTATTAGAAAATATTTTTTTATAATTTATATTTACTAATTTAAATAGAATAGGATTAATATAATAAAATAAATTAAAATAAGAAAAACATAGGAAATTTGACCAAAAAGAAAGGACCTGGGATTTGAACCCAGGTCCCCTACCTCACATGCGTAGCACAAAACCAACCAGGCCAGCGCGCGCTGATGACATTTACGTGACTTCCAATCATTAAATAATAAACCTGCAAAATAAATGGATTAAAAAACAAAAACTGCTTCAAGCCAGATTCGAACCATTGACGTTAGCTTCATATGCGCGTATGCTTTACCAACTGAACCACTGCAACGTTTGTGAAACATAATGCAAACAATACATAATAAGAATAACTCAATTTTCAAATTATATTTTCGCGCCATGAGCCTTCTTCAACCTCCAGCCGTCTGTTTAGGCTATAGTGACAGTTTTCCGTCGTTATAGCCTATAGTGACAGATTATGTTCGTCACTAAAAACCTGCATAAATCAAACTTCCAATATACAATGAATCAAACAGCTTTAATGGTCCAAATTGACTAACATGAGGCCCATGAACACAAATATCACATTGATTTTAATAGAAATTAACTCAATCATGTGTTCCCAAAAATATTTCTCAAGAACCCTAGCTTTCGGTTTCTACACATATGGCCATGATTTCTTCAATTGATTGCCCATAAACGATCCTTGCAAAGTCACAAACACAAATCAGTATTCAAAAACAATTTAATATTGGTTAATCTATGAAAACGCAAAATTGAAAAACCATGAAAGAGTGAGAATTCGGATTATGCTTTTAGATATGTTTTTGATGATGTAAAGCATTCAAATTGCATCAATGACGATCAAGAAACATGTTTAGACCTTCAGCTTGCTTTAAGATGGCCTCTAAATGAAAATTCGATGCTCACTTTTCTTTGAGATTTTGTGACTTTGTTTATATGCTTGGAGGCAGAATTTTTTCGTCCTTGTGATTGGGATATCTTCAAGTATATATAGAGATGAAAATTAGGTCAAAAAGTCATGGATTTATGGGCTTTGTAATGATGACAATTGATTGCTTGATTATGAAGAAATCTCTTATCCAAAAATGTCAAAAAATCCAATATATTCTTACTATCTTGGTCTAGCACGAATTTGGATGTGATCAATTAGTCTTGAATGGTGTTTATGACCTTCTAGAATCATAATCTCTTCCAAATATATGGTTTTCATATTTTATTTTAATTTAATATGTATTTTAATGAATAAAATTCAAATAAATATCAAATAAAATATAAAAATTCAGAAAATGCATGGGTTGGGTCGTGCTTGATGTTTTCATAAAGATGGGATGGCAATTTGGTGGGCTCATTTAGCAAAAATTTGATTTTAGGCCTTATTTGCTTCATAAACTTCCCTAAAATTTCCCAACTTTGCAAGGACACAAATCCTTTAATTTTAAGGCTATGAGGGTGTTATTGGACATTTTGGAAAGCTTAAATAGTCCTCTAACCAACCCCATTGCTGTCATGTCCATATAATTTACCATTCTCAAGTTATGCCCTTTTGAAGTTGTTGACTTTTTGTTGACTTTCAAAAGGACCTATAATGTCTTAGCTCATACCTTCCAAATGAAGAATTTTTGGGCTTGGCTTGTGAGACACAAAGTTGTAGAGAATTCAATTTCCTTAAAAATGAGCTTTGAATGGGAAAAATGTGATGGAGCATGTGAAAGTTATGGCTGGTCAAAGTTCAGTTGACTTTTCCTGAGGAAACTCTAATTTAGAAACCTCTGATTCTTGATGATCTGAAATATACTTGATGAATCATGATCAACCCTTGATAAAATGATGAATTTTACTTCATATACTTGATTTTGACAAAAAATCATGAAGTTTGACTTTGGTTTGACCACAGTTGACCTCAGTTTGACTTTTTAACTACTTTGACTGACTTTGACTTATCTGATCATTTGACTGAGCAAACCTTTGAGAAAAGTTCTGAAATTTGTCATGGGGATTCTTAAACACATATAAGATGTTATGAAGCTCACTTGAAGTCTTGGAAATCCAATTAGCCTGATTAAAGTCAAAACCCTAGTTTTGGATGCACTGCTTAGGAGAATGCCTTGCCTGAGGGATTTGTCAAATCTTCTGACCCATGATGAACTTTGTGAACCTTGTGAACCTCATAAGATGTCTTGTGAACCTTGTGAACCTATTAGCACACAAAGTCTTGTATTGTGAGGGCAAATTTTGGGGTGCAACACATGGTCAGTTATATCAGAAACGAATGAAGAAAGCCTTCGATCAAAAGGTCAGACCTCAGGAATATCAAGTGGGAGAGCTTGTACTGAAAATGATCTTTCCTCCTCATATAGACCATAGGGGAAAGTGGACACCAAACTATGAAGGTCCCTATGTGATAACTAAAGTCTTCTTGGGAGGAGCACTGATGCTTGCAACCATGGATGGTGAAGACTTCATGTCTCCTGTGAATTCAGATGCAATTAAAAAATACTTCGCATAAATGACCCGCTGGACATAAAAACAGAATGTAAGTCCAGGCAAAAATAGGGCATCCTGGCGAGTCAAAAACAGAATAAAATACTCGGGCAAAAATAAGGGAAAAATTGAAAAAATGTACACCCGCTGAGTTGAAAAGCCACATCGGACAGCTCATGCAAAAAAGGGTATCCCGGTGGATTGAAAACCCGAAAGGGCGATCCATCTAAAATCTGGGAATAAGCGAAAAACTGCATTCTGAATTCGTCTGTATCACTTACATAACTTGGCAAGCCTCGAAAGGACAAAGCATCAATCAGAATCAAATTTTTTCAGAAAGAAAGATAAGAAGAGCGTTCAGGTCATACAGGTCATAGAAAAGGAAGCTCATTAGAGCGTCAACTTCAACATTGCCGAATAGGACTTTTATTTTCTCAATTTTGCAGCAATCTCCTCATTTCAGGGATTATCTTCCTCACTGTACTCGCCTATTCAGGGCACACAAATCAATAAAGTCAAATATTCAATCACACTTTATTTTGTACCTTTTTGTTTTGTTTGCAAAATGTCCAAAGTTCGAAATACAACATTTGCATGAAAACATATAAGCCATTTTCAATAAATGCTTGTAGGAAATATGTGCTCTTAAGCAAACCTAACTCTTATGACGGAATCCGGTTGAGGATACCTTAGGGCACTTGTGCGTTTCCTTTGTTTGACAGGTTGCAGGTACTCAAGGCGGACAACCTTTCACAGCATGGGGCATATCAGGCACTATATCCCCAGCCAAGCCGGCAGTCACATCATCAGAAGGATTATTTGACGAAAGTATTCCCCCACAAAGCTTTTTATCCCCTCAGAGTATCCCCCACAAAGTTGATCCTCCGACAGATTACTTCCCAGAAGTTCTCTCCTCCCCAAGCACGATCTCCAAAGCAATGCCTAAATCACTTTTCCCCAGCGATTTTCCAGATCTTCTTATCCCCAACATTGGATCCCCATAGAGTTCTTCCCCTAGAGTTCTCCAGAAAGATCGTGAAGTGATCCTTTCTCCCCACAGATCGCCCAGTGATCCGTTCTCCCAGCAGATTTCAGATCTCGGATCTCGTTCCTCTCATTTGCATATTCATATCATTCACATCATTCCTCCCCAAACAGAGCGTAGCATTCCGTCTAATACGGAGCATTACGACAAAAATCAAACATTTGCATGATCATAAGCCAGGTTCGAGCCAGTCACCTGCAAATACCAAAATCACTCCTCCAGTAATACGCAAAAAAACTTCTCCCCTGCAAATAAAAGCCAAAACATCCTTTTGCACTCTCAATACAAATACTTGTACATACTTATACACAATCCTTCTGATACTCGTCCGTATCCTACTTATACATAATTCTTTGATACTTGTCTGTATCTTACGCATCTCCCCAGCAAGTCAACACTTGTTTGTGTTCCTTGTTCAAACAGTTGATACTCGTCCGTATCATCACTCCTTAAACATGCGTCGTTGTTTGTTTCTATCGATACGCGTCCGTATCGGGGTCCTAAGGATACTCGTCCGTATCTTTAATCTATACACACTGTCAAAACACTTATACCATTTTATTTTTAGGGCTTAAACATTCGTCCATGTTTATCTATCCCCAGAAGTCACAAACAAAACAACTTTCTATCTGACATTCGTCCTATGTCGTGATAATCCTCAGCAGTCATACCCTGCTAGGTGATCGTCCTTCACCTTTTGATGATCGTACCTCATCATTCATCTGATGGTCGTCCCCATCGTCAACTTTCTATCTGACATTCGTCCTATGTCGTGATAATTCTCAGTAGCCGTACCCTTCTAGGTGATTGTCCTTCACCTTTTGATGACCGTACCTCATCATTCATCCGATGGCCGTCCCCATCGTCGATCTTTTTATCCGACATTCGTCCTATGTCGAGATAATCCCCAACAGAGCAGCCATCCCCTGCTAGGTGATCGTCCTTCACCTCTTGATGATCGTCCCTCATCATTTATTTTGATGACCGTCCCTCTTCATGTTATCCGATGGCCGTCCCCATCGTTGATCTTTCTATCTGACATTCGTCCTATGTCGTGATCTTTTCAGCAGCCGCCCACTGCTCGGTGATTGTCCTTCACCTTTTCGATGACCGTCCCTCATCATTGTTTCATTTATCCTTTACCCGATGGTCGTTCCCGTCGTGGTTTTCTTCTTTATCTTGATGATCGTCCTTCATCACTTTACCCGATGGCCGTCCCCGTCGCGAATTCTTTATTCCCCAGCACGACGACCGCCCCCGTCAGTGTGTTTCTCACCGTTTTTATCCTCAGCAGTCGTCCTCTGCTCGATGGTCGTCCCCCATCGCCACGATTTGATATTCAGTTTATACTGTCTATTACAATTTATATCCCTTTTCTTCTTATAATAAAGAGTGCAAATTTTGGACTGTCTTGGTATTCAACCACAAGTTATCTTGTTTGTCTGTTAAGCCCGGCACTTACATCCTACACAGCTAACTCATGCTTGAATAGGGGTAGCTGTAAACACCCCAAATTTTCCCTCTCTTTCTTCTTACACCTTGGCTTGTGATCCTTCATATTGCATTGCATAAGCATACCATCTCACACTGCATAGTTATTTCACTGCATAAGTTGCATAACTAGGGTTTGTGATCAAATGAATCTTAGAAGTGGTTTGAGCTATCTCAGAGGCCATGAAGCATTCCAAGAGGGTCCATGAGTGTTCTATGATCATATTATACCTCCAAGTTTTCTTTAAAGTCACAAAATCTCAAAGGATTGCACAGCTACCCAGGTAAGCTTAGGGTTTCCTACACAGATGACCAGAAATTAGGGTTTTGGGTTTGAGGCCCTTACACCCAATTTTTTTGTCCATTATTGATTCTATTGGTCTATATATGTCATAAGGAGCATGTGTAACAAATTTGAAGCAAAAATTCCTTGTGGAAGTCATCTGATCAAATGGTAACTTGTTGTGCAAGAAAAGTCAGAAATAGGGCATCTGAGGCCACCAACAAGGGTTCCAAAGGGTCATCATCATCAATTTGAGGTCCTATGATCTTTATTTGATCTTAGGAATGGTTAGAAGTTCACAAGATTGGATAATTTTGGGCCATTTGCAAAGTTGCCATTTTTGGACATGACTTGTAATGAAAACTTTCCATTTTGGGAAAGATTTTCAACCTCCTCTTTCTTAATAAAAAAGGCTTCAAATGATTTTTCTTCAAACATGAAAGTTATAGATTGGATCTTCCTATTTTCAAAAAGTATAAGAATTCCTCTTGATTCATCCTAGAACTCAAGTTATGATGGATCAAAGTTGGCAAAAATCACATAATTTTCAAGTTCATGCAAAAGAGGGAAATATGCAATTTTTCTTTCCAAGCCTTCTCATGACCTCTAATGCACTTCTACACATTATAGAAACATAATGCAACTTGTTTAGATCAGAATTGTGCCAAGAACCAATGATTTTCATGACTTGTTCTTCAAGAATTCGCAAAGTTGCAAAATTGCAAAACCTATGCAAACTCTTGATCCAAGCCATACAGCTCACAATATTCGATCCTAAGGCCCTCCTTGAAGCCAGCTGAGGTAGCGCTAGCCCTCAAATCAGATCTTCCATGGCCCATACCTCAAGTACACAAACTTTTGACTTTTTGGCCAATGGAGCCATGCCATTTCCACAGTGCACAACCACTCTTCTGATCAATCCTAATTGTTTATGCAAACCCTAAGCATCATAAAACATATAACAACAAGCCTTGAACAAACACACAAGCTCGGATTCACAAAAATCATCTCAAACTTTCTCTCTTCGAAACTCTCAATCCAGCCAACAAAAATCACATTTTCTTTCACCATTCAACTCCTTATCACTCAAGGAACAAAACCCACCCATCACCATGACCTGAAACAGCCTTAAACACAAATATGATTTCTGCCATATCAGAACTGTATCTCACAAATTAGCCAAAATAAACTTCATCCAAGCATCTCAATAGCTTCAGGAGGTCCAAAGGAGTTGGTTTTCACAATGGGAAGGCCTTGAAAGCTCCAGTTTGAAGAACTCCAGCTCAGGTATCCCTCAAGAACAATTTTTCCAGAACCTTAATTTCTTGTTAAAATGTGAATCTACATGTTATACTGGTCATGTTGATGTGTTTAAAACTGAAAATGAGTGAAAAATAAGCATGTTATGATGTTCTGAAAGTTTGACCTAAAAAATGTTTGGTTTCGATTCAGCTTGTTCATGCAATATAAATGGTTTTTGTTTGTGAATTCATGTTTTATAATGTTTGGGATTTGATTATGGCCAGGTTTAATGCGTTTTAGTGGCTTGTAGGTGAAGTTGGGGTTGGGATCTCACCGGAGAAGACGACCGGAGCTTATCTCCGGTCGCCTGAGATTAATTAGGGTTAATCCTGTTTATGTGCCCAGTTTGAATATCAACCCTTAGATCCTGATTAGGTTAGCGCACGAACGACCCAGATCATGTCATTAACCCTAATTTCATTTAATTATATTAATCCTAATTAATTAAATCAGAGTGAATACTGGCCCTTGGATCACGCGCGTATTGGAAGTTTGAATCTAGACCCTTGGATCCTCATACCTCAAGTCAAACTGACTTGCAATCTCAGGCTTGGATCCAGTTCCCACGCAATCTGAGCCATCCCTTTCAATTACTTTTCATTTTTATTTTATTTATTTCATTTTTGTTTCCTTTATTTATTTAAAATAGCAAATCATCTTATAAAAATATAATTTTTTGCACCTTCACTTTAAATAATTTTTAGAAACCATAAACATTTTTATTTTTTATTTTTGCATTAAAAATCTATTTTTAAATCATTTAATTGTATTATTTAATTAATTAACTCATTTTAATTAATTAAAAATACTTTTAGGTATTTAAAAATCACAAAAAAAATCATGAAGCATTCTTACATATTTAGAACAATTTACAAACTCATCTTACAAATTTCTTTTAGGTTTTGATCATGTTTTGACAATTAACCATGAATTAGGGTTTCCAAATTTCCTATTTTTCTAACCCTAACTTCAAAAATTCATTTCTGATCAACCAAGATGAGTTTGCACGTGGTTCTTTTTGCATTCTTTCATACTTTGCATGTAGTATCTAGGGAATTTAACTCATATTTTTGCATTGCATTTTCTTTTTGTTTGTCATTTTTCATGAAGAAGTACCCAAAACCCTAGCCTAGCTTAGAAAAATCATAACTTGACTTTGGTATAGCTTCTGACTTCCATCTTTGGGAGTGATCTTATGTGTGTTTAGGGTTAATTTGGTTGCATTTTCACATTTTTATCATGTGTTATCCTTCTGTTGTGGACATGTGCATCTCATACTTTCTTAAAACCCTAATTTGCCATGTTCATTTGCATTCATCTTTGCATACCTTCATCATATTAACTTGTCATGAAATCTCACGCATTTGTATGTCATCTTGGATACCTTAGGACATGTATGAACATTGGTTTATCATTGTTTTAGTATGTTTTGCATTCATTACTTCTTATGTGTATTCATGTGTGTAGATGTTTAAGAATTGGCAGAATTTTTGACCAAACAAGAAATGTTAAATTCAGTTCAGAATGTCCTATCAGATGTTGGGACATTATCAAACAGAGTATGTGAATTTATTTCAGGATGTCTCATCAGATGTTGGGACATTGTGTGAATAAATTAAGTTCAGTTTTTCAGGATGTCCCAACAGATGTTGAGACATCTCAGACCTGCTACCAGAATTAATTATTGATTAACAGATCAGAGATATTTAAGGAGAACTATCTGGAATTAATTAATGCTGGATAAAAACAGAACAAGGCGCATCTGTAGGGAGTTTTAAATTGAAGATTCAGATTAAAACAGAAGACCTAATGCACCTAGAATATAGGAGGTAACAAACCCTAAATTCAAGGTGACAGTTGCTGCACATTAGGGCTGGATCATTCTACAGAAAGCCCAAAATTCAGATACCTATTTAAACAACAGAAACTCATAGAATTGAGCACGAATTTCAGAAGACTAAATAGGGTGTCTAGTGTTTTAATAGCAGGTTGTTTTTATGTACCACTTTATGAGCTTTTAAGCAAAAGTGCATTTGTGACTTGATTGAAACTGTGAAGTAAGATCAAGCTGTTTTGTTTGAAGTGTGACTTCAATTTAATTAAACTTGTAAACAAAATCACTGTGTGATTGAGGGGGAGTGAGTAGGGTACTCTTATCTAAGTGAGTCTTAGGTAGAAATTGCATTGGGTAAGTATTAAGTGATAGATTAAACAGGGTGGTTTAAGTCTAGAATTAATATTACTAATAGTGGATTTCCTCCTGGCTTGGTAGCCTCCAGATGTAGGTGTGGTTATACACTGAACTGGGTTAACAAACTTCTGTGTTGTTTATTTTTTCCTGCTGTTTAAAGCTTTGGTTAAATTTGTCAAATGTCCTATTAAGTGTTGGAACATCTCTTAGGACATCTCATTACAGAATTTCAATTGGCATCAGAGCAGGCACCCTGCCTGTTTATACTGGGTGAGATCTAGGGAAAACAAATTCTGTAACATGGACAGAGACATAGGGTCAGTAAATAGACCACCTATACTGGATGGTTCTAATTATGACTACTGGAAGCCAAGAATGATTGCATTCTTAAAGTCACTTGACAACAGGGCATGGAGAGCAGTAAAAGTTGGATGGAAACATCCTGTTCAAAACACCAAAGATGGATCAATAGTTCTGAAACCTGAAGAAGAATGGAGTAAAGAGGAAGAAGATTCAGAACTAGGCAACTCAAAAGCCCTAAATGCTTTATTCAATGGCATTGATAGAAATATTTTCAGACTGGTGCATCATTGTGAGCTGGCCAAAGATGTGTGGGATACCCTCAAGACAACTCATGAAGGAACATCAAAAGTAAAAATGTCAAGACTTCAACTTCTCACCACCAAGTTTGAAAACTTGAGAATGAAGGAAGATGAATCAATTCATGAGTTCTACATGAACATCTTGGATATAGCCAATACTTCTGGAGCCTTGGGAGAAAAGATGACTGATGAAAAGCTTGTAAGGAAGATTCTCAGATCTTTGCCAAAAAGATTTGACATGAAAGTCACAGCAATAGAAGAGGCACAAGACATATGCTCCATGAAAGCTGAAGAACTCATTGGTTCCCTTCAAACTTTTGAGATGGGAATGAATGACACACATGCTAAAAAGAACAAAAGCATTGCCTTGGTTTCAAATGCAGATGAAGAAGAAGATGATGAACTAGCAAATGATAAAAGTTTATCAGAAAACCTTGTATTGATTACAAGACAGTTCAAACAGATTCTCAGAGGTATGGAAGGTAAATCAAATTCCAGTGGAAGATTCACAAACTCTTCTGAAAACAAGAGAACCTATGATGCTAACAGAAGATCAAATCTTGCTGAAAAGACCAGTCAAGAAAAAGGAATCAAGTGCCATGAATGTGAAGGATATGGACACATCAAGAAGGAATGTCCTAACTTCTTAAAAAAACAAAAGAAGGGACTATCTGTAACCTGGTCTGATGAAGACTCAGGAGATTCAGAAGAAGAATCAGCTAAGCACATTGCTGCTTTAGCTGGACTGTGTGAATATGACAGTGATTCCAGCTGTGAAGAGCTTACTTATGCAGATCTTGAGCAAGCCTTCAAGGATCTGTACAAGAGAAGTACTGAAGTATGCAGTGAGGTCATAAAGCTAAAGAAGCAGAATGAAGTACTAGAAGAAGAAAAAGCAAGTGATCAAGTAATCATTGATACCTTAAAAAGTGAAGTAACTCTTATCAATTCTAAGCTGGAACATATGTCCAAATCTGTTAGAATGATGAACAGCAGCTCAAATACACTGGATGCTATTCTCTGCAATAATAAACATTCAGGGGACAAAAGTGGACTGGGATATAACAGAGATAAAGCAAGCTCTAGCAAAACTACTTCAAAAACTATACAGTCAAACAAGATGTTCCAACAGATGCTTCAACATCAGAACACAAAGACAAACATAATGTTCCAACAGATGTCTCAACATTCTGGAAAGAACAAGATGAAGAAGAAGTATCAAAGATGGAGATGCCATCACTGTGGAAGATTTGGACATATCAAACCTCACTGTTATAAGCTACATGGATATCCAAATCAGATGTATCAGCAACCCTCCAAACAGAAAGTAGAAGGTACCAAGAAAGTGCTTAGACATCAAAGAAATCAGCAACCTCCTAAGCAGAAGACAGAGGTCATCAAGAAGGTTTGGAGACCAAAAGCTGACATTCAGACTGATCAAAGCCACAGTCCCAAGAACCAGATCAACAATCAAGTTTTGAGATCAGCTGAACAACACACAGGGCAGAGGCATCAAAAGAAATCTCAACTCATCTGGTCAAAGAAAAGTACTGCATACATAGCACATACATCACTGAAAGTATCAGCTAAAGAAGACTGGTATTTTGACAGTGGATGTTCAAGGCACATGACTGGGTTGAAGAATCTGCTAGTGAACTTAAAATCACATTCATCCAGGTATGTAACTTTTGGAGATGGAGCTAAAGGAGAGATCAAAGGAGTTGGAACCTTGGACTGTCAAGATGTTCCAAGACTAGATGATGTATTGCTAGTTAAAGGGTTAACTGCTAACCTGATCAGTATAAGTCAACTATGTGATCAAGGATACAGTGTAAACTTTACAAAAACTGAATGCATAGTGACTAACCAAGAGCAAGAAGTTGTCATGAAAGGTGCAAGGTCAAAAGACAACTGTTACATGTGGGAGCCATTAGACTTCAGTCCCACTTCAACTTGTTCTCTAGCTAGAGAAGAAGAAGTAAAACTATGGCACCAAAGGCTAGGTCATCTTCATTTCAGAGGCATAAAGAAGATCATATCTATGGATGCTGTAAGAGGTATTCCCAAACTGAAGATTGATGATGGCAAAATATGTGGTGAATGTCAAATAGGCAAACAAACCAAGATGTCCCATCCAAAGCTCCAACATCTGACAACTTCCAAAGTTTTGGAACTTTTACATATGGATCTTATGGGACCTATGCAGGTTGAAAGTCTTGGTGGTAAGAGGTATGCCTATGTTGTGGTTGATGATTTTTCAAGATATACATGGATAAACTTCATCAAAGAAAAGTCAGATGTATTTGATGTATTCAAAGAATTATGTCAAAGATTGCAAAGGGAAAAATCCAGCTGTGTGATCAGAATAAGAAGTGATCATGGAAAAGAATTTGAGAATCAAAAGTTCTTAGATTTCTGCTCTTCAGAAGGAATCAATCATGAGTATTCTTCTCCTATCACTCCTCAACAGAATGGGATTGTTGAAAGGAAGAATAGAACTATTCAAGAATCAGCAAGAGCTATGATCCATGCTAAAAAGTTACCTCTGTATTTCTGGGCTGAAGCTATGAACACTGCCTGCTACATCCATAACAGAGTTACCTTGAGAAAAGGAACCCTGTCCACAATATATGAAGTCTGGAAGGGCAGAAAACCCACTGTGAAGTACTTTCATGTGTTTGGAAGTAAATGCTATATTCTGACAGATAGGGAGCAAAGGAGAAAAATGGATCCTAAAAGTGATGAAGGAATTTTCCTTGGATACTCTATAAACAGCAGAGCATATAGAGTATTTAACTACAGAACAAATGTTATCATGGAGTCCATAAATGTGATAATTGATGATGCTCCTACAGATGTCCCAGAAGATGTTGGAACATCTGCTGATATCAAGGTTGAAGCTGAAGAAAAGAATGATCAATATAACTTCACTCAAAATGATACAAGGTCAGAAGATTCAAGCAAACCTCCCTCCATCAGAATACAGAAGGATCATCCCAAAGATTTAATAATTGGTGATCCCAACAGAGGTGTGAGCACTAGATCAAGAGAAGTGATTTCAGGTTCTTGTTTTGTTTCCAAAATAGAACCTAAAAATGTCAAGGAAGCTCTCACTGATGAATACTGGATTTGTGCTATGCAAGAGGAATTAGGTCAATTCACAAGGAATGAAGTGTGGAATCTTGTACCTAGACCTGATGACATAAATGTGATTGGTACAAAATGGGTGTATAAGAACAAGTCAAATGAACAAGGAATTGTTACAAAGAACAAAGCTAGACTTGTGGCTCAAGGATACACTCAAATTGAAGGAGTAGACTTTGATGAAACCTTTGCACCAGTAGCAAGGCTTGAATCAATAAGACTACTGTTGGGAATTGCTTGTATCTTAAAGTTCAAGCTATTTCAAATGGATGTGAAAAGTGCCTTTCTTAATGGTTATCTTAATGAGGAGGTATATGTAGAACAGCCTAAAGGATTTGTTGATCCAAGCTGTCCAAATCATGTATACAAACTCAAGAAAGCACTTTATGGTCTGAAGCAAGCTCCAAGGGCATGGTATGAAAGACTTACCACATTTCTTATCAAGCAAGGATACAGAAAAGGTGGGATTGATAAAACCCTGTTTGTTAAAGATGAAGAAGGTAATGTCATGATTGCACAAATATATGTTGATGACATTGTGTTTGGTGGGATGTCTGATAAGATGGTCAAACATTTTGTCAAGCAGATGGAAGCTGAATTTGAAATGAGTCTAGTAGGTGAATTAACCTATTTTCTTGGTCTGCAAGTTAAGCAAATGGAAGACTCAATGTTCATCTCACAAAGCAAGTACTCCAAGAACATAGTGAAGAAATTTGGAATGGAAAATGCTTCTCATAAAAGAACTCCTGCTCCCACACACTTAAAGCTAACTAAAGATGAGAAGGGTGAGAATGTAGATCAAAGTTTATATAGAAGCATGATTGGAAGCTTGTTATACTTGACTGCTAGCAGACCAGACATTGCATTTGCAGTAGGAGTTTGTGCAAGATATCAAGCTGATCCAAAAGTCAGTCATCTCAATCAAGTCAAGAGAATCCTTAAATATGTTAATGGTACTTGTGACTATGGCATAATGTACTTTCATGGTTGCAAACCTATTCTCACTGGCTTCTGTGATGCTGATTGGGCAGGAAGTGCTGATGACAGAAAAAGCACTTCAGGAGGATGCTTCTTTCTAGGAAACAATCTGATTTCTTGGTTCAGTAAGAAACAGAATTGTGTGTCATTATCTACAGCTGAAGCTGAGTATATAGCAGCAGGTAGCAGTTGTTCTCAGTTGGTTTGGATGAAGCAGATGCTCACTGAGTACAATGTCCCACAGGATGTCATGACATTGTACTGTGACAACTTAAGTGCAATCAACATATCAAAGAATCCCATTCAACATAGCAGGACAAAGCATATTGATATCAGACATCATTTCATCAGAGATCTTGTAGAAGAGAAGGTGATTTCATTGGAGCATGTTGCTACAGATCTGCAATTAGCTGATATCTTTACCAAAGCATTGGATGCTACACAATTTGAGAGCTTAAGGGGCAAACTTAGAATCTGTGTATGTGATATCTAGCAGTTAATGAGATGTGCCAACATGTCATATGACATTGCATGGCATAAGTTCCAGATGGCAAAGCTAGTCTGGACTAGATCCTTGGGAATTTCATTCCTAATCATTTGGACTGTAACGGCTATTTATTTAGTAATTCCTTATAAGCAGCTATCAAGAGTCTCATCATATCATCACAAGCGAATCACATTAACTCTCAAATCTTCAGAAATCATAAACCCTAAAGCTGTTCATCCTTCTTCCTTCACAATGTCTCAAAACCCTAAAACATCTGAAGAAGTTCTCAACCAAGAAGACGTGGTTCATGCCACTCCAATTTCTGTGGTACCAATGAAATCAACATCATTGGACGAACTCAGGGGAAGCGCTTCTCACACTAAAAAGGCAAGAACACCAAAGAGAGCTAAAGATCAAGTTTGTAGCAAAGCCAAAGGAGGCATTCCTTCTCCTGCTAACATGCCACCAAAATCTTCAAACTATGTGGATGATTCAATCAAGGAGATTGTCACCCAAATTCTGTTTGAACAAAGAAAGGTGAGTGGGATCTCTGTTCCATTGCAAACCATGCCTGCTCCCCAAGAAGAACCATCTCAAACTGCAGAGGACACTTCTGCAGAACAAGATGTCCCAATAAATGTTGGAACATCTGCAGATGAGAAAGAAAATTCATCTGATGCTGAACAGACTGAGGTCCAAGAAAAGGCCTCAAGTGAAAGTGATAAAGAAAACTCTGAGGATCAGAATAAGGCCTTAAATGAAGATAATGACAAAGTCTCTGAGGATCAGACCAAAGCCTCAGATGAAGATCTAATTCCTGCTGATCAACAAGCTGAAGAAGAGACTGCTCAATCTCCTCCAGTGGTCAACCTGGAGCAGGACTCTGATGCAGAAATCATAGCATCTGTCAATCTCAGCATAGCCAAAAGACTCAGGTCCAGGAAGGGTAAGATGCAAGCTGAAGCAGCAATTCCTGAAAAGAAGAAAGCCTCTCCAAAGAAAGGGAAAGCTAAAGCCTCTTTTGGGCCATCAAAACAATGGAGTAAAGTTCAAACTCAGAAAAGAAAGGCTGTCACACCATCAGATTCAGATGTTGAATCAGATGTCCCAACATCTCCTCCCAAGAAGAGACCAGCAACATCCAGAGCTTCAACTGCTGTACCAGAAGCTCCCTTGGACAACATATCATTTCACCATGTCTCTAGTGTGAACAGGTGGAAGTATGTGTACCAAAGAAGGGTTGCCCTGGAAAGAGAACTGAGCAGCAATGCACTTGAGTGCACAGAACTGATTGATCTCATCTCTGCTGCAGGACTATTCAGAACAGTCTCAGACCTCTCTCCCTGCTATGAACTTCTTGTCAAATCATTGTGAATCTTCAGGAGGATTGCTCAAATAGTAAGTCCTCTGAGTTTAGAAAAGTTTATGTTAGAGGTAGATGCGTGGAGTTTTCTTCCCAAATCATAAATCAGTATCTAGGAAGAGAAACAGATGGACCAAATGAGCTAGGCAAGACAGATAATCAAGTCTGTAAGGTGATAACTGCTGACCAGGTAAAGGCATGGCCTGTGAAGGGAAAGCTATCTGTAAGCATGCTTACCAGAAAGTATGCCATGCTGAACAGGATTGGTACATCTAATTGGGTACCTACTAACCACACTTCCTCAATCTCAACTGGTCTAGCCAGATTTATATATGCTGTTGGAACTCAAACCAAAATGGACTATGGAGCTTTCATTTTTGATCAGACTATGAAGCATGCCATTTCTACTGCAACAAAGCTACCAATAGCTTTTCCATCATTGCTGTGTGGTATTGTTCTAAGTCAATACCCTGGAATTTTAACTGAGAAGGACATTGTCTGCAAAAGAGAGAGCCCCCTGGATTTTCATTACAAATTATTCCTAAGTCACCATGCTGCAGATGTTAAAGCACCTGCTGGGACATCTGCTGGTCCCTCAACTGCTAAGAATTCAATCTCCAAGAAAGAGTTAATTGCTGAGCTAAAGTGCACATGCAAGGAGCTTGAAGCAAGGAAGCTGAAACTGGAAGAAATCATTCAAAGATTGGAGAATGAAGAAGACCAGAAAGCTGCCTCTAATGCAAACAATGCCTCTGATGAAGACAATGAAGCTGATGAAGCAAGTGAAGCTGAAACAGAAGTTGAGGAAGCAACTGAGAGTAATGAATCTGAGTGATCAATGTATGTGAGGCAAATGTACTGACAGCAATGTATTTCTGAATAATAGTTCTTTGGCCCCTAATTTTGTGCCTACCAAGGGGGAGAACAACATCAAATGTAATTGCTGTTTAAATGAATGAAAGATCTGTTTGTTTCTGTCTGAACTGAATCAGTGTGTATTTCTGTTGCAACAAGACTGGACTCATATATGTTTGAGGGGGAGTAAAACTCAAATATGAATCAACAGAAAAGTAATGATATACTCTGATAAAAAGAACTTCTGCTGCACTCTGAAAACCAGGAAAGATGTTAGCCAAAAATTAGCCAAAGGGGGAGTTTGTAGATGTTTAAGAATTGGCAGAATTTTTGACCAAACAAGAAATGTTAAATTCAGTTCAGAATGTCCTATCAGATGTTGGGACATTATCAAACAGAGTATGTGAATTTATTTCAGGATGTCTCATCAGATGTTGGGACATTGTGTGAATAAATTAAGTTCAGTTTTTCAGGATGTCCCAACAGATGTTGAGACATCTCAGACCTGCTACCAGAATTAATTATTGATTAACAGATCAGAGATATTTAAGGAGAACTATCTGGAATTAATTAATGCTGGATAAAAACAGAACAAGGCGCATCTGTAGGGAGTTTTAAATTGAAGATTCAGATTAAAACAGAAGACCTAATGCACCTAGAATATAGGAGGTAACAAACCCTAAATTCAAGGTGACAGTTGCTGCACATTAGGGCTGGATCATTCTACAGAAAGCCCAAAATTCAGATACCTATTTAAACAACAGAAACTCATAGAATTGAGCACGAATTTCAGAAGACTAAATAGGGTGTCTAGTGTTTTAATAGCAGGTTGTTTTTATGTACCACTTTATGAGCTTTTAAGCAAAAGTGCATTTGTGACTTGATTGAAACTGTGAAGTAAGATCAAGCTGTTTTGTTTGAAGTGTGACTTCAATTTAATTAAACTTGTAAACAAAATCACTGTGTGATTGAGGGGGAGTGAGTAGGGTACTCTTATCTAAGTGAGTCTTAGGTAGAAATTGCATTGGGTAAGTATTAAGTGATAGATTAAACAGGGTGGTTTAAGTCTAGAATTAATATTACTAATAGTGGATTTCCTCCTGGCTTGGTAGCCTCCAGATGTAGGTGTGGTTATACACTGAACTGGGTTAACAAACTTCTGTGTTGTTTATTTTTTCCTGCTGTTTAAAGCTTTGGTTAAATTTGTCAAATGTCCTATTAAGTGTTGGAACATCTCTTAGGACATCTCATTACAGAATTTCAATGTGATTTCAAGCTTCTAACATGCCTGCCTTTGTATCCCATCTCTTGTATGATCATGAATAAACATTGTACATGTCTTTGCATCATTTCATAACACATTTGCATTGTGTTTTCACTTCTGGTCTTGATCATTACATCTTCATTTGCCTTATTTCCTTTTGTTTCATATCTTATGCATTCATACTAACTTTTCAGGGGCTTCAGGTAAGTTGTTTAGGATGTGGATTTGCCTCCACATCTAACTTCTTCTTACCTCTCCATTTGCATCTTTATTTCTCTTTGTGGTGAGTTTGACTCACTTATGCTCTATCTTGTTCCCTTTCTTTCTCTTAGGTTACTTAACTTCTTCAGGAAGTAAGTAACCTATTCCCATTTCTCTTCTCTTTTCATTTGCTTCTTCTTCCTTGGTGGTCATCTGAAGATCCTTATCTAAGCCTTACAAACCATAGGAATATCCAAGCATGATAACTTTAGGGTTGTACATAGTTTCCCCAAGTTTTTACCTTTGAGTCTCCTTGAGTCTCTACTTCTTATCTCATAATCAAGGCTAAATAGTTAAAGTTTTAAGACTCTGAATTAGGGTTATGCATGTATCCTTATCTTAGGATGGAGTGTATAGCTTTAATACTTAGTGTTAAACCTTTAAGTTGTTTACACCTCCTAATCAAAACACCTAATAATCATTAAGACTTAAGCTTGTAACTTGGGCCTTATATTAGGGTTACATCTCTGCCTATTGGTTCAGAGGGACTAACCCTAGTGTTCAATGGACATTTCCCCCTCAGGTTTAGTCTTACAAACATAAAATCCATTTCTTAATCCCACCTTTAATTAAAATCCACTTTAATAAAGGCTTTTTATATAATGATTTTAATCCCTAACTATGGATTAAGTTGAGGAGTCTTCCCCATATTAAGTGTTCTCATCTATTATCCTTCTCTTAGGATGGTGTAATGAGTTCACTAATCCCTAATTAGAGATTAAACTCATTACTTAACACAAAACAAAATCCAAAAAACACTTAATAATCACAAGTAGGTTAATGATCTTAATCCTGAATCATTATGGTAATTAATTTGAGATTTTTATCTCATACTTAAGTAGACTCATTATCCCTAATCAGGGGTGATATATTGAGTTTACGACCCTGGATTAAGGCTTAAGCTCATTATCTTATGCAAAACACCAAAAGCAATAAAAACCTGAAAACACAAAAAACAAACAATAAACATCTCCTACGTGATTCTTTTCTCATCACATTCACTCTGAAAACGAGAACTTGCCTCTTCCGTCTAATGCAAGACAGTTAGCACTTGAGCCAGACGAGTCATACACTTGAGCATAGATAAGCAAGCAGTTCACATCAAAAACATCCAAGTTTCTTTGAGTTGAACTACGGTGTTCTGACTTCCTCATTGCACGAGAGGATACATAGGCATAACTTAACAGTTATCAAACAAAAGTCTCTTTGTTCCCCCCTCTCCTCCTCCCATTTCTCTTTCCTTAGTCTCAGTTTTGAGAACTCACTTTCTTCTTGCACTGACACTCTGTACATCTATTCCTCCTTAGCCTTTTATACACAGTTTAACACATACACTATCTCCTTTTAAACACAATCAGGTATGCGTGGATCCCGTCGAGTACAACGGACGATCTGGGTGCTAATATCTTCTCAAGTCCTAACCTACCCCCTTACTAAGTCTCTTTGGTTCGCAACCGTCTTATCCATATCTTCCTAGGTTTATGCAGCATTATCTTTCCTTCGGGATAAAAATGCCTAGCCGACGACTCTATTCAACCTAAACCTTCAACATCGCCTCGTCCGTTCGCGTTTGCACCGGGATGAAAATCCAGGGAGCGACACACACCAGCTATTACCCGATTTTTTTTGAATTGACACCTTCACCGCTGTAAGCCGTACAACAGAGCCAATTTTTTGGAAATCCTATGGATGACCTAAACGAACATCTGACAAACTTTGTGCAATATGCAGTTACCGTGAAAGCAAATGGTGTAACCCAAGACGCAATAAGATTGAGACTCTTTTCGTTCTCTTTAAGAGATAGAGCTTAGGCATGGTTACAATCTCTTCCAGGCTACTCTATCACAACATGGGCAGAACTAAAGAAAGTCATCCTAGCACGTTATTTCCCGCCAAGCAAGACAGTTATACTGAGAGCTCAGATTAACAGATTTCAACAGAAGGATGCCGAATCACTTTATGAAGCTTGGGAAAGATACAAGGATCTATTGAGATTATGTTCACACCATGGGTTTGAAAATTGGGTAACCATCATTACCTTCTATAATGGACTTCTATACAGCACTAGGATGACGATAGACGCTGCCGCAGGCAACACTCTTATGGATAAACCATACGAAGAAGCCTATAACAAAACTAAAGGAGGAATGTATGAAATGAGCGGTTTAGATCACGTAAATGCTAAGATGGATGCCATAGCCAAGAAGATTGATAACTTGACCATAACACCACTAGCCATCGTGGTTGTCGTAACTCCAAATTGTGAAATTTGTGGAATCCCAAGACACACACCATCAGAATGTCAACTTCTTTCCGGATTAACCACAAATCAGGTGAACTATGCTCAAGGAAATCCTGATTCTAATACCTACAACCCAGGATGGAAGAATCATCCAAATTTCTCTTACAAGAAAAATAATGCCTTGTATGCGCCTAACTAAGCACCAATTATACCACCGAGATACCAAAAAGATGCCACACCTTATCCAAATGCTCCTAGGAAATCCAACCTTGAATTGATGATGGAAAACTTCATAGCTACACAAACTTAAACAAACAAGGAATTTCTGAACCAGAACATCCATACTAGTGAGCAAATCAAACAATTGGTGACCAAAGTAGATACTTTAGCTACTCATAACAAGATGCTAGAAACTCAAATCTCTCAAGTAGCCCAACAATAAGCATCCACTGCTTCCCCAACTGGAACATTTCCTGGACATCCACAACCAAATCCTAAAGGTCATGCAAATGCATTTATACTAAGAAGCGGAAAAGAATTAGATAGACCCTCCGATTCTAGAACCAAAAACCCAGCCATGTACCAACAACCTGAGAAATCAACTGAGAAGAATGATAAACCACGGGAAAAGGAAGCCAATAAAGAAGAGGCCGAGGAAAAGGAAAAAACTTATGTACCTCCTCCACCGTATAAACCACCAATTTCATACCCCCAACGCTTAACAAATTCTAAAACTATGGGACAATTCAAGAAATTCGTCGAGCTTCTGAAATAGTTAAACATTACGATACCCTTTACAGAAGCTATTACTCAGATACCCTCATACACTAAATTTCTAAAAGAGATCTTATCTAGAAAAAATAAAATCGAGGAGAATGAAACAGTTACACTTACTACTGAGTGTAGCGCAATTATCCAAAATAACATGCCTCCTAAACTGAAGGACCCAGGAAGTTTCTCTATTCCTTGTGTAATAGGAAAGTTCACCATAGACAAAGCTATATGCGACTTAGGAGCAAGTATAAGTGTTATTCCATTATCAATTTGTAAGAAACTCGATACGGGATAGCTAAGACCAACCAAGATGTCAGTTCAACTAGCCGATCACTCAGTAAAATTCCCGGTTGGTATTCTAGAGAATGTTCCTGTACGGATAGGCCAGTTCTACATCCCAACTGATTTCATAATAATGGACATCAAGGAAGATTATACGACTCCTATTATACTCGGAAGGCCATTCTTATCCACAGTCGGAGCTATCATAGATGTGAAGAAAGGCAGGTTGGCATTCAAAGTAGAAGAAGAGAAAGTCGAATTCCTTTTAACCCAATTCCTCTAAGCTTCAGCCATATATGGTACATGTTACCTTATAGACATCATTGACGAGTGCAAAAGGGAAATGGAAAAAGAAGATACTACTTATTCTGATATAACGAAAAATCCTATCTCCTCTGATCTTCGAAGATGATAATTGGAAAGAACCCTATCGAGATGAAAGTCTAAATAAATGCTTAGCTCTTACACCAGACCATATGCCATGCCCAAAGAAACCCGCTCTAGAACTCAAGGCATTATCTAACAATCTTAGATACAAATTCCTAGATTCTGAACTTAAAAGACCAGTTATAGTAAATGCAAACATAGGACAACTCGAAACCGAAAAACTTTTAGACGTCTTAAGAAAATACCCAATTGCGTTAGGCTACAACATATTTGATCTAAAAGGAATAAGTCCTTCAATGTGTATGCACCGTATTATGCTAGAGGAAGACTTTAAGACCTCTAGAGAACCTTAGAGAAGGATTAATTTGATTCTAAGTATTGTAGTCAGAGATGAAGTAAAGAAGTTACTAGACACTGAAATTATATATCCAATATCCAACAGTCAATGGGTTAGCCCAGTGCTTGTCATACCAAAGAAGGGAGGCATTACAATCACTAAGAACTAAAAAGGTGAGTCCATAACACAAAGAGTAGTGTCCGGGAGTAGAAAGTGTACCGATTGCCGAAAACTGAACAAAGCTACCCAGAAAGATCATTTTCCTTTACCCTTCATCGATCAAATGTTGGAAAGATTAGCCAAACATTATTACTTTTTCTACCTAGATGGTTACTCGGGATTCTTCCAAATTCCTATTCATCCTGATGACCAAGAAAAGATAACATTCACATGCCCCTACAGAACATTCACTTACCTTCGTATGTCGTTCGGTTTGTGTAACGCTCCAGCGACATTTCAAGGATGTATGATGTAAATTATTTACGATTTCATAGACGACATCATGGAAGTGTTTATGGATGATTTCTCCGTATGAGGACAAAGCTTCGAATGATGTCTATCTAACTTAGAGATGGTAGTCGAGAGATACATAAAAGGGGATCTTGTACTAAACTAGGAAAAATGCCATTTTATGGTCAGACAAGGGATCGTTTTAGGATATGTGATATCCAACAGAGGCATCGAGGTAGATAAAGCAAAGATAGAAGTGATAAAAGACCTTCAACTTCCTAAACCGTGAAAGAAATAAGAAGTTTCTTAGGACACGTCAGTTTCTACCGACAATTCATTAAAGAATTTTCAAGGATCACAAAGTCGTTGACCGGTCTACTAATGAAGGACGCCGAGTTTATCTTTGACAAAAACTGTTTAAAAGCATTTGAAACACTTAAAACAGCTCTTATCACTGCACCCATCATGCAACCACCTGACTGGACTCTACCATTCGAGATTATGTGTGATGCGAGTGATTATGTTGTAGGCGCAATCTTAGGACAAAGAAAAGATAAGAAACTTCACGCAATATACTACGCAAGTAGAACTCTAGACCTTTCTCAGATGAACTACGCCACCACAAAGAAAGAACTCTTAGCCGCCGTGTTCACGCTTGATAAATATCGTTCCTACCTAGTAGGATCTAAAATAATCATTTATACCGATCACGCCACTGTCAGATACCTTCTAAGTAAAAAGGACGCGAACCCTAGATTACTAAGACGTATCCTTTTGCTACAAGAGTTTGATTTGAAAATTAAGGATAAGAAAGGAGCTTACAACGTAGTAGTATACCACTTATCACATATGGAAGGAATTAAACCAGACCAATACCAATTAACGATGATTTCCCTGATGAATGTCTTATAGCCCAATTAGAAAGTGAGATATCTTCCTTGACTTTAGACGAACAAACCCAAGAAGAAACATTGGAAGAAATATGTGCGCAATCTGCTCTGCCATGGTACGCTGACATAGTCAATTATTTAGTTGTCGGGGTACTTCCACCAGATATCACATACCAACAAAAGAAAAAATTCTTCCATGATTTAAAACAAAACTATTGGGATGAACCATTGCTTTTCAAGCGTGGACCCGATGGTATTTACCGTTGATGTGTCCTAGAAGAAGAAATGGAAAACATAATTTCCCATTGTCATTCTTCTCCTTACGATGGTCATGCAAGCACTTCGAAGACTTGTGCAATGATTCTTCAATTAGGCCTATTTTGGCACACTTTTTTGTAAATATGTTCACTACGCCATTCTAAATTGCAACTAATGCCAACACACTGGAAACATCTCGAGGCGCATTGAGATTCCCCAAAAAGGCATTTTAGAAGTAGAAGTTTTCGATGTGTGGGGAATTGAATTTATGAGACCATTCCCATCTTCTTTTGAAATAAGTTTATACTCGTTGTTGTCGATTATGTTTCGAAATGGATCGAAGCTATAGCTTCTTCAACAAATGACACATGAGTAGTCATGAACCTTGTTAAGAACATTATCTTCCAAAGATTCGGTGTGCCAAGACTCGTCATAAGTGACGGAGGCTCTCATTTCATATCTAAACTATTAGATAAACTCTTATTAAAATAGAGTAAGACACCGTGTAGCAACCCCTTACCATCCGCAAACTAGTGGACTAGTAGAGGTTTCAAATAGAGATATAAAACAAATTCCAGAGAAAATTGTCGCTACATCGAGGAAAGATTGGTCTACCAAGCTACCTGAAGCTTTATGGGCCTACAAAACAACTTTTAAGACACCCATCAGAACCATACCTTTCAAATTAGTCTACGAAAAATCTTGCAACTTGCCATTAGAGTTAGAGCACAAAGCCTATTGGGCAATTAAAACTCTTAACTTTAACTATATTGACGCAGGTGAGAAAGGTATTTTAGACTTACATTAATTGGAAGAACTAAGACTAGACACTTACGAGAATGCCCACATATATAAGGAAAGAACGAAGA
The DNA here is from genome assembly GCA_963966055.1 of Lathyrus aphaca. Classification (NCBI taxonomy): domain Eukaryota; kingdom Viridiplantae; phylum Streptophyta; class Magnoliopsida; order Fabales; family Fabaceae; genus Lathyrus; species Lathyrus aphaca. Next base: position 116,604,432 of record OZ014520.1, read on the forward strand.
GATGGCATGACAAGCGTATTTCAAAAAGAATTCAGCGTGGGAGACATCGTTCTCCTATTTAACTCTAGGCTTAGGTTGTTTCCTGGAAAATTATGATCTAGATGGTCCAGTCCCTTTGAAATAACAAAAGTTTTAATTAGTGGCGCTATTAAAATTAAGGGTATGTCTAGTGCACCATTTATAGTAAATGGGCAATGTCTTAAACATTATAATTGCGTAGAAGACAAAGAATTTTCGACAGGTTTGAAACTGGCAGAATTGCCATCAGAAACCTTAGATTAATCTCCCTTAAGTTGTGTCGAGCCCCGACATTAAATGAAGCGATTTGTGGGAGGTAACCCATGATTTTCAATTTGTTTCAATTTATGACTACTACATTTTCCTAAGTTTTAATAAAGAATTTTGGTTATGTTTTTATTTGTTTGTGCCTAAGTTATAATTGTTCAGTAGTGATTACAAGTATTCTGCTTAAATTGAATGTTTATCACTTTCTCTTACTTATATGCATTAGTGCTTAAATTGTCAAATTTTATTCTTTTGTTACAATTATAATGCACTGCTATTTAATTAAGTACTACTGATAATGCACTACAATTTAATTATTTACTACTGATATGAAACTGTTATTTGCTACATAATTATATATTGCATGAGAATAATGAGGATTAACAAATTAAAGCCAAAGAGTTAGAGGAAAGCCCATTTAGTAAGTTGACCACTTAATATGGGTGACAACCATCTCCACCTTAAGACGATCGTCTCAACACCCTGACGAGCGTCACACAGTCAGTAACGGTCATCTGCAACATTCTTATGACCGTTGCAACCCTATTAACCCAACGCCTCTCCAACGTTATGATTTTTCCACCCTTATAAATTGGTATCTTCACTTCCACTCTCTCACAACTCCTCAACCACCCCCACTTCCGTAGCATTTTTTAGCATTTTTAGCAATCACTCTTGCATTATGTTTCTATAAAAGTAGCAGTACACACTTTCTATTTTGTATCACCTTCTTTGTTCACAAGAAATCCAAGTGATGCATGACTATATCCATCATATGGGTATACCTAATCATATAACGATATACGCACAGAGAAACCTTAGAGGCAGAGCCAGAGGCAGAGGACCACGACCACCACAACAGTAGTCTAGTTTAGTTTTTCTTTTTATTGTTTTTGTTGTTTAATAGTTTACCTATATCTCGCAACATTGAGGACAATGTCCGAGATAGTGTGGGAGAAGGATAATTAGATTTCCATTTCCTTGTACGAAACTCTATTATTAATCAAAGTATTTAGTTATTTAAATTCTCTCCAGTATTTTTAGCCATAACAAAAATTTTATTCCTTTTAGGATGCTTTCATTTAACATACCCAACGAGTATATAGGTTGATAGGCTTTGTTAGAAAACTGAGAAAAGACTTAAAAAAATTGGTACAGTCTTGACACAGTAGACCCTTAGATATGCGATATCGGTTTGGATTGAAGGTGCGCAAAACACAAGGAAGGGGGGTTGGAATTGGGTTTTCTTTAACAATTAAAAATAACTTCTAATGACACGTTTAATTTATCCTGGTTCGTTTGAACTCAAACTACGTCCAGTCCACCCGCCAAGGTGATTTTGCCTCTACTGAGGTCTTAATCCACTATTCAATAAGAATACACACAAAGACCTATAGTCAATGTCCTCTTGAGTCTTCTGACTAAACTTAGTCACTCAAGGAATAGAATAACTATTACAAAAATATAATAAAGAAGTAACTTAGAATGCTTCTTGATAAGCAAGTATCACTAAGTGAAAGTTACAATAATAAGCACAATATGATTTAATTGGTTTGCGTGAATATGATGAGAGATGCGTTGCTGAATTCTTCAAATGAAGTCCTTTATATAGTTCTTGAGAATGTAGCCGTTGGAGACATCTTGAATTAAATTAGGATAGAATTTATTACCATAAATTCCTTCCATAAGTAGAGATACTTGTCTTTGTTCATTAATTAAAATATTCTTTAATTAATGTCTTTAATAAGGATACCAGCATCTTCTAAGCGGAGATCAGAGATAATAAATAAAAGATGCGCAGCCAATAAATATGTTTATTTAATGCTGGATTCTCCTTTGAGAGTATCTTCTGTATGTGACCAAATGAATCTTCTAAGCACATACAGTTTTACTTAAATAAGTTTGTCTTCTACACAAGAATAAATATATTCATTAGAACTTCTAATATAAAAAGCTTTGTTATCATCAAAACACTTAGAGGTTCAGAACCATAATTGTTCTAACATGGATACCTTTTATACCGAAATCTGAAGCTTTAGTTCTAAATTAGCCCCGAGTAGTTTATACTAGCAGTAAGCACTTCCTGAAGCATAAGCTATATGGAGAGCCGATGAAAATAAGTGTTTGATCGCAAATATGCAAAAAGAAGAAAAAGAAGAATCTTAAGATTATGCAAGCCATTGGTAAAACAATCAAGCTGCACATATTCTAAAGAACGCAAAATATAAGAAAAAGGCAAAGTGAAAGTCTGATGTTAGTTGGTTCAGAGGAATCTAGTTCTGAACTCGGTAGGGCGAATTACTATTCGATCCCCCACAACTTGCACTCAGTATGTCAAATGGTTACTGCACTTGTGTACCAGACCCCGTATTAGAAAAAGATCAAATTCACCAATAGGTTAATCCACTATGCACGTGTAAAGGTAAATGGCTTAATGTGATTGTGTCATAATGAAACCGGGTGAAAAAGAAACAAGAGCATTAGGTTAAGATATGATAGTATCATTCAAACTATTTTGTATATGGGGTTTATGAACATTATACGTTTTAGTGTCACTAGTGTATCTTTGATGTTTGAGTTACTATTAGTTCATTTAGCCTAAAGCCGCACAACCACGTATGGATATGTAATGTGTTTCATGTCTGCATTTAAAGGATATTTTTCAAAACCTATTTGATTGTTTGCTTGAGGACAAGCAAAGATTCAAGTCTGGGGAAGTTTGATAACTCGAATTTGTATCGATTATTTAGTATAGTTTCTGATCATTTAAGTTATTAATTTATTTATTTCGAATGATATTACGCGAGAATTGTGTTTATTTTGCAGGTATTCAGTTACATTTGACTTTTGGAAGCAAATAATGAAAATGAGACTTGTAGGACAAGAAATGAGGAAAAACAGAAGGACGATCTTCACAAATGCAAGACGACTGACTCACATCCCAGACGATCGTCCCAGGCCCAAGACGATTGTCACAAGCTTTATTCCAGAAACCTAAATACGCATAAGTTCAGTTGAAACTAGAGATAACCGTTGCGTGTTCTTCTCATTCAGCAGATAAATTTCCTCAACCCTACTTAACCTCAATCCAATTCATAAAGTCAAGGCCCAGAAAATTTCACTCTGTGAAATTCTCAACAAACTCAAGTTGTAGAAGCTATAAATAGAAGCTCCCACCAATTGCAAAGTGAGCTTCAATTTTACACCAAATTGCTGCCAAATTCCCATTCGAAAATCATAGCTTTTTTTTTTTAGTATTGTTTTTACTTTTCCATTACCAAACCAAAGTGATAGCCTCCATCATTAGGAAGCTATCACCATTTAATTCTTTCTAGCCACTGCATATTCGTTTTAGTTTAACTTTCTACAAGATCGGTTGATCAAGAATATTTCAGCCATGTTTTTATTTTTAATGCTTTACCATTTAATTATTATGCCATTTATTTTTATGCAATTCTTCTTCTACCTTTCTTCATATTTATTTAATATGTCTGGCTAAACTGTTAATTGATATGTGATTGTCTAACCGGAACGAATTCAATAGAACTAGGCTAAGACTTTAAATTAAGTTACTTTTTGGTTTCGATTTCTTAATATAAACAAATTTTGTTATGAAAGTAAGAAAGTAAATGAAGGTTAGGATTAAGACCACGGGAGTGTGAAATTGTAACCAGATAGCTGAAATTGAGCATTGTTTTAAATACAGCGGAAGCACTTTAAAATCAATTAGAACCTCTAGGTTTCCAAAAGTATTTCTAACTTGAATTGAAACAACAAGAGCGCTCAATTGGAATCAGGAGTATAGTAATAGGAAATACCACGAGAGTGTGAGTTAACGACTTTTAAACCTATAGGTTCTACGGAAAGATAACTTAACAAACCTTAATAAGCCGGCCCTTTATTGAATTCACAAAGGTGAATCAGTTACGTACCGATATCCTTATCATTAATTTAACTTAATCTAAAATTATTATTTTCTTGCCCTTAAAACTAAAATATCACTCACCTTAGCTAAACATAGTAACACCCGATAGTGCTAGGTTGATTATCGAGTCTCTGTGGGATTGATATCTTTTATTAATACGCGATAGACTGTGCACTTGCAGTTAGTAACCGTTAAACTCGGAAAGTCGTGACCAGGCTCGAATAACATCTTCAACATTTTCATGCATCTATTGATATTTATGAAGAAATAAAGAGTAAAAAAGGAAGAAAGAATAATTGCAAAGAAGTATTAAGAGAGATCAT